>CM070642.1:47687471-48913924 GCA_036346575.1 Dendrocalamus sinicus
CATCAGAAGAATATTTTGGGACAATATTCTTCAGCATAATATTTTCATGGTATGGTCTTAAGGACTAAAGTACTATCTGATGCCAGTGGCTCTTATATTTGATATGCAATAAACACAGGTTAGAAGTGGAGCAAAGGAGACTTGAAGAAACAGGACCGATAGCATACTATTCAGAATGGGTTGAAGCGTATAAACACAAGGATACATCAATGGAAGCCATACAGAAGTACTTTGAGGAGACTGGCGAAGATGAGAATACTCAACTTATAACAATTTTTCAACACAAAACTGCTGGGGAATTTCTTATCATGATGGACACTGGATGTTCTGTATACGAGATCCATTGGCAATGAGGATGCGGGAAGACCTGATCAAACAGAGTATTTCTTTTGCTCAAATTCTGATTGTTTTGTCCTGCTGACATCTATAAAGCTGCCTATGCTTAGTTATTATATTCATTCATTAGCTTGATAAGCTATTCTAATCCTCCCAAAGAGATGTTCTGCTAGAGTATGTTGTATGATAAAGTACTAGATATCAAGTACATAATAATATGTGAGCTAAGTATCAAGAACTGGTAATATACCAGAATATATTTGTAGTGTAGTAGAGCTTTGTAACTTGTATAGATTTACTATTATCCACTAGATTTCTCGAATTCAAAAAAAAAACAAGACTATTGGACCTCCTGCTTATAGACAAGGGTGATCCAGGAAAAAGAACTCATTGGGAACACAACATTACTTATTATTTATCTTCAGTTTCAGTCACTCTTGTTTACGTTTAAGAAATCTTGGACAGTTCATATTTTACCACATCTAATATATAGGCATATGCCCTTCAAAACTATAAAACCAGCATGTTCCGACAAGCATATCAGGAGAAGCTACCTTGTTTCTTTGAAAAAATAAAATTAAGAGCCTGACTTGTTTAACTTATGACACTGTGTTAGGTATATATCAACTTGGACTTAACCTTGTCGTATTTAAATATGCAGTTTGGGTGGCGATCCTGTTTACCCAACTGTGAACTTTGTTCTGGATCCTGATGAAGTGATTGACTACAGGGGTCCAGAATTTCATGAGCCTACCCTGAAGTTGTACCTACTTGATGGAGGTATGGGATAGCACTTCATGTGACGTGTGGCATTACTAGTAATGAAATTTTAACTTGACATATTGTTCTTTCCCTTTTCAGCATGGGATAATGATCACAAAGGAAGAGCTATATGCACGTTTGAATGAAGAGATAGAAGGCATCAATCAAGACATTACAGTATACCTTAAACTGTACTTCTGATTTGGTTTTAACTGATTGCTGATTACAGGTATCACAATCACCTCTTTACTTATCCATGTTCTGCCATGCTGGCAGTATATTCCTGAAGTCAAAGATCCCATGGCTACTGTTGATATTGAGAGCATTCTGTGAGTGTCCATTCTAAGTGCTTATTTTTGTTAAATTCACCAAAACCTCTCAGGCCACGTATATGAAACAGGAAAAGCTAAGAGTATTTAGTTTTGTTTCGCTTGGTTCATAACTGCAAGTATAAAAACTGTGAATTGGGGAAGGGTGTGATAATAGCTTATGCATTTAAAATGATACTCCTTTCACTAAGATGTTTTCTACTTTTCAAAATTCAAATAGTAGAACGAAGATAGCGATGATGAGGAGGATGACGTTGGCAAAGCTGCTGTAAAGCCTTAGTCACCAGAGGTATCTCACTGTATTATTTACTGATGGGAACATGGGCATTCTGCAGTTCTCAATGTAATATCGCAAGGTTGTTCTTAGTACTGGCAACGAAACAACAAAAGAAACTTCCAGTTTACATTTATGCTTATTCGTCTTGCTTGTAACAGGGCACCAAAACAGTGGGTTGTTGATAGCTATCAATACTTATCTTATTGGAAGGATGATCGTTCCTTTGAAATCTTGTGCTTTACCAATAGGATGAGGATGATGATGGAGATGGTGCTGATGAAGTTGAAGGAAAAGTGAGTCATAATTGAGTGTTCTAAAGATAACTGGACAGACTCAAAAGCCAAAGGTACCTTTTATTGTAAGCATTTATTTTCTGATGGAAACAAATTCATGCACTCTTTGGCATTTAAAAACACCGTGAAGCAATGACATTTTGTTGGTCTATTGGATGTCTTCTCAATTATGTGCGTATGTAATTTGTATTGGTGTAAACTCATGGAAGTTTTTGATATTTTATATGGTACTACATGTGCACATTATGCAACTGTGCGTAACTTTTGTTCCAAACACAAACCTGCATTTTTTGCACCGCTATAATTAAGGTTGTCAGATCGTGACACGTATCGTGATCATCACGATCCTACTAGAGATAGATGATACAAATCGCAATATGGATCAAATCGTGTAGTATTGCAGTTGAGATCACAATCCTACCAGAGAATCATTATAATCGGATAGGATCGTTAGGGGATCGTGATCTTGACAACAAACTATATTAACATATAAAATTTGATATTACCTATTGCTAGTTTAAGTTGCACTAGTTTAGTTTGTTTTGTTTTGTTGTTTACATGTTGTTCTATAGTAAAAAGTATTATCTTTGATATATTGCATTTTAGATTATTAGTTTATTAAAAATAATTAAATAAGTTTCAAAATCAACCTTAATTAAATATAACAAGAATAAGTGTACTCAAATTACAAAATTAAATTCAAAAATCTACTATAGACTTACATGTTTAGAAATATAATTTAATTTTTATATAAAATATATACGTAATTGAAAATTTGATAGAATTGTGATTCTATGATCCGATCCCGCGGATGAAAAATAATCCTGATAACCTTAGTCATAATAGACATATTTTTAGGGGTCATAATACATTAGTCACAAATGACATACTTGTTTCTTTTGTCTTTCTAGGAAAAGTTAAAGAAAGATCGCATGTCACTTAAAGAAGCTATTGATGATTCTGAAACCTAACTGATTTTCTTATGCACTTTGAAGAAGATGAGTAATATTGTGGGCATTTCTTTTGCTATTCTCATGCAATACACATGGTGAGTAAAAGGTCAAGCATATCAAAGTACTATTTATTTATTTTTGAGTAAATTACTCAGATCAAACAACTTATAAGGTAGGTGCAAATAGGTCACACAACTATCATTTTGCTCCTTAGATCACTAATTTTGTTTGAGTGGTGCAAAGAGATACCAAACGTGATCCAAGGGGCTATTTGTCTTCGACCACATTGGTTCGACCATATTGTTTTGACCACATTGTTGAAACATGTACCAAATGAGGTCGAAACAACGTAATCAAACCAATGTGATCGAAAAAGCGGATCGAAACCAGCGTGGTCAAGACAATGTGGTCGAAGACGAACAACCTCCACCATGTTTGGTACATTTTCACCACTCAAACAAAATTAGTGATCTAATGGAGCAAAATGGTAGTTGTGTGACCTACTTGTACCACCTTACAAGTTGTGTGATCTGTGGTGTAATTTACTCTTTGTTTATTTATTTGGAGAATTTTGAGCCAAACAGAGAGGTTCTTTCTCTAGAAAATACATCCAATTCTCTTAGTTGAGTTTCTAGGTTTAGTTGCTACAATGCAGTACATATAGCATACCAGCAATATTGCATGGTACAATTATTCTTAGGAGAGCAAGCATCAATAAGTACACTGATTGAAATAGTCCCTAAGCCTTCCTATGATGCTTCCAAGGCTTGAAGCTGCATCCTTAATATGCCTGAGGGATTCAGCAAGTCGTCCAGAAGCTCATGACAGTCTGGAAATTGTGCCTCATCCACTGCTAGATTTACCTTGATGGTGTTAACGTAGCTTTGATAATTCACAGTTAGGGCCTACACAAGCAAACCAAACAATTAAATACAGAGTTTAGGTTTTGCTTATCGCATGTCAACCCAGATTCCATGACATTAAGTGGATAGCTTTTGAAAACACTTCCATTGTCTAAATGATTATTCATCACTGACATAGGTATAGAAGTGCTATACCCTACGATCGTTACTTTTTTCAATAGTTCAAAACAATTGGTTTCTGGCAATTTTTTCTTCATTTCAGCAATGAACTTGTCATGGCAATTATAATCTATACCAGGCAATGTTTCTGAGACTTGAGCATGTAACGTACTGACATGCTAATGTATTTATTTTGCACAGTTATATTTTAGAGGACTTACTTGGAGGTCCATAGCCGCTAGGCAATGAATACAACCGGATGCCCACAAAACTCGACCTGTTCAACTGGGCCAATCATGTTCGAGAACGATATGGTGGTATGAGAGATCATACGATGGAAGATAGCTGCAGCTACCTGTTTTCATTCACAAGTTGCAATGCTATTAGAAACAAGAATTCCATATGGGTTGTGCTGGCGCACGGTTCAAAATTTGACAGTGCAATGCTCGCTCTCTAGCAAACAAGAAAATTGACCACTGGCAGCAACCGGGACCGTGCTCAATGCCTCTTCGGATATAGTAATCAGGTGCTCTGTTGTTCACCTGTACTTAAGAATTAACCATCCAGCATTTATCGTGGATAGCTGTATTTTAGCACGATTTTTCACCGTGAATAAGGTGTTCCAATTGTATTTGAATTATCTAGAACCCGTCAGTGTGTCTTATCAAATGAGTAGACAAGGCCGAGATAAAACGAGGATCAAAATGGGTAATGAGACCACGATATAATACAAAGGACAAAACATACCTTCAGTCCAAAAATTTTTAGGACCACTTCTGCAACTGCATGTGTGAACAGCACTTCTAATGAGCTCTTCTTCCTATCCACGATCTTCTTTGCCTTGCAGACGTAATCGAGTGGATCACTGTGCATGCCTATGTGGAACGGGAGGATGATGAAGCCGAGTTCGTTCCCCACTTCACATCGTTTTCCTTGCCAGACTCTATCATATTAACACACGCCTGCTCATAGTTTTAAGAACAGAGTTGAAATAAATCCCTTTTCTTCAAATTTACGGTAGAAAGATCGATTTTATTTCCTGTCAATCTTGCATCCAGTTAGTTCTTACGTGTAGGCTTGTAGTTGGCCTTAAATTGACGAGAAGGATCGATCGCAAGCGGATGTCCTTGTGAGTATCGGTGTCGCCTACAGAGGAGGATCCGGCAAATGCAACAGTTAAGTAGCAATATCAGGTTGGAAATCGTTACAACGCTTGCCAATCGATCACCTGACTTCCGGAAGTAATATCGCGACAGGGCAGAGTAAGTGACTCAACCAACACATCATTCACCGTCTGCATGCAAACATGGAGAGAAAAAGAATTTCTTGAGAGTTTGCTTGCAACAGGTCAATCAATCATCAACAGACATAAAAACAGCTACTGTTTTTGTTTGGGGACTGTAAAACAGGTCAATCAATCATCAAGAGAAAAAGAGCAACTGTTTTTGTTTGGGGACTGTAAAAGCGACATCGAGCACTAGCCCTGGTGAAGTTCTGAACAGGAAGTCCAACCCTATAGTTCTGATCTCTGAACTGTAAGGCTGGGAAAGAGGAGAGTCCAACTGAGCAGGGCAGGCCAATGCCTGATGCATAGTCTAGCCCTATAGTTAGTCCGCTGGTCTCAAGATGGGCCATAGCCTGTAGCCTATAGACTCGACAACAGGACAGGCCATGTTCAAAAGTTCAGATTGTCAGACTGAAAATGTTAGGCAGAGAACTGAGTAGCAGTGGCTGCCGTGGAGCAACCTGCCTTCGAGTCCATCTAGAAGGCATTCCATAAATATAAGATTTATCGGTCACCTTCCTTGAGTTTTAGTGTGTATTTAACAGAACGCACACATATTCGTGCTGTGTATGTATATCCTTTATATATTATAGTTCTAAAAAGAAAATGTTAGGTATCTTAATTGAACATGGCCAAACTCGCAAGAGCTAAGGCCATGCAGGGGAGAGTCTAGCCTCTTTACAAAGTAGTGAGAAGAACTTGTGTCTCTGCTACAAAATAACTCCAGTCCAATCTACTTGTGGTTTTATCTTCATGCGTATAAAACAAGAAATGAACTACAGCGTTATTTTAGCTTTATTTGGTGTATCTCTAGAACATCACTACCAATAAGCTTTCGTTCAAAAAAACTACCAAAACGCAATTATACGAGTATCTGACGGAAAATGTTGCCTAGAAAAATAAATGTTACTAAGTATTTGCAAACTAAAACCAACATGCTAAAAGTCATCGTGTTGTACGCTTTAGCTTCTCTAATAAGACCTAAAAGCTTAAGGTTCCGAGGGAAAAGCTTTTTATCTCTTAAGGGGGTAACATTCTATCTCATCAGCTGTCCATATTGTCTCGAGATTCGCAATATTTTTTCTTTTACTGTATCATCTATTCTACAATATATATGCACAGATCTCGAGATAAAAGGGAATAAATTGGACAGCGGATGATATAGGTGGGGGATCTTCATCATATACCCTCCTTTGAATTGGGGATTTCAGGATTTACCCTCTTACCTCAATGACATACACATTATCTCACCACACGTAAGGGCAAATCCTGATTTCCATCTATGAGGAGGGTATATGATGAATAATCCATATAGGTGACGTCCACTTAAGAGACAAAAAATCGACTTAAGGTTCTGATGGTTTTAAGTTGAACTGAAGGCCCTAAACAGGGTCCAGTTACACGGTTAGACTAAAAAGTTTAGGCATTTCAAACACGCCAATCAGAATATATACACTGGGATGCTGGAAAACAGCTCTTACGCAATTCATGGCATTCTTGACGAACTTGACGTCATCAAGGCTAAGGCCCGGTGCACGATGCGCTTGCGCTGAAGCTCCCGTGCTTCATCCGCTTGAACAGCGTGTGCGGATCTTTCAGGAACAGTATGGTCGCGAAGAAGCTCGCGACGTCCACCACGTGTGCCAGGCGAGCACGACGAACGACCAAACCCACATGGCGAACGCCAGGGCGCCCGCCGACGCCGAAGGCCGCGGCCGCGCGTAGATGGCGCCGTGCGTGTCGGCAGCGGCGGCATGGCGGGCAGCTTGGTCGGGTTGGCGGAGCTGCGCGTGCACGCCATGAGGAGCGTGAGCAGCGACATGCCGTCGAGGGAGTGGTGCACGCGGATCGCCGTGGTGGCCGTCGCCTCGGACGTCGGGAAGTCGAGGACGTGGAACTCCCATAGCGGGCGGGACTGGTCCATGGGCAGTGGACAGGGACGCCACGTAGTCCTCCACGGCCAGGTCCGGGCTGGCGCCACGGCGTCCGGGTCCAGCCTCGGGCAGATGATGTGGTCGTCCAGGTTCACCGTCTTCCGCATCCACCGCGGGTTGCCGTCCCTGTCCGTCACCTGCACGTAAATGCACGGGCGCGTTCCACCGGTGATCTCGAAACGTTGACACTTCAAAACAAATGTACAACTAGTGGTACTTGGATGCTGCAGCGTGGGTAGCGTGCGAGCTGGGCCTCGATGCCGGCGCGGGCGACGGAGAGGTTGACGGGCGTCGCGAGCCCGATCACGACGACGATGTAGAAGTCCTCCACGAGCCTCGGAGGGGCTCTGGCGCCTCCCAGCGCGGCGCCCGTACGCCGTCCGCCCTTCGGCGCCGGGCGCCGCTCTGTTGCTCGTCGTCGTCGGAGGACCGAGAGCGGCCGCTTTCGCAGGGTGGCTGCCGCGTCCATCTTGTTGCTTAATTGTCTCGCGCCCGTGCGCTAGCTAGCTGCACGTACGGGAGTTGATGAGCTAGCGTGGCGCGCGGCTATATATCACCACCAGGCCAGGACGCGTGATATAGGACAGCTTTGTCTGTACGCTGTAGCGCTAGCTCAGTCGCGCGCCCAACTGCCAACAGAGCGAGTTAATGCTAGCCGGGCAGAGCTTTCCGCCATTTGGGCTTTTCTGGTTTTTAGCTTATTTTTACTATTTATAAATTTCATCTTTTCTAAATTTTTTTTTATTGAGCTTTTGTCGGTTCTTTTTTCTCGTATTTGTTTGTATTATAATGACACAATATTTTTTTATTTATATTTTAAATTTAATTATGCTAAATGTTCTGTCACTATGTTTTTCAACCAAATACAGATTTTTCAAACCACTCAAAAAAAGCTCAAATGAGCACCACATCGTTACTGCGATGGCCATGTTTTCAGGCAGCAGAAAGCTATCTACTCCATTCTGCCTAAACTGAAAAGGGCAATGCAGCATGTGGCTCAGTAGTTTGGTCAAAGACGTTGCTCCCTGGTTCCAGTATATATCTTCAACAGTATCTATCGACGTAGAAATGCTTCTGAATGGTAAGTATCATGTAACTTCCAAGGTGCCTTGTACATCAAAAAGCAATGGACAAAAGCATGGATTAATTCATCATGGAATCAAAATATATCTAGCTCTTTAATTAGGTAACATGCAAGTTTTCAAAAAAATTAGGTACTAACATGCATGGTGTGCCAAGTCGATCAGGTGAAATGACGATTAGCAGTGACTATACGTTTTTTTAAAATAAGCAGTAATTGTATGCTGTTCACCTGGGAGTTGTACGAAAACGAAAATCGAGTCATGACAAAGAGTAGAAAAGCTTTTGGTCATTAAGAATGCATGTCTGCTCGTCTATATGGAGTATGAACGTTCTAGGTTGAGTTTGTGGTAAACTGTGGATGGTACTGTAATATATGATCAGCTGAGCCCATGCTTTTCAGTCCGGCACAAACAAAATTTATTACACATCTAATTTATTACACGTACAATATGGATGGAGTCTGGCCATTGATTGGGCAAGCATGGAGCTTTATTTTGTTCAATGGATAATTAGCTCGGCCTGTTGGATGGCAGCGATATGATACATGCATCCTAACCCGAAGGACACAAGGCTCTAAAGTTTTGTTACGATAAACTATTATTATTTTAGAGAAGTAAAATTTTAGAATTTATAAATTTATAGATTTTTCTGACAGCTTATAGATGCATGCATCCTAACGGCTAGCTTGTGTTACTTTGACCAAAATAGATAATTTTAGGAAATTGAAACATGGATTGATTTGGGTTGATCTAGGTCAATGCATATGTATTACATGAAGTAAGTTTTGACTAACGCGGGTCAAGTTGTAAAGAACTTGTACCAAAAATGATTTCTTGATCTTTAAATGTGCAGAGTTGCTTAGAGTCAACCATGGTCAATCTAAGAAAGATCGTATACACGCATGGAGTAGCCGAGGCTCAAAATGAAGGATATCTGATGAGATATGAGCTCAAGCATGGCACAAGAAAGATAGAAAATGTTGAAGGAAGTTCGAGCGACGGGTTACACCATGTGGTTTGATCGGTCCAAATGAGGCGTGGTCTAGTGGAACCGTAATAGAAGAGACTTGACGATGGCAATCTGGGTGGTGCACTACATAGCAAGCATGGCGATTGCTTGCAAGGGAAGATGAAGATTGACTCAAGAAATGATATTTGGTAAGTTGACCACAACATCGAAACTATTTTGATGAAAACCGTAGTGCTTAAGTGGTGCTTGAGAAAGTGATTTAGGTCAAGAAGAAGCCGAGAATATCAAATTGGATCAAATGCTACGACTTAGCAGATTCGGCCTTATGTGCTTTTGAAAAGCATGCATAAGTGTAGTACATGAGCAAAATTAGTGTTGTGTGGAGTATGCACACCCTATAGACATGGTAAGATGATTTTTGTTTCTCATCAATCTCTTACCTCAATGATGACTAATGGCCCCGGATTTCTATTGCACTTAGACACGCTGGCCCTTTATAATCTAGTTCACAGGAGAGAAGTGGTATGTGCTTGTTATTGTAGATGACTTTTCTAATTTCTAAGGATGAGGTCTTTGGCTATTTTAGAGAGTTGGCCCTTAGATTAACAGCTTCTGAGAGCCATTAGGAGTGACAATGGCATGAATTTAAAAACTCATCCTTGCCACTTTCTCAGACTAAGAAAAGAGCACCATTCTCCTCACCTAGAGTCCCCAACAAAATGGGGTTAACGAGAGAAAGGATATAATTTTATAGAGATATAGAACCATGCTAGATGAGTATAGCACCTCTAGGATGTTTTAGGCTAAGTCAATATCTACTATTTGTTATGTGTCCAATAGATTTTTTGAGATTGTCCAGACAAGACTTCTTTAAGTTTAGATTTTGTTATAGGCCTAGTCTAATTTCAAGATACTTGGTTACAAGTGTCTCATTTTTAAACATGGCAACTTAGATAAATTTGAATCTAAATGTTATGATTGCATTTTTTATATTCGCTTCATCAATGATGACCGACCTAAAGGATATACCCAATCTCTCTCCTCTAGTTACTCCCGAGTTGGTTGGAGAGCCTCGCTTACTACTCTAGCTTCAACAGAGCAGCCTCATTCTGGTCGGAACCCTAGAGTAACGACTGATCCTTCTGGTAAATCGTATCACCAGATCGAACACAAAGACAACAAAGATAAATACCAAGCACAAATGACTAATTATATTAAATAAAAGAGGTACTTTATGGCCAAGTCTTACATCAACGCCCATTTAAATAAATAAAGAAAATAATCGGAAGCAAACCGATAAAAGTTGCTCAAGCTCGCCTATTGCAAACGACAAGAAGACGCGCCTACTCGCCCGCATCTTCACCGTAGTTGACGCCTCCTTCTCTTCATGTGGAAAGTAAGTGAGTACAAACTTGTACTCCGCAAGTCACACGGAAAATGCACCATAATGGTAAAGGCTTCAATGGAAGGCTTATAGGGTTAGTTTGAATAAAAAAGATTTAAGAAATACAATAAGCAGATTGAAATTGCTGAATTTAATACAGTAAGTAAAAACAATACTTGTAATAAAAATATTACTTCACAAGGCAGCCCGAGCAAACACCAACCTATCCACGGCATCCCACCCGACCATATTTTCCAAAAGATCACATATGGATTCCATCCATCCACACGCTTCCAAACACTCGTGATTCCATCCATCCACAAGCTTCTAATCTCACTCATGGGTTCCATCCACCCACAAGGTTTTCAAAAATATTTTGAAAACAAAGTCTAATCTATGAAAACTTTTACTTAGCATGCCCATGACCGGTACTAGCTATCCAGATAGATTATACACTCGCAGAGGTTGACATTTTTACCCACAAGACACGATCATCCTTTGTGCCACGTGAGTTACACACTCTCTAGGTGTGTGCGCAATGAGTCGTGACAAGGCTTTACAATGCAAAGCCTTCAACCTAGCCAAGCCAACTCTAAGGTTTCACCTCAAGAAGGAATCCATCAAACCGGACCCCTGAGCCTAGACGAGACTTCTCATGGCTTAACCACGCTTGCCCAAGTGAGACTTCACATGGCACCAACCACGCCACTTTCAACCTACGACTTGACTCAAAGTTAGACTTCACAAATTATTCAAATTGTGTATCATACCCACACCAATGTGGTAGTACGATTAGGGCTTTGCAACAGAGCTCATGCATCGGTCCTTAATTGACTTAGGCCCAACCGCTACCCCCTGCACGACAATCAACCACCGCTGCCCAACCAACAGGCATGCTCGCACTCCACCACTCTAACCAATTGCCTAAGTCTAAACCAGCTTTATATTTTGTTTTCAAAATATTTCATAAACTTTCTTGACTCACCAAAGTCAAGAGAACATATCAAAGCATATCATTTTATGTGAAATGTTCATCATTTTATGTGAAAGATATCCCAAAACAAATATTAGACTAAGGTGTCTAAGCATTTGATAAGACGTTTCTAGTCAATACTAATGTACTAACTAGGGTTTGATCTAGGGTGACAAGGTATCGTGAATTCAATGTCAAAGAAGGTAATAACAAACATGTATTAACTAAATTTAAAATCGAATTGAAATACGTTGAATAAAAATATGCATGCAATATAATTGAAAACAGTTTTATTTTGAATCAACATGATCAAGGAGTGTGACTTGCCTTGCTCTTCAAATTGTTTTGAATCTTCCGCCGAATTTTCCCGATCGTCAAGTCTACACGCTAAAATAACTCACCAAATTCAAATAAATTCAAATAATTCAAATTGAATTCAAAATTTTGAATTGAGGCTATAAATGGATAGGGGAATTTTTGATGAATTTAGATATTTGAATGGACTAAATCGAGTTAGACGAAGGAGAACTGCCCGGAAGTTTTGAAAAGAGAGAAATGCAAAAGATTTTTGGAATTATTTTCGTAAAGGAAAATCTGAATTATTGCGTCAGAGGATTTTTTTCGCTGAAATATTTTCCAACAGAAATTCAGATTAATCGCATTAGCATGACGCCACCTTGGGCCGATCGACAGGTTCGGTCCATGGACCAGTCCACGAGCGAGGAGGGGGCGAGGTGGCAGGGGTCGCGGTGGCGCCGACCGCCAGTGAGGCCGAGGTGGCGCCGGTGGCGCCATGTCACCGCCACGCAAACACGCGGAGCCGACGTGACAGCCGGGAGGAGCTCGAGTCGGACGGGACTGGCGCAGGCCGGCGGCGCGGCCGGCACGCGAGTAGGAGGACGAGGCGACGGAGTCGCGTGGTAGGTGCGAGGGGTACCGGGGCGACGAGATGCGCCAACGATGAGGGAGGGTGGTGGCGCGGCCGGCTCGGCGGCGACGGCCTGGCGGCCTCGAGCCTCGGGAGGCGTGAGGCTTCGCGGGGAGGTGCGAAGCCGAAGGGCGCACATGAGGCTCAAGGCGCCGAGGTGATGGCACCGCCGAGTTGAAGGCACCATGGAGGCGAGGCACTTGCAGCCGACTCGGCGCTGAAGGAGACGGTGGAGAGAGATTGTGCGAGCGAGGAGATGCCCGAGCCCCTTTATAGGGTCATGAGAGAGGAGAGAGGGAACCTCACGGAGATGGTAGAGAGGCTGGCTACATGTGGAGGTAGGGAGCGGCGCGAGAGAGGGGGAGAAGATGGGCGCGGCGGCACGCAGGCGCGCGCACGGGCATGGGCTGCGCTGGGAGCGGGGGCGTGAGCATGGGCGCGAGGAGGCCGCGCGAGGAAGGGATGACCGGAGGAAGAAGGCGACCGACACGTGGACCCGCTAAGGAGAGAGAAGGGAGAGAAGGGGACGCGATGTGGGCCGAGGAGAGAGGCGGAGCGAAGGCACAAGTACGAGATGAGGGAAGGGAGATCGCGGCTAGGGGTTAGACCGGCAGTGGAGCGACGGGGCCGGCGGGCGACGGGCCATCTGAGGGGTAGGCGGGTGGAGGCGACGGCCGGATGGTGGCGGCGTGGAGCAACCGCCGCCCACGTGGCGCAGAGGAGGGGAGGATTTTAGTTTTGGAAATTGATTTTCTTTTCAAAACCCGAATAAACTCAATAAAGCTCGAACAATATGAAATAAACTCCAAAATTTTCAGAAAAATTCAGAGAACCTCCTGGAGACATTTTGGACTTAATAAAAATATTTCCAACTAATGTTGGTATTTAATTTTCATACTTAAAATACTTTTAAATTTCAAAAATACATTTTGAACTCCTGAAAACTCAAAAAATCCAAATAAAATCCAATTGATACCAAATAATTAATTTAAATTAATATTTTTATAGAAAATCAAAATATCATTTTATTTAATAATAATTTTAGGTTTTTCTGAAAATGCTTTTCAAATCCAGCTTTTCAAAAACAGAAATTCAGGGCAAATTCAAATTTAAAATTTAGGCAACAAAAATACTTATTTTAATTCAAATTTTTATTTTAGTTAATTTTTAATTAATTAATTAATTATTTTTATTTTACTAAAAATCTGGGTTGTTACACATTCCACCTTCATTGGTGCTTCGAGTGGCTCTGCTCCTACTTCCATAGCCCATGAGGTAAAAACTACATCTACACCAGGACATCCTCTTCACATTCAAAGTGACGACACCCTTATGAGCAAATGATTGGGGATCTTCATTAGAGAATTACCTGCCCAAATTTATCTCTAGATTTTTATGCATATGCTACTTTTGTTACGCTTTTGAGCCCTAAGATGTCACTAATACATTATCCGATTCCTCTTGGGTCGATGCTATGCATGAAGAGCTTGAAAATTTTAAAAACCAAATCTAGACCTTTGTTGAATGTCCTCCTAATCATAATATAATTGGAATAAAATAGATTTTAAAAATAAGCAAAGTGAGAATGAGTTGATAGTTCACAACAAAGCTAGACTTGTAGCTCAGGATTTTTCTCAGGCAGAGGTCTTAGACTTTGAAGAGACCTTTGCACCTGTAGCTATATTAGAAGCCATTCACATTCATTCTACTAGCATTCGCAGGTGTCTAAGGACTTTAAACTTTTTCAAATAGAAGTAAAGAGAGTTTTTCTAAATAGTTTTGTAGGTGAAGAGGTCTATGTCAAGCAATCCTCCGTTTTGAAAATCTCAAGTTCTCAAACAATATGTGTAAACTCCTCAAAGACTTGTATTAATTGAAGCAAACCCCTAGAACTTTGTATGACAAAGCTTAAGAGTTTTATGCTTAAAATGATTTCAAAATATGAATGGTAGGTAAAACTTGTTCACTCAAGCATGGCGTTGACTTCTTACTTATTCAGATTTGTATGGATGATAGTATATCTGTGGTTCCTCTCATGCTTTGGTGTCCAAGTTTTTAAATTCTATGAGTAGGAAATTAGAAATGAGTATGATGGGTGAACTAACTTTCTTCCTTAGTCTTCAAGTTAAGTAACTAATAGAAGGATCATTCATCAAAATAAGTACACAAAGTACATTCTTCATGCTTTGATATGGGTGGTAGTCCTAATTTACTCTAATTGCCGCCTATTGTGTCGATCCCGATAAGGATAGAGAGTCCAGGACTAGAAGGAAAACAACAACATAATCAACTCTCCCACCTCATGCGCTGAGATCTGACATACAATTTGTTCTATGTATATGCGTCGATTTCGGCTTCCACTTGTGTCTCACATCATCAAGCAACAGTGTCACATCTTCAAGACCTCAGACACTCTGACTTTGGACTTCAAAGATGTTCTAATTCTACACTCTCTTCACGCTTATGCCGCCTTTATGGGTTGTAGAATAGATAGAAAGAATACTTCTAGCACTTGTCATTTTTAGGCACATCTCTTATTTCTTGATTATCTAGGAAGCAGTCCTCTATTGCATAGTTCACTTCGAGATAGAGTATGAAGCTATTGCTAGTAGTTGCTCTTAGGTTTTTGATTTTATCTATTCTTCTGACTAGGTTGGCCTTATATAGTATTTTCCTCCTCATGACAACACTAGCACCATAAATATTTCTAAAAACAAATCCAGTAACACGCTAGACTAAAAACATTAACATTAGATATTATGTTTTTAGAGATTATGTAGAGAATGGTGATATTGTGCTTCACTATATAAAGTCGAGCACCAGATGTATATTTTTATTAAAACACGTGATTCTTCTCATTTTGGTTCTTTACGAGAGTTGGAAGTTATTAGTTCTTTGGTCTGCTCGAGGGGAGTTTAACACTTTTGCTTCCATTGTAGAATGCATATTTAATTTTAGTAACTTGCATTGTAAAATAATTACCTAGAGCTTTGATTATTATCCTTATATGATGTGATATCTTGCTTTATATTTTGCCATGTCTTATGCTTATTTGTTATTTTATCATGTTTTTCTATATGTAACTTAGTTTTTACCATGCTAACTCTATTAAATGTGAGAAATTTGAACTAAATCTTGTCAAGTAGATCTTATGACTATTTTTGCTCTAGTGATCCTCTTATGATTCATGTCATGTTAAATAGGCTAAGTTGAGTCTTGAACCTTTTTGAGCTTTAGATTGAGTTATGCTAATTTTTCATTAAAGCATTATTTTACTTCTCCTAGTCTTTTATGGCTCGAGTTGGGTATAGCTTATGCACTAAGAGTAGCTCTAGTTCTTGAACTTAAAATGAAATATGAAAATAATCTCTTTTTGTGTAAAAATTGATCTCGCCAATTTTTCATAAGACACTTGCCATTGCACTAAGTATGTATTCATGGCAAGTTTTGAAAGAGCAAGATCGCTTTTTAAGCTTCTTGCTTGAGATGTTTGTAGTAAGGCTTGAGATCTAACACATGGTTAATAAAGAAAAATATGAAAATGATTGAACCTAAGCTAAAATTAAATAAAATATAGCCACTTCATTTCATTCATACTATATCTTCTTTCATGCATTTGGATAATTCTATTGTTAAAGGGAGAGAAAGATTGGTAAAAGTGCATATCTAAATCATAACTTGGAGTTTTGTGCAAATTCTGCTAAGTTGAAGCTTTAATATTTTGCTATGATTAGCTTATTCTTTTGATCTCTTCTCACCATAACCAAGGTCCAAAGAACAATTTTTCATTCATATAGATCTCGAGTAGATTTTCCATTTTATTTGGTGGATTTGAAGATTTTGTGGAAATCTTATCATTTTTCAATATCTTCACCCGCTTGGCTCATATGAACATTTTCACTCTTTGTTATGCTTGTGTGACCATTTTAAGATTCTATTTACAAAATTTCCTCTCTAAATTCTAAAATAATCTCCTATTTGCATTTTTGAGAAATTGTCAATGGGTTCATCAAGAGGGTTATTGAAGGACTATGAGAATGTCTATTGTTTTGTTGTGATGAACTGTTATCATTTTGGAGGAGTGAAAATTTAGAATTTGTAAATTTGCATATTTTTCTCAAGGCTTGCAGAGATGGCGACTCGACTGATCACTTGGTTGTTTCGCCAAATGGATGATTTTGGGAAATTGAGTCATGAATTGATTTGGCTTGACCTAGGTCAGTGCATATATGTTGCATGAAGCATGTTCGACTAACATGGATCAAGTTATGAAGAATTTGTGTCCAAAAATGATTTCTTAGTCTTTAGAAGTGTATAGTCGCTTGGAGTCAACTATAGTCAAAGTAGGATTAGGCTACGCTCATGGAGGAACCGAGTCCTAGAATGATCAATGATGTTAGGTAAGATGGCTAAGCCAAGCATGGCATAAGGAGGCGAAAAATATTGAAGGGAAGTTCGAGCGACAAGTTACACCATATAGTTTAGTTGGTCCAAGTGAGGGTCTGGTGAACCAGAACAGAGAGACTTGCCGATGCATAGCAAGTTAGTGGTGCATCTACACGTGATAAGTGTGACGATTGCTTGCAAGGGAAGATGATGACTTGATCAAGAAAGTGTATTTTGTTATGTTGACCAAAATAGAGGAAACTACTTTGCAAAAACTGTGGTGCTTGAGCGACATGGAAAAGCGTTTAGATTAAGAAGAAGCTAAGAAGATCAAGTTGGAAAGGCTAAGGACTTAGTAGATTCGGCTTATGGTTTGGAAAAGGTGCACATAGTGTGTGAGTAAAACCCGATCAGGGGTTTTCATGAATTTCATAGCAGTGGGTAGTATCAATTAGGTTAGATATGCCGTTGCCTATCTATTTAATAGGTTAGGATGGAGACTTGCTAGTTAACTATCCAACCTCCTAATTTTACTTATCGATGCCAAGTGTTCTATGTTTAGGTTTGAGAAGTGAGTGATGGTATGGTCTCATGTCCCCAGATGGAGTGCCTATAAAATCTTTATTCTCAAGTAGCAATATATCAACTTTGTTAACCTCATGGATCCTCTTGTTTTAGTTGATTTACTCTGTTTAAGTTGGTTTTGATGTTGCCTATCCCATTTCTTGATCTTCTGGATGTCAAAGCTGAATAAGTGATGGAGATATACCTGGAAATCAATTCATATCCATCTAGACATCAGTGTTTGACAAATTCTTGAAGTTGTCCGATTTTTGTTTAATTTGGCCTCCGAGTGATTTCTTGATCCAATTATTTTTGTCTTGACTTTTGGGTGTTCTAGCTTGCTGTGATATATAAAAATACATCTAGAGCTATCTTGGCTATCAATCACCCATAAGCAAGTCATATTAATCGTTTTATTTTTGCCCAGCTTTAGTACAATATCTATTCAAACAAAAACATCATAACTTTGGCAATAATTTTCTTGATTGTTGATTGAAATAGGTTCCTAACATTCTATAAAAGGTGCAAACCAAATTTGAAATAATTTAGAGCCATGGTTTGAGAGTTCACTCAATTTGTGGTTTCGCCTAGTTTTGGTGCAGCAGAGCTTCACTAACCAAAAGATCCCAATTTCTTAAGTTCTTTCAATATTTTTGAGTTGTTCTTGAGGTCATTATCTAGCCTTGGTTCAAATTTCAAATCTTTTGTATCTACACATCAAATGGTACATTGAACTAAAATTATTATAGCACCGTGGCTTTGAGATTTTGGTTTTGATTTTCATAGCTTTCATAGCTATTGGAGTAAAGAATTGTTGAATACTTAGAGAAAAATTTGTAGGCACCATTCACCCCTCTATTGCCATACTGTACACAAATAGTATCGAGCCCAATTACCTCTTCTCATAGATCTTAACTAGTATTAAGAGCCATAGCATCAAACAAGTATTTAACAAAGCCACCCATTTTTAATGGAGTTGATTTTTCCTATTTGAAGGCTCAGATGCAATCCTAAATTGAAGCTTAAGGGCACTAATTTAGATTAAAGTCAAGAATCCTTATGTTATGTCACGATGATCAAAGTTACACCTGATGTAGAGGCAAACTCGCTTCTTCTAGTGTCAAAGGGAGGAGCTAATATTGGAGGAATGATTTACACCTTTGTAAACAAGGCTCGCCTGTGGAAGGCATCTACATACCCCCACCCCGCCCTACGCCCCAAGCAATATAGCACGAGGGACTATATGCAGGCCTTCTCTCTAGTGGCTATGTATGACTTCTCTGAGGATCCATGAAACATAGGGATCAACCTCAAGGCCTAGGATCGTGAAGATGTATCTATCTCCCCAAAGGTCCCACAAGGTGAGGGCCCTGCTGGCCCAAGAATATGCCCTAGACATGGGGGGCCACTTGTCTGCAGCCATACACATATACAGAGCGACCAATGACTAGTTATATGGTATACAAATCAAAGAACTATCATATGCCTAGAAAGGATACAATACCCTTTCTTGTACTTATAGATTAGCTATCTCTATGAGGGGTATTTCCGTATTTGTATAGACCCAAGAGCCTATCAATACCCTATGTATATCTTATTTGTAACTTAAGCTCTTTGAGCAATAAAAAGCATGTTCAAACTGGTGAGCTCTTAGGGACCCACTTCTGAGGTAGCCCCATTAACTCACTGACAGAGAGTAGGCGATCCTCATGGACCCTGGAATATGTATAACCTGATCATTTTACTCACGTGGATAATGGCCCAGATGCCTACATCCGCCACCTTACTTGTGTGGGTTTCACACCTACAACAACTATTATGATGTTTCTACAGAAAGCCCACTACCACATGTGAGATAGGAGCTAAACTACAACTTTATTTATTATTTTTTACTAGATTTTTTACTTAAGTAAGTTGTTTTTTCAAAATTGTTAGAGAGGAAAATTTTATTAGTTTGCATTACTTTACTCAAAATTCTTGGCACAAACACTAGTTTACTTTCTTTGGTTTATAAGTTACTGACCTTTAACTATTTTACATCATTTTGTATTACCTTCGTGTTTTTTACTTGTTGTTTTGGACATCGACACAATCTTCAACCTCATCTTTGACTATTACTTTTTCAGTTATATGTTAGAAAAAGTATTAAAATATAATGATATATTTTTGAAGACAAATTTGGTAATATCATTTCTACATGACAAACCCAAATGCTTTTGTTGATATTAGAAGTCAAAGTTTTAAAATGTTGACTGCAAGCATTCTAAAACATCATCTAAAAATAACGGAGAGTATTAAAATTATAAAACATTAATTCAGAAAGAAACTAGTAAGTAAAAATGCTAGCGACTTCACTATAGCTATCGCCAATTCCGCCCAATTCAGTGAATCTTAGTTTTTCAGGTAGATCATACTTGAAGGAGAAGCCTTCATCGTGGTGAGCCATACCTAAGTAGTTAGGTTTCATTTAAGATGTGAAAAATATCTAGTAGCTGATATAACAGCTCGAGTCGACTGTGTTCACTCCGCAAGGAGCCTCTAGTTGAGCTCATTGGCGCTCGAGACTTGGAACCAGTCGATTAGGGAGCATGTGAGCAGTAATCCCGACGCTCTGCAGTGTAGGCGCGCAAAGACCGAGTCACCCAAATCAAATAAAGGAGCGAAAGTTCGCTTAGCAAGAGTCGCAGATTTTTCTGGTTCATTAGAACCATTTTCTGCTTTGTTTCAAATGTGCGGTGTTGCACGTTTATTTTCCTATATTTGTGGATCACGGGTTAAGTGGATCCTAGGAGTTAAATTGCATGTTTTACTTTGTAAGTTTATTAACCTTGCATCGTAGAATTGAGCGTAACATTGCCCCAAATCGAATCGTCTTCTGCTTTCTTCATTTCTCAAGAAACACAGAAGCGATCTGAAAATAGCTCCAGAGAAGTCTCATGAGATTTGAGTGAAATCTTGGGCCCGATTTCCAACAAAGGCGCGCTCAAGTCGAACGAGTCCACAGCTGGCCGATGCCCGCAGTACGTGGCGTAACTCCGCGCATCGGCGTGGAAGCGGCATCACTGTAGCAAATCTGAAAACCATTCACCCGAGAGAAATTTGAGAGCTGCGAGTGAATCCTAGGGGCTGATCCCAACATCTGGTATCAGAGCTTCAGGAAGATTAATCCAAGGACTCTCAACTCGGTGGTATGGCGTTGATTCCACATGCGGCGGTGAAGGACAACGGCGGCTCGTCGTTTCACATGCCGATGTTGAACTCCAACAACTACACAGTGTGGGCGATCCGCATGGAAGCAGTCCTTGACGCCCAAGGTGTATGGGAGACCGTGGAACTAGCAGAAGGAGCTGTGGTGGATGTGAAGAAGGACAAGATTGCTCGGGCGCATCTGTTACAATGTGTTCCCGAGGATTTCCTCTTGCAGATCGCGAAAAAGAAGACGGCACGGGAGATCTGGAGCAGCCTCAAGATTTGGTATTTGGGGGCAGATCGCGTGAAGAAGGCACGCTGCGCATAATCGAAAAGTGAGTTCGATGCCTTACGATGGGAGAAACCGAATCAATTGATGACTTCGCCGGAAGATCAGCACCTCTCCAAGAAGTACACTTCCTCGGTGAAATTGGCCGACTCGTTCTTGTGAAAAACTACTCGACTGCACCGGCAAGTTCCTCCAAGTTGTCGCGGGATTGAGCAATTCTATGATCCGAAACAATGGCGTTTGAAGAGGCTATTGGGAGACTTAAAGCCTATGAAGAACGAAAAGCGTGGCAACGCAAATGCCGCAAAGCCTAGGGCCACCGCTGCTCACTCACGCCGAGTGGCAAGCACGGCGAAGGGCAATGCGGAGAAGGCTCATCAGAGGAAGGGGCATGCATCAAGCTCAACCGATCGTGGCAGAGGGCGTGGGCACGGGCGCGGCAGAGGGAATTCTGGCCGTGGTGCATCGCGTCAAGAGGGAACTGGAGGCAATGGCACTGGAAATGGCTCCCGTGACAAGAGTCATATTAAATGTTACTCTTGCAAAAACATGGGCCATTATGCATCACAATGCCGAAACAAGAAGCGTGAAGAAGAAGCTCATCTCACCCGTACGTCTGAGGAAGAGCCTGCACTCATGTTGATTGTGTCCAAGGAAGAGACAAGTCGTGTTCCTGATCGACAAATTGAAGTATTTCTGACCAAAGACAGGATGGCACCGGAGTTGCATCTCAGCAGCAAGGAGAAGGAAGGTTCAGACACCTGGTACCTTGACAATGGTGCTAACAATCACATGACTGGCCACAGAGAAAAATTTCAAGACCTAGATGAAGCTGTCACTGGCAGGGTGAGATTTGGAGACGGATCGTCTATCAGAATCAAGGGGAAAGGTACAATAGTGTTTACCTGCAAGGATGGAGGCCAGAAAATTCTCCAAGAGGTATACTACATCCCTGATCTTTGCACTAATATTATTAGTGTTGGCCAGTTAACTGAAGAAGGGATAGAGGTATACATAGCAGGGGAAAATATGAGAGTAGTTGACAAGAGTGGCAAGTTGTTGATGCTGGTAAAAAGAACTCAAAACCATCTGTATAAGATAGACCTGAAGACTTCCAAGGCTATCTGCTTACTGACAAGTTTGGAGGATCCATCTTGGCTATGGCATGCAAGGTTAGGACATGCCAATTTTAAGAGTCTGAGATTGTTGGGAGAGAAGAACATGGCAGTTGGTTTGCCACTGCTGACCAAGCCTGAGAATATTTGTGAAGCATGTGTGTTCTCCAAGCAGACAAGGCTGCCATTCCCACAACAAGCCAACTTCAGAGCACAAAGGCCTCTCGAGCTACTTCATGCCGATTTGTGTGGGCCAATTACCCCTTGTACCCTGGCAGGCAGTGAGTATTTCATGCTGATTGTAGATGACTGCACAAGGTGGATGTGGATATATACACTTGCTGCAAAGAGTGAGGCATTCCAGGCATTCAGAAAATTCAAGCTTCAGGCAGAGAACAAAACTGGTCGCAAGATCAGAGTTCTCCGAACATATCGTGGAGGGGAGTTTCTCTCTACCGAATTTACTCGCTTTGTGAAGATGCAGCATTGAAAGACACCTCACGGCTCCCTACACACCACAAAGAAATGGTGTTGTAGAGCGCCAAATCGTTCGTGATGGCAATGACAAGATCTCGCTCAAGAGCATCGGTGCTGCAAGATTTTGGGGAGAAGCTGCAAGACATGCAAGATACCCGTTGAATCGTCTACCAACCAAGGCACTTGAGGATTGTACACCGTTTGAAGCAATGGAGGGGAGGAAACCACATCTAGCACATCTCAGAGTATTCGGCTGTATTGCATATGTGAAGAAAACTGGCCACACCAAGAAACTTGAAGATAGAAGTACTCCAATGGTGTATTTGGGGGTTGAAGAAGGCTGCAAGGCACACCGTCTGTTTGACCCAAGCCGAGGCAAGCTCCAAGTGAGTAGAGATGTGATTTTCCAAGAAAATTTGGGGTGCAACTCGAATGGAGGAAATGACAATGAAAGAGTGTCATCAGATTTTGTCGTACTTGACAAATTCTATTCAGAAGAGATGGCTGACGTTCAAAATACAGAAGAGGGAGCAGAAGGAGTTCACCACCTATGAAGGTGGAGTAATCAAAACTCAGCTTGTCCGACAACACGTGGTCACCCATGACAGAAGAAACAAGTCCAAATACAACCCCAATGAGCAGTCCAGTATCGACAATACCTCCAGTGTCATTTTCACCTGAGTCTCATGATGGACCAATTAGATTTAGGTCTCTGGCAGATATATATGCAGATACTGAGGAGATGGGTGAAAACTATAAAGAGGAAGGTGTAGCTATGTTGACACTGTCAGAAGAACCAACAAATTTCAGAGAAGCAGCAAGTGAAGGTTGTTGGTATGAAGCAATGAAACAGGAGTTAATGTCTATTGAGAAGAATAACACATGGACTTTAACAGAGCTTCCCCAGGACAAAAACCCATTGGCTTGAAGTGGGTTTACAAATTGAAAAAGGATTCAGATGGAAGGATTGTCAAGCACAAAGCGAGGCTAGTGGCAAAGGGCTATGTGCAGAGGCCAGGCATCGACTTTGAGGAGGTTTTCGCACCCGTTGCAAGACTTGACACCATCCGAGTTATTTTAGCTCTTGCTGCAAACCAAGGATGGGAGGTCCACCACCTAGATGTGAAGACTACATTTTGAATGGGGAGCTGGAAGAGGAGGTCTTTGTTACTCAACCGGAGGGCTTTGAGATACAAGACCAGAAGCATAAAGTGTACAAATTGGCAAAGGCACTTTATGGCTTGCGTCAAGCTCCACGGGCTTGGAATGTCGATTGATAGAAGTCCAAAGAGCTCGATTTCAGCAGATGTTCTCAAGAACAAGCAGTATACACAAGAAGAGAAGGTGGAGAAAAGGTCATTGTGGGTGTCTATGTAGATGACCTTATTGTCACTGGAAGCAGCCTCAGTGAAGTACACAAGTTTAAGAAGCAAATGATGTCAGAGTTTGAGATGACTGATTTAGGTCTCCTCTCATATTACTTGGGAATTGAGGTGGAGCAGCAAGAAGGCCGAATTCTGCTCAAACAATCTGCATATGCAAAGAAAGTGTTATCTCAGTTTGGGATGGCAGAATGCAATGCAACCAAATACCCCATGGAGCCCAAGATACAATTACATAAGGATCAGGATGGGACAGCAGTTGATGCCACTAAATATCGGCGCATCATAGGATGTCTCAGGTATTTACTTAACACCCGGCCGGATCTGTCGTTTGCAGTGGGAGTGGCGAGCAGATACATGGAGAAACCTACTGTTATGCATCTCAAGGCTATCAAACAAATTCTCAGGTATCTGAAGGGCGCTATCCATTTTGGACTTGTGTATGAGAAGGGAAATCAGGTCAATGACCTATGTGGCTACTCAGATAGTGATCTGGCAGGAGATCCTGAGGGGAGAAGGAGCACAAGTGGGATGACATTTTATCTCAATGGAAGTTTGGTGTCCTGGAACTCACAGAAGCAAAAGACAGTGGCATTATTGTCTTGTGAAGCTGAGTTCATGGCGGCAACGGCAGCAGCTTGCCAGGCGCTGTGGCTAAGGAGTCTAATTGGTGAATCGACAGAACCGAGCCAAAGTCGAATGTTATATGTTGACAATCGTCAAAGAATTGCTCTCATGAAAATCCGTGTTTCATGGCCGCAGCAAGCATATAGACACCAAATTCCATTTCATAAGAGAGTGTGTTGAGAGGGGATGATTAAAGTTGAATTTGTTCATTCAGGAGAGCAGAAGGCAGATGCACTGACGAAGGCGTTGTCAGGCGTGAAGATGGCAACTATGCGTCAACTGCTTGGTGTTCGAGACTTAGAACCATGTCAGGATTAGAGGGGAGAATGTGAGAAGTTAATCCTGTCATGTCATCTGCAGGAGGCGCGCGGGATGAAGTCACCCGGAACCAATAAAGGGCGCGAAACTCAGTTTGAGTTGGTGTCGGTAGTTTCGGTTCAGTTAGCGTCAGTCAATTTGTTTCCGTAGAGTGCGGTTTGCACGTTGAGTATTAGTCGTGGGTGGATCACGGGAAAAACGGATCCAGTAGTCAGAGTCGCATTTTTTGCTATGTAATCGTTTTATTGTTGACTTTTTGATTAACGAAGAATCCCAAGAAAATTGCCCCAACTCTGAACTGTCTTCTCTGTGTTCTTGCGATACTCAGAGTATCACTGTAGCAAATCTGAAAACCATTCACCCGAGAGAAATTTGAGAGCTGCGAGTGAATCCTAGGGGCTGATCCCAACATTCCGTTCCCTCGCGGCGACGAGGGCACAGAGGATGGCCTCGCACGAGGTGCCCAGAAGCGTGCCGCCGGCCCGCCGCCGCCTCCGGAGAACAACATGCTCTCCGGCAAGTGGAGCGCTTTGCCGAGCCAGTCCACGACCACCATCTCGAGCTCGGTGGCGGCCCGCGAGGCTGCCCACGTAAAAGGAACGACGTTGATGCCGGCAGTGAGGGCCTCGCCGAGGGCCCCGACAGTGCTGCTCGACGCCGGGAAGTGCGCGAAGTGGCGAGGGCTCTGCCAGTGCGTCATTCTAGGCAGGATGAGGTCGCGGACGTCCTGCAGCGCCGCAGCGAACGCGTCGGGCTCCGGACGGCACGGCGCGTCAGCGGGGAACTGGCGGCGATGGAAGCCGGGGGTGACACTGGGGCGCACGGGGTAGTCGCCACTCGGGCATAGTAGTCGGCGATGAAGTCGATGACCTAGTGGCCGTGGCCCCGGAACTCGTCAGCGTCGAGCAGCTGGTGGGCGCACTGTGGCGGTGGCGCCTCCACTGGGATGGCGCCATTCTGGGTGGGCACCATTGATGGCGTGGCAGTGCGCTTTGGCAGTATCGGCTGACATGAAAGCATGAACGGCTCTGATAGCTATTTATACAGGTGGGAGTGCCCAGGACCACGCACGCCTCATTCCCCCGTAATGCATGGTGGCTAGTGGCCTCCTAGGCTTAGTAGTAGCACTTTTTTTTAGGACATCCCGGACGCACGCACACACGTGATATCTCATACATATATTTACGTGGGTGTATCCTAACATTTGCTAGAGACAAAGCGTGAAGAGGAAGTCTCACGAATCGTAAATACATGTTTTGATCATCGAGCTCACGTACACATATACTTAGAAAGATATTATTTATGTAAATAGTACCTGAGATAATTAACGTGTACTAGGCCTAATAGTAGCACATGAAGTTAATTTGCTGTCCGCGAATCAGGTCTTCCGTAGGAATCGAATTGAAGTAGCAACAGGGATACAGAGAGAAAATACGAGCTACCGACTTCAATCCAAACTACCTGACTTAGGCCGGCACGGTTCCCCGTCGGTGTCCAATGCTCGCGAGGCCACAAGTCCCCAACCTCGCGCGGCCGTGTCCAGTCTCCCCAACGGCAGCAGCGTGCCACTCGAGTGGCCGTCGTCCTCACGCTTCGTCTTCACCCCAACGGCAGCAGCGTGGCTCCAGCCACCTGCGCTGCGCCCCCAGCCACTGCCACGCGCCCGCTCGAGAGTCAACATGAGCATGCCGTCGCGTCGCCTAGGGCTAGCGCTTAGCGCTCCTGCGTGTGGACTCACGGCCCATAAGACATGCTGCACTTGGGCCACTCGGCTCATAAGCCATCCGTCTCGGCCACTCGAGCCCGTCGTCCTCACGCTTCGTCTTCACCCCAGGTGAGAAGTGGCCACGCGCAGCGAGGATTCGAGGAATCCTATCTATTACAGCGGGAAAAAAAATACAATGATATATAATTTGTTGCAATTTTTATTTTATTGTCATAAAATATTTTTTTGTGTCAATAAGTATATCATATCTTCATGAGTTTGAATTGTCGCTATATTTTTGTTTTTGTTGCAAAAGGTAATTCATGTTGCAATGATAAAAATAAACCATTGCATTAACAATTAAATATTACCACGATTTTATATCGTTACAATATTTCCATTCTATTGCAATAAATACAACCATTTTGCAACAAAAATAAATCATTGTATTACCAATTAAATATTATCATAATTTTATATGGTTGCCATATCTGTATTCTATCGCAACAAATACTCAAAATCAAGCACTCCGGGACCTCTCCGTGCAATCGTACGCATGTAGGACCTGACTGTGAAGAAATCAGAATCTCTCGTTGCTAGAACAGAATAAAACAGAGAGGACTAATCTGAAATATATCCAAATTTATAGGGCTAAATCACAAAATGACAAAAAAATTTCATAATCGCTATAACCCTAGCCACAATCCTCTGTTCCGGAAGCGACCACCTCAAATCGAAGACACATGGCGCACACACGAATCTCCGCGCAAGGCCTCCCTCCCTCATCCTTTTCCCCCAAAAACGAGCGCAGCTCTCTTCCTCTCGCGTTGCCTTCCAACTGGTCTGCATGGAGATGTTCTGTCCCTGTCAAGCTTCACCAACAGATGGCAGCGCAGCGCATGACGTGCGAGCGGCAGATCGCCGACGGTCGTGCCCGCACCGCGGCGGCTGCCTCCGCCTTCAGCACCGCATCCTCTCGTCTGCTCTCTTGCCAACCACACCATCTCCCATCGAGGCATCTCTCCAGTCTCGCTTTCTCCTGATCTCCTCTCGTATTTGCTGGTTTCATTACCTTCTCCTCCAACAACTTGAAAACGGAGAAACTTATTGTACCACATAATAGCTTCCTCTAGGTTCTTTTTCCCTGTCGCGTCACTATTAGCTTCAAGAGCTTCAATAGCTGCCATCAAATGAAGATATATTAAGGCATGTAGTGATGTAGATTTCAAGTTCTGCAAAGCCAGCGAAAATATTCAGACAAAAGAATCAAGTTGGCATCAGAGTAGTACAAATGCATACAGAAAAAAAGAGAAACCTAGACTTTTAGAAGACCAAGATTTCAAGGATAAAGTATATTGGACCTAAAGAGCTCAAAAGAACCCCTCAACTGTACTAATTGGACTTAGTATTTTTTTTGTTGTACTAGTACACCTCTCTTTCTTTCTCTGTGACAAAAGGATTGCTGGGCACCGAACTCTTTTGGGTTTTTTAGCTTTAAACAAGTACTTTGAAAAAAAAATGTTTTGATAAATAATTTTAAAAAGATGATAAATAATTTTTTTATTTATAAAAACTATAAACCATGGCCCTGCTCGATTGGACTGAAAAGCCGTGTCTTATGACTAAAAATGTACTGTAACTGACTGAAATTTTACTATAACTGAAGATGGTTTATTTGGCGTAATTAAATTTAAAAAAAATTTAAAAATAGAAAAAATATGTTAGCTCATCTCGGACAACGCTAATAAATACAAGAAAAAAACCAGTAAAAAATAAAAAAAAAGATGAAATTTATAAATAGTAAAAAATAAATTAGAAATCAGAAGTTAAAACTGAAATCAGCAAGTCATAAAGCAAAATAACGTGGCCTTTGTCTCTGTCCTTGTCTGCTTTTTGTTCTTTTGGCCGCATTTCTATCGGTTCATAGATACGCAAGCTAGTAGTAGTACCAGCACGTCACGTCGAGTCAATTCGAAATGAAACTCGCTGCCTTTCCGTGCGGAACAGTGTTCCCTTTTTCTTCTCCTTAAACTGTTTGAGGCATTGTAGGACTGTGGCTATGAGACAGGTGCACCTCTTTCTTGTCTGACAATAACAGGGGCAGGGGAAATCTACTTTTTGGAGTGCTCTGCACGTTTCAGAACCTTCTATCGCCATTTGACACGGTAAGATGTAGCACATACCTATCCGACGCAACTCCGAGCAACTCGTTGATATCTCTAGGCTAACTAAAAAGTGAAGACACGACGCCCTTCCCTTTTACAGATACGACCTGTCTGGCAACAATGAAGACATTGGGCTACTTCTACAGTTATTCTTTTAACACCACAAATTTGACCAAAATATCGAGTTACAGAGATGGATTTACGGCCTTCTAACGTCTGGCAACGATGTCTTTCAGCTTTGCCAGAGATTCGCGGCATGAATACTTGCCCCATACAAGAATTCACACTTCGGAGCTTAAGATCGATCACATGGACAACTTTTCAAGATATAGTTATGCACTTCTTTACCTAATAAAAAAAATCTGTCTGGAAGAACTCGGTAGTCTGATACACATAAATGTTTAAGTCACATGTAACAGCAAAGCTCAGATTTTTCTAAAAAGGACAGCATGTTTCAGTTCATAACCTAATATAGAGCTAGTAGCGTAATGCGGACAAATACAAGCAAAAATGAAGCTGCTAATCTCATAGTCGATGGGGGCTCTTACAAGAGACAGCCAACAGGTGCATCGCCAGCATGACTGAGCAACTCCAACCTCATGTACGGAACATTTCATGGCTTCCCTTCAGGGTACTTTTGTTGCAGATAACACATTCCATTCCACTTCGTGCCAACTAGCCCAACATAAACAGGTGTACATACTTACAGATGCCCGAGGTCCACCACTGCTCCTAGACCCATCATCCTGAAAGTAAAGGTGAAAACGAGTTCAGTGAAACATTTAAATGGAGCAACCTTATATCACAAAATTTTGCACACCAGGCAGCACATAAATAAGTCATGTAAAAAGTTTGCTGTGATGTCTGTAACAAGAATTACCTCTTACGTTCTATAATCTGATAAAACAATACACATACACATCAAATGCAAGGAGAAACCAGTGTTATTGATTATAAACATGCAGCGGTAATATTTAGGAACAAATCCGCACTTGATGTCGATAGTGAAAAACCAAAGTATGACATAAATAACAACTAGAGTAATAGAAATAGTACGAGGGAAAAGCATTGTCACTTTACAAATTGATATTCTTCATTCGAATCACAATGAAGGGCTTTGACACAGAGAAGCCACTACATTGCAGGGTTCTAACTATTATAACATATGCTATATAGTCTTTCACAAGGCTAAGCAAGTATTACCTCTCTCCCATACAATCAAAATCTGACCTCCAAGAACCTTAAAATTTCGTGATTACCAGTAATGACCTGTCTAATTCTCGAGGAACAGCATCAGACAAACTTAACATCTCGAAACCTTGAGAAATAGCATGTTTTACAAATACTAGCTGGAAAAAGAAAGGAACTAAAATAACACATCAGAATAGCTAGAGGTCACTTAAACAATCCTCCACTACGAAAAGAACTCATATACTTGTGCATTTTTGGCACATTTATCATGTCAACAGTGCAATGGCAACTATATGATGCTTAAGTGCAAATTAATTAGTGCCAGCTCAACGCAGAATCCAGCCAAGCCAACAGGATGGCAGTAAAACTGAATATTCTAAATCCTTTTCTGCTCTAACCTAGATATGTACAAAACTTGTCCTATGTGCCAACAAACTCCTGAGCTCTGATCAGCCCCAACCATAGTTTTAAAAACCGGATAGCTCGGTCTGCTTCAGAGACCATTCATGCAATTGGACCAGAAAAGGCGGTTGACCCGAGCAGCTTTCCAGAAAACCGACGAACCGGAGCGGTTTTGGCGAACCAGCACAGTTCTTGTCTGAGCAAAAAATATACGTGAACAAAATAGAAAAAAAGGGGGGTGGGCGATGGGCCAGGGCTAGTGTGGCCCAATTGGCCCATTTTGGGTGCTTGAAGAGGCGAGCCTAGGGTTGCCCACACCCAGCCACCACTTCCACAGCATTCACCCCACTCTTCTTGTCTCTCTCTATCGCATCCTTATCCATGCTTCTTCTCTGTTCATCACCCCAACTCGGCACGGCTGGCAAAAAGGACGACAGCCACATCCTCCATAGTCCAGTGTCACTTTAAGATCCATCCACACCGGCCTTCTATTATGCTCGATCTGATTGGCTATTTTCTAGATTGTGTCGTTGGTTTTGATATATGATTTACCTTGGCCTAATTGCCGGTTGTGTTGTCGGTCACATCAATGATTTGCCTTCTCTTTCAACATGTGCGTATGTCCAAATTAGTTGAAGTTTATCTTCCAGAAAATAATTGAAGTATTTTCTTTCTATTATTTTAGCACTAAAAGTAATGTTAGTACATTAAAATACCACTAGTGAAAAAAACAAACAGTCCAACCGTTGGATTACTGGTCCGACTTTTAAAACTATGGCCCAAACCATGCTCTGTGTATTATATAACAGATTTCTGGTGAAAACTATTCCAAAATTACAATGCTATTGATGAAACAAATAGAATCAGAAATCCGGAAGAAACTTAATTTGCCATGCAATTAAATAGGGAGCTGGCGTCAAAGCTCCAATACAAAATAGGAATACTAATAATCAGTTTTCTTATTAACCCTTTTTACTTATAAGAATAAAGGCACAACATTATTTTCCATTGATTAAGAAAATCAGACTAACCAAATTCAAAGTTTTGCTCATCATAAAACAAGCTAGGTTTGCATGATGAAACAAGCTAGGTCCATGTACCAATTATCCCTCAATTATCTTGTATAAAAATTGAAGCTTTGATGTCATTACTCATTTGCAGCATTCCGTGCAATGGCATAATAGGATATGAAGAAAGGGTATTGATAAACATCATCCGGATGTTTTCTTTCTAATTATCATCCAGATTTGTGGACGTTGGATTAGAGATCCAAGAGCCACAAATTCTCCCCACCCCCCTCCAAAAAAAGAGACCGTTGGATCTCTAATCCAACGGTCCAAAATTTGGATGATTGTTGGGAAGAAAACATCCGGGTGATACCTATACACACCCAATATAAAATCCAATCGTTTGCCACCAAATAAATCCAGAACCACACATACCATTTCATAAACAGGTGCCAGAGCCTTAAATGTGATGATTGAATAAATCCACACATCTAGGTCGCGCTTTTATCGCTTTGAATTTTGGCAAGAAATAAACTAGGTTTCCCATTAGCAAGAAAGCAACGATTCCTTTTAGATACTGTAATACTACTGCACATCAAAAAATCATCTATTATCTATATTTCGGTAGCAATTCCATGGCATAATCATACGAAGTGATAATTTACCTCCCAGAAGGATAGCACTTTCTGAAGCTGCCTTCCCTGTTGCTCAGAACGAGTTCATTTCAAGGCTATATGTTCTCCGCTTGAGAAGCACCTTTGCTGCCGTCCGATATGGCTCCTCAAAGGCATCTGAAATCCAGCTAGCACCAGCCGGACCAACAGCCTCAACCCCTCCCCCCTCCCTCAGCACATCCTCTCTCGGTCTGATAGCCACCAGTGTCGCACCCTTCAGCAGCAATCCGCCAGGCAACTCAATATGAGGAGCATACCACAGTCGCATACTGAGTGCCGGCATGAGTGTGCGGTGCGAGTTTCCAGAAGCCGATACAGGCCGCACCTGCAGCTCCTGTAGCTGCCTCTTGTCCATAGTGAGCACCCCCTGCCCGTCAGCGTCCGTCAGGTCCAAGCTCTCGAGCGTCGAGTGATTAGCGATGATCGGCTGGAGCAAGTAATGCCGTGCAGATGCAGCAATCAGTGAGCTGATCGTCCAGACAACGCGGAGCTTAAGCCCTCCATTTGCATAAAGTGACTCAGGGATGCTCCCCAATTCGTCGGGCTCCCTAGTAGAATCGGGAGAGGTAGCCAAGCTGTCCGTGGCAGTAGGGGCCGGTGTTGGCGGTGGCGGCGGCTTTGACGAGACAGACGACGCGCCAAGGATGACGCAGCTGCCGAGGGTGGACCCGAAGTCGGCCTTCCACTTGAGGAGCACGCCGTCCTCGATGCCCAGCTCGCCGGTGGGCAGCTCGATGCGGAGGCGGCGCAGCTCCTTGAAGGAGCGGAGGACCTCAGAGGGCGAGTGGTGGGAGACGTCCCCCACGGGCGGGGGCGGCGAGGAGGGCGGGGCCGCGGAGCGCCGGGAGACGGAGGCCGCGGCGGGGGAGAGGATCTGCCCGAGCGCCTGGATGGGCCTGACGATGCCGCCGAGCACGAGACGCGCGATGTGCGCGAGCGCGCCGCGACCCCGCGTGGGGGCCCCCGCCTCCGCGGCCTGCGGGGAGCCGCTGGCCGAGCTGGGGGCCGGGTCGTCGGCTATGACGCAGTCGACGCGGACGAAGACGGAGTCGACGAGCGGGACGAGCGCGTGGAAGCGGCGCGAGACGAGGGCGCACCGCCCGAGCGCCTTCACGTCACCGATGCGGTTGAACACGTCGAGGAGCACCGCGTCGGGCAGCCGGTCGAACTGGTCCTCCTCCTCCTCGGCGCCGCACGGACACCCCTCGCGCCCTTCCATCTCCATAACCACCCAACCCAACCCGACCAACCGCGCGCGCTCGGCACGAGCACGGGCAGTGCAGATCGGGATCCGGAGGCGTCGGCGCGGGGCGAGTGAGTCAGCCGCCCGCGGGTTGGGGAATTTCTGGACGAAGCGAGCAGTCGGCACGCACGGGCACGGCGGCTGCGGGCGAGGCGAGGGGGTTCGGTTTGGTTTGGTTAATTGGGTGGTGGGCGTGGGCGACGTGTCGTCCACAGCCGCTGATTGGGGAGGTAATGGACTAGCTAGTGGGCAGTGCCGTAGTGGGGGTCAGGGTCACCACCTCGGTGGTGTGGTGCCGTGTCTAGCGGTGGCTGTCCGGTGCAGGATGGGACGGCACGGCGGTCATGCAAGCGAGCGGCACAGGCAAGCAACTCAGCGCTCGGATTCCCACCGGAAAGATCTCCCTCCGGCTAGTGGCCGGAAACGTCGCTCTCGGACGGACCAAAACTCCGATGGCAACCGTTCCCGACCTACAGCAACCCAAACGCCCGAGTGGGATTGGGATAGGGTCTCCGCCGCTCCGTGGGCTGTTGACCTGGTGGTAGAGCTGCTGGGGGTTGCGGTGGAGTGCAAGGAAGAGAGACACCTGACAAGGATCGGGATCGGGTGGCTGTAGACGCCTCCCGTGCCGTTTGATCCCGAGGCTGATGGATCGTCAGATATTCAGATGTACGTGCGTACGATGCATCTCACTCTTGGGTGTGTTTGGGGCTCTGGGCGGATGGGAACGGGATCTGAGCAATGATCTGGCTAAATCTCTGCTATCCACGTCGCCCCTTCCCATCAAAAACCGTTTCTCAAACATACTAAAAAAATCAGCTTAAAAAACCAACAAAAAATCAGCTTAAAAGACGAACAAAAAATTCCTCAAGGCGCAGCTAACCGGCTCATGCCCTAACCTTCCCCACCCCCAGCCACCCCATACCATCCACCACCCTACCTGCAATCACCGCCCAAATCTGCCGCACAGCCATCCACTTATTCCCCCTTCCCCACACCTCTCGCCCCTGCCCCGCAGCCAGTGCACTCTCATCCCATTGCCACTGTTTGCAGTCACCGTACACCATCTCCTTCCCCTTCCCCACACCTCCATCCCTTGCACTGTAGCTGGCTGGCACGCTCTCGTCCCGCCACCGCCGTAACTCCCTCCTCTTCGATTTGCATCTCCTTTTCCCTGATCTATTGCCCCTCAAATTTACATGCAACCTATACGGTTAGCCTTCTGTTGTAGTTATAGACAAAACGGTGAATAATGGGATTACGAGGAGGCCACAAATGGGTTGCCTCAAGCCTTAGAAATAATAGAGATGGGGGATACAAGTCTATGTTACATAGACTTGTCTTGTGAAAAAAGTGAGTCTTCCCCTTCTAGCACTTAGGCATGTACTTATAACCATAAGGAGGCTTCTTACATAAATGCCCCCTATGTAATCTACAATCATAGGGGCAATATCGTCCTTTCTCTTGTGACAGCCCTCTCGGACCAACCACGTGGCAGCACTATTGTTGGGCTTCCTGGTACAATGGGCCAACTGGAGCAAGGTGGGAGCCACTCCCCCAACACCTCACATCACAACAGTCTGAGGCAATGGTGCATGGATGAGAGCCTAGAGATGGCGAGGACGCCAACACAGAGATGGTAGGGGGCGATGGGAGGAGCACGCAACACCTATAATGGCGTCCTAGAGGAATGTTTGGTGGGTAGGGTGGAGTCTGGAGAAGGAGATTAAATCAGACAAGGACACAACAAGGAGGCGCAGGTGGAAATCACAAAGGTGGCACCCGAAGCCTCTACCGGTGTACAAGTTGCTGGTGACGGCAGCAGGGGAGGAGGATTCGAGCCTTAGTTTTGTGCCCTCTCATACGGATGCTACTCGAGGTGAGCGAAACCATCTTGAGGCTTGACTTCTTTTTTACACGATTTATTGTTCTTGGTTTGATCTTGTTATTTATTAATTAGTGCCTTGGGAAAATCAATTGCTCTGAATATTTCTATCTAGTTGCTCACAACAAGGCTCTTCCAAGTTGCCATTTGCCAAGATCAATGTCCATCCATCTGAAGAGGCTAAAGGGAAGCAAGCAAAAATATATGTCAGCACCTGATGCCGATAAGGTATTTGACAAAAAAAAACTTTGTAGTCACAGGATGAATAAATGCCTTCGGCCAAGCCAGGACCATGCTGGGTTGACTATGCACTAAAGGGGTGATGTTAGGATTGGATCAATGCTCATGTGCTGGCTTGTTCTCTTTGCCTGTGCCATAGAGGCATTGGTTGATTAGTTCTTGCCTGAAGTTTTCTTGGCGCATTGTCGCGTTGTATTCTACCTAAAATTTTGTAGGTTTGTAATTAGCTATTGGCTCAGTATTTGTTTGGCTAGTGTTATTCTGATGTCAATCTTTGGCTGATGTTGTTTTAGGTCAATCTATAATGGTAGGCAGATAGTCTTCTGGAGGAACCAACACTGCAAGAAGCTCCTGTTCACTAACAACAAGGTGAGGCATTTGTCTATTTATCTTGGTTAAGTTTTGTGGCAACGTGCCTATTCCGTAATTGATGATATGATCTATCCCATGTGATGGCGAATGATTTGGTTTCATGAAATAGTTGAGATATATTTGCCCAGTCATTGTTCCGGTGGATATTATTTGTTCTTCCGATGGAAAGTGGTTGTTTTCCCTCTCCCTCTCTCTCTCTCTCTCTAACTTACAATGTAAGTACGACTTGTGTACTAAAATTTCTCGAATGATATGCAAAAATAACAGGTCAATGCGGAGGGTGCATCACTTCTTCTAACTTCATATGTTCTCCCTTGCATTTGGTTTGTTAGAATTGGCATACCAAATGATGGAACATAAATATCTGAGATGCTCAATTTACTCCTTTACACTATAATATTACAAGCAATAGTTCCATTATCTAAACTAAAGGTCCTAAGTAGTGTTTGTATATGAGAAATACTTATATGCACCTAAATTTTACAAAATACCTTGTAATCTTCGGACTTTCACATTACAAAATTAGACTTTTTGTAGTTCAAGTTAGTAACAAAGTGTGGGCAATTTGTATGCTTTGGTAATTGCACATACGAGTAAATAGTATGTTAGATAGGATTAGTGTATACTTTGATGATTGTGCATATGAGTGAATAGTATGTTAGATAAGATTAGTGTGTATTTCACAAAAATTATTAGTGCGAAATTTGAGTTTTTGTTGTAATGTACGGACACGTTACTAGTAAATAAATAAATCAGAATTGTTATCAGAAGAAACAACTAGATCGGATGGACGGATGCGCTATGCTCTTGACGCTGGTGAACAGCGAGCATGCGAGGAATCTCCAAATACTTGTGACTTGAGAGACTAAGGCTGTGTTCATATTAACTTCTAAAAACTATTTTTCTACTGTAAATAACTTTTGTATAGTAACTAGTTTTTAAACAGAGTGTTTTTTAATATGGGGTATACTAGTCGATTTTAGTATATACTATGGTGACTTTATTTATATTGATCAAAATCACATGTAGATATATTTATAAAAGTTATTACTATTTATAAATTAAAATCAAAAGATAGTATAAACGGCCTGACACTGCAGCTCGAAACGCTCGCAACGTGCCTATCACTAATGTACTTGTGCTAGCGATGTGAGGGTGAGGGAACGATGCCTCATTGGGTATGACTGTGAAAGTAGGCATGATTGGTTTGCACGGGATGTGATTGATGGAAACTTCCGTGCCACGTGACTATATTGGATTTTAGTTTTAGTGGTGATCATTTGAGCTTATTTTTGGTGGTTTATGGCTAAAAAGTATTGTAGCTGGCTGAAAAAACCACTGTAGCTGATAGAGACTTATTTAGCATAATTAAATTTAAAAAATTAAAAAAATATGTTAGCCCATTACATATAATACAAACAAATACGGAAAAAAGAACCGGCAAAAAAGCTCAAAAAAAACCAAAAGCTCAGAAAAAGACGAAATTCATGAATAGTGAAAAATAAGCCGGAAGCTAAAAAGCTGAAACCCCAACCGATCACCCTAAATAGTAATAGTTTATAGAGAGATTTTTTTGTGTAATTTTGATCGATATAAATGAAGTCACTGTAGTGTGTAATATAATCGACTAGTAGACTCCGTCTTAAACAATACTCTATTTATAAGCTGGATACGACAAAAATCATTTATCGCAGAAAAACAACTTTTAGAATTGAATACAAAAATGATGCATGTACAATTTAGTTTAGTAGCAGGCCCGTATAAGGCCCAGCGCAAGTGGACCGATCGCGCTAGGCCCCCAAAATTTTTGGGCCCCATCGGCCCATCCGATTCCTCACGTGTAGAGCTTCCGGCTTTGATGGCCTTGTAGACAGAACACAGGAGATGGAACGACGAAGTCGAATCGACACTTCGATTATCGATAGGGCCGGCCGAGCGATCCGCCGTTGGTCAAGGAGTTGGCCGTCAGCAGTGATCCGCCATCGTTGTCGCCGCGTCGGCTGTCGGCGATCCGGCTGGAAGCGGCTCTGCAGCAGGTTGCTGGATGCGTTCATACATTGCGTACTTGCGTGCCTAGTGCCTCGGTGCCTGACTACTGCCTGCTCGTTGCTCTCACCTCTCAGGAAGAATAGAAGGTAAACTTGGACGGCTTCTCTCTCTTTTTTCCCCATACTGAAGTCTGAAGATTGGAAGATCGAATCGTTTGCCATTGTCAATATTTCTAGTGCGTTGTTGAAATTTTTGTCTAAAGAAGTCAGGACAGAGGCATTGACCATGAAGGGTTCATGCTCATCTCATGTAGCTTGATATGCTAACTATAGAGCTAAAACATTCATGTCGTTGATTCAATGAATTTGATTGCGATTCTTCATGATCTAGATGTGAATTTGGTGCGAGTAACAATCACAAGTGGAATTAGTCTCGGCAGAGCCATCATCATTTAGCAATAGCAATTCAGGCATTCAGCAGGTTGCAGACTTGCAGTGCTGCACGCAGACGCAGGACGGAGGACGCAGGCACGCACGGCACTTTGCAATTGTAGACTTGCATTCTTACAGTTGTAGGTACCCAGGTATGTCCGTATGTGAACATTCAATAGGAAATTTGTTTTGCACTTGCACTAAACCTAATTAGTATTTAATCTTTAGTTTTATTGTGTTTGTTATTTATGAACAGGCCAACAGGGAGGTCTATTTACTTGTAATGTCTTTTAGAATTAGAAAATGTGAGTCTGGTCATGAAAAGCGCAAGAAGAAACAAAGACTTGAACGGTTCGCTCAGACTCAGAAGGGTGCTCTTGATAAATTTGTTGTGAAAGAATGTCAAACTTCTATAGAAAATCAAACTCTTCAGGCAGACATCGATGACAATCATGGTGATAACACAAACAATGTTGAGGTTCACACTTTGGAGATTGATGAAGTTAGGGGCAACGACAATGCTGATGGTGTTGATGCCACCATTGATGGATCAGCTAGCATTGAAAGTGATACTGATCCGAGGGTTCCTTTTGAGCCTGATATATTCGATCCAAGATATTGGAATGGACTTGATCAAGAAAAGATTGATATTTTGGTCCAAAAGGGTCCTAAAAGTGACTTGTCTATTCAGAAAGGTCCTAAAGATAGATTATCCAGAAAGTTTTCTGCAGCATTGTACACTAGAGTTTTATCAAATGGAGAAAAGTGTGATAGAGAATGGTTAGTATATTCCAAAGAGCTTGATAGAGTATTATGTTTTTGTTGCAAATTGTTAAGAAAGGGCCATTTAAAAAGTCAGCTAGCAAATGAGGGTTTTAGTGATTGGTCACATGTTAACATTAGACTTAAAGATCATGAGACTAGTGCAGACCATATCACAAATATGGCAGCTTGGTATGACATGCGTCTTAGGTTTGATAAAAATCAAACTATTGATAAAGTTGCTCAGAGAGAACTAGAGAAAGAAAAGGACCATTGGAGGAAGGTTTTGTTCAGAATCATTTTGATTGTAAAATTCCTTGCAAAACATAACTTGGCATTTCGTGGCACTAATAGCAAGCTGTACCAAGATAGCAATGGGAATTTCTTAGGTATGGTTGAAATGATGGCGGAATTTGATCCGGTTATTCAAGAGCATGTTCAGCGCATAACAAATGATGAGGGTCACGTACATTACCTTGGTCATGGCATCCAAAATGAGTTAATCAATTTGCTTGTCGCTATCGTGTATGAGATAATTAGAAAAATTAAGGAATCAAAGTATTTCGATTATACTTGATTGTACCCCTGATATAAGCCACCAAGAACAAATGTCTTTGATCATTAGATATGTTGATACTTCTTCAGATTCTTTCTGCATTGAGGAATCATTCTTAGGTTTTTTTGGATATAAATGATACAACAGGACAAGGATTGTTTGATGTTTTGCAAAAGAATTGAAAGATCTTGACCTTGATATAGATAATGTGAGGGGACAAGGATATGATAATGGATCAAATATGAAAGGGAAAATCAGGGGTACAAAAGAAACTTTTGGATATCAATCCTAGGGCTTTTATTTCGCTTGTGGTTGTCATAGTCTTAATTTAACACTATGTGATATGTCAAAGAGTTGTGGTAAAGCAAAAGATTTTTTTGGAGTCATTCGGCGTATCTATACAATATTTGCTAAATCCACTAAGAGATGGCAAATTTTGAAAGATAACATATCAGGGTTGACTCTTAAGCCATTGTCATCTACTCGTTGGGAGAGTCGTGTTGATAGTGTTAAGGCTATAAGGTTCCAGATGCAAGAAATAAGAGAAGCTTTACTTGAAGTATCAGATACTGATAATGATCCAACAATAAGTAGTGAAGCCAAATCCTTGGCAACCAATGAGCTTGATGACTTTGAATTTATAGTATCAATAATTATTTGGTATGAAGTATTATCTGCTATTAATTTGGTCAGTAAACAATTACAAGCAAAGGATATGCTTATTGATATTGCTATTGAGAAAGTGCAAGGGCTGATTTCCTTCTTCGGTAAGTATAGAGAAATTGGTTTTACAAATGCATTGGAATCTGCAAAAAAAATTGCACGTGAGATGGGTATTGAGCCAACATTTCGTACCAAGTATAAAATCAAAAGGAAAAGACAATTTGATGAGACCCCTGATGATGCATCTATTGCTTCACAGTCTGCGGAGGAGTCAATTAGAGTCAATTATTTCTTACCCGCTGTTGATCAAGCCATTGGTTCACTAACTAGGAGGTTTGAACAATACCAAGGGTATGAAAAAACTTTTGGCTTTCTGTTTACTTCACAAAAATTGTGCTCCTTAGATGACAAGAGTTTGTTGTCTTCTTGTGAACATCTTGAGGCGGCACTTAAGAGTGGTGAACATTCTGATATTGTTGGCAAAGAATTACATGTGGAGTTAAAGTTCCTTCAAGATTTCATCCCTAAGGAAGACATGGGCCCTCTTGATATTCTGAAGTTTGTGAAATGGATAGGCTGTTTTCCTAATGCCCTTATTGCGTACAGAATTTTGTTAACTAATCCTGTGACAGTTACATCTGCAGAACGAAGCTTTTCAAAATTGAAGTTGTTGAAGTCCTATATGCGTAGTACTATGACACAAGAAAGACTCAATGGATTGGCAACAATTGCACTTGAAAATAATGTTTTGGAGAAGATTAAATATGAAGACATAATTGAAGATTTTATTTCGAAGAATACCAGAAGAATGATGCTTTTTACTAGAAGCTAAGAAGATTTCGGTAAGATTCACCCATTACTCCTTTAGCATGAATTTCTATTGTATTTCTTAATATTGCAAAAAAAACAAGTCTGTTATAATGTAAAATTCAAATACACTTTGGTATCTATATTTGTTTGAAATAGGCCCCATTTTGTATTTTTGCACTAGGATCTAAAATTCTGAGATACGGGCCTGTTCAGTAGGGCACTGTTATGCTTGAATTACTTAAGACCGAATTCATCTACAAATAACTGACGTCTATACAATTGACAGCACAAAAGTTCTCCGGCTTTCTGGCCTGTTTGGTGGCAGTTGCATAAAAAATTTGTTTGCGGGTTTATATCAACCACCTAATCGCAATTTAGAACCATAGATATGATATGGGGCAATCCATAGCAAGCGGAGTACCAACCTGACTAAACCCCGACGAAGCTTTCTCTCTCTCTCTTTCTCTCTCTCTCTCTCTCTCTCTCTCTCTCTCTCTCTCTCTCTCTCTATCTTTCTTTTTGAAAAGGAAAACCCTGAAGAACTGAACAGGCAGAATGTGAAGTTCTGAACCTCCAAGCTAATTGGGCGATGCGTTGAAAACATGCAGGAGACTCGAGGCTTGCCCGGAGAACCGTAGGTCCACAGTTTGTTTCATGAGCTAATCATTAGAAAAAGGAGAACTTGGAGGTCAACTCTACAGTATCAGGCTTAAGTGGAGTGTGATTAATTAGTTATCATTTCCGGCTCAGTGGATGACACAGCCGACCTAGAATGGCACTCCAGAGTCCTTAATTTTTCATACGTTCTGTAGATTTTTATTTTATTTTTTAAAACCAGCATACGTTCTGTAGTTACAGCTAGCTTTCTAGTGAACTTATACGTCATATATACAATATTGTCAACAAGCCAAATCAAGTCGAGAAAATGGCAAGGAGCTTGAGTTGCCATCCAGCCCAAAACAGAACAGTATTAAATAACACGAGTGAGAATATTAATGTGACGACCCATATTTTTACCATGGAGTAAAAACTGTGCTCAATGGATTATTATTTATTTTAACCGATAGAACACCGTTCTAACGAATAATAAGCCTATTAAAGTATTGTAAAAGAATAATAATTAGAGACAATATATCATATTACATCTAAGTGACCACACAGGCTAAAGTTCGATACAATCATTCTAGCTAAATTATTACAATATTAGAAATACAGTCTAGTCAGGTGATAAATATAAATACAATATATTAATATTACAGATACCTTGGGGGCTGAGATCGCTATTGCTCCTAAGGCTCTAGTCATCCCAAGCCAAGTATAAGGGGTCAACCTCATATAACTTGATCTCAACACAATCTCCCTCTCACTTGGGGAAGGGATCGTTCGCGTAGGCCTCATCCACCCCGAGTATGGATCCCTGCTAGTTATCCTCTAACAAAAGAAAATAATAGTAAGGGTGAGTAAGGTGTACTTAGCAAGCTTATACAACAAATATGCATTGTATGGGAATAAATCTTAGCTTATACGAAGAATTCATGTATATTCTTCATAAATGTTCGAATGAAATAAATTATTTATGTTTTTTCTATTCATTTTGTGTGTACAGTTTAATGGGGTTTCATATTCCAAGAAATATTTGTAATCGTATTTGATTTGATTCGTATTTACTCCGTATTTGTTTTAGATATTATTTATATTCATATCCCGAGGATCCATATCCAACAAAAAAAATATGAAAACAAATAAAATAGAACTATTATCCACCTATATTTAATCCGTTTTTACTCTGCCCATAACGTACTACAGCCTTCCATTGGACCTACATCATACGCTTGTTATCACCGACCAAACCAAATCAAGCGGGAAACTGGGAAAGGAACTTTGGGTTACCATGGCATTAAATCGAGAATGCTCACCAAATTAATGTCCAACGCAAAACAGGACAATGTAACATACGTACGGGGCAGTATTAACTATCTTCGGCACGGGAACAAATCTAGAATGCTACTTACCTTCAACTCAACTAATCATCAATAATTAGTCTGAGGCTAACCACACGTGAATTGAAGAAGCTTCCGAATGAAACGCTAGCTCAGAGCCTCGAATCAGCTTAATATAGGTTTTTTTGAACGGAGGAATCAGCTAAATAGTTTTTGGATACACAGAATCAATAATTAAAGGAGTGTCTATACAACATTCGACTGTTTTTAGGATAAAAATAGTCAGATTGATCTGAGACGTTAGATCTCTATCCAACAGATCCATCCATACAAGCCCCCTTTCAAAAAATGACCCCCTCTAAAAAATGATCTAGGATAATTAGGGAGTGTCAATACAAGCCGTGCATTACAGAGAAATACTAGAAAATCTCTAGCTGCAAACGTTATGTCGTTCCGCTGAAGAAACTCGTGTTTGCACCATCGGCATGCAGAAGTGCTCCAGGACCTTGCGCCGTCTGCATGCCGCACGGGTCCGGCACGGACAAATCATCGAAGTTGAAGGCCTGCAGCAGCTCTTCCATGTCCTCCGGCAGCTCACTGTCCAGCAAGAACAAATCGTCCATCACGGCGGAGGAGCCTCGATCCGACGATGACGTCCCTGCCGGCGCTGCAGTACTGCACTCGATCGTCGTCGGCGCTGCACCATCTGCACTGGCTTTCACACCAGAACCCTCCGCTGTTGGAAATAATCTAGTTTTAGAAAACGCATACAAAGTTTGGAAGTAATCGAAGTCAAGACGGAGGAGAAATTCAAAGTCGAAGTTAGAAAACGAGTCAAAGTCGTAGTTGGAATCCGAGTCGAAGTCGTATGAGACTCGGAGTCGGAGTAGGTTGAGAACCCGTGTTAAAGTAGAACAGCCGGGTATAAAAAGAGGCTTAGAGCCATGTATTCGTTGTACCAAGCAATTGAGAAAAGACCAAAAAGAGGGAGAAACACAGAGCATTGTTTTGTCGTGTGTTTGCGTAAGACGTGGTCGAAAGGACTCACGATCACCGCAAGCGTGATCAGGAGGAGTTACGACCACGGCAAAGGAACAGTGATTTTACAACTACGGCTAAGGAGTCGAAGGTGGTCGTAACGAGCTACGACTACACCGGGAAGACGAGCGTGGTCGGGCGACTCGACCACGTTGAAGGAAGTGAACGTGGTCGATGCACGGTGTTCGACCACGGTGAGCAGTGATCGCCAAGCATCACTGCGTGATCGTAGAAGGCTTCGATCACGGTATCTCGAGCGGTGAAGGAAGGCGGCGGGCGATATCGCGGAGCGGTCGTAATTGCTACGATGAAATTTACGACCACGTTGAAAAGGCGATCGGAGGAGATTGAAGCGTTCGAATTGGTCGTAAGTACTCGAACCGATCGTATTTGATTCTCACCGGTCGAAACGACTCTAATCGGTCGTAAAGGTCCCGGGAGGTCGTAAGACCTTTACAACGATTGGTATCGAGCCTCGGTGAACCATGGCGGAGGCTTCAAAGATGAAGGAAAGCGTGTCGCTGCAGTACCCAATCCTCGATTCGGACAATTACCCGACCGGGCGATGAAGGTGAAGGTCAACATGATCGCACGGGGTGTGCGGGCCCGATTGAACCGAAAGAGAAAGACAAGGTCGTTGATGAACGACTAGACAAGATGGCTATGGCGGCGATCTATCAAGCCGCTCCCGATTCAATGATGCGACAATTGATTGGGAAGGAGATCGCCGAGATGTCCGGACTACTCAAAACTATGCATGAAGGAGTAGACCGAGTGAAGAAAGTTCGACTTCAAACATTACGCAGTTGAGTTTGAATCATTGAAGATGGGAAAGAACCGCATGTGGAAGAATTCTGGGAAGTTTAATGAAGTCGTAAACGAGATCAAATCTCTCGCGACGACTTGAAAGACGAGGTGGCGGTGAAGAAGTATCTACGAGTCATCGCCAGAGAAGTTTCTCCGGTCGTAACTACACTCACATACTCGCAAGACCTCTCGAAGATGAAGGTTGAGGAGGTAACTGGGGCGCTCAGAGCACACGAGCAACTTCTGAAAAGTTACCAAGCCGACAATGAAGGGCAAGGATCTTACAATCAACAAGCCTTGCTCGTGAGAGAAGACACGAGGAACCAATACAAGCCGGACCGCATGGACTCATATGGCGGCAAGGTCGTGGAACCGGTCGAGGTGGAAGATCTCAAGATAAGTCTCATATTCAATGCTCAATGTGAAAAATTCGGTCATGACGCTGCTGAATGCGAAGCCACATCCGATGCCATACCCGCAAGAAGTATGGTCATTATGTTGCGGATTGTCGAAGTCACATACAACGCCACAATTGCAAAAGGTATGGACACTATGCTGCAAAATGCAGGAGCAAGAAGAAACTCGAAGAAGTCAACATAGCTCAAACCTCGAATATCTGAGAACCAACTTTGCTACTATCCCATCGCAATGTTGAAGAACCAATAATGGTATTTTTAAATGAAGGGAAGGTGTTCCCTAGTTTGATGGAGAAGGAGAGGAGACTCGGGACCGGCCAACAAATTGGTATCTTGACAACGAGCAAGTAACCACATGACAGCACACGCGTTGTTTCATAAGTTGGATGAAAAGGTGGTCGGTAAGGTGAAGTTTGGAGATGACTCAACCGTTCGGATAAAGGGAGAGGCACAATCCTATTGAAGTGCAAGGATGGAAGTCAAAGACCACCGCGGATGTGTATTACATACCAAGTCTTTGCAGCAATGTCATAAGTCTTGGACAATCGATCAAGATGGTTGTCGAATCGAACTCAAAGATGTTTACCGAGTTTTCGACAACAGAGAGCGATCGCTAATGAAGGTGCAAAAGTCGCAAATCGGTTGTACAAGCTACCATTGAAAATCTGGAAACCGGATGGCATGCAAAGGGTTACGGAGGAACCAGAATGTGAACGACTTCATCTCACTGGTAGTCGAAGGCCAACTGAAGTCATAACAAGCAAGTCGGAGAAAAGCAAGTCGTGGCGACGGCGAAAAAGCTCAAGTCGTAACGAACAAGTCGGTGAAGTGATTGGACGTGGTCGAGAGGACAATCGACTACGACAAACGGTGATTGAACGTGGTCGGAAGTGTCACGACCATGGCAAATGAAGACCGGAGGTGGTCGAAATCATACGACCACATCAAACCGGGTGCGCGAGTAGTCGAATTCGAACGACTACCGCACGAACAGTCCCGGATCGCCCGAGCGGTGAAGCATCGGCCGAGTGGTCGACACGCACCATGTAGCAACCGCGGCCGAGAAAAGAAGGGTGGCCGGTGGTCGACATCGACCACACACAAGCAGCGAAGTCGTAGCAAACGAGACAGAGGTGCTTACTCGCATGCGGATGGAGGAAGCAAGGTGAAGTCGTACCAGCGCAATCGGCGCAAAGGAGGTCAAAGCAATGAGAGCATGAGTGGTCGGGCAAACCACATGATGCAAGCATAATCATGAAAATCAAAAGCTCGGAGGAGCTCCCACGAGACCAAAAGAAGGCGGTCAAAACTGGAGTTTGGATCCCGAGGTGGCGGGAGAAAGCACAGGCGTGAAGGACGATGGTCGAAAGCAAGGCCACACATCGATGAAACAAGTTCTTTGGTGGAGGAAGCGCGAACCGATTGCAGGAAGAAACGGCGAGAGCAAAGGCTGTGAAAGCAGGTGCTCCAGCCCAGAAAGACCGGTCAAGGAAGAAGCAGAAGCAGGAGAACGTCAAAGTGATCAAGGAAGAAGATCGACATGATGGAAGTTACTAAAACAAGATTAGGGAGAGAATGTTGGAAATAATCTAGTTTTAGAAGACGATACAAAGTTTGAAGTAATCAAGTCAAGACGGAGGAGAAATTCAAAGTCGAAGTTAGAAAACGAGTCAAAGTCGTAGTTGGAATCCGAGTCGAAGTCGTATGAGACTCAGAGTCGGAGTAGGTTGAGAACCCGTGTTAAAGTAGAACAGCCGGGTATAAAAAGAGGCTTAGAGCCATGTATTCGTTGTACCAAGCAATTGAGAAAAGACCAAAAAGAGGGAGAAACACAGAGAATTGTTTTGTCGTGTGTTTGCGTAAGACGTGGTCGAAAGGACTCACGATCACCGCAAGCGTGATCAGGAGGAGTTACGACCACGGCAAAGGAACAGTGATTTTACAACTACGGCTAAGGGGTCGAAGGTGGTCGTAACGAGCTACGACTACACCGGGAAGACCAGAACGTGGTCGGAAGCGACTCTGACCACGTTGAAGGAAGTGAACGTGGTCGACGGTGTTCGACCACGGTGAGCGATGATCGCCAAGATCATCGCTGCGTGATCGTAGAAGGCTTCGATCACGGTATCTCGGCGGTCAAGGAAGGCAGCGGCAGCGATATCGCGGAGCGATCGTAAATTGCTACTGATAAATTTACGACCACGTTGAAAAGGCGATCGGAGGAGATTGAAGCGTTCGAATTGGTCGTAAGTACTCTGAACCGATCGTATTTGATTCTCACCGGTCGTAAACGACTCTAATCGGTCGTAAAAGGTCCTGGGAGGTCGTAAGATCTTTACAACATCCGCTGCTGGCAAGAAGAAATCATGGGCAGAACAGAGCAGCTCGACAATATTCTCCGGAAGCTCAAAATCCAGGAAGGACGAATCGTCCATCATGCCTGACGATACTTGATCCGACAACAACTCCGGCACTGCGCTTGCGCCAAGGTCTTCACCATCACCATCGACGAGATCCACCGCCACCGCAGGAGGACAAACGGACTGAGACGCCGACGGGCACATCTCGAGCAGAGCGGCCTCTGCCATCGCACGCCGGGGCGCCGCGCGTGCTCCACCGTCATCGCCACCTGAATCGTGCATCCCCCTCTTGCGCTTCTTCCCGTGTCCGCTGAACCGGATGCGGCACAGCCTCAGCGGCGACGAGGCCAGCTCTGGCGGGGAGGTGACCGCGTACTCGTGCATGACCCAGCCCGAGCTGCCCTTCTCGCCGTCGACGTGGAAGTTGAGCGCATACTTCCGCCAGCCGATCTCCATGCCGCTGCCCGGGACGAGCAGCTTCTCGCCATCCACGCACACCTTCTGCCCCTCCCAACACCCGCCGCCCGCGCAGGTCCTCTTCTGCCGACTGCCCTTGCCGTTCTTCACCTGCCCGGCCGCGAAGAAGAAGGCGTCGTCCTTCCGGTTGTGCTTTTCCAGGAGCTTCCACGGCGGCGCGCTCAGCGGGTCGTCTTCGAGGATGACACCGTCGAAGGGGAGGCGCCGTCCCTGGAGGCGAGGCAGCAGGAAATGCGTCACCAGCTCGTCGTCCTCGGGGTTGAACTTGAAGCCCGGCGAGAGCCCAACCACGTCCGCCGCCTCCATCGCACCGCGCCTAGGGCTTGCTACGGTTTAGGGAGGTTTGGGAGTTGAGACGATGGAGGAGACGAGGAGTGGTGCGCAAGAAAGTAATGCCCAGTGGAACAAATTTATGGAGCAGGGGTTGCTAGGTCGGTCGAGCGAAGGCAGATCCGCGTTAAGTCCTCTACTCGACTAATCCGCTACCAATGCGGAAAGGAATAGAATTTCAAAAAAAATCAAAAAAGGAAAGGAATGGATGTCAGGGTGAACGAGGATTTTGTGCGCATGAATGGATATCGATGCGAAACCTATACCGCCCGTGTGTGCTTTGAGATCTGTGCGGGAGAAAACTATTATTTGAACTTGTGCGGGAGAAAACTAGAAATTGCAAATACCTAAAAGTACGGAGTATACACACACATGGATGGGACAACATTAGTACATCTCCCCCTAAAAGTCTTATTCCCCGTCTCTCTCTCATCGGTTTCCCATTTTCATCTAGGTGTGAAAAAAACTTGACGCTTTAGAGCTCGGCTCAAGCTTGTGTCGTAAATAAGTTGAGCTGAGTAGGCATTTGTGCTGGTTTGCTTATCGAGCTAAACCTGAGCCAGCGCTTGAGTTGCTCGTTAGCTTGTCAGGATTACTTGTAATAAAACCCAACCTAGTAAGTAACAAAAAGCCCACCCCATAGCACCACACTTAGAGGCCCAACAAGCAAGTTGTAGGGGAAACCCAATAATCAACCATACTACCTAAGGGCCTGTTTGTTTCAGCTGTAGATTCTGAAAAGTAGCTGGTGAGTATCCAATCTGGAGAAGCTGGGACTTATAGCTACTAGTTCATTTTTTCATCTATAGCTTCTTAGAATAGAAGTTCAAACAATAAGGTAGATTCTTACAATAACTAGCTACCGAAGCTGAAACGTGGCCCTAAGTGAAATGGCATGTTCTTTTTGCGTGCTATGGCTTTTGGTTGAAAATTTTGAATTTTGGCGGTTTACGGTACTTATTTGCGATTTTGGCTGGTACAGATGTTGGGCTTTTAACGTGTACTACGTTTAACTTGTAGACCCCGTCTTGAGAAAATACTCCATTTAAAAGTTAGGTACTGTAACGATTACAAAAAGCCGATCGATTTGTTGCCTGCCGAGGCATCGCACAGGCATGGTACAAGTGCAGCCATCGTCGCCGTGCTAAATTTGCCACCGTCTGGCTCGGCCTTCCGCCTCTGGCTCCATGTGTGATAAAGCGACCATCGAGCATGGTGTTCAAGAACCGTCGTCGAGGGAGGAGGTTATTTGCCCCTGCCTCCGCCTCGAGACCGGCATTCAACCGTGCAACCTTTCACCACCTCGTCTCCTCTGCTGCAAAGCCAACTCGCTCTAGTCAACCAAGCTGGCGTTTATGCTCGTTTGTTTAATGAGCCAAGTCAAGTTAGCCACCCATACTCGAGGCATCCCAGGGCTAAATCTTACAAAATACATCATCAAACACACAAAAACACCAACGCAAGATAGGGTGTTTCGCGCGCGCACGAGAAATAGAGACAAATAGATGAGGCTACATTCCACTGCACACAAACCGGAATTTGTGCCATTTCCAAAAGGCTTACTCTTCCGTATTTTCCTTCTTTTCAAGCTGGTGGCTCTCTTCTTTTGGACTTGCAGTTTAGCTTTCTATATGAACTAGTTTTCAAACGGTGTGTCTTTGTCTTTTCAATACAAAATTTACAAGTTGATTGTAGTAGATATTATCTCGACTTCATCTATATCGGTCAAAATCGTACACGAGTTTATACTCTCTCACGAATAGTCAAAATTCAAAATTTTAAACCAAAAACTATACAGCATAAAAGAATCTAGCCCACGATGAGTACCTGTCTAAACCTTAAACAACTAGCTCAGGGATGGTATTACCACTACTGTAGGCCGTGTGTTTGCCCAAGCTTGGTTGTCAGAGCACCTTCTAGGCCCCATAGGACCAAACAAAGCTTAATAACATAAATAGCGAATGCTTTTTCTTTTCTTTTTCTTTTTTTGAGAACAGCAGGAGCTCTGCTGAAATTCATTGAAGAAGAGTAGACATATGGGACAGATTAGGCAGGGATTAAATTCTGTCAGCCTAACTACTCATACAACCCTGGTTCTGCCCAATTAGACTGAAATAAACTAGTTTATAGCTGAAATTATACTATAGCTAGCTGAAATTATATTTGTAACTGATGGTAGCTTATTTGGTGTAACCAAATTTTAAAAAAAATAAAAATAGAAAATATAGGTTAGCCTATCACAAACAACGCAAGCGAATACTAGAAAAAAGAATCGGCAAAAAAAATCAAAAAAGATAAAAAAATAAGAAAAAATAAAATTTAGAAATAATAAAAAAAATAAACTAAAAGCTACTAAATGAGCGAAACCCTTTTCGAGTGACTCAAAAACCCATAGAATCTCTCACCACAGCTACTAAGCGCCGCGCTAGGCCATTTCTAGCGCCTCCTGGAAATTTGCAGGATCATGGTCGATCGCCTCCACCACGTATTGCTCCGTTGTAGTCTTGTTATCGAAGACAATTCTGTTTCGCTCCTTCCATAAGTTCCAGCACGCATAGATCCTAGCCGAAATTCGTAGCTGCTTGTTGTGCGGCCCTGCTGGGTCCCACGACAACCAATCTTTGAGACAGCTCGGGGCCTTCTGGCGAAGGAGCTGCATGTGAAGCCTTCTGGACAGGCTGAACCACTCTTGTTTTGTGTAAGGGCAGTCGAGGAACAGGTGCTGAGCCGATTCGTCTGCTTGATCACAAAGCCTACTGGTTGTCTGATTCGGCCATCCACGTCTTCGAAGATTATCCGCCGTAAGGATTTTCATCTGGACCAGTAGCCACATAAAACACTGACACTTCCTCTGTGCCTTTGCCTTCCAGATCTTGCTAGCATGGAAATCCACATGGGACCCGTAGAATTGCGCCAAATAAGCCGATCTTGCGGAGTAGGCTCCATCCACAGTGAGGTTCCATGTAATATCATCCGGGAGGTCCGTCAAGGAGACCTCATCGAGGCGTGTCCAAAGCCTCATGAACTCGTCTGCTTGTTCCGTCCGAAGTGGGCATTCGTTCCAAATCCCGCACCCAGTGGTTTCCTTGTAGTGCGTCGCGAACGGACCGGACCGTTTCTTTCTCCGAGCTAGCTTGAATAGACCAGGCGCAACGCAATGTCTTTTGGAGCCTGACGATCCAGCCAGGCCGGATGCCAGAATCTTGCGATTTTTCCGTCTCCAATGGTGATGGTGGTACAGGCCTGGAATAGCCGGTCATCCACTTCGTCACGAATGGGGCTTCCCTACCCCTTTCTCCCTATTCCCCTCCCTATTCTGTCAATCTAAACCATTCAAATCTCATCCAATAGCTAGTTTTTTATATTTTCATCATTTACCCATCCATCATAAATAATAAAAAAAAAATATAGAAAAAATAAAATTTATTTTTTATTATAATTTTTTACAGAAATTATAATTTTATTTTTCTATAAAAAATTATAGTAAAAAAATACATTTTATTTTTTCTGTATTTTTTCATTATTTATGATGGATGGGTAAATGGTGAAAATATAAAAAAAAACTAGTCATTGGATGAAATATGAGTGGTTTAGATTGAGGGAATAGGAAGCCCATTCCTTCGTCACACGGAGCCTGTGTGCCCACCCATGGCCTGCCTCGTTCTTTCCATGCATACCATTTCCACCTTGGGCGCAAGGCTCTGCTGTGGCTTCTTCGCTGCTGCCCTTCCAGAGGAACCCCCTTCGGATGCGGTCTAACATTTTGGTCAGCCATTTATCTGGGGCAAAACAGGTGAGGTGGCAAATCGGCATGGAAGATAAGCGGCTCTGGACGGGAGACGTCCCTTCCAAGCCGGTAACCTCCCGGCCAGCTTGTCGATAAGAGGTTTATGAAGTGGCAGACCCCAATACTTGCAAGGCAAGGATTGCATTTCCCCTGGGAAAATATTCTGGATTGCTTGTAGATCTCTCTGGCGGTTTTCACACCGGATCGGAAAGATTGCACTCTTTCGCAAATTTGTTTTGAGCCCTGACACCTTGCCAAACCAGTCTGAGGGTGTCTTTGATTGAGCTTTTGGAAGCTGCTTTTGCTTTTAAAAAGTCAAAAGCCAATCGAGAATTATCTACTTTTGGGTAGAACAGTTTTGAAAGCATCTTGGACCTGCTTTTGGCTTTTGGCTCCTTTTGAAATGGTGAAAATAGAAAGTGTTTCTGATTAATTCAAGGAAAATAGAGATAGGATGTAAGTTTTGTACTTGTTTCTGCTTTTCCATCATCTGCGAACTCATAGTAGCTTTTTCAGAAACCACAACTTAACCAAATACACCCTGGATGAGCCGAGCTGCTGAGCACTCCTTTTGACTGGGAACAAGAAGAGCTCTGCATCATCTGCGAACAGGCTGGTTCGCATTTTAATGCTACGATGACCGATCGGATGCAGGATCCCCGCCTCCGCTGCTTTATGGAAAATCCGCTAAGTGGGTCCTATGGTAACGATGAACAACATCTGGGAAAGGAGTCCCTCTGTAGACGCCCGCGTCTGTGCTTGAACTGCTTTCGTGCCTTTCCGTTTAGAAGGACTTCAGATGAGGATGATTCCCAGATTACGGAGATAAGGGTCCTATCTATAGTATTTAGCTTTTAAACAATATTTTTTAAATAGTATCAATAGAAAAATTATAGTAAAAGTATACTGAGATCAGCTATATCAGCTAAAATCGCATACAGCTATTTCCCTCTGCGTACTGCTCTCGCGAACAGCCAGAATTCAAATATTTAAGCCATAATTCATCAGCCTAAAAGAACCCACCCAAGATCTCTCCACCTCTAACCGAATCCTAATGCTGCGTGCACATATACTTCTAAAAATCTGTGTATTGGTATTGGATATCGTATCAGATACGAATATAGTCCCGATACAACCGGATACATATCATGTAAGTATCGGTGATTTTTCTTTTTTAAAAAAAAATCTTGATACTTTCTCGATACCTCTCAATTCTTACCACTTATTCCACTAGTTACGAAGCCAACTGTTCACTCGTTCTGTTCCCATAGACGCATGCAATTTTTCTCATCCCCAATGCCGCTTCCTTGCTCCGCTACCCACACCGCTACAACTCCTTTGCACTCATTAACCATCACCGCTCCCGTTCCCCTAGTCCCTAGATCCGACGACTGGATTTAGAGAGAGAAGATGGAGAAAGAAGAGTCTTAGTTTTCAGATATCACCACTTGGTAGATATCGTTAGCTCATCACCACCCCTTCCCAATTTGCTCTTTCTCCCACCTCTTTCGTTGTCTTCTCTTCTTTATTTCTTCTTTGTGCTTGTTGAAGAAGAATGTGATTAGTGTGGGGTAGTGGTTTCAGATGGGAGAATAGAGAGATCGAGATGGGTAACCCTAAGTGAATGGCTGTGGTGGGCTAGTCTGTTGGTTTATTATTTTGTACAAGTGGGTTGGTGGGTTGCCTTTTGTTGGTAGGCTAGTTGGTTATGATGTGATAACGATCTAGTTGAGCTACCGATTTCCTTATAAGAAATCTATATTTTTGTATTTTAACTTCTTATCAATATATATATATATATACACACACGTATACGTATCGTTGTATCGGTGTTTTTAAAAAAATGATGCATCGCATTATCACCATATCACGTATCTCTATCCGTATCGCATATCCGGACAACCTAACCCTAATGTTGTCATCGCCTCCAGCAAATAATCCTAACTAATTGAGTCGAAAGCCTTAGTGATGTCAAGATTCATGAAGAGGGCCGATTTCTTAGCTCTGTGTAATTCTTTGATGACATTCTGAACGTACAGGAAATTATCTTGAATGCTTCGGCGCCTGATGGCACTCTGGCTTGTGGACACTGGCAAGAACGGAGCTAATCGAGGTGCAGCTTGCCCAACAGTTTAGCAAAACTATGCATCAAACTTTTAGGCCTATACATGCCGCGTCCATCTTTTTCGGGAGTAGGGTAATGTGGGCTGCGTTGAGCAACTTCCAGTTCCTGCCGTTCGAGATTGTGAATTGTCTTAAAGCTGCGACAACATCTGGTTGGATTGTATCCCAGCATGCTTTGTAAAATACGCCCATGAATCCATCCGGCCCTGGTGCCTTCTCAGAGGGAAAAGAGAGAACCGCCTCCCTGATCTCCTCCTCGGAGAATGGTATGTCCAACAGGCTTAGATCATGGTGCGGCATCTGAAGAAAAAAAAAGTCCCAATTTAGTGAGAGGGGTCTGTTCTCCTTGCCGCCGAGATGCTTCCTGAAGTGCTGCCAGAAAGTCACTTCTTTCTGTCCGTGGGAGGTGAAAGTGCCTCCCGCTGTTTGCAGCGACGGAATGTAATTTTGTTCTTCTTCTTCTTGCTCTGACGGATACGGGTTCTTTCGGTAGCAGCCAAACCGAGCACCTTTGACTTCAGGAAAGCTCTGGATTCCCGCTCGTCAGCAGTAAGATCTCTGTGCTCTTGCGCCACAACGATCCTGAAGATCAACTTCTTGGTGCGTGCATTTAGAAGCTTGATATTACCAACTCTGTTCTTCTCCCACGCTTTAAGTGCCTTACAGCCTTAGCCGTCCTAGCAAGCTTGATGTGGAGACGGAGAACGCTGTCAGGAGAACAGATTTGTTTGCTCCATGCCTCCCCCACTACCTCTTGAAAATAATTAGCGAATGTCGACGAAGTTAAACTTGTGAAATACTTGGAAAATCGTGTTCCCAGGCCCGGCCTCCAATTTGTTGCATATTAATCATTTGCCCATATCACCTAACCTGAACCCTGAATCCGCGCTAAACATGGCAAAATCTGAGTGTCCAAATCAACGACATTCTTAGGCCGGCTCACTGGAGTTTCAACTGAAAAGGCTCGTCCTACAAGCACATCTAATTTGGCTAGATCTCATAGTAGTAGTAAGAGCAATACACTGTTGTATCGCATGAGTTGCATCCCCACTGACCATTCAATTGTATTGGAGTCAAAAGGACGGTGTCATGGATGTTATGGAGAAGCCAAAACAACAGTACTTCCATTCGCTTTCCATGAGCGTACATTCAACATTACAAGCATTGAACAAGGTCAAGTATGAAGTGGAAATTTGGAATAGACAGTAAGTAGCAGCTGCATCAAATCAATGTTTCAGCAACGACAACTGAGCATAGCACAAGCCATGATTTCTTTGTTGCCTAAAAACAATCTGATGAGAATATAATAATTCTCTAATTATTACGTCATTATATTTTTTAAATATATTATTTATCGATGAGGGAGAGCTTTCACGAGATAGTCAAAGTCCTTTTACGACCACATAGTTGTAATTTCTTCTACGATTACAGTCATAAATCTTTCTACAACCACATAGTCATGAGTTTTGTACGAGCATATAGTCGTAAGTCTTTCTACGACAATATAGTCATAAGTTTTACTACAACTACTCTTTGATCATAAGTTTTTCTACGACCACGTAGTCGTAAAATATTCTACGACCACCCCGTGGTCATAGGTCTTTCAGCAACCAGCATATCCCTACTAACTTGTTTACGGCGACCTACCTTATCGTGGAGTTGTCTAACAAGGCGGTTAGAACGTATGCTTATTTCTAATAATTGCACATGATCTGACAACAACCGTCACTAAGCGAACGGGCCACTACGTCCCTTTGACAGTAACTTCCGTCAGACGGTTATTAGCTAAAGCGTTTAGGCATCTTTTGGCGCGGAACAACGGCCACCGCTTCGCTAACTTTATGAAGGTTGACGTTGATGAGAAGGGATCAGAACGCATTGGATCAAGAGATAGTGCTAGGTATTTCGCATTACTCTCAGTTATAAACATCTTTCTGAGCAATGGCTACACAGAACATAGAGTTATTATTCTCCTAAGAAAAGACCCGATCCTGTATAAAAATTTCCGTGTCTCTACTCTGCACATTCATACACAAGTCTTCTAGGGTTCCTTAAATCCAAATAAATCATACGTAAGATCGATATTAAAACATTGACATAGTCTTACAAAGGAAACTGCTTTCCAATAATCTAATGTATACAAGAGAAGAAAATTTTGCCCATAGCTTCGGATTCCTGAGGGTCAGAGCTCAAAATGACCAAAGTAGCGTGCTTGTTTCTTTTTTATAAATCTGGATATGGTAGAGACATCACCTTGAATAATTGTCCGGCCATCTTCCATATAAATAGCACCATCTGCTAATTTGAGTTCTTCTAGCCGATGAGTCACCCACAAGGCAGCAACCTCCCCATCAGCAGCTACGGAGTTCCTTACTGCCTTGATAACACCCATCTGTAATTTCACGAAATGGAGTTGCTAAGATTAGAATGCCGTAATAACCAAGTACAGCTAACACGTAGGACTAGTAGCTGCTAACCACATATCAGAAACAGAAAAATTATTTATGAAAGCAAAAGATTACAACAGAGGATTTACCATACAGAATACGGTGTAGGTTAGCCATAGCTTCCATGGCATGACAACCACCCAACAAATGGGGAAAAAGCAGCAGAAAATTGTATTGACGGAATCATCATATACAGTAATCCAAAATCATGTGTCTATGAGAACCAAAGTTACATCAATTTTAATGAATTATATATTGCTTGAGTACTTCCCATACTATAACTGGAGTCAGAAATGAAATGCTTACTGAACCTTGCTCTCCTCAGAACAATATTTAGGTACCTCACAAACAATTGCTTGAGTACAGTTGGTTAGAATCCAGAATATGAATAATATTAATACCTGGTCATATTCATCCAAGAATGTGGTCAGCTCATCCAGTAGTAGTACTTTGGATGCTTCAGCTAAAGCACCAGCAATTGCAACTCTCTGTTTCTGCCCACCACTCAGAGTTTGGATTGGCCTCTGTTTTGGATGAAGGATGTTTGTGAACCATGTGCAAGAATGTATTACAATCCAAAAGGTGCATGTCAGCTGCCTACTTGAGAGTAGCTCAACATTCCAACAGCATCCAGAGATCGTGATACTCTTGACCTAACTTCATCTAATGAAAGGTTGAGCTTACCAAGACCAAATGCAACATCTGATTCCACCGTAGGCATCACAACCTGCATCAAATTAAAGCTCCAATGCATCAAGAAAACTTAACATGCAGCAGAAAACTTGGATATAATTTGAGAGGAGTGCATCACTAAGAAAGCTCCCATACATCAAGAAACAAAATTTTAACATGCTAGGATAATGCAAAGTCACTGTTTATGGTGTACATACAGTCAAGCAATCTCTTAGAGCACATTCAATACGGTCCTAGAATTCATTTGATTCCGGTGCATGCATTGAGCAACCAACACAAACATATGGTTTGCTAAGGAAATGAAATATCAACATCTTATATGCCCATAAATCTTAATTCAAAATTTCTTCTTGGACTCAATACTTGTGATTTGTGAAAGAAGGCTAACAAAACCAAGAAACACAGAACTGGACTCATAAGAGAAGGTCGTAGCACCTTTTTCTGGCTTGGTGAAACTAACTATTATAGGTGGTACTTACCAGTAACATCGAATGATAACCATATATATCAGCACTTGTCTACATCATGCTTATAACTCATGGGTACTAGTGAACTAAGTACTGAATATGTATTTCAGTACATAGAACTGTACGTGACTTTTGAAAATCATGCAGGAGATGCATTCTGTTGTCTGTTGTTTTTCTACGACAAGTTGGTATGTGAAGTATCAAGTACATAAAATCTGCAACTTGTGGAGTTCAGAAATCGGGCCATATCACTTTAATTAATGACTGGTCTTATTCATCCGACAAAATTGTGTCACCAAGAGCTACTCAAACTATGACCTACTGATTCAGGCTACATTGAATATGCAAGGAAGAAACATCGGGCCATATCACTTTCCATTTGCTGCAAAGTATTATTACATATCAGATAGAGCAGAAAAGGACTTTAATCAATTTCCTGTTGTAATTAAAATCTATATTTTTAACATTATTTTTTATTCCACTTGATAATGCAGTGTGGCATAATTGCAGGTAAAAAACTCATAGCAGAACAGAAGTAATAACCTGGTGATCAGGATTTTGGAAGACATAGCTGCATGGCCTATTAATATACACTGTTCCAGCAGAAGGATTTAGAAAACCTGCCAAAACCTAGAAAAAAAACATGAATAGCATCCCATTAAGGTACTAGTAATAAGAAGCTCTTATAAACCAATTTCCAAAGTCTGGTAGTCTAACTAAGCAAAAAGAGAAGAAAATAATGGAAAACATGTAAGTAAATAGAACCAGGTTGGGAAACCAATTCTTTTTTCAGGCTTCTGTATGAAATATTGTAACACCACCAGAGTAGATTATGCGACTTCTCTTGATTACTTCATACTCCTATTGTCTTTTGATTCAGGGCGAACATAGATTCTGGAAAATGTGAAATTACCATGGCCATCTGTGTCCATTGCTCCAATAGTTCCAATGTGATTGATACTGATGCACAACTCTTAAGATCTGATGCACAATTGCTCACTTACACTTAAAGATTCTGGTATTTATGATACCGGATATATTCACTTTCAACTCTCAAATTGAACTTCCTATTGGTTCCTGATGGCAGATGAAAGTTTTCCCCATGCAAGATGTCATAGTATGGGCACAATCTCAGTAAATTTTGGCCCATTCCTAGGTCATGCAAACGCTCTCTCAGTACTTGAGTTTCAGCCAGGATCATCCAAAAATACAATGGCTCTGATTCAGCATTTTGAATTCTAGTATCAAGGACAAAAGGTTTTCCATTGCCTAAAAAGGTCACGAGCATGATGTACTAGAGCCCAAATCCACGGGAATTGTCTCTTCTGTCCACAAGGATTTTTTTTAAAAAAAAGACTGAACCAAACACGACCGCACTGCAATTGAGATGTCATATTCACTCCATGAGTTGGTTCTACACACTGACGAAGAAAAATCCCTTTCTTTTACTAAATTAAAAACAGAACAGAAGCCCACACATTACTGCTCAATATAATCTTTTGACAAGGAGGATCTATTGGCCAAACAATGGCTACCGAACCATAAATCTTGGAATTACTTTGCAATTTGCATATGTCAGTCTGAGAGAATTTCGGTCCACGAGCTGATGAGCACAATTCTCAGTGTAAGGATAAAATGCACGTGAGAGAACCAGATTCAGTTCAGAAAATATAGACCTTGAGGAGAGTGGACTTGCCGCAGCCGTTGGGGCCGAGGAGCATCCAGAGCTGCCCCGGGGGGACGCGGAGGGAGCAGTCCTTGAGCACCGGCAGCACCCCGCCCCGCCGCGTCGTCACCGAGAACACGACGCCGCGGCCCTCGATGGCCGGAGAGGGAGGCGGAGGGGAGGCCGTGGCGAGCACTCGGCGGCGGCGGCGGCAAGAGGGAGAGACCAGGGTGGATCGGCCGGCGGTGTAGGAGGGCGGGTAGGGGCAGCAGCAGATGGGGGACGCGCCGCCGGTGAGGCTGTGCGCCATCTCGGCGAGGGCGAGAAGACTGAGAAGAGAGACCGAGGGCTTGGGCCGGTGCTCTAGCCGTTTAGACCTCGTCCAAGGTTAGGGCATCTGTAGTGTATAGAAAAGAGGAGGTCTTAATCTACCTTAAGGTCAATCTTATACATTACAGAGGTGACCTTAAGCAGATCCTAAGTAAAAAAAACTTAAAGCTGATCCTCAAGCTAAAGACCTAGCTACAAGCATTAAAATATAATTTTTCTTTATCTGCCAAGTGGGACCGTCTTAAGGCCTCTTGGGTTATATACACTATGGAGTTGGTCTTAAGGTTTAGATGGGACCCACCTTAAGACCCTTTGGGTTATATACACTACAGATGCCCTTAAGCGCCTCATCGTATTGGGCCTGTTTGGCTGCGGCTTATGATTTTTGACTGAAATTTTTGAATTTTGACTGTTTATGGTATATATTGTGGAGAGAAATACTCACTTACGATTTTGGCTAGTGCAGATGTTGGACTTTTAACGTGTACATTGTTTAACTTGTAGACATCTTCTTGAGAAAATACTCCGTTTAAAAATTAGGTACTGTAGCAAAAGCTACCAGCTTCGGAGGAAAAGAACAGGCCCTTACTTTTGCCGCTGGTTCTTGCCGGTGGCTTTTAAAACTTACTGAAAATAGAAAGTAACAGCTAAAAAAATACATTTAGGAAGAAAGGATAAATAATAAAAAGTAAGAGAGACATATGTGTATGTAACAGGAGCGAGATGAGTAATGTCTTTACTATTTAATAAGTTTGAGTTGGTGGTTGATGCATTCTCCTTCCTTTCTTCTCAACCGTCCGATCTAAATACTAAAATCTTGACCATCTATCTAACATCCCTCTCCCTCTCTCTCATATCTAACTACCCCTCCTCTCCAGTTTCATCAACAATTACCATCTCCCACCTCCTCTTCTACCCGGCCTCTCTCACCTCCCTCCCCTCCTGCTCTGCTTGCTTCCGCTCCCTCTCCGCTTCACCTCCGCACGCCCCCTGCCCCTCCTACCGCGCCGCTACCTTCTACTCCCTTGGCGCCGGCGTCCGCCCACGACACACGGTGTAGGAACGGGATGCACGACGAGGACGACGGCGCGAGGTGGGGGAGGAAGGAGGAGGCGAGGAGGTGGGGTAGAGAGGGGATGTACGTCGAGAGGTGGACGCCGACGGCGAGGGAGACGAAGAGCGCGCTACAGAAGAAGAGCACCTTGTTGCGGCTGAGGTGCCAGCCCACGAGCCACATGGGGACGAACAGCACCACGCAGGCCGCGAGCACGCCCGCCTGCGCCGCGGCGGACACCATCGACCGGCCAGCCTCGCGCGCGAGCAAGGGGTTACCAGATCAGGGCCTCACTAGGGGGGACGAGATCGCAGGAGGAGGTTAGGTGGGCAGGCGATCAAGCGGCGCGGTGTGGGGCGGAAGCGAGAAGCAGAGAGGGGGGCATCGCGTGGTGGGTTGGTGGGGTTCGACAGGGTGGGGGAGCGAAGCAGAAGGGGGTTGGCGGGATGCAAATAGCGGAACGGCAAGCGGGTGCGGTGGGGGGTTGGCTGGCTCGGCGCTTGGAGTTGGCCGGAGTCGGTGCGGTGCGTGCGCCGGCATGGACCTGGGGGCGTTGGCACCAGGCCAGCTCGGCCCCGGTTTTCATTTGTAAAAGATAGTGAAATGGGAGGATGGTTATTCAGATTAGTGAAGTTATCGTTTCATTAATGGCGTGTGTTTTTCTTCTGCTTTGTTAAGGGAGAACAAAAATGATGACAGGTCAATTCCAATGCTACTCTCTCTGCACCGTAATACTAGCTAAATGCCCGTGCGTTACTACGGATTTTAAAATTTTATCATACTACATGTTCTAAAACTAACGGGTAGTAAAATTTGTTGGAAAGTGCATACAAATATATTCTAATTTTTTTAAATCTGTAGCAACACACAGGCATTCAGCTAGTACATGATACATCTATGACCCCTATCTTAGAGCATCTCCAAGAGATGCCCAATAAATTCACACCCTAAATCTCTTTTTACAGATCCTAATCACGATATAAGGTCCCAAAATAATCATTCCCTCCAACAGATACCCTAAACCAGAAAAACAGTATTGGGAGCCTAGATCATCCTCTATAAGTAGAGAGCGAGAGCCTATTTTTTGGGTGTGTTATATTTTTAGGAGTCTATTTGGGAATTTGTTGGAGCTACTTTTTACCCTTCAATTCTAAAATTTAAATATTAAGAGCCATATAGAGTATCTCTTGGAGATGCTCTTATCCTTAGATCGAGACGGTAGCGAGAGAAGTAGCGAAGCAATTTTGAGAAGCCAGGTGTTCGTATTGGCTTTTGACTTTTCTAAGCGGAAGTCAGAAACAGAAACCAATATGAATAGGCCATAAAACTCAGAGGGCTCGGCCCGTCAGGCATCCATGGGCCGATGGGGTGCTTTTGGAATTAGGGCATTGTTACGACTACTGCTACCCAGTAGGATTCTTTCAGCTGCGGCTGATGGTTTTTTGCCCTATCACAAGCATTTGTGTGAATGAACCAAATATCGATAAGCCAATTCAAAAAGGTTGTCCACATAAAATCGCTTAACGGCGACAGAAAAGCCGCTACATTGGGTTGTTCAAAAGAAATCATAAGCCATAAACCATGAACTGAGAAGAATGAGGTTCCTTGTTCTTCTAGGTTTTTGGCTCCTCTGAAAGTCAAAATAAATGGGGCGATTTCTTAAAACGGATTCTTCAAATGGCTTTCTGAGCCTAAAATCGTGTGTATCGTCCGCTGCCATTAAAGCACATATAAAAGCCATTAACCACATAAAAAAGACCTATATGCTTCCTAAAAATATAAACGCTTCCCTAAAAAAAGCAAATTCTAAATGAACAAAATCCTACTTTCTCTAAAAATAAATAATGATGTGCTACAGTAACAGTGCCCCTTTTTGCTGATGAACGGTATTAGTACTATTATACTCTTGGTGCATTTTGAGCCGTCCAATGCGTCTTTGAGATAGCCATGACAATGGCGCCATTCTTTTAAGCTATGGCTTGTGATTTTTAACTATAACTTATTAATGTAATAAATAATAATTGTTGAAAAAAGTCCAAACTCTAGCAAACTTCTTTATGGTCTAGGTTTACTGATCCCTCAACTATCTAGTGTTTGATTCCTAGGTGGATGGTTCCTAGATGAGGGATAGTAAGATTTTGGGGAAGTGAGCAAAGTGGTGGGACAAACCATGGGATTGGAAGAGGGTAGCACGAGTGACATGCGAGACTAGCCTTGTACTTTCACAGTTTTAGGGGGGTGTTCGTGTGTTGCTTATGCTGATGACTTTTAAATGCGGCTGAAAATAAATAGTAATGGCTAAAAGAAGTGGTTTTTAGAAGAAGTTAGCAAGCGGTACAAAAAAAAGTGATGGAGATATTCTTGCGTGTGATAGGAGTGAGAGGAACAAGGTACGTGATGCACCTGTAATCTCCTAACTTATCCTCGGGACGAGACGAGTGGAGAACCCACTTTGAGAAGCTAGATATTTATATTAGAACCAAAAGCAGAAACCAATACGAACAAAATGTTACTATTCATTTCTCACTTCTCACCAAGCAGGTGCAAAGTGATGAAGTGAACCATCTAGAAATATATACAGAAAAACCGAGAGGGTCAAATTCTATTGACACATAATTATCATAGGTTAGAGAATGAACAAAAATCAGATTTTTAATAAGATTGAGTGCGACTAAGACATTCGAAAGATGAAGAGGAGTGGTGGATGTGGAGATGGATGTATGACCAGTATGAGTAATGGGAAGATTGGATCCATTACCCAAAGTGATATGAGAGTTAGAGTCGAAAGGAGAAAGGGAGGAGAGATTACCACCACTTGCGGACATGTGCAACGTTGCCCCGATATCTAGAAACCAATCCCCATCGGGCTAGTTTGATTGCATGGACATATTGTTCAACGCCATGATGAGGCCAGCCTGGTCCCTAGTTGATGTTGTGGATGCACCAGTGACATGGCAGTGGCACCGCCGACGCCGTTGGAAGCATTGTATGCCTGCGCAACCGGATGATACATTTGTTATTGCAGATGCAGCTCGTTGGCGGGGCGGATGGGAGGCAAGGACACTGGACGCCGGCGCTGGCACACACCATGGAGCTCTTAGAGCAGCATCGTTGGGATGCACGACATTGTTCCACCCCTGGAATTCGTCGGAACCAGTAATTCTTCTTACCCAGGCCCTTCCTGTTGCCCGAATTGGATGATCACAAGCCGCCGGAGGGAGGAGGATGCGAAGGAGTAGTTGCACCTGATCAGGGTACATTGGGTGTAGGTGCATGCTACCAAAACGCACTAGTCGAAGCTGGGTACTCGATGGGACAAGACGTGCCGTGTTGATGCTATGGAGACAGCGACATGCTAGCCCATGGAGCACCTGGAAAGGGTGAGGTGGCAGACCACATGGCAGTGGCAATCATCATTTTGGATGTCTCAGCGAAGTAATTTGCTTCAAGCAACAGGTAGGAACGCTCCTCCATGAATGAGGGGAACGGGCCCATGCCAGTAGGATGGAGGCTGTGTTGTGGTACAGTGGGTTAAGGCTGCGGATGAGGTTGAGGACCAATGTATCGTCAGCAATGGGTGTGTTAACGTCACAAAGTTGGTCAGAGAAATTCTTCAGCCACGCACAATAGTCGGCGATGGACAAGTCGCCCTTGCATTGGCAGCGAAAGTCAGCCAATGTAGATAGAGCATGTTCGTTTGTTGTCATTAAACATGCCCAAGATGCGCTACCAAACGGAGCGTGTCGTGTCATTGGGGGTGAGGATGAAGGCGAGGGTCTCCGATGAAACCATGGTGTAGAATCACGAGATGATGATATAGACATCAAGGGACCATGTGGTATCGTCGGTAGGTGGCGTACCGTCATAAATGTGGGAGAGCAAGCCAAACTTGCCCAGTATGACGGTGAACAGCTGACTCCAGGTAGAGTAGTTGGACTCCTCGAGATCTAAAGTGATCGGAACATGGCTCCAGATGTGTGACACTCTAGATGAGGAAGGAAGGAAATGTTGCTAAGGAAGAAGGGAGGCTGGTGCTAGAGCTGAGAACACCCAAGGGCTGGGAAGTGAGGGTTCCCATGGTGGATTTGCCATGTCGGAGGGAGGTGGCCGGCAGACTCATGGTGGCAGCATCGTGAGAGCGACGGAGAGGAGGGCAAGCTTAGAGCTAGATATGTTTCGCATCTGATACCATGTAGAAAGATATGACTGATCAGTGACCACACAATTATCTTCTTGTATTGCTTAACTCTATATAGTGTTATATGTACATGAAAATTAATTAGAGATCTTTAATTATAGGAGATAAGAGAGGAAAGGAGGTCTAACTATAGCATGTACAGCTATGCAAACCGTGTGCACAAATATAGGATCATGCAGCCATGATTGACAGGCTCACATCCTTCAAGACGGAGACCTTCGTGACCACAAATTTGGGGATGCAAAAACGTCAATTATATGGACACTTAACCGCATAAAAGGGGCTCATCAAGCCTTCAAATGTGATGGAAAAAGTTAATAATATACGATGGGTATACACTGGCAAAGCTTGGAAAGAAACATCAACACATCATCATCTTTCCTGAGAAAAGATCAGCTAGCACTTGCCATCCATCCACCGTCGGAGATTCCGTGGCCATGATCTGACACTTGGATCGCGACTCGACCCGCGCGCGGCTCAATGCACGGGGTCCACACAGCTACCTCTACGACCGAGTCAAAACTGCCAAGGCCGGCCGTGCCCACGTCCACGCAGCCGCCGTTTGCGGCACGGCCGGGTCAGGTGTAGTACACACGTCCCTCTCCCTCACTTCAATTCGCGCCCGCCGTGTACGCTGTACTACTAAGCTTCCTTCCTAGTGTCGTACTCGTACGTACTACACACGCGACGCGACGGGACGGCGCATATAAGCCCTTAGCCTACATGCGCGCAGACACAACACAAGAACCCACAAGAATCAGCAGCCATGGACATGGGAGGGCACGACATGGGCGGCGGCATGGCCCCGCCGGGGGCGGCGCACGGCGGAGGGCGGGTGCGGTACACCCACATGACCTTCTTCTGGGGCAAGAACTCGGAGATCCTTTTCACCGGCTGGCCCGGCGCGCGCGGCGGCATGTACGCGCTCGCGCTCGTGGCCGTCTTCGCCCTCGCGGTGCTCCTCGAGTTCCTCGGCTGCCGCGGGCTGGAGTCCTACCTCTCCGCCCGCCGCGACCGCCGCGCGGCGGCCGGGGTGGCGCGCACGGCCGTGTACGCGGTGCGCGTCGGGGTGGCCTACCTGCTCATGCTCGCGCTCATGTCGTTCAACGGCGGTGTGCTCCTCGTGGCCGTCGCCGGGCACGCGGCGGGGTTCCTGGCGTTCAGGGCCGGCGTGTGGGGCGGACGGGCGCAGGTGGAGGACGGCTGCAAGGAAGACCTCGCGCCGGCGGCGTGCTGCTAGCCGGCCTGTGTTATCGATCATCCATGGGTGTGCATGTAAGGTTGTTGGTGCATGTTCCTGTACATCGTGCGTTTGTATGCGATCGGTTGCATGTGTTCGTGGATGTTCCGGTTTGGCCGGTTTCATTTTCAACGGTTCACGTCACGTACATGTGCATGCAAGTTTCTTGATGGTCGTCTCGGGTTAATTTCTCATTTGGTTGCATGGCGATTTGGCAATGGTGTACTGTGATTCTGTAATGGTAAAATCTATGTGATGACTGATCAGATACGATGTTCCTGTCTGTTAACATTTTAGTGGCCTGTGTAAATGCTCTGCAATTCATACTTGATTTATTTGAATCTGCATGTGCATGTTAAACCCTTTTTTCTTGTTTGTTCCACGCTTCTAGGTTTGTGTTCCAGACAAAAAAAAATGGCCGCTTTTGCATGTGTATCAGTGTGTGTTGGATTGTGTGACATATTTACGTAGTACTTATATCATTTGTCTTGAGTGGTTTGGATGTGTTCATGAAGGATATGTTTTTCGAACGGCACACGAATGGTATATGGCTCCACTGGAACAACTAGTTCTCGACCGCTTAACCGAAAAATAAACAACCGGCCGGCCTTACCCCTGAAGTTTGCTTACCCGATCGCTTTTGTTCTCTACGTATTTTTCCTGTTCTTTCACGCTCTCTTATCTTCCACATATAAGGTAAAAGAGGAATTTCGCTATGGGCCATGATGGTCAGTGGTATTTCTCAGTGGCGCAAAAAGAGTAGGCAAGCAGCAAAGTTTTCAGAGGATAACCAGACCATTATTGGCTGGCTGCATCCAAAAGACGGTACAGTGCATATATACATGCACCTTTCTTTGCTCTTCGTGCCCCCACCACTTTTAGGACGAACAAACTTTACTTCCCGTGAAGATTTTTCATATTCCTAGGAGCGCTACTGACACGCAGAATTGTTTTAACTTTGTGTAACAAAGCTGTAAAAGAATAAAGGCTGTGATCGTTGATTCTTGAGGCTTAGAGCTGTAAAAGAATAAAAGCTGTAAAAGATGCATATGGCAGTGAAGCTGTTAAAATCACCTGCTATCACACCCAAATAATAAACCTGAGCTTGGATCGTTGATTCTTGAGGCTTAGAGCTGCACCAGAGCGCGTATGTCGAGCTTCTGCGGTTTTATGGCTTTTTATCCACGGCTGCAGTTCGAGATAACGCGCTACTAAACAGCCCGAACGGTCTGTCGTTCCCAGTGATATCTATTTCGTCTTAGAATTTGTACTATTCAATCAGGCTAAACACCTCGCTCGCACGCCATGCGTGACAATTTGATCAATCTTGCAGCATTATCCCTTTTTTCAAAGGATATGTCCATACAATTTTTGACTGTTCTCTATTCTAAAATAAATCATTTTTCTAATCAACAGATGAAAAATAAAGCATTCAGATCATCCCATCCTACCCAAAATCGGTCACTTTTCTAACCATTACCCCTTTTTGCAAATCGCAGTTGGTCAGTTGCGCTCTAGAATTAAAATTTGGCCATCTGTGAGCCTCTTTTTTCAATTTCTAAAAGTTGTTTTATGATTTTTCTATAATAACTAACTTTCAAATGAAATGTCTTTTTAATACAGAGTCTACAAGTTAATTATAGTACATAATGTAGTGACTTTATTTATAGCGACCAAAATCACACATGAGTTTCTGGTTATCTATACTTTTTTACAAACAGTCCAAAAGTTATAAGCTAAAATCAAAAAGATTAGACCCTGGTTTTGAGAATAGAAACCTCCAAAGAAACCTTTTATTTCATGCCCGTACGAGTACGATGGCTTTCCCAGTTGACATTCTGCGTCGTGCAACATGGCGTATTGCTTCTCACAAAACACCAAACTGGCGTCAAGGAAGCGTGATCTGCTTGATTTGAGACCCGAAGCCACTTCTGGCCCCGCGCTCCCTGAAATTCCATAACTGGCTCCAGTTGTAGCGATGGCAATTGTGGCTTCATGGCGAGGGAGGGCGGGTCTGGCGGCCGCGCGAACTGGAGCTGGCGCGCTCGGGAAGGGGGCCAGGGAGGTGTAGAGCTCGGACTTGGGCCGTGCCGGCACGACCCAGGTCCATCGTGCTTCGTGCCGTGCCGGCTCGGCTCAGTCATCTCATCGTGCCGTACCGTGTCGGCCCGCGTCGTCTCCTGTCAGACCCAAGCATGGCCCAAAGCCCATCGTACCAGTGTTCGTGCTGTGCCAGCCCAAGTCCAACCCGAAATTACTATACGCAAAGACGGTGGTGACGGCCGTCGGCCATGCGTCACCGGCCACCTCGGCGGAAGCCTCATGCGCGCCACTCGTGCGTGGTCGCTTGTGATTTGTACTTACGAAATCTTGCGGTATGCCAAAACAAAAACGCTAAGAAAAACTAAACCAAGACCAATGCATTTGTTCCGTCATCTGATCCAAGCACCGTAAAACACATAGGGTGCAGTGCAGCACACGAGACAAAGCCAGCGCACATGTTTCTGAACGCACTCCACTCCACTATCTCAAAAGTCCAATCCGCCACGCCGTGCGCGCTTGGCGCTTGAAATCACCGCGCCCGCGGCGGCGCCCATCCAAAGCGGAGCTACTCGATCGCCTACCGGGTGTGCCGGCGTGCGTGCGTCCCCCGAACGCCGCCCAAAAACCTCCCAGGCGGAAGCCCCACGAGGCCATATTTGCATCGGTTTCCTGCCGGGAGGCGGCGGCCCACGATGCAGCCCTTCTGCGGCTCGTTGGCTTCTTCGCCTCCCTCAAGCTAGTAACCAATCCAACCACCTCCCACCCACCACACGACCTCCCTCTTCAGATGCCTCCGCGCGGCATTTGCTCTGCTCCTCAGGTGGAACTGTGCATTCGTGGAGTTAGTTCCTGGGAGGGGTCTCATGCCCAGCCGCCGTCCATTTTGGAAAGCATGCACACCAGGTGCTTGACGTTATGCTTGTGTGACTTCTCTTGCCTGTTATCACTTAGTTTTTTTGCTGGTATTGTTTGGTAACGAGGAGCACTGCGTTGGGAGCCCTATTTGATTAGTGGCTGAACAAAAGATCACTACTATTTAATTAGCGATTGAGCAAAAGATCACACGATGCTTAGTGCCCAATTATTCGCCCTAGCTAAAATTTAGTTCTGGGTCCGCCACTGTCTGTGAGTGCTACTTTTATTTGGCATTCTAAAGTCGATGGGTTTGACGACAAAACTCTTCTTTATTTTCGTTTATTCTTTCTTAGGTTGTTTCATTTCTGGCTTTACTTTTCTTTTCTTTACTGGTATTACACTGACTGGCGGTTAAATTACTTGCGACTGGCAGTAAAATCAATAGTTCATTGGTGGCCTATTTGGCTAAGCATATTAGGCCCGTCTGGCATGACTTGATCTCTTTCCGTACCATATCTAGATCAGAGAACAACACACGTAGAGTAATACAGTATAATACGGTAACTTATGTGATCAATCACGCCAGATTTAGTCAGGCCGTGCCGTGCGCCCATTTGCAGTGCCGACGAAGGAAAGCACAAGATCGCCATTCCCATCTCGCAGTTCCTCCCTTCTTCCTCTCAGAGGCCAAAATCCAACTCCTCGATCTCCCGACTGTGCCGGTCTCTTCCGTTGCCGCGGCCATGGCGAAGGAGTTCCCCGCGCCACCGATGGTCTTCACCCCCTCCACCCCGACCCACCGCCGCTGCCCCTCCCCCACCTCCCAGGCTCCCACGCCCTCTCCGCCTCCGCCCCCCCGCCGCTCCCTCCGGCCCCCGCCTCCGTCGCCTTCCCGACCCCTTCGCGCCTTCCTCGCCGCCCCCTCCGCCTCCACCCCTCCTCCCGCCCCCCCGCCCGCCTCCCCCCCCGCCTTCCCGCGCCCCTCCACCTCCCCAACCTCGCCCCCCCTCCCGCCGTCGCCTCCCAGCCCCCTCCGTTGCCTCCCGACCCATCCGCCTTCCCCGTTGCCGCCCCCTCCGCCTCCTCCGCCCCGCCCCGCCTCCGTCGCCTCCCCGCCCCTCTGCCTCCCCACCGCCCCTCGCCTCCGTCGCCTCCCGCCGCTGCCCCCTCCACCATCGCCCACCTCCTCCCCCTCATTGGTGATCAGGGGACCGAGGGCAAGGAAGAGCCACCGGTGGCCATGGGTGCTCCGGCGAACGCGCTGGTGCTTCGGCGATCAGATCGACTACTGCGGCTACCTCACCGACTTCGGTGCTCCGCTGCTGTGCGCAGGCCCATCCACTCCTCCGTCACTAGGTCTGTCTCCGAGACTCCAATTGTGTGCGTATGTTCGCATCGTATCTATGGTTCTCGTATACATGCCATGCTCGCCGTGGTGGAGCGGCGAGGCCGCCTGGGCCAACATGCCCGTCTGGCTTGGCCGTGCCGCCGCCGCTGCGTTGCTCGCCCACCGGGCCGGCTATCCAGGCCCAGCTCGGCCCGTCGTTCATGCCGGGCCGGCCGTGCTTCGGGCGGGCCCAAATAGCCGGCCCGACGCCCAGCTCTAGGGAGGTGGCGTGCCTGGCCGCCGCACGAGGAAGCCATTTTTAAAAGAATATTTTTTATTTGTTTCTTTTTCAAAATTTGTAAATATAAGAATTAGGCTCCAAAAATCATAATTTAAAACAATTTTTTGTAAATGTAACATTTCTGAATTATTCTAGAAAATTTATGTAAGTATGTAATCTTGTAGGAATAGAAATTTAGAAAAAAAAGTACAAAATTATTTAAAGAAAAAATGTACTAAACTTGTAGGAATGGAAATTTTTAAAAAAATTGTACAAATTTTTAGATATAAAAAATGAGCTGCAAAAAATAAAATTGATTTCATGGAGCGTCACGTCACGTTTTTTTAAAACAATATATTTTTATTCGATATTAGAGTAATATAACTTCGTTGAACCGTGGATGACACGTCAATAAGTAATAACTTCGTTTAAAAAAATAATAGTAATAATTTTGGATTGATCCAATGGAAATAATTATGGGGAATAAAGAGTAATTTTTATATGTAAAACATGTACAAAATCTTGTTTGTAGGTTTAATGTTTTTTTGAAATAAAAGGGTAGACAAGGTAGGTTAGTTTGTTTGTAATTTTCATAGATTCTGATGAGCCCGCTTGGTCTTGTCACTATACAAAATTGCCCCCTTTGATCTTGTCACAGCACAAATCTGCTTCCTTTGGTCTTGTTACTGCGTAGCTCCCCCGTTTGGTCTTGTCACTGCACAAAGCGCCTCTTTGGTCTTGTCACTGCACAAAGCTGCATCCTTTGGCCTTACCACTGCACAAAGCTGCCTCCTTTGGTCTTATCACTACACAAAGATACCCTTTTGGTCTTGTCAATACAGAAAGCTGACCATTTTGCCCTCGCACTTGAGGATACAAAAGGGAGCCATTCCGCAGCCACTCCTTCACATCTTGAAATACTTATCCCCATTCTGTCAAGCTTGGTCTACTTCTCCATCCCCACACGTGGAGATGAGCCAACTCAGCACTTCTTTGTCGGCACCCGTCGTGATTTGCAAGAAGTGCAACACGGTTGCGAGACGTAAGACCTCACAGGCAACTGTGAATCCAGAGCAGAACTACTACAAGTGCCCCTTTCACTCGATGAGTCACCTTGTTTTGGGTTAGTTCGAATTGTTCACCAAATGTTACAAAACATTTTTTATCAAATTGTAGGACGGTGCAGGCGGCTGCCGGTTTTGGGTGTGGGAGGATGAAATGGCTACTAAACCTGGCATTATTCCACAGTAGATAGTTATAATGGGGGGTACCGAAATGGTCGAGATGCACCATCGTTTGGATAGACTCGAGACCAAGATTAACATAATATTATGTGGTATTTTCTTTCTTGTGTTCGTTGTTATCTTGTAGTTGTAGAACTGCGAGTGTTGTTGCGATTCACGTTGTTCATTTCCTGCAGTGATTTGTTCAAATATGTATGTGTACTGCATATCCATGCATAGACCATAGTAGATGGTTGTATGTTCTTACCGCTTTAATGTGTTCGCATCGCAATAAGTCGTTTTCTCTTCGTGAATGCATGACTACATCATGCAAGGATGAAAATAACTATGTAGGAATAAAGAGCATTTTTTGTATGTAATACATGTAGCAAATCTTATTTGCTCTGAATGTTGCTAAAAAATTCCAACGATTATGATATTTGTACGGCAACTGGAGCCTGCCTTTTTATCATTTAATCCTTTTTTAAAAAATATTTTAAAGTTAATCCCTCGTGAACTTTATTTCCAATTCTGGCCCATTTGGCCACACCACCACCCGCTGATGGAAGATGCATAGAAATTTCATGCCTACTTTCAGAACTTGTGCTCTCATGTTGTTAGATGCCTTGCTACACGAAGAATTGAATGTGAAAAGATGACGAGATTTGATGTTGTGAATCAAAATAGATTTTATAATAAAGCTGAGAATAACACGATGCATAGAGTTTGGCTATGTGTGTACGAAACAGTATCATGCACGATGCAATAAACTGAAGTATTCCTACGATACATATGCGTCTTTTTGGAATGAAAATAAATTTGACCTTTGAGGAGTAGTTCAGAACGGCCCGACATACTGTGTGGACCGGGGCCATTTTTTCTACCTTGCGAGCTCGGTGTTGAACTCCTCGGTGGCCTCTTTGCCTTGGTTGGGCTGTCCACCACCCCTGTACACCTTCATTGGGCTCAAAATTTGCAGCACGCCTCCTTAGGTCTCCATTAACCACCGCATTGCCCACATCTCCACCAGCAACACCATGTACATCAGCGCTGAAGACCAACTCATGAACTACATCAACACCGCCTTCACCGAAACCAAGCATGCCCGATGATTCCGTCTGCTCCACGAATTGAACATACATCGTCAGTCTGGAATTTATTGCAGCAGCAGAGTTGTAGACAACTTGTATGTAATTGGCCCACGTCACGTCACTTGTCACCTTCAGAAGTTGCCATAAGGTCTTCCCTGAACCACCCACCATGGAGGCATACAACGCCTTGGTGCATAGCTTGTTCCTTGCAATGGCGCGATCGAACGCAGAACGGACGCACCTCCTGAGTTATGAGAGGTCCATGTCCTACAGATCGGGCGCCCGGATCACAGTTCGGTCATAATTTAATAGGTCCGCCCTGTACGGTCCGTCACGTATGAGATGATCTCCGTAAAACACTAATAAATCCTAAATGTCCAACATGGCGTACCTAAAATAGGTGCACAACACGCCCAGTCAATATACAAAAAACCAAAATGAAAATTTTCTTATGCTATGTGACATCTTACAAGCATGTGAAAATTATCACAGTTTACTACTCCATCCATACTGTTATAGCCTTGCTACAACAGGGGGTGCATGGCACCCTTTCTCTATGAGAGGAGGTAGAGCTAGAGACAGGAGAGATAGCTCGTGTGTAAAATGAGTGGATCCCTTTTTTCATACCCCTCTTGAGGGTTTATATACGTCAATGGGGTAGGATGGAAAAATTTTATTATACCCTTTTGATAATTACAAAGGTGAGGGTACATTAGTATATTCTTTTTATACTATTGGGTCTATTATATATTAGGCTAGTTTTAAGGCCTAATCACGGAGGGTTGGGTCATCCCTACAACACATACTAACCTAAAAATCATGGAGTTTTAAGGCCCAATCACGGAGGTACCGCGAAGAAGGCCCATGAGAATGAGTACCTAGAATTCAGCAGCCAGATTACAGATGTGTAGTAAGAAGCTACAATTAGCTCACATGCCTTCCGGAGCTGAGGTCTGCAAGTTGTGTTTTGATGGATGTCTAGGGTCCTTCAATGGTTTCTCTTGTGAACATTACTTTATGGCTGTATTGGGAAGATGGATAAGCAATTTGACTGATTTTATCAGCACCGTTATCTAAATTCTGAAATGTTTGATTTGTAGGGGCATTCTGTATAGTATTTCAGACCCTTCAATTAAACCAGCTCGTATTTTTCTCACCAAGAATGAGATCGATTATGTACTCTTTGTATTTTTGTGAAGTTTGGGCATGCATTATGATATAGTACATTGTTATTTTTTCATGCAGTCGTACGTGGCTTCACCTGAAAGATGGAACACGTTACAGACCACAACCTGCCTGCTATTGCAGTGCAGTGGCCAGAGCACTGATCTTTTTCCCCCTTTTTCGCTCTTGCGAATCCTGGATGAGGGCACTTTCACTTTCTCACTTGTGTTACGTAAGTCCTTGGACTCTGTCCGTTTAAATTCGAATCAACAGCCATGACAGGCGCCAGTATACAGGCTTACTACTTCTCGGTCTAATAGCAAGGCAAAAATCCAACCCGTGCCACTGGACCCCTTCAACTCATGAATTTGCATAAATCTGCCGTGATTTCAACCCACATATATTTCGTATACTAGTAAAGTACTGGTACGTTACAATGGAGTACCAAATAAAAGTGATCCATACTATCAAACATGATCTCAAACTGAATATTGAATATCAATTTTATCTTACGTCGTCATATATTAAGCAAAGTATAAATGTTCACGCTCGTAAATAAATCAAGCATCATATTAGTGAAGCATGATAGAACAAGCATCACATACGACAATATGTATAAAAATGGTAGTAAACAATATTTTTTTCATAATATACTTAATACATAAATAACTATCAAACTATCTTAGAGAATAACAAACCAATTGATAAATAGGGCATCATGCAATAAACAGAAACATTAACGGAAATTTAAAAATAAAACTGATGCATCATCCTTCTGGAAGACTTATCTCCACTCTAACTTATCAAGTAAAAAGAAAGCAAGCACACTCTACAAAATGGAAAACAAATAGTTAAGTATCATAAATCCATTGTATATTATATATAAAAGATACAAAAAGATGTAGTGAATTGCTTACGTTATTTAATGTCCAAACATTTTAGCAAGTGTATCGTTCCTTATGTCAACAGTATTCATGATAAAGTTCCTTACATTCAAATCGTGTAGCACTACTTCGCGTAGTTCTATTTGAAGGGAACATTATTTAAATTATAAAAGACATGTATACATGCATACATTATTTACTTGGTTTTTACCTTCAATCCCTTGTATCCTATCATCTTGCGGTCCAAATATGAAATTTGTACAACTCATTGTCATCAAGCAACCTTTTCAATAATATACCAATTTGATGAGGAACAGGAATAAGATATAAGATGATGAAATATTTGTATTAGCTGCACATATACCATATTGACTATTCTTCTTCAGTATTGTCACAGCTAAAATAGGGTTCCATTCACCTTTAAGTCTCCATCGTGTCAAGGCTACAACCCCCCAGAAGGCAAAAACAATCAGCCAACAGTCTTCCTGTAGACCCCATTAGTGAGACTAATCAAACCAACATCATCACATAAAAACAAAAAGTTATAGTTAATTAACAGCTCACAAGTATCAAGCTACACAAATTCTAGCATTCTTGCAACAACAATGCAAAAAAATTATGTCAGGACAATATGAGATTGGAAACAATGCAATGTGTACCAGCATAAAGCAAGTGAAATTGCATTGAGAGGGCTCAGTTTCACCTTTACTCGATCATCAAATACAACCCTCACATCTCTTGCTGCACAATCTACCAATCCTAACATAAGTGGAGTTGTACTGGTTATCACTCATGACAATGACCGTCCTAGGCACAGAGCCACCAACATTAGTGATTGAACAGGCTACAAGTGAGGTGAGGTTGGGCTCTCATTTTATTCCCACAACTACCTTGATTGCTCAAAGGCATGCTTATTTCAGCCACGGTTTATCATCATTGCCCAGATGGTTGCCTCAAATGCTTGAAGGCAAGCCCAATTGCCCATGTGATCAGTCATGCTTACATAATAGCCATTGCCCCACGATTAAGGCAAAGGGACCAAATGTTGCATTGCCCCATTCTATTCTCCTTTTAGCCTTCAAGACGTGCCCACATTATAAATAAACCCGAAAAATGCATGATAACATCACATTGCAACCAATCGTTGGTATGTTCCATCACCTTCTATATATCAAACAAATTTAAAAATTCGACTTGCATTATTTTTGAGCATATCATAAAACATGGTCATGTAAGAAAAGCAATAGATGTAGTAATTCATTAGGTTATGCAAATGCCTTGCAATAGATACTGTTTTCAAATGACTTCTTTGTATTTGATAACACAAAATTACAAGCATAAGTCTGCACTAGAAAACAAAAATGACAAGCATTGCACTCACACAATAGGATGTGTTGCAAGAATACATGAATAGGAAAAGAAGAACAAAAAGAGTATATTTTGCCTAACTTGAGAATCAGTTTGTGTGCAAGGAATCCAATCAGCCCGATGAGGAGATGTACAAGGGTAAGAGAAGGAGAAGTGGAAGGGTAGAAGGAGGAGAAGCGGTCGAAAATATGAGTAGTAGTTGTACCTCTTTTATGGTAGGAGGAGGAACCTTTCGTTCGCACGATCGTGCTTGCAACCGCAACCTAACCTAAGCCCAATCCGTAACCACGGCAGTAGGACTCCACATCCTCTAACCGGCCTCAGCTTCCATGTCGAGTAGCTCATGGATGTACACCGTGGAGACCCTCAACGCTGACGGCGGCTGCCCGATTGGGCCACTGTGCATGGCAGTAGGACTCCGCATCCACTCACTGGCCTCAACTTCAATGTCGAACAGCTCATGAATGTACACCGTGGAGACCCTCGACGCTGATGGTGTACACCTGATTGGGCCACCGTGTACCCCGTCTTGCTCAAATCTGACCGTCGTGCACCCCATCTCGTCATCATTCGGCCACCACTGCATCGCCTCATGCAGATCTGACCGCTGCCAAGAGAGTGGATCTGGTGGCTAAAGGGAGGTAGTAGCCCGGGGGCAGCAGGGTCAAGTGAGGAGGAGGAGGCGGCGGCGTGGATCTGGCAACTAAAGGGAGGTAGTAGCTTGGTGGCAGTAGGGGCAGGTGAGGAGGAGGAGGAGGCGGTAGTGCAGGGTGGGGATGAGGAGGCGAGGGCGGAGCGGAGGAGCGAGGAGGTGGCGGTGACGGTGGAGTGGAGTGGAGTGGGGAGGAGGAAGAGGCGGCAGCGCGGGATGGGGAGGAGGAGGCGAGGGCGGAGCGGAGGAGTGGGGGAGGAGGAGGCGGCAACAGCACAGGGTGGGGAGGAGAAGGCGAGGGCGGAGTGGAGGAGGCAGCGGCAGGGTAGGGTGGGGAGGAGGAGGCGAGGACGGAGCGGAGGAGCGGGGTCAGCTGGATGTAGCCGAGGAGACTGCGAGGGCGAAAACTGCAGGGCAGCGTGGATGTAGTCAGGTTAGGAAGGGACAGCGCGAGTGAGTTCTACGCTAAGGCTCTGGGCCCACATGTCAACGCAATGAAACATGAGAGAAAGGTCCATGGAGAATAGACAGACTACCATTAATTTAAATTTTTAAGTAGTAGAGATTTCAACTCAATGAATGAGTTATGGGTGCATTAACCATATCGTGCAGCGAGTTGTATCATCAACAGCTAGGCTACTCGGTGTCAAAACCAACCAAACTTGCCCGCTCCCTGCGCCTGCCACTATAACCATGATAGGCCGCTCGTTGCAGTTGCGCACAGCAGAGCTACACACGATCGCGCGGGCTGGTATCCTTTATTCGTTTGGTCTCTGCGACTACGCGGCTACATGCGCCCTCTTGCTATCTGCCCACGCCCCCAGTCTAATCGGCCGGAGGCTCACGCCGAAAATCGAGAGCATGTGCATCCACCTCGCCACGCTCCCGTGGGGAAAATTTATGTATTTGCCACTCTTAACGATCTCTCGGGAGTCGTAACCTCATTTTGCAGATTTGCCATCCGCAACAGATCGCGAAAATAGGAAAGCGCGATGCGCTGAAGTCATCTGAGATGAAAGATCCGTTGTCAATGACTCGGTGACCCCATCCAGTCCGTTGTCGTGACTGTGACCCCACATGTAAGTGACAAAGTTTCGGTGGCAATCTTAAGGGTGGCAAAAACATGAGTTATTTTGAGTTGTAGTTTATCATTTAAATTTTAAAATTTAATGGTTTGTAAGATACAATATGCAAAGAAAAATAGTCATGTGCAAATTTGACCGGTAGATCTGAACTCAATACACTTTTTACTACAATCTTTTTGTTGATCCCATTTTAAAAAACACATCGTATAAAAGTTAATTACTGTAGTATAAACTATAAGCCACAAGTAGAAAAGAAGGCACCCATATTTTCGGATAAAATATGGACAAAATTTTCTCCACTTATACTACCCCTATTACTCCCGGGGGAGTTTCCGCGCGGAGGAAAGACCACGTCAGCCCGCGCCAGCGCTCCGCCCGCCGCGTGGCCACGGAATTTGCGTACGGTCGGGTGAGCTGTTTTGCGAAAAAGTCCCTGCGTTTTCTCGAAATTACGTACAGGTCCTTGGTTCTCGCGAAAAGATCCCTGCCAATTTTTTTTAGCCCCTCCACTTTGCAGGGAGCCCCCCGCGGTTTTTGAAATTACGCACGGGTCCTTGTTTGTTTACTTACATGTCCTCATTTTTTTTGCGAAAAAGATCTTTACCTTTTCCGAAAATACGCATGTGCCTTCGATTTTTTTAAAAAAACTCCTCACGAATTATCGCCTCTTTTACTTTGATACGTATGGTGGCTGACGCGGCGTGGCGCCGCGCCTACGAGGCTAGTATCTCAAGTGCCCCGTTATTTATAACGGAGCTCACAAACTCGCAGCTGGGTGATCCACCACGCCCCCACGCCGACGCGCCGCGCGCGGAACTCGGTCTCGCAACACGAAAGTCGCAGCCCGGCCGGCGCGGCGTACGGTCGACTCACTGCGCGGGTGCGCCAGACCGCAGTGCCTTTGCCTTGGCCCCGCACCGCAAACCACAACGCACAGGCGCACGGCGCCAAACCCCGCCGCTCGGCGCGTTGAGTCCGTCGAAGCGAAGCCGCCCTCGCAACACGCGCACGCGGCACACGCCCCGCCGTCCCCTGCCAGACGCGACCGCGAGGCCCACCGCCTCGACGCACCCGGCGCGCTACCCCCCTCGTACGCACGCACGATCTGACGATCGCCCGGCCTGTCGAACGGGCGGGGTACTACCCCGCTGCACGCGCGCGGCCGTCCGCTGCAGCCTGCATGCAATTCTCACCGCGCTAAATGCACGGCGCGTCGGTTCGTGCCTTCGTTGTACGCTTCGTGTTCGTGTGCCCTGCCCCCTTTACTCTTGCCGAAGACTTGGCCTCTCAGCCGTTGTTGTCTGATCCTCCCAAGTAGTTCCCTGGGACGCTTTCGCCAAGATAAACCTGGTGTCAGTCACATGATGTTACATGCTCAGTAAATCTTCCACGCAAACACGGCCTACATCGAAAACATTGCTCTCTTATAAATAGATCAGACTCATACCCCATATGGCCATATATCGGAAGAGGAAGGTGTGCTATATATGCACAGGAAGAAACGTATCGTCATTGCACTGCAGCTAATGGTATGGCTCCTTTTTGCGTTTACTAGTTAGAGACCTGTACATTGCAATGAAGTCATAAAAATAGTAAGACAGAACTTACTACCTGACCAACTTCACACATCAAACATTGAAGAGCAAGTGACAGAGAGATAAGGGTGACCAGAATATGCGAGGAGATGAAAAAATGGAGGGAGTGGGCGGTTGTATTCTGAGAGAGAGAGAGAGAGGAGAAGAGAGACAGATGGTCCAGATCAAATCGGATGGCTGTAGAGAGGGGAGAGGAGAACACACCGATGATCACCAACTCCTGTTTTTTTAATAGTAGAGATAGATTAGCTTTCTACGGTAACTAGCTTTCAAACAGAGTGTTTTTTTAATACGAAACCTACAAGTTGATTATAATAGAAACTATCTCAATTCTATTTATATCGGCTAAAATATTGTGTGAGTATCTCTCTGTACTCTCTCTCATAAATAGTTAGAATTCAAAAATTGAATGCAAAAATCATAAGACAGCCCAAAAGAACACATATATCTGCATATTCTAAATCAGCTGAACTTCACACTCATCTCTATGTGAACAATTTGACGATAGAGAAGAGTTCTCCATTTATTTGTACAAAGCCCAGTTTTGAGATGTAAACTTGCAGGTTGTCCTCCATCGTTAACAAAGCACAGAATGTTCGGTAGCCAGGGCTACAAGCGCCTAGAGTAACCAGAACCTGCACACTTCTTGCAAAGTATCAGCCCTGTGTGAAAATTGCATAAAGTCAGAATAGATAGGGGGCATATACACTGCATCCCTAACTGCGGATTTGCCTTTCTTTTGCAGTCTTCTGCATACGATTCTATAGAGTGCAAATAAAGACTAAAAATAATGCTTATGTTTAGAATGAGTGAGCGCAATCCATTAGCAACTAGCCCTACTATGTGCAGATGGAAAAGATATGACATAAGGGAAGAAGACAACCTGCTCCTCTGCATACACGGCACTCAACTACGCCACTTTCTACCTTCATTTTGCCATCATTGCAAAAGACACACTTCGTACCTCCTAGGTAGCAACACAAAAGAATCTTTAGCACACTATGCATGCACAAAAAAAACTTATAAGCATGTAACTGAAAATTGATGTCAAAGAACCACACTTACCAAATTGTGCAAAGCAATCCCATGTATATGTGTTAAAATGATGAAACAGATTTTCATTTCTCCATGAGTAAAATGATGCTGCTGTAAAATATGTATGCTCATTTGTCATACAAGGTAGTTCTGTGATGACAAAAAACTTCGAATGACTTTGCTAACAATATAGAGGCAATACTATTAGTCCACCAATTAGTCATACTCTGACAACGGCGCGACATGCTGACACCGCACCAAACGTTTCATTTCTAGGGCTTTATTACTGACCAAAAGTCATTCAGTGTACCATTGTATCTCGAAAGAATGCAAGAATCTACTGATAAGTTCTCAAAGATTTGTAGACATGGAAACTACCAAGAAAGACAATGCAAAATACTGAAGTCAACAGTCATATCTAGACATATGCTAGCAGCCCAAACAGAACAACCAAACAAAAGTAACCCACAAACTGGAATCTTTCTCACGACACTCTTAAAACAAATATGCTGTATGGAAGCATGCTAGCCAGGCCAGCTGGTGATGCACGTCCACAGCAAAGTTGGGACATGGGACAAATGGAATTGGCTGCGCATTTACGCTAACATGTGCCATGGAGCAACCGTAAACACCACATTAGCACCCATCGTTTGCATTTACAGTGACATATTGGCAGGCCCCCAAAACATTCAGCCCTTTCCTTTGGTTCTTCCATATGCTCAGTTACTTGGTTAAAATTTACAAATTACCCACCCACCAGCAAGTAAATACGTGTTATCTGTAATATTAGAAAAAAAGGAAAAAGCCTATATAATACTCTGAACTTTGCTCGAAATTTTGTGTAGCACCTCAAACTATGAAACCGATTCAAATAACATTCTACCCCGATTTCAAAAAGTGGTATTGCTTGCATGTCGCGATATGTGCACGTTTTTACCACATAGAATAATAAGCTGGTCAAATTTAGAATAATGATAAGTGAGGTCCACAAGATTTTCTCTCCCGAATTGAAATAGAGAGAGGGAACTACAGGTAGACGATGGCTATGGAAGCATGACCGAGAGCTCGGTAAGAAGAATCCTCACATGTTATTGATCTAACTTGACCAACGTGTTATCCTACGTGGCAATCTGCCACTCATCTTGACAATAACACCATACGAAACCAGGTTAGATTGTTATTTAAACCAGATTACAAAGTTTAAAGAGTCAAATATCTGGTTTCATACGAACTCTCAAGCACAGTTTGATATGGTATATAGACTTATTCATAGGAAAATTATATAGCAACGCATCAGCAGGCTGATTTCTAGACTGACAAGAAAAAAAAATCGAAGTTGCAAAATACCGTTTCCAGCGCACCTGTCGCACGGCACAGGGTCCCCCTGCAACGAGACAGAAACGAAATCACAGTCCGGAACAGCCGCTTGTCACTTATCACTTTATCAGTAAGGAGGTAGAACAGGCAGCGCGCGGCGACCTTGAGGCCGAGGACGAGGGAGAGGGAGACCGCGGCGACGACGGCGGCAGCGATGAGGAGCGTCTGCGTGTCGAGGGGCCTGAGCACGTCGCCACCGTAGGCTGCCGGGGCGACGACGACGCGGCGCCGGGAAGAAGTGAGTGGGGCGGGAGCTGCCTGGTGCCGCCTGGAAGGGAAGGAGGGTGGTGGGGAAGGGACGGGGGAGAAGGAGAGGCGAGAGGAGGCGGAGGAGCAGGAGGCGGCGGGGCAGAGAAGGGAAGCCATGGGAGCTGGAGCAATGCAGTGATGGGGCAGGGATATGAGAGGGCGTTATTTCCCCCGGGATTCCGATCTTCATTTTCCACCTCTATTCTTCTTGGCAGGAAGGCTCGGCAGTGAACTGGCGATGCAAGTGGTGATTTAGCGAAGGAAAGAAAAATGCACACGAAAGTGTAGGCTTGAACTAAGAAAATAGAAAAACTGTAGTAATCATTAAAATTTTCAAATGTTTGACCTCGATTGACTCTCTTTTGAATTCTAACCGGAAGAATCGACTAGACCACTTATCTCTATGGAACACAGCATAAAAACCAATACGTATGTATGGACTGTGGTCTATGTTAGCTGGCATAACCTCGTACAACCAACCAAACAAGGAGGTTTTCGCTGAAATGGCAGTATGTGATGCGCGGTTAGCAAAACTAACACTCGTGCGAAATTTGCAACATAGCGTCTCCAACGCACGGTCACCACTTGGGAGTAACCGATGGCCAACACGTACACGATGTAGCACGGTGGCACGGTAGCAATTTTCAAGAAAATCTATTTAATTATACTCTTTGTAAAAAAATTTAAATATAGCAAATGAGCTAAAAATTATATTTTTTTATGGAGCCCCCGACATAGTGTATTTACATGTGTATTTTTTTTTCATAATCTTATCTATTCTGAATTTTTTTCTAAAAATTCATTTAAGTATACTGTTTCTATGAATTTTTTTAATATAGAAAATGAGGTCCAAACATTATGATTTTTTAAGGCTCCTGACACAGTGGACTTAATTGTGTAATTTTTTTTAGAATTTTATATATTCTAAAATAGTTATTTTTACACAGTGACTCCTACTCTAGTTTATTCACCACCATTCTTTGCAAGGTGACTATTTTAAAATATATAAAATTATGAAAAAATTATACAATTAAGTACATTGTGTAAGAAGCCTTCAAAAAAATTCATAATGTTTGGACCTCATTTTCTGTATTAAAAAATTCTTACAAATAGTATATTAAATGAATTTTTGAGAAATATTAATGGATAAAATTATAGAAAAAATATACAAGCAAGTACAATGTGCTAGGAGGCTCTATAAAAAAATATAATTTTAAGGCTCATTTGGTATATTTAAACATTCGTGCAAAAAATATAATTAAATATTTTTTTTTGAAAATTGCTATAGTGCCACCGCACGGTGGCCGTACGGTTTTGGCTAATCCAGCCAGCCACCACGTGGCACCGCTTACGTGTCGACCATTGATCACTCCCGTGTGGTGATCGTACGATGGAGGCGCTATTTTTACAAATTCCACTTGACAAGTGTCATTTTTGCTAATTCATTTCGGTCGAGATTCACCAAACAAGTCATATTTGCGTCATTTCAGCATGTCTCCACAGATTTCGTGTAATAAGGTAGCAGCGGCCTTGCGCCCATGAAACTAGATTGGAGCCTCAATGGCATTTGGCTACACCACTTCCCAGAATGTGTAACCGGTTTAAGTGGCCAGCGATTGTGTTATGCACATGGCATTTTATAGAATCCCAATGTTTCCAGGTCAAAAAAGAAAGAAAAAACCACAGACCTCAACCAAACATGCCTCGTAGGAAATGCATACACTGTTGTTGCATGCGCCTACAGAATCTCCCTCATCGTCATCGAATTTTGGACATTGACACAATCTCAAAAGCGCAACTTTACCAACAATTTCTATTGTTATATATCTGAAAAACCTAAAGAAATTATAATACTACAACAATATGTTTGAATTGTAAGAAGGTCCAAGATAATGCTATGATGAACTATTGCAAGTTTTGTGGAGTGTATATTTGATTTTGCAAAGATTGCTTTTTGCCTGGATTGTTTTCAGAATTTTTTTCAAACAAACAGGTATGTCCTCAGTGGTCAGACCGCAAAGCGGTAAGTACCGTAGTTTACTTGCCAGTTGTTTTTTTCTAGAGAGGTCTAGTTGCAGGGAGTAGTAGTATGTGGGAATATTAGCTAGGTGAAAATTCTTGGATTTTAGGAAATTGGGTTATGGCTTGATTTAGGTTGACCTAGGTTAGTGCATTAAAGTTGTATGAAGTTTGTTTTAACTAATGTGGGTCAAGTTGTAAATAAATTGTGTCCAAAACCGATTTCTTAATTTTTGGATGTGCAGGGTCGCTTGGAGTCAATCATGATCAACGGCGAGGATCGAAACTACACTCAGGGAGGAGCCAAGACCCAGAACGATTAAGGATGCAGTGTGAGATGGTTGAGCTTAAACATGGCACAAGGAAAACAGAAAATATTAAAGAAAAATTCGAGCAATGGGTTGCACCATATAGCTTGATCGGTCCAAATGAGGTGTTGTCCAGTGAAATTAGAACAAGAGAGATTTGTCGATATGTGGCAAGCCAGTGGTGCATCTACACATGGCAAGCATGGCGATTGCTTGCAAGGAAAAATGAAGACCGAGTCAAGAAATGGTATATTGATAAGTTGATCAAAATACTGAAAACTATCTTGAACCAAAACCGCGGTGCTTGAGTGGCGCTTGAGAAAGCGGTTTATGTCAAGAAGAAGCTGAGAAGATCAAGTTAGATAAAAGACAAAGGACTTAGCAGATTCAGACATATGTGCATAAGTGTGGTGTGTCATTAAAACAATATTGTGTGAGGTTAACGGGTTTTCCCTTTATATGCTAAGTGGATAGTATCCATTAAGCTTAGATAGGGCTAGTTGCCTTGTTTATTTAACAGGTTGAGATGAAGACTTGCTTGTTAACCATCCAAGCATCCTAGTTTTTCTCATTGAAGCCAAATATTTTAGAGTTAACGTTTGAGAAGTGTGAATGTTGTGGTGTACTCTCCTATCCTTTAAGTGGAGTGGCTGTAAAATATTCATCATCAAGTAGCAATATACCAACTTTGTTTATCTTTCATGGATCTCTCTTGTTTTGGTTGATTTGCTTTTGATTTAGTTGGTTTTATTCTTCTCACCCCTGCTTGATCTTGCTAAATGCTAAGGACGTATAAGTGATCGAGATATCCAATAGAAAGCAATCCCCATCCATCTAGGCACAGGTTTGGCAAGTTCATGAAGTTGCCTTGTTTTGCTTGGATTTGACCATCTCAAGTGATTTCTTGATCCAATTCTTTTTGCCTCAATTCCTTGAGGACCTGTTTGGTTGCCTGCATGCGGGTGACTCGCACCCGCGCATGCAGGGAGATGGTGTTTGGTTGGCTGTGGAGAGGAGAGAGCCTGCACGAGCGGATGCAAAAAAACAACTAGAGCCAGGCTGAGGAGGAACGCGGCTGAGGAGCTTCTCTCCTCAGCCTGGCCACGCTCATGCAGGCTGCATCAGCTCATGCAGGCAACCAAACAGGCCCTGAGTGTTCTAGCTTGTTGTGACATATGAGTATATATCTTAGAGCTATCTTAGCCATTATTTACCCACGGGCAAGTAATATTCACCGTTTTTAGTGTTTGCTTAATTTTGGTTCAACCTTTCTCCAAACAAGAAAAGGTCAGAATTTTGACAATGATTTTCTTGATCGTTAATTGGAATAGTTTCCTAATATCCTAGAGAAGGTGCATGCTAAATTTTAAGTCATTTGGATCTATAAATCAAATGTTATATGTATATTTGGTTTTGAAATAGTGTTGATTCCATTGATCATCGAGCTAAGTTTATTGTTCACTGCTACAATCACTGCCATAACTGATTTTACTATAGCAATATGACTGGTGGGGTTTTGAATTTCGCAGACTCTTAGTTTCCTAATTTGTTGGCTTTTGCGTTGGCTTTCCTTCCTAAATCTTCACAGCTTTGTAGGTATTGGTGTGAAGGATTACAAATATTAAGAAAATTTTGAGGTATCATTCACTCCCTCTGTTGTCTTACCAGTCCTACAATGTTTAAGACAAATCTACTCATCATTTTTATGTCGATTGTAAAAAAGTTTAACCGCACGCATTCTAGATCTAATAATTATTTAACTACAGGGACTGTTTATAAATTCCATTTTCAAGTAGCCCAAAATAATATGAACCACCCATGACTTCATGTAACATTGAGCATTATGGGTCTCTTTTATTCAACTTCTAAAAGCTGTCTTTTGGCTTTTGTTTTTCTACATTAACTAGCTTTCAAACAAAATATTTTTTCAAGGCGGGTCTACAAGTTGATTGTAATACACACTGTAACGATTTCATTTATATCGGCCAAAACCGCGCGTGAGTTCCTCTTACTCCGTAATATCTCTCACGAACAGCCAAAAGACATGAGCCACAGCTAAAAGCCATAAGTTGTAGCCCAAAAGAACAGCCCCCTATATCTAGCAAGTATTATGCAATCGCAGTCCTTTTCATGAAAATCCAAGAACCTTCCACTTATTTTGCTTGCCTACCCCGTTGGCTGATTCAATATGATAAAACATAGAAGTGTATAACCCAACTTCGGCGCGTAACTTATGAAACACAGTGAAACACCCCAAAATTTCAAATGTTTTTGAACTTTTCTTAATTTAGTTTGAATTTGAAAACCTAACCAATTTGGAAACTCTTGGCCTCTTTACGCTTTCCCTGTTTGGCTTTTCGTTTCCCCTGGCCGTTGGCGCCTTCTTGGAATACACCGCCACCCCAATCCCCTCCCTGCCACACGACCCACCCCTGTTTGTCGCCACTGTGACTGTGTTCACCACTGTCATCCTGCCAAGACCGTACCATTGCCTGCTGTGCTCTGACACGGCTCATTAATGAGCCCTCAGCCACACTGGAGCAGCCGGGATTAGGGTCGCCGCCACCACTGGCGAGCTCCTCGCTACTGACATGCTCACGCCACAACTTTGACCAAGGCAACTTGCTAGTCAAGGGCACACTAAGGCTGAGGCTCCACACCACTTGCCGACCTCCCCGCCGCCATAACTAACTTCAGTTGAAATCTCCCGCATCCTCCCTTTTCAGCCACGTGCCAATACCCAAGCAAGGCAACCACTGCACAAACCGCTTTGCCTCAGCTATAAAAGCCCGCAAGCTCCCCTTACTTTCGCTCTCATGGACACCGACATGTAACACGATCGACGTCTGCCCTCTTACATGTGTTTGGTTTCTATACTAACAACATTAACACCATCCATAGGGACACCGACCCATCAAGGAGGTTATTGTGGGGGTTGGACCTTCTTTCCTCACTAAAGGCAGAGAAGGCAATACTTTCCACATACAACGTCAATGTTGTAGGTGTGAAATTTAAACAAAAGGAGATGGACATAATGGTCTATCGAGCCATTGTCCATAAAAGTAAAAATGACATAGAAATTTATATAAGTTCGAAGGTCCGAGAGAACCATCCTACTTCTGTCAGTGAGCCAACAGGGTTACCTCAAGAAGGGAATCCCTAGAGCTCACCAGTTTGAATATATTTTTTTATTACTCATGAGAACTAAATTACAAATAAGAAATACATAGAGTATTTATAGGCTCTTAGACTATACAAACGACTAAAATACCCCTTATGAAGAGAATTTGTTTGTGAGGGATATAATTATTATTTCAAAGCACGGCTGCAATTTTCCATTTACACGTGTCCTCTACAAAATGGATCCCGTGAGTAGAGGAATAATTTTATTCCTCCAACACTAACCGACCCATAATACTGACCGACGTCTGCACCCTGCCCCCTCACTCGTGTTTGGTTTCTACACTAACGACAAACACCGATTTACTAGTTAATTTAGACCTGAAACAAGTTTCGTGAAGATTATGTCTGACAGCAGTCTACCCCCACAGAACCCCGCTGAGTAACAAAAACCACTGAGATGATCAGTCCAATATACAGCTTTCAAAATCTACACAGAACAGATCTAACGCTACTATAAGAACCCTGTACATCCAACCAAAATGGAGATTCTCTAGACAAACCACAACAGATCGACTGTATGCAACACCTCCATGTACATGACCAAAAACATAACGACTCCGCATTAGTAAAAGAACAAGTGTGCCCTCCGGTTCTTCATCTGTATCCCTACGGGGGAAAGCACACCCAAAAATTATGTAGCGAAATCGCCACTTCATCTGCATGGTGCAGATAAATTAAGATGGTGTTCTCGGTCATTCATTTCAACGAACGCTGGCAAATGAGAACTCAGGATACGTCACATGAAAGTATCACCATCTTTAGTTGTAAATCTTCACTGGCTTCTCAAAAGAATGGCGGTTCTGCAATTGTTTCAATCTACTGTCAACATATGTCCGCTGTTTACGTATCAGTTAGCCTTAGTGTTCCCAGTATTCAGTGTAATACCTGATTGGCCAAGTAGGACCTTTTTGGGGTGATGTCTGAGTGCTCCAGTCCTAGGCAATGTTCCCATCCTCCATAAATATTTTTCTATTTTTAAGAAAAATACCAGCAAAAAAAATTAGTTGAGGCCTATTATCATGTCCAACCCCCAAAAGAAAATTTAATCCACCTGGAATCGGCTCAATACAATATCTGAATCTTGGAGGTATTCCGGTCGACCGTAGGCAAAATAAGCAAATTTCCACTGATTAAAGCAACATAACATCAGATATTGTCCAATAAGATCCAAGGGAAAAGATAATGAAAAACATCAACAAAAATGGGCACTATGATAATAGCCAATATTCCTCCAAATGAACCAAGATGTGCATATAAACATTTAGATAGGGCACAGCGGTAATGGCAAATGTGCTATTCAACGAGGGAATGTGCTAATGCTATCCATACTGATATTCAGACAACATATTCAATAGAATAAAGGAAAAATACTGAATGATTAGCATGCCAACAGTAAACAACTGTCAATAAAGTAGCGCCCAGAAGTGTTTAAAAGAGCAGGCAACAGGAATCAAGATGTGCAGAAATTGATCGTATACGATATAAAGAGATGAACAAGTACCTTTAGAAACTGCTCATCAGGAACCTGAAGTTTCTTCTGAATGCGCACTTTGATATCTGACAAAGCCTCACCATCACGAATAAGAAAGAAGAAAGGTTCTCCATAGTATTGAATGTGCTGCAGAGATAGCCGTAATTGATTCAATGGCAACAATAACACCTTAATCATGCATATATTATTTATGTAGAAAAAGTTTAGCTTGCCAAGGTTTTCAAGGAAGTCAACAAGCCGCCAGGGCTTGGCTTTTGGTGGGATGGTGTAGCTTTTGGTGGATGCAAGTATAAATGTCCTAAAAAAATGGCATTGAATATCATGCCTCAATACCATTTGACAAAGAAAAATCTCTCTACTTTTGATTTCTCTTGTTGAAGAGTTCTCCTGGTTGGTTCAATCTATCGGTTTTTGTACTCTGGCTTTCAAGTAGCATTTTATTGTTCAGGGGAAAAAATATGATGAAACTTCTTGAAAGCTTTCATTTGTCTCTTGCTGTGCGACCTTAGTTCAGCATATTTATACAAGGAGATTTGTTCAAAGTAGTTTTTTTAGATTATTTATAACTCAAAGTCAAACCATAGCCTACCCCAACTTGTTTAGGACAAAAGGCTTTGTTGTTGTTGATTTATAACTCAAACCACCTGTTCAACAAAACCCTTAAGCCATATGGCATACAAATATACAATACTGCCAAACAGCTTGTTGAGATTCCAAGAAGCCAGCTGTTGATGGCTTATCCACATAAGACCCAAAAGCTAGCTATTTGAAGAGACCACGGCTAGGCCAAACAGGCTGAAGTTATCAACACATGGACAGGTATCTGAGACACAAGCGAGTATACTATTGCTGAATAGTGAATACGCATTCCAACCACTATCTTGGTGTTCCTCAACTCCTTCCATTGTAATGGCATGCCTTTTGTTCCAGCATAGGTTTGCTTAGGTAAATTAGCAACAATGCGAATGTCCATCCCTCGCAAGCCTCACCAATTTCTAGTAGCTTCTCCATCACTGTGACTGATGGATAGCTACTATTTTTAGAGATCACTATGTTCCCTACACTTGTTTCAAAGTAGCTGGAAAGCATCAGATGGATTCTGAACTATATCTGAAATCATGCCAATACATGCATGTTGTTGGTCCTTGAGAAATATCAAACTACTACAGGCAGCATACAAGCTTTAGGACTAGAAAGATGCTTTAAAATATAGGTACCTGGTTATCTTTGAAGAAGTGATACACATGAACCAAACGGTCTCGTGTACCAGCATTTTTCTCTTCTTCGGGAACCTGGCCAACAATAAAAATTAGGAAACTACGGAAAAAAAAAGGGTAAGCAGCAATAGCTAATTTTGTGAAGTGATAATGGCGTGCTTGCTTTAAGGAATGTGTTAATCCTTGAATGTGTTGGTCCATCATGGGATGACCCCATTCCTCATTTTCAACTAGCCATGTGCTTATGAGGGCTGAGGTGGTGATGCCGTGATGGACCAACTCATTCCATTCCTCAAAAGGCTCAAACCAAACAAAAACATGAGGAATGAGTTGGTCCTATGACCAACCCATTCCTCAAACCAAACACCCCCTAACTGTAGATTATTTACTTTTAGGAACGAACAGAACATTGCTAAGCATGGTGAGTACCTCTTCAACATGCAGAGGTCCATTTTGATCATTAACTGAATCTATTTTCTCAACAGGTTGGTACACCTGAAAAATCAAATAAGGCAATTGATTGATCGTGCATAAAAAGGTCATCTGGATTATTATGTAGTACGTACATCATCTTAATGAAAGATTCAAAAGGCGGGTTTTTTCATAAAGAAAGCAGAGATGAAACTTTACAGGAGTAAAATGAAACCATGTCGTGAGCATTATATACTTTTCTTATCGATAGTCTACAAACAAATATTATACTTTATGCCAAAGACAACTTCCTGCAGCTCATCTTCCAGCATTACAAGATCTCAGCCTCTACATAAAGGCCGATGTTTCTTTTTCTCTGCGTTTTCAAGATATGATGTTTACCACCAGTAAGAGAAAACACTATATATTAAAGACTGGAATAGTCGGTCAAAGTTTGACTCGCAACCAGCCACAGGTGGACTAAGCTTCTTAATCAACCTGGAAATATCTTAATCCAAGTGAAAGGGCCACATCACCCCAAACCGAAAGATCTTACAAATGCGGCGAGGTTCAGACATCATGGATGGTGATCCATGGTTGCAATTTTCACTTGTCCTTTATGTTTTAAGGGATTTTCTAATATAATTGCGGTTTGGCCCCTTTCATTCAGGATTGGTGCACTGCCCTCTTCCCTACTTCCTGGCTGCCACTGTCAGAAGTCTTGTCACATCCTCCTTTGGTGGCATACCATCTTTCAGGTGATTCTCAAAGAAAAGAACAAAGGTGACAGTAGGTATTGATTTTCTCAAGAATACAAGCCCCTGTTTAAGAAACAAGCTGCACAGTAGTAAAAAGGGGGCATCTGAATAAAATAAAGCATCATAATAGTCAATGGCCTGAGCTTTTAACCAAAACTAATCAAGAATAATTCAACAGAGGAAGGATTAACTTCCATGGCACAATATAACTATCAATGTTGAAGTACCTTGTATATCTTATGATGGAAGACATCAAATAACCGGAGTTCAGTATCACTACAAGACAGCTCAACCTGATAAAAGAAACAAAAGAAAGAATACAAAAAATTGTTGTGCACACACAAAACTTGAAAGAAAATTAACAGTTCTTGCAGTCAAATCACCTTTGATTTTATGTCTTCAATCAACTCCAAAAGAGTGCTGCCTTTTGGCAATCGTATAAAGTGAAATGACACCTGAAAATTAAGCATTATCGCAAGGCATGATCAGAAACATATAAGCGGTTGCAAGCACAGAATGGGTGCAAACTAACCTCATTGTTTTTAGCGTGATGAAAAGCGACTCTCAATGTTTTCAAACCTTGCAGTTCTGGCAAAGGAATGTCCAGTATCTCGTAATATAGTATGTCAGACATCTGCTGAATCAAAGGAAGCTCAGGCAATCTCATGTTAAAGGCAGTCAATCAGAACACTTGAAAAAGGTGCCAAACCTGATTGAAATGACTTAGCATGTCCGAAAGATGGTCAAGACCTCTGTACTTGATGTAGTGAGGTTTCGGCATCTGTGAATATGGGTTGTGTTGTGTAAGGCGGAGTTTCGAAGGATCATCAAGACCAAGATGATGCGCAACTTTCTCGACAACATCATCATATGTGGAACGCTTTGAACTTCACAAGTATGAAAATGGAAAAGAAGTTATTGAATTATTGCCGTAAAAAAAACTATCACTGTGTTAAATCCAGGTTCATAAGATTCGTAACGCATACAGTTCCAGAGAGAAATTGTCTTCTTTTGGCTTCTCAAGCAATCTGAAATGGACAACCTATGGTAAACAATTTAAAAACAATCATTTTCAGGGAAAAAACAACAAACGAACTATAAGTAACCATCAGACAACAATCTGTAAGAAAAAAGGCAGAATTGCAGCAAGTTTTAATATAGATGCCATTCACCCAATGTTGCTCTGAAATGGACAACCTATGGATAACAACAATCAATTTCAGGGGAAAAACAACAAATGAACTAATGAAGTATAGGTAACCATCAGACAACAATATGCAAGATAAAAATGCAGAACCACTGCAAGTTTTAATATAGATGCTAGTCACCCGAATGAAGCAACATCTAACACCCAACTCGAACACAAATATTCCCTCTGTTACAAAATATATGATGTTTACGTACTGGCACAAAAATGTATACTTCCTACACACATTTTACTTACGTACTGCACAAAAATAGTCACTGTTAAACCATTCCAGTGTCAAAAACCACGACAAATGAATTGCATTAAAAAAGAGAGGAATAGAAAAGCAAATCAGCTAAATAAAATTATAATTGGCGTAAAAATAGATCATCACCAAGCAGCACCAAAGTAAAGTCAGATGTAACGAACTGGACAGCAGTATATCAGAACATCAGAAAATGTATTAGCATAAAAGAGCTCAACAAAGAGCCGCTTTCAATTCAAGATCAATCTCAGAAAATTAGTTTAGAATTTAAAAACCAGTATTGGTTGGAATATTGGAATATGGTTATGTCCTTCACACAATTATGTCATGTATAATACTGTCCTTGTAGGAATTAAGCACTGTAGTTCAACAACTTTATGTTGCCATAAATCTGAGCTCATTCAGGAGGCCTGCACTGAATTATGAAGTCACCAGAGTCTTCTCTTTTTGAAGTGATAAAGCTATTATAAACTATTTTAGAGTGATTTCAACATCTTATTTGACTTCTCAGCACCAGCATCGAACTACAGCATAGTGCACTAAGCTTTTCATTTCCAAACAGGTAATCTTTGTTCTATTGGCAATACAGCCCACATGCACACATGCCAACACAAGATCCCCACTTTAGCGCACATGCAGTCGGTCACTTTTTCTTGCACATTATTTACTATGGGAATAAGACAGATGGAAAACCTAGCCTAATACTAAGGCTGTAGCACTAGCTCCGTGAAGCAACATGGATATGCATATTCAAGAAGTTTTAAGCCTAACAAAAGATCATGTCAACAACTAACCAACCATAGAAAAAAGTAGTCGAGATAGTCCTTGACTTATTGACTCTTGTCCTTAGCTCGCAGATTTGTTACTAGTGTTCATAAAGATAAACAGACCAGCAGTACAAGTAAAGATCTTTCGTTGCGAATGTTATTGATTGATAATGAGATGTGGCAAAAAGGGACATATGAAGTTAACTGTCCAAACAAAGTATGAAACATTCAAGTAATGCAAGGTAATTCAAAGAAATAACTGTTCCAGCTCAAAAAGGGTATTCCTTTATTCTCATGTCAGATAATTTTACCTGTCTATTTTGGATATATTCAAAGAAAGACGACACATTGGGATGGCGGATTTGGTCCATTTTATCTGGAGAACAACGTTTTTGATAGCATATTATGTCACCATCATCAAGCTGAAAGTAACACCAAACAGGCCATAAGTAAAACAAAGACAACTATTAACAGAAGAAAAACATTAATGGAACAAACCTGGCTCGAATGGAAGGAAACATCAGTGTCAATTGGTTCGCACATCACACTTGGTTCGAACTTTATTTCCTACAGAGGTTTAAGGAAAATAAATTATGGTGCTACAAAGGTTTTGAAAGAGTTAGGGAAAGGTTATCTATAACTCGAATGTCGCCAAATCCAAAGTTAGATGCTAGCTGATGCTCCAGCAAAACCAAAACTAACCTCATACATTTCAATATCTTCGTCAGACTGAAATCCTGCCATCTCATTCAGTTTTCTCACTATATCAGACGGCTTCCCTGATGCTTTCACGAAAAGCCTTCCAACATATCTGTTTCATAATCACAGGGATAGCATTCAATCAGCTTCATCAGGTAACACACTAAAGAATGGGAAAAAACAGCTTACACCACAGATAGAGAGAGAGAGAACCTTAGCTCTTCCTTTTCAGGATCGTATAGCTTGAAGAAAAGTAATATATCATCCTTTGTCTTTACAGGCAGTGAAATTGGATGATTCTCCTGTATGTGCCATAAGCTATGTTAGATGGTACACCAGTAATCAAAGACCAACACACCTTGGATAGACACGGTGGCACAGTACAGTTGAGTACATGAATTACATCAATGAGAAACAGTCACACACTGAACAAATAAAAAGCAATTGACAAAAGCAGTTAACCTGTCCGAACTCAACCTCCAAGAACAACCTCAATTCGGAATTCTGTAATTTGTTTGTTGCATCTTTAAGCTGTCCAACCTGCAAAAAAAAACATTTCATTAATTCTGAATCAAGAGAACTGAGACTCAGGACAACCACCAAAACTAGGAAGCAGATCAAATGATTTGATGTGAATGAGAAGGTTAACGCACAACCCACTTCAAGCAACCACAGTGTTTGAGGGCGACACGTTCGCTCCTACGTGCGTCCACACCAGCCCCACATGCGGAGAGTGCTCCGAATCGAGCTGGTGTAGGGTGCACCCAGGCTGGCCATTGGATCACGCACAGAGTGTCCAGATCAGGCCGCCCAGATGCGTCTTGTGCCTTCACATGGACTGAATCAGTGTGCACCAAGCCTCCCTTTGCCGCTTGATCTCACGTAGACGGCTGGCGATTGTGCTTCTACTTGTGAACCGCATGCACAAGCTAGGAAGTTGCTATTCGCCCTAGAGTGCCTCTAATATACCTGTTGTGTATCCGTCGTGGCTGACTGGTGGGCTTGCTAATACCTGGGCCTGTGTCATATTGTGGGTGTAAAATTGTATTGTATCCCTCGCGTTTCAGCCCCCGCGCATCCCCACCCCACCCGGTCGCCCCGCGTTACCCGGTCCCCACTCCACCCGAAACCCTAGCGTACTTGCTGCCTCGGCCCATCCGCCCCTATGGTGCGCAAGCCCTTCCTTCTCCCCACATCCTCCTTCCACCCACCCGTGAGGGTGTGCCTCCCCCTCACTGCCGCTGTGCGCTCGCTCCATTCCCCACAAGCTCCTACCCCGTCCGTCCTCGATGCACAGCCACCTGCAAACTCTAGAGAGGGGTCGCACCGCCTCAAACCCATGCGCCACCCCTTCCCCTCTCTCCCTATGGAGTCTTCCCCACCCCGGCCGCCAGATGCGTTGCTCCCAACTGTGTCCAACGTCACCTCCGATTGGTCAAGACACGGTTGGTCATTTTGTTCCTGATTGCCAGATGCGGCACTCCCAATTGGTCGACAGCGAACAGATTTGCAAGAGGAAGGCCGCCAAGAACCACCACTTTCGCCGAATCAAGCCGGGATTGAGGTGGATCTGCCTCCCATGCTCTAGCCGCCGTGGGCATGCAGTCGTTGTCTCAGATGAGTAAAGCCACGCCCCTTGCATTTACAACCCCCCTCTCTCTCTTAGGCTTGGTTGCTTCAATGCAGAGCGGCTGATCCGATTTGTGCCAGAGGTCGGATGGTACGATGACGAGGGTGAGGTTGCACCAGCTGCTGCCCTTCTTGAAGGGGCTCCCTTGCCCACAACTCCCACCTCATGTGAGCTGCCTATGCTTACGAAGAAGGGTGGTGCAGTCGTTGGGCTGCCATAGTGGAGTAGGGAGTAAATGGTGAAGCGAATGAAGCCCAACTTACTGCTGCCTCCTCAACACGCCTCCAGCAAGAGAAGAACACTCATGGTGGTCTATTTATTCACCATCAGAATCTCTCACAGAAGAGTAAGACTTAAAAGGCATCCAGCTTGATTTCTACCCCTCTTTATCTTTGTTTGTGATCATATTGTTTCTTTAACTCTGCCTGTGTACTTTACTACATAGCCTGTCGGCTGTCCCAAGCTAGGAAAAAGGAGGGTTGTGTTAGGATCGGTAGCCAACGTAAAAAAATCAAGCCACCTTTTCAAGCATGAAACCCAAAATCGATATTTGGGATCGATGCTACAGTGGGGCAACGAGATTGATGAAGACATGAGCCACGGGATAAGAGCGGGTTGGGTGAAATGACGCCAAGCATTGGGTGTCCTGTGTGATAAAAAAAGGTTTCTTAAAAGTAAAAAGGTAAGTTCTATAGCATGACGATCAGACATGCGATACTATATGGAGCGAAATGTTTAGCGACTAAAAAACATATACAGAAAATGAGTGTAGCAGAGATGAGAATGCTGCGGTGGATCTGTGGTCACACAAGGCGGGATCGAATCAACAATGATGATATACGTGATAGGGTAGATCTAGCACCAACTCAAGAGAAGCTTGTCCAACATCGCTTGAGATGATTTGGACATCTTCAACGGATGCCTCCTAAGGCACCGGAACGTAGCGGAATTTTAAGACGTACCAAAAACGTAAGAAGAGATAGAGGTCGACCAAGAGGGTGAAAGCAGTTAAAAGAGACTTAAGGGATTGGAATGTATCTAAAAAATTAGCTTTGGATAGGAATGCATGGAAGTTAACGATCTATGTACTGAAATCATAAGAAGATTTAGGGACGGTGTTTTAGGCTATCTGCTCAAATAACAGGATGCAAGCTTAGGGTTTTTCCCTTGTATGCTTTATTACAAGGCTCTCATTTCTTTGACCTTGAGGAGATTTCATTTCTAATCTATCCCAACTTGTTTGGGACAAAAAACTTTGTTGTTGTTGTGATAATGTTGTTTCTTGGTATCTCATTGTTCACTGTAGGATTTGAACAATGGGATACCAAGAGCCTCCCCTCCCCGCCAGAGCCTCTCCCCGCCTAGCGCATCCCCTCCTCGCCGCCTCCTGCCCCGTCTCTGCTGAATCCAACCGAATCAGGCCGTTCCCGCCAGCTGGAGCCGAGGAAGACACAGGCAGTCACAGTGAAACTCCATGGCGCCCCCTGGACCGCCAGACGCCTAGGCGTCTTCAAGGCGACGACTTAGCAACGCCGTGAAAACCATGGCAGTAGGATTAACTTCTTTGTTTGATTTGTAAATAAGATTTTTTTCAAGGGAATCACTTCTAGTAACAATCATTGCATAGCTTACCAGGATCAAACAAGCTGCACTAGCTAGAAGATGAGAGGTTCACACCACATACACGCACACCAACACACAACAAGCTAGCCGCACGCCATGGAGAGACCTCTACTTCAGGCCGAGCAACATGCTACCAATTTCCATGCCATCCTCCTCGTCGTTCTTGCCAAGGTGGCCGCCATCACAACGGTCATTGTGTAGCTCTGCACGAGCAGCAAGCACACCAAGCACAACGAACGCTTGCAAGGCGGAGGCCGAGTGTGTTGATGCTTGCAAGGCGGAGGCCGGGTGTGTCGATGGCGGTGGACAGAAGCAAGATGGAGGCCAACTGACGTGGCGGACGGAACCAAGGTGGACGGTGGGGAGTGCAAGGTGTAAATCGAGTGCGTCAGCGGCGCCATATGGAAGGAAGATGGTGCTCAGGACAGGTTAGGGATGGGGAGGATGGTGGGAGTGCGAGGTGTAAATTGAGTGCGTGAGCGGTGCCAAATGGAAGGAAGATGGTGCTCGAGAGAGGTTGGGGGTGGTGAATGGGTGCGATTGCAGCCAATCGAACCAATTGATGAGATTGAATCCAATCAAATCAGTTAATGAGATTGAATCCAAGGGCAATTTTGTCTGTAATGGAATACGGGATGGAATACATGCATCGTATTTGGTGGAAATGGGCTTTAATCCCTCATAATGGCATTTCTCAGAGCAAGCTCACACTGCAGTGCCATATTTCAAAGGGGGCACTCTAGAGTGGCATTTTTCTAAATCATGCTCTCTACAGTGGCATCTATCAAATTTTCCCTTAGATAAGGTTTGCAAGTGTTGTTTAGTGCCATATTAGGCATTTTCTATACAAGTGTTGTTTAGTGTTCCTTGTGTTGTCAGCTTTGGCTAATTGCCTGTTAGGGAACATAATAATGCTACATGAGTGGTGAAATTTGTTACTTTCAGAAATTGGTTGCACTCATCATGTTTATTTTGAACAAGGTAATTATATTTATAATCCTATTACAAATGTGGTTCCTGTCATGGAGTTGTAAGAGATGTGGTCATGAAACAGAGTTTAGAAGTTTAGATGGCTATTTGCCCATTGATGTAGTGTACTGAACTTCAGAACTTGTGCATTAATCAAAAATAGATATGTACGCTATTTTGGTTCTCTCGCATTGAGCATTAATTGGACTTCAGGAATAGTTCCTATTGCAAGGTAAAAGTCCAACCTTTTCTTTTGTTTTACCAACCTTTCTTTTCTAGATAGCATTCATTAGAACTGAAGATAGTTTTCCCCTTTTTGTTTTTGTTTGAGTAAATCTCTTTTTTCCCCTCCTATTTTACATAACACTGCACATTGATTACAATATTGCGCTTTGCAAGGTAGTAAATATGGTTACCTTTTCTGTCAACAACAAATCTATTGGAGTAGCAACCTGTTGTTCAGTTTCTTTGTTAACCAATAGATTTGCAAGAAGTCAGTCTTTGCCTTCAGCTTAATAAACAAGCTAAAGTGAAGTCTATTGAATTATCTTCACCTCATGATATGCTATACTTCATTATGCCATGCGAACTGTTTCCACATGGGCTATTATTCTGACATACAGATTGATGTGCTCTTGCACTGTGCTCTTTTGGTTTTAAACTTTTGCCCACTAAATAATGTGCCATGGTTTATCGTAACAGCTTAAGGTGCTCATTTCACTAGCTAATTTATTTGCTTGGGTTATGAATTCCACGACTTCAGATCTAAAACAGTGCCCGAAATGACTCTTAATGGAATCTGTGTCCATAAGCTATGTAGCACGGACACGGATACGTCGACACGACACCGACACGGGAATTCGCCGTTTTCCCAAAAAGATCGATACGGCAACACGGCTATATATATTTAAATAATAAATAAATTATATATATATATATTATTTTCTATGTTTCCACATGCTTATTAAACTGCAATAACGAATCCGGCGGCGCGCGGGGAAGAAGCTGGCGACGCTTGGGGAGGAAGCAGACGGTCGGCGCTTGGGGAAGAAGCCGGCAGTGCTTGGCGAGGAAGCCGGCGGCGCGCGGGGACGAATCCGGCGGCGAGTGGGGAAGAAGCCAGCGACGCTTGGGGTGAAAGCCGACGGGCGGTAGCGAGGTGTGGGAGCGGGCCGCGGCGAGGTGCGAGAGCGGCGCGGAGCAGCGGCGCGAGGCGCGGAGAGGCGGCGCGAGGCGCGGAGCGGCGCGGCGAGACGCGGAGCGGCGGTGCGGCGGCCGATGCGCGGACAAGCGAGCGCCGCGAGGCCAATGGGAATAACGCGCACGGCCGCTCGTGCATGCGATGCGTGCATTAGGGTTAGGGCACGCCGTGCGTGCGTTATGGGCCGGCCGTGTCCTGGGCCGGCTGTGTCCAGGCCGTGTCCGACCATATATTTAGTGTGTCCGACACGTGTCGAGAATTTTACTAATTAAAATTAATTCTAAAATCGGCCGATACGTGTCGGACACGGTGTCGGACACGGATACGACCGTTTTGCCACGTGTCCGTGCTACATAGTCCATAAGCAGTGCTCCCTGCTACCATTCGACATCGCCACTGGATCGTTTCCATGGTTGATGGGTTTGACAGTGCGGCGAAGCACATGTGACCTTCTAGTACTTTTAATAAAATAACCATACGAATTTGATATTACATCAAAATAAAGGATAGAGAAAAAATGTGTTGGACAAAGGACCTGGTTGGTTGCTTGCATTAGCTCTTATGTTTAACGAATATATAGTGTTATTGGATGCTTGCAATAACCAGTCAGATAAGCTGTCCAGACCAGGGGAAAAAAAACCACCCGAACTTTTTCAAATTGAAATTTAAATTTATGACTGTATAATGCACTTCCTAGATTACGTATTGTAAGAGCTAAATATACTTAAGTTATTGTACTCCAAAGTCCCAACATTTTTTTAGACAAACTAGCCTAACTAGTACATGCTAATTGAAATATGCCCATTAAACATACACTTGTGATCACTTGCTTGTTACTTTATTAAACACTTTCTAATTAATATTTGCATTATTCCAATTGCTAATTACCCATAACCGGTTTTCTCACTTTTCCCGGTTTTTGTAGCGGTTTTTCCAGTTTTTGCGCGGTAACCGTTTTTAAAACAGCTCAAATTCAAATTTCAAAATTCAAAATTCATCTGGTTTTTCCGGTTACCAGCCGCCGGGCGGATTTTACTCGATACCAATATTTGTATCCCTGGCACTATTACAAAAAAGCGCTTTGGGCGGCCACCTAGGCGGCGACTAAGTGTTGGGCGCCACCCCCGCGCTGCACCTTGGGGTCTAGTCAGGTCTCTAGGCGGTGTGGTGCCTAGGCGGGTCAACGGCGCCACCTAGGCAGCAAGGCGGTCTCAGCGGCAAGCGGTGGAGCGGCCAACTAGGCGTTGCGGCAGCAGCCTGGGCGGCAAGTCAGGCGCAAGGCGGGAGTATATGAGGCGGCGAAAGGGTAAGTCGGCTCTCACTCGGTCCTTTTGCGGTTTTGCTGGCGGCTTCGGGCGTGACTAGGGTTTCCACCGCATCCTCCGCCCCAAGCCGAAGCCGCCACCTCCGCCTTGAGCCCACGACGCCGATGGCTTCCGCCGTTCCGCGTGGCGGCCTCATCCCTTGTCGTTTCATCGCCGGTCAGGTACACAACGCCACCAACCTAGCAACCTTCCAAATCAGCGCAGCGGCCACATCCCTCGCCATTTCGTCGGCGGTCAGGTACACACCGCCACCTACCTAGCTTAGAGAGGAAGGGGAAGGAGCGGACGTGCGAGCAGAGGAGAGGGAGAGAAACTGAGAGAGGGAGGTGAAGAGTGTGGCCGCCATGGGTCGGGGATAGGAAGGATTGGGATTGAGAGGGTTTTGGGGTTAAGGGGTGGTGGCCTCACCCCGCCTGGGTTGGGGTCGGAGGTGAATGAACTCATGAAGCGACGAGTACAAAGGCAAGAAATAGATATTTTCGTCGGTGGGAGTTGTCAACAATTTAGACATCAACGTACTATTTAACTTACCTGGTCTTGCATGATGCAATCTAGCTGAGTTTATGCTATATTAGTAAGATTTGAAGGATGTGGCAGTGATTGTGTATTGTTCATAATGTGCACTTACCACTTAATATACAGTGAGGTTACTGGTTTACAAATTGTCAGTGTCTCTCGTGAACAGTGAGAATCAAACTATCAGCTTGGAAGGTTATGTTTTTAGCCTTGCTAGGAGCCTAGGATCACATGAAATTTTCCTTTTGTGTCAGGATAGTTGCATGCAATTTATGCACCTTCTCTTTTTTCCCCTCTTATAATATTTCTTTGCCTAAAAATCCTCAACATCTGAGCCTTCTTTTGTTTTATCTTGCAGGTTTTTCAATTCCCATGACAGAGAATTTCATGTTGCATCACTTCCATATAAACCTGACTTCAAAGTTATGCCTGAGAACTGGGATGGGACAACAAGAGATCCTGATGAGGTTCTGTATGAGATTTCAATGAAGGAAGACCAGATGTTGACATGCTGTATGAGGAATTTGTACAACACTTGGAGTTCAACAAGAAGTTAAGGACTGTACATTTCCCTCATCTAAACATCAAATATATATGCATTTTTAATTCAGCCGCCTAGGCCCTCTAGGCGCTAGCCGCTAGGCCCCACCTTACCGGCCGCCTAGCGCCTTCTTGAACATTGATCCCTGGTCCGGACACACTTATTAGTTCCACAAAATGCTGTGACGAATTATTGATTGTTCAGTTTGTCTAGTTTCTGCCACTATCAACTGCTCTGTTCCAATACATGCAAACCATGCACTTGAACAGAAGTCCGCTGAACTGAAGTACCTAACACCAGTCCCAACCGTTATGAACATACATAGCAAAAGAAACCAAGGCTGGTCTTTTATGGAGAACAATGAGAATGTTCCTTGAATCTTGAATCGTGTCTAAGCCCAACACAATATATAAGAACTAGAATATCTTAACAAATGCCAAGTATTTAATGGTTAAACCTAATAATGCAGGAAGCAACCCTGACAGCAAAACCACTCTATGAAACATGCACAAACACCGTCAAGCAAAGTTAAAGCAAACAATTAATTTATGTCAATATTCCACTTACAGTAGATGCTTCCTCCTGGAGAGTCAATGGCCGATTGGGCCTATAGGTATTGTTCTGCCGCTTGGCCCACAACCAAAACCGTTGGGACTGTACCGGGATACCAAATTCTTTTGATAACTCCTCCTGTCAAGAAAACAATGTTAAATCAAAACACCCAGTGTTCCCCCAGATGGCCGCCTAGTCCAACTAGGCGGCGCCTAGGCGCTAGGCACCAGCCTCCCGCCTTGGACGCCTAGCTGATTTTGCCCGCCTAGGCACCCACCTAGCCCGATTAGGCACTAGGCGCCGATCTGCCGTGCGACTAGCGCCTAGGGGAACATTGAAAACACCACATTTTTTTGACAATGTAATAAAATGCCAATCAAGCAAAATATTCATATTTTGACACAACAATGTGATTGTTACAACAGAAGTTCAGTAAACCATTTTTATTTCTATTTCCTCAGAAGTAAAAATTATAAAAGTACTTCTATTGACAAATCTACTCTGCAAACATTATTTTCATCATTTGGTCAACATAAATATTTTTTTAGTATATTAATGGTTAGCTAACGAACTTCAACTGCACACATTCAGAAAAAACAATGGACAAGGAGGTAATATGTAAGCTAAGTAAAACATGAATAGATTTTCATTTTAGCAATTCATTTCATAAAATGTCCACATTCATAAGAATTCATTTCTTATGATAGCAAGCATGATGGCTTCAACTTACAATTACTGCACCAAATCTAGATGGATATTTTTAGTAATTCACTTAACAAATTAGGCGGTAATCAAATTACTGTACCATGCCTATAGTGCAAAAAAAAGAACACTATTCAACTACACCAGCCTAACTATTCCAAATACTTGTGAAAAAACTAAAAAAACCCTAAACCCTAATCAGACAATGACTCTGGTAATATTAAAAAAAGGACATGAAAAGTAAATCTCAGCAATTCCCCATTTAGGAGGCATGACCATACCAACACTAATCTATGCACATAAGCACAACTGCACAAGGTTTTTTTTAAAAAAAAGGAAAATTGAAATATCTCCTAATCCACCATCGGTATTCATATCCAGCTAAGGTTCAAAAAACCAACGGTTAACCGCCGGTAACGGATTTACTGGTGGGTACAGGTAAAAAACCGCCTGGGTTATTTTTAAATTTATGGCTGCATAATGCACTTTCTAGGTTGGTTTAGGCATTTTTTATGGTACATTAACTATTGTATAAAGTAAAAATGCATGAATTATTGTTCTACCATGTCCCCAAAAAAATCAAATGTAAATTTGAATTTATGACTGCATAATGCACTTCCTAGGTTGGTTTAGGCATTGTTTGTGGTAGATTAACTATTGTATGAACTAAAAATGAATGAATTAACTAAAAATGCATGAATTATAGTCCTAGGGTGTCCTCACATTTTGTTGGACATCTAGGCTAGATAGCACACGCTAGTTTGAAATCATTATCGGCCACAAGACTCTTCTTCCTACAGATCCCATGATAGCTCAAGGTCTATTCCGACCTATGGGCGTCAAGATTAATATTCCGCATATTACAACTAGTTTATAATCATTGGGTACACTTTCCAATTAATATTTGCATTATTCCAATTTCTAAATACCCAAAACCGGTTTTCCCGGTTTTTCCACCGGTTTTTCCGATTTTTGGACGATTACCTGCCAGTTACCGGCAGTCAAACCGAACAAAATTCAAATTTCGTTTGACGAATTTAGTTCGGTTTTTCTCCAGGTTTTCTAGTAACCAACCGGTTGGGTACACTTTCGAATTAATATTTGCATTATTCCAATTTCTAAATACCCAAAACCGGTTTTCCCAGTTCTTCTACCGGTTTTTGAATGATTACCGGCTGGTTACCAGCATTCAAACCAAACAAAATTCGAATTTCATTTGACGAATTTTGCCCGGTTTTTCTCCGGGTTTTTCAGTAACCGACTGGTTACCGTTACCGGTCCCCTAGCGGGATTTGCCCCGGTACCAATATTTCCAACCTTGTATATGGCCCTAGCCCCTAAGAATAATTTACCTTGGCCTGGTTGAATGTCATGTATTTAGGGGCACGGAAGCTACGAATTTTGTCATAGTCCACGAGATCAAAAAATATGTGTCTTCCAATTTGTTCTGCCAAATCAGAGTCTCGTGCCACCTGGTGATGGTTTAGATGAAGCACCAAGTGAGAAAAGCCACTAGAAAGATAGTCCCCGTCAGTTAATGCAATGAATTAAACAAAGGCAAACCTTTAGTGCAGTGTACATGTGCGCCTCAGCTTTCTCCTTTTTCTTATACTCCTTCTCTTCCTGTTCCTTTCTTAACCTAATCTGGGAAGATTTACATGATATCATAATAAGCTCCATGATATCCAACCAATGAAAACTGAAAAGGAAAAGGTATTACCTTAAGGTGTTCAGATATGTCTTTCTCATCCAAATCACAAATAACTTTCTCTCTGTCACTTTCACGTACGTAAACAAGCATGTAAGCATTTGAATACTTGGTAAATCTAAGCGGGGTAGTATTCAATCCAGGATTAGTATGGGGGAGCTGTAACCAAGAAAATAGACATTATTCAGAATAACCCAAAATAGTTAAAGGACAACCTGAGAGGTCTCAGTGTCTGCAAATGGATATTAGTACCTCTTCCTCACCACCGTACTGCTCCTCTAACGCACGTTTCATGTCTTCTTTTGTAACTCGCTCATCATCAAATTTGTACCTAAATTGTGAATTTGCAAAGTGAAGTATTTACATAAATCACTCCAGTGATTATCCAACAGAATGCTGAAGAATTTAAGATAGGGAGGGCACTATAAAACAAAGCAATCAGCTAACAAGCTTATCTTCAAACTGAAGGTAGCTAATCAGAAACTATCCATTCTGAAATCATGAGTATTGAATCCATGGAAATCATTCAAACCCATAACCACTCCTAGAAAGCTGTGTGTATCATCAAAATAAGAAGTTTCTCTTTAAAGATCTAGCAATAGAGGTATTGCTTCTTACCACAGGTCCACAGTTCAAATTTTCGAGAGAGAGAGAGAGAGAGTAAAGATAACACCGATTCAGCAACAAGTTGTCGTATCAATACCTGATATGTATCGGGCACTCCTGCAGCACCGGTACATATTTTGGCATATTGTTTATTTCTTTCAAGATACTATCCAATATGCTCCGATATGGCAGCAATTATGCGAATAAGGGCAAACGGGAAGACATCCATATTTATTTATGTTGTACATGGCCTATGAAACGTCCTAAGTTTATTATAATATCTCTTGACCGGTTGATGTACAGCTATTTAGGGAAAAGGACCACTGAACAAAGAAATAAGAACTTCATTGGAATAAACATTGGAAGATGTCCATTCAAAGTTTAACATGAAAAGCTAGGCAAAACACAATACTATGCATTAAATTATCACTTAGCCAAATTGAGTCCTTTTCTTAACCAATCTACATTGCTCAAAAGTCAAAACAAGAGAACAACTACTGAATGTGACTATTTAAGTACTAATAAATCATGCACTGCTACAAATACAAATAATGTAACATAGCAAGCCTATTTGTTGTAACATAGCAAGCCTGTTTAACAAAGAGAGTGTACCACATAACAGACAAAAGTTAGTTCTAGTAGCACAGAAGACAAAAAAAAGTTTTGCCTTTCAAATGAATTGTGTAAATACGCAAAAGCAAAACACAAAGTTCTTTTTTAGATTACAGGGGAGAAAATTTGTGTTGGCAAAGAGGAATAAGAACACAGCCTTTTTCTCACACTATCACTATTGTGCACTCGTTTTGGGGTAAGTCATGTCCTACAGACAGTGTGGGCCCAGGCAAGCAAACAACAGGTGCATGGCAACAGCAGCACAACACCAGGCGGTGGCGGGGCAACATCCAGCAACAACAAGAGCAGTCAGAATAGAGAGGCTTGATTGTTAAGCAACATTTCAATAAGTCTTATATAACTTTCCTTATGGATAGTTTCTATATTGTTAGGGACTCCTTTTATATGGTGAAGTCATTCTCCTTTCTTATCTATCTATCAAGCTGGGTGCCAGTCCTTGTCACCACAGCTGGGGAAGGGCCCCTAGCTGGAAGGATAAGAGCGAATGTCCACCTGACTACCATTACCAACGACTACTTCCTAAGATCCTCAACAAGGCACATAACGGGCCTCTTCTTTTCAGCTTCTCAAATCTGTTTTTCTACAGTGACTAGCTTTCAAACGGAATGTCTTTTCAAGACGGGTTTGCAAGTTAATTGTAATACACACTGTAATGCCTCCATTTATATCTGCCAAAACTGTACACGAGTTTTTATTACTCCATACTCTCTCACAAACAATCTAAAAGCCATAAGTCACAGTCATAAGCCGAAGCCAAAAAGAACAGGCCAAACAATTGCAACCTCAGCAAATGTGCATTAGGTCAATGACAAAAAAATAAAAAAGAAAGAATCACTTTGGCCACATGTCAACCGGTGATTTGTTTGTTCAAATCAAATCATGTAAATCCCTAAACTACAACACTAAATTCATAGTGTTGTCATACAAATACAATATGGATTCCTTACATGAACAGTTAAAAATAAAAGGCACGGACTATATATAATATTTATTATACTGTTTTAGCTTGAATCACCTTTTTGGATGAGGATTAAAAAAGTGGTTCTTGTCTGTCAAAAGAACACATCTACTATTTAAACTGAACCATACCATTGATCAGAAAGAGTTGGGCGAATAAAGGCATAGTAGTGTCCACCATGAACTCCACCACTATGAACTAGTACGCTGCATTAAAGAGAACTTACGAAGATTAGTACAACTGTCCCAAATACTCATCAACAAGAAGAAAAACTTCAGTCTACATCTAGCAGCACAGGCTGAATTGTTAGATGCTTCCTATACACAATCCGAAATTTTACACTGAAAGTGTTTAACCCAGTGTACATTTTGAAACATTTCCTGCCGTTAAAAAAGCAAACTACCTGACTGTAAAAAGCAATTCAGCGCATTGAAAGTGTATGTTAATATCAAAAAAATAAATACAAAGGACCATATTTGCAACATATTAATTTATCCACAACAGAATGGATATTGTTAAAGAAAATAAATTGAGCACAGTTAATATTGGCATTTGGCAATATGCAAAATGTAACCAATTTTAAATATTTAACCACGTACAGTTAATATTGGCTCAGCATATAATACACACGGAGAGCTTAATGAACTCACCTGTGAAGAGTATAGAGGTTACGCACGCTCCTATCAGCGTCTGGAGAGAGATATTTTCCATCATCTCTATCAAGGTCCAATTGAAGTGGAAACTCGTAACGGTCATTTATCTACATCGTCCAAATTAATTTAATAACAGTGCAACAAAACAAACAACCTATGTACGAGAAAGTACTTTGCATGTTTGCCTCAAAATATGGTTGTGCATCCAACCTTTAGCAGGCCTAGTTTTTACAACTAAGAAAGGAACTTGCAAACCACTGACAGGCTATTAATCACTAATGCTGAACAGTGAACTTGTTACTTTTGAATATCTGAAGCGCCCTGTTCTAAATTTAAGCCTTGGAAAAAAACTTTCACGAGGAATAGTCCAAGCAGATCTGCTTAAAATGCCAAGGACTTGTTGATCTCACATTCTATGTACTTGCTGGTACCAATACAGCACCAAAAAGTTGTGTAGAAAATCTTAAGCCCACAATACACCATCAAAAAAATACTTTTTGCATGTGCAGTTGGTATATTCATGAGATGAAACAAACCATCCTGGGAATGGATCACTAAATATTTCAAGTAATCAGAGACTTCATGTTATGCCAGTGCCAACTTGTTAGGCAATGACCATTAAATTCAATAGCTTATTAAATGCAAACTTGGTGTGTGCTCTAATATTTCTGATAAACAAGTGAATTCACAATTTACCCCAAACTTCAATCAAGGAAAATCTGTGTAAACAGCTAAGCAAATACCTCATCCAAATGAAATGAGTCAGATAAACATCACCTGAGGACTACATTAGAAAAATCATTTTACATTGACCAGACTTGCAATGGAATAATAGATCTTTTGTTACCCTACCCCTACTTTGCCTGAAAGGATATCGCATATAGCACATTACTATATGTCTTTCACCTTGTTATGTTTCAGAATTCAGACTTTCAAGCAAGTCAAGGTAATTAAAGCTAAATTTCAGAGATGAAGTGATTTGTAAGCCATAATGCAAATACAATTTGCAATTCTACTTTCTCCATGCCTTTTATCTGCGGGACTGCATCCTAAAAACTCAAGTCCATAACCAAAGTAGAAAACTATTATAGCTTTCTGTTGTCTGATAATAAGCACCACAATGAAAAGAATAAAATCAGAAAAGGAGAAAACATATAAATAGGGTGAGGAAAAGATAAAGAGTCAAATCCAAACCTTAACCATTGTATCCCGCACAAAATCATATTCGAACCGCTTTAATTGAAGTTGCAAAACTGGAGGGAAGTCAATAAAAAGCATCCCTTTCTTGGCATCCTGAAAAAAAGGAAGAAAATGCATTTAAACTACAAACTAAATCTAACAATCACTATCTTACAATAATTTTATATGATGCACACGTGCATCAAAACATCTTTTCCTTAACAAAGAATACAGCACTAAATTCTAAACGTAGTAAACTTATATATTGATAAGCTAGCTTTTAGGCTCAGCACATCATAAAAATAAACTAACAAATAACAAGCACGGTACTTTCAACAAAATGCATGGCAGAACATCACAAACTAGATTCAACCATGTGCACTAGTACCGAGGAGTACCTCAACAGGTAAGCATGCATTGTTTACCAGTGTTACCTGGACACGTGTGTCCGAATTTTTTTCCCATGTCGACGTGTCCCGATGTCGACACGTGTCAGACACAAGGTGACACGCCTCGGATTCTTCTCTGGCGAGTCTCCCGACCACCCGCACTACACCTAGCCTCCTCAAGCCTGGATCCCGCCGGTCTAGCCGCCGCCGAATCCCGCCACCGCAGCTCCCATGGCCACCGCCAGTGGAGGAGACATCAGGGGGAGAGGCAGGCTGCCAAATCCAGTGGCTAGGAGGCGACGGGTCAGGCCAACGGCGCTTGGCGAGAGAATGGAAGAGAAGGGAGGCGGCCGGTGAGGGTGAAGGAAATGGAGATGGAGAGAGAAAGGAAGAAGAAAGGGAGGCGGCTTAGGCGTTTTTTGCCTTTTTGTGATTTAGTCCTAGGAGTTCCTAAAAATTACGAATAGATGGATTTCTTCTGATTTGGACCTCCTAAGGTCCGTTTTTTACGCAGTTTGATCCTACACGTCCGCGGTGATGCGTACATCTGTACAAAGCAGTCCTAGCATGACAATTTTGAAGATATGTATTTATATCTTATTTAATGATCTAAAATATATTCAATGTAATTTAAAAATAAATATAAATATATATATATATATTAGGTGAATCCAATAATCTTATTCTCTAAAGTTTGCCGAATCAAACACCCAAATTCGAGTCGAGCTTCGATACCCGTGTCTGATTCCTGGTAACACTGTTGTTTACTAGCTGTTCATGTTTGAGATAACCGGCAATAAGATTTGCCACAGTTTCTCTGCAAGATGGATCTAGACATTCTCCTACACAATAAACATGCTACCTCTACTTCAACAAACTAATTCAACTACACAAACAAGATTTAAAATTATATACAAAAGGAATAAATCCATATAACACCCTAAACATTGTTTGAAAGTCTATTCAACACCTCGAACTATGAAATCAAACATTTGATCCCCGAACTTTGCAATCTGGTTCAAATAATACTCTAACCCGGTTTCGTATGATCGTATTACCCGCGTGACACGATGAGTGGGTGGTTTCGCCACGTAGGATGACACGCTGGTCAAGTTGGATCGGTGACATGTGGAGCCCACAAGGACTGCTCCCCTACTGAGCTCCCAGCTGTGCTTCCATAACCACCACCCCTTGTAGTTCCCTCCCTCTCTGTTTCGATTTGGAAGAGAAGGTCTTATGGGCCCACTTGTCATTCACCTAAATTTGACCAGCGTATCATCCTACGTGATAAAAACGTCCACTCATCGTGCCACAGGCAATACCACCATCCGAGAACAGGTCAAGGTGTTATTTGAACTAGATTATAAAGTTCATAGGGTCAAATGCCCGGTTTCATAGTTCAGGATGTTGGACAGACTTTCGAATAAAGTTCGGAGTGTTATATGTACTTTTTCCTATACAAAAAAATTTTGAAACTTGTCAAACACACCATTGAAGGTTCCGAATATCAAATGCCAAGTTCAACTAACCTGCAGACCATGTTTCTCAGATTGATACTTATTATCACCTTCTAACCTCTCTACTTCAACATACTTGTCAAACGATGCATAAACATCTGAGCAGCCCTTGACATCAAGAGCGAGATCTGGAGAAAAATGTAACAAAAATACATTATAAATCTATAATCACAAGGGAAACACTAAAGAAATACGGTCCAAATTTCACCTTGTCACCTACCATAGAATGATTCTTTTCTAGTAGATTTGTAGTCAACATTAATGCACTCAATATAATTCATATGGTGACCTTCAAATAATTTTTGTATTGCTCCTTCCACAGTAGTCCCCTGCACCAAAAGAGTAGTTGCACATTAATGGCAGGGTTTTTATTATTTAACAAAACATCAAATAAATGTCCAACCTTCATTTTATCTTCCAGCTTTTCACAAAGAACCCGATTCAATTCTTGCACGTCATGCTGCATGAACGAATCATAGGTATCCCATCCAAAAGATTTGGTAAGCTCTTTTGTAGAAACACTATTGTCGCTATGCTGAAGTTTGTAGAAAAGACTTTGCAAAGCCAAAGGAATGCTCCCTGAAGGTGTATCATTCTCCGTAGTAGGCATATGGTATACAGCCTAAAACATTATTCTCTGCGTCAGAATCACATCGAAGGATTAACCATAAGAGAAAACCAGAAACCCAGCCTCACCTTTCGAAAGTAGGGAATATGATAAAGTGTCTGCAGAAGGGAATTCATGTAACAAGTAGCTCCTTGATTCTTGAGACCAACATAACCAGTCTCCTTTTTGGAGTCATAGTTCCAGTAATCAATGACTCTACGCACAGCAACCTCAGCTTCAACGATGCATTGATCATTCACAATATATCCTTTACTAGGATCATATAGATCCATTAAAGGCATAAAGGAAGTGAAACCCCAATCACTTTCTCGATTACTGAAATGATGGGTTGCTTCTGTGGGGAAAAAAGGAAACACATCAAACAACAATCGGTGAAATGTGTCAAGTACTATGCTTACATATAATACTTTATCATAAAACATGTAAAAAGTACATTTCAAAATTGCAACTTGAGGAGGAAAAAAGTTCTTTCAACCAACCTAAAGGAAAAAAATGCAAGCTTATTAGTTACTCCACATCATCCAACCTTCTATTTTTTATGTCCTTTCCTACTTTTTAGGTCAATTTGGAGGAATTTGAAATGATTTCGCAGAAAAAGAACTACGCAAGTACATATCAACTGTATCAAAAAATACCAACTGTCAAGACATAACACAAGACAGTACAACTGTAGAAAATAGTTGTGTATATTAGGCCATGCTTTTACCTGGCGTCAAGCTAAAAATAATGTCAGATGCAATTGAACAAAGAAATGTTGTTCAACAATAAAAAAAAGTAAGTGAACATTTCTCTTAATAAATAAGCAGGAACAACTTCAAGATGGCTACATGAATATAGGTCCTATTCATATTGGCTTCTAAAAGCTGATTTTCTACAGTAAATGGCTTTTCTACTATGCCTATCTTCCAAACAGAGTTGTTTTTTCAAGACGAGGTCTACTAATCGATTGGAGTACACAATGCAACATCTTCATTTATATCGGCCAAAATCGCACGCAAGTGTCTCTCTCTACAAGTTTATTTATAAGCTATTACTATTCATAAGCCAAAGCCAAAAGCCTATGGGCCTGTTCTTTTCCTCCGAAGCCGGCGGCTTTTGGCTTTTGCTACAGTACCTAACTTTCAAACGGAGTATTTTCTCAAGACGGGGTCTACAAGTTAAACGATCTACACGTTAAAAGCCCAACATCTGTACCAACCAAAATCGCAAGTGAGTATCTGTCTTTCCATAATCTGTACCGTAAACAGCCAAAATTCAAAAATTTCAGCCATAAGCCATAAGCCGCAGTCGAAACGAACAGGCCCTTATGAATTATGAACAGTCCCTATATACTTAAGGTGGTTCAATAAGCTGAAAACAGTTATGATGATAGCAATATCAAAATAATATTAAAACTTCAAGATAAGCAGATATGTAATCAGGTTTGGTGAGAGATAACAGGCTATACCTTTTCTTAATGAGAATTTGCCATCTAATTGGCTCTTCACGGCAAGGCTGAATTGTGCATACCTACTCCAGCCAGGAGGCAACACATTTGCATCAGCAACATCCAGGTACATCGAAAGGTGCTCTACATTGTTTCCACTTGGGAAAACCAACACTCGCCTGCGAGGAGGTAACAGAAGCAAACTAAGCTCTAGAACTAATGAATGCACGATCAGAAGTAATGAGCAGCTGTATTCACTCACCACTTGTGGCCCCCAACCACAAAAACATCAGAGTAGAGCTTTCTACCATTGAGTTTGGAAAAATTTTCAATGGTCCATGTAAATCTGGATGTGGAGGTATCTGGTATGTGTTGGTTCTCAATTGCTGACACGGATTCTGCAAGATCAAATAAATAGTAAGCGATGGAAGCAAAGAGAAAAGTAAAAGGACTTTTTGTTCTCCAGACTTAGTATTAAGCGTCATGCACATCCACAATGTCAAAAACTGCAAGCTTGGAAGCAGCTATGTGCCCAACTACTACCTCCGTTTCACAATATTTGTCCAGCACACATACCAAGGAGACACAAAACTTAAGTAATTTTTAATGGAATTGGATCATGCTTGCTCCTATTAGATAGAGTAGTACTATGTCAATCTAATGGGGGCAGACACAGTCCATTTCCATCAAATATTACTTAAATTTTGCACCTCCTTGGTCCACGTGCCAGACAAACATTGTGAAACGGAGCATATGTCCACTAGTCATTGTGCACTTCCGACAGAAATCATCATCACCTCAACGACCTAATAACAACAGCCATCTAACCCCTACCCAAAAGCTCAAACCCACACAACCAAAAAGAAACCCACACAACCAAAAAGAATGCCACAAACACAACATGTAACGGAATCAGAATGTTATTCTCTTTCTAGCTCAGGGTTTATTCCTTTACCAGCATCAGCATTGTTAGTGTTTTGGCCTTCACATCAAACACCAGCGCTAGAAAGGTTATGAAAGCAATACAAAATGCACAGGTTACGGATATTAGCTGAACAGGAACCTCCATATCCAATAAAGCACTGTCCATGGTAAGGTTAAGGATACAATCCACACCAATCAAACTAAAAATCCTGTTCTCCAGAGTGACAGTAACCGCTGGGCACTGCACACTTCACGACCACCTGCCAGCATGCGTCCGCAATGCGAAACTACTGAATCACTGTCCACACGGTATAACGAGCTCATAAGAGTCTATTTGGTACCAACTCCATAAGAAACAAAAATAAAATGCTCACTGCTGCAGGATGCACAGGTCCCTTAACAAAAAAGAGTGCATGCAAGGCTGCATAATATTGTATGATCTCCAGATGCTCTAGCTAGAGCACTTGATAGCCCTATTAAAAATCAATTGTCATCTATAGTCTAGTATGGTACCATTTGTGCATTTACAACCTAGTTTAGTACTGTGCAGGTGATTGGCTATCACCCGTATGATCATTGTACATGTACATCGCTAACACCATCTGGAAACGAACCTCAATTCCTTCAACTGCTAGCTTGAGCCTGCACTGTTACGTCAGCATCTAGTTAATTCATATGAACAACACACTACTTCACATGTCAAGTCATCTGATTCTCTGTCAATACTAATGGCTGGTTCAAACCAATTTTGACTTAGGTCAGGATTTAGGAGTGTTTTTCTTCACGATGATATTCCACCCAATAGAAGGAACAAGCATAAATAAAGAGTAATTATCACTTTTACAAAACTAACTCAGAAATTCCGCATATTTCACAACAACAATACAACAATAACAAAGCCTTTTGTCCCAAACAAGTTGGGGTAGACTAGGAATAAAACCTCCTCAAGGTCAAAATTCCGCAGATTTCAATCAGCAAAAAAAATATGCATTAGTTAAGCAAATTTTACAAAAGTAGCATTGGGCATAAAAGCATTGCATATGTTCTTGCTCAGTTGGACAAGAAACAATGGTCAACAAATTCATGTTCTTTCTTATGGATAAACAAAAGTAGAATAAATTAAGGGTAGCTGTATCAACAAGGAGAAGATTCATAGGATTTTCCAAATCACTTCCTTTTGGAACAAAGGGTGAATAGGTCAAAATAAACATCAACCGATCAAATAAAAACGGTGGTGAAGAGTGGAACGTCAAGTTAGAAAAGGAGTAATAATATTAATACTATTGTTCCCCATCCAATAAGAAACCAGAACAATACTTCTGGAGAGAGTATAAGAAAATATGGGCAGACCAAGACCTAATTTTGCAATGTGATGCTGTGCTCAGTGTGCTACACGAGAGCATATTAAAATCCTTGTAGAAAATACACCATAAAATAACTAAATGTTCAATCCGTTTCCTTCAGATTTTTGTGATGCAACAAAAAAAACTGCTCTCTCGAATGTTTTGTGGTGCAACACGTACGTTATATCTATACTTCACAGGTGATACAAATCTTGTAAGATGTAACAAAAGTGGGCAACAAAACTTTGAAACAACCATATCGTCTGTAGCAGTATGATGGACCAGGTTTTAGAAGACATATCATATCGCAACACTGTCCCGAAATCACCATTAGACTAATATAAGTAAAAAATCAAAATTTTGGAAGTCTGGCGTCAAGCACGATTCAAAAACTAAAATCGTACAGGAGTGATACTGAGCCCAATCATATCAAATGGCAAACGGGAAAAAGCAACATCAGCACACTACAAAAGTGACATATTTTAACAAATCTCACCTTCCATCGGCTGCGGCCCCTGGACGATCTCCTGGTGCGGCACCAGCATCTCCTCATCCTGGTCCTGCTGCGGCGGCTGCGAACAACAAGCACCAGAACGGTTCAAGACACGGAGCCCAAAATAGAAAATGAGAACCTTAGATATCACCACTGCAGCAGCGCCCGCAAAACCACCCGAAATCGAAACCGATCAAAACAATCCCCAAATCGCAAATCCTCTACGGAACCGTCAAGCATGGCGCGAATGGCGATGTCGCGCGGGGTTTTACCTCGGGGGCGCGGGGGGTCACCATGGTCATGTACCGCGGCGGTGGCGTCGGCCGCGGTGGACGGGTGAGGGATCGAATCGCGGCGATCGCCGCGGAGAAGATGGGGATTTGAGACTGGCGCTAGGGTTTAGGGGAGGGCGAAGGGATGGAGAGGAGGGGCGGCGGGGATCGAGGAAAAAATGATGGGAGGAGCGCGTGCGTTTTGTGGTTTTCCAGGATGCGGGCTTTTGCGGCTTTAAGGGGCGGTTTGGAGATTTGCCGGTTGGTGTCTTGTTTCTTTTTAGAGATTTGATCAATAGATTTCGTTTTAAAACTTTATTTTAAAAGGATAATCTATTTAAAAGTTAGACATTATAAAAAATCAGTTTTTAAAAGCTAAACAATAGAATCATAAATACTTAACTTTCTGATACGGCTTTTTTATTCTTTCACTCTCATCTTGTTCTAAAGATGAAGTAAGGGTCACAGACGTATCATGCACCTTACTCCTCTCGCTTGTGTCTCGTGTACGTATCTCTCCCTCATTTTCCCTACTGTTTATGTTCTTCTAAAAGCCACTTCTTCCAGTCATTACTATTTATTTTCAACCAAAAGTCATTAGGCACAGTCAGAAGCCATCAGCTGCAACCAATATGAACAGAGTCTTTGTATGATACATGTGCTTTAGGTTCTAGGCTGTTCGTGAGAATGGGATGGATGGTTTAATAGTTTGTCATGACCTCACTCTAAACAGCTTTAGCTTCTGTCTTCTTAATTTCGTCCTTTTTTAGTTTTTTGAGTTTTTTTTCCTTATTCTTTTGTATTGTTTGTGATGATATAACATTTTTTAAAAATTTTAAATTTAAGTATTTAAAAAATTAACATCCACTACAATATAAAAAAGCCAAAATCCACAACTTATAAATCCGTCAGAGTCTTTTATCTCACAGTTGTTAAACCAATTACAATTGGTTTATCTCACAGTTCTTAAAACCAATTACAATTGGCATGCTCTGTTATATTTTGAGCTAGTTTTGCCAGTTAGATGGCGTTATGTGTTCGGTATTCTTATTTTAAGATGGGCTGGCCAATCAAATGGTGCCATATTTCCAATATTTTCCAAATATTCGCTCAAGAGGTGACCTTTCATTCTCGGTCATTCTGTCATGCAACCAGCAAAAAAAGTTAAAACATGGATGCACGTCTGAAAATTGGTGGATGGAGCGCTCTCCATGATTCATGCCTACATTCTCCCTCCTCTGCTTATCTAGCCATCGCCATCACTCCCCTGCCTTTCCTCCTAGCTGTAGTGGCATTCCTCACTCTCATTGTCACACTTCTTACCTTTCCGACATATGCGCCTCAAGTTTCGAGTTATTCGTGGGAACCTGATGGATGGTGTAATCTTTGTTTATAACACGCGTATGATTGGCAATCTCTTGTGTAATCCTAGGTGACCTAGCCAATCAGATGATGCCATGTGTCTATTTTTATTTCATTCGTGAGATGGCCTCGGCCTTATAATTGGTGAGCCTTGATGCATTTTGAGATAGCCTAGCCAATCAGATGGAGCCATGTGTTTTTATCATGTTTCATTTGAGACACAACAGTGTGAAATCCCGGTTAAACTATTGTAAGATTTGCAGTATAAGCACATTTTTGAATTTAATTCCAATAATTATAATAAATGTCCAAGCAAGACAAATAGGCATAGAAATGACTTAACCAATATATTAACATATGAATCATTTAAGTTATTGCAACAGAAATATATGCTCAACATAAATGTCATATATGAGTTCAAAACTAGCATGGCATCACGTATACATGCGTATCTAAATGCTAATCTCATTAGAAACTTAACATATATGACCAGATCCAGCATATGTTCAACAAATTGAAATTTCTTTAGTGCTCTCAGAAGGCTAGTTGCACAAGATTTATTCTTGGCCCTCTCCGCCATGACAAACCCTAATCTTGATTATATATGACAGTTGTAGATTAGATCTTGAGCTAAAAAGAGTCTTGCTACTGTCAAATATTAACAGATCAAATCTGCTTAAAATCAATCTTTCATTCCTTCATAGAGAATCCTATTGATTTAACAGGATAACAACATTCGGCACAGACCAGAACTGAAGAAAAATCAGCACTGCCCAGAACTGAATAGAGAGCAACAAAACATGCTCAGCAAGTTCAGCGACAGCAGTGGAAAGAAATTAGCAGATTTAGCTCAAGATTAATCTACCATCACATTCATACATAATCTCAATTTTGTGTCATTTCATCACAGAGCAAATAGCCTACAGAACTATTCTTTGCAAATTTTCTGCTAAAGAGACTCACTGATATATGAAGTATATCACCAAATTGCAAAGAAACAAGAACTAGAATACTCACAGCAGTGGTGATACTCAAAATCATCGTGAAGAAATCAAAAGGGGCAAGGCACGCTTACGGCGCTGACCCAAAAAACTTAGCACCCCCTTGTGCTGCACGCAATAGATGAGTGAGGTAGATGGAGATACAATGCCCACTCCAACCTTGGTTGCGATACAATGCCCACTCCAACCTTGGTTGCCGACGCTGGAGTCGAGGGTTAGGGTTGATGCCGCACAAGACCACCGAGAGCTCCGGCCGAGAGCGCTCGCAAACAACAAGAACAGGTCATGAATCTCCCACAAACTCAGCATAAGTCTGAGCCAAATCAACCCCTAGAGGTAATCCCCAACCCTTTCCTTTCGGCCAAATCCAAGAAAAGGCTCAAGGAAACCGCACGGGAAAAACCCTAGATCAGTGATTTGAGCTTCTCAACCGACGGCGACAGGAAGAAACCTGACCGGCGGCTTCTAGGACTCAAGGTCGAAGAACCACAGCGGGAGATTTGAGATCGGGGGGAAGGAGGACTTACTTCTTCTGCCTTCAACACAGAGAGGAGAGACGCCTTTTAAAGGGAAGCGGGGCGGACGCCGATAGGCTGCGGCCACGGCTGGCGCCGAAGTGCCCGAGCCGGTGGTGCCTCCTCTGCCGCCGTCACCGCCGCAAGACCCGGTCGCCTGCACGACACGGTCGCTCCGCTCGTGAGAAGACGAGGAGCTGGGCACCTGAATGGTCACGGGAGGAGACAAAGATGGGAGGAGACGAAGTCTCCTCCCCTTATCGTCTCAACTGGCCCACTATAGGTGGGCCCCACCTGTCACTCCCTCTCTCTTCCTTTTTCAATTGGAAAATTACCAAATTGCCCTCGCAGAAGCCAACACAAACAACTAGCGAAAAAGCATGGTTGCACATGTGAAAGTTCAGTGGATGGAGCATCATGCACAACCCCCATCTATTCCCAAATTCTCGTCCTTCTCTCCTTACTAGTTGTCACTGTCGCCATCGTCACTCCCCTAGCTTCCCTTTCGACTCTAGTGCCATGTAACATCCCAAATTTTTGCTAAAAATAAAAATAGTTAAATAAATAATAAAAATGGAATAAAATAAAATCTTATTTAAAATAAGTATTTTTGTGCCTAAAGTTCAAAGTTGGATTTGCCTTAAATTTCTGTTTTGAAAAAGCTGAATTTGAAAAGCATTTTCAGGAAAACCTAAAACTATTATTAAATAATATGATATTTTGATTTTATATAAAAATTCTACTTCAAATTAAATATTTGGAGTTATTTGGGTTTTCTGAGTTTTTCTGGAGTTTAAAATGTATTTTTGAAATTAAAAAGTATTTAAAGGTATGGAAACTAAATACCAACTTGAGTTGGAAATATTTTTTTAAGTCCAAAACTTGTCCAGAAACTTCTGTGAATTTTTCTGGAATTTTTGGAAGTTATTTGGTATTTTTCTGAGGCCAATTGAATTTTCTAGGCTTTTCTGAAAATCCTAAATCAAAAAAATCAAAATCCCTCACCCCCTCATCCGGCCGCCACGTGGATGGCCAGATGCTGGCCACGCCTCCCGCCCGGATCCGCCTCCCCCCCCCTCGCGCGGCGCGTCCGGCCTGGATGCCTCTTCCCCCCGCGCTCCGGCCCATCTGGCCCGTTCGCCCGCGCTCCCTCTCTGCGCCCCGGCCCCACTTGTCGGCGCCTCCCCTCCCTCTCTCTCTGCCGCCTGGGCCCGCCTGTCAGGGCTACCTTCTTCCTCCTTCCGCCTCCTTCTTCCCGTGCGGCGCCGCCAAAGCCGTTGGCGCCCGCCCTTCCCGGCCTCTCCCCCACCTCCCGCGTGCGCCGTCTTCTCCCTAACGGCCTCCGCCCTCCGCGCGCCCGCTTCCCCCACTCCCCACGTCCCCACTCGGCCTCACCCCTCCGCAACCGCCGCCGCCCACCAACCTCCGCGAACACCGCGCCACCTCCCTCCCGAGGCTATTTAAGCCCTCGCCGGCTCCTCCCATCTCGCTCCATCCCGCTCCGCCTCTCCGCTTCTCCCGAAGCCTCTCCGCTCGCGCGCTGCGCCGTAGCTCCCGAGCGCCGCCCCAACTCCGGCGAGGAGTTTCCGAGCCTCAGCCGCCTCGCGCCTCGCTGTCCCACCGCGCGCCTCGCGCGCCACGCGCACCCGACCGCCGGTGAATGCCGCCCACCTCCGAGCTCACTCGCCTCTCTACCTCCTCCTCCCGCCGCGGCCATCTCGCCGACGCCGCGGCGAGCCATGCTATCTCGAAGCGCCCGGCCGCGCAGGCCACCAGCTGCGTGGGCGCGCACGCGGTGCCACATCGGCACCACCTCCGTGTCGGCCCGCTCCGTCAGCGCCACCCAAACCCCTCTGCCACATCAGCCGCCACCCCCTCCCGTGGACTTGGTCCATGGACCAAGGCCCACTTGTCAGCCGGCCCAACACTAGGATGACGTCAGCATGGCGTCATTAACCCGAATTTTCTTTAGAAAATTAATTCGGTCGAAATGAAATTCAGTGCTGATGTCATAAATCCCAGATTTTCCTTTAGAAAAATAATTCCAAAAATCCTCTTTTTCCATTTTCTCTTTTCAATCTTCCCGGAGCCCGTTCTTCTTCGTCTTAACTCCGATTTGGCCCATTCAAATTTCTAAATTCATCAAAAATTCCTCTCTATCCATTTCTAGCCTCAATTCAAATATTTGAGTTCAATTTGAATTTAATTTGAATTTATTTGAATTTGGTGGGTTATTTTCACGTGTAGACTTCGACGATTCGGGAAATTTCTTCGACGAAGATTCAAACCAAGTTGAAGAGCAAGGCAAGTCACCCTCCTTGATCATGTTGATCCCAGTTTTCAAAATAAAATTATTTTGATTTAAATTATATTGCATGCATATTTTTATTCAACGTATTTCAATTCAGTTTTAAATTTAGTTAATGCCTACTTGTTAATTCTCCTTTGACATTGCAAATCCTTATACCTTGTCACCCTAGAACCAAACTCTAGTTGTTACATTAGTATTGGCTAGAGAGATTTTATATCAAATGCTTAGCCCCGCGAAGTTATATTATTTGTTTTTGAGATACCTTTTCGCATAAAATGATGATCCCTTTTTACATAAAATGATATATACTCTTGACTTTGCTGAGTCAAGGAGGTTTATGAAATTATTTTGCAAACAAAATATCAAACTTGGTTTAGACTTAGGCAATTGGTTAGAGTGGTGGGTGCAGGCATGCCCTGTTGGTTGGAGCCGCAGTGGTTGATTGTCGTGCACGGGGGTATGTGGTTGGGCCTGAGTCAATTAAGGATCGGTGCAGTGAGCTCATTGTTGCAAAGCCCTAATCGTACTACCACATGGTGGTATGGGACACACTGGCCGAATAATTTGTGAAGTCCCAACTGAGCCGAGTTGTAGGTTGAAAGTGAGCGTGGTTGGTGCCATGTGAAGTCTCACTTGGCGGCGTGGTTAAGCCATGAGAAGTCTCGTCTAGGCTCAAGAGGGGTCCTGTGCAGTGGATTCCTTCTCGGGTGAAACCTTAGAGTTGGCTCGACCAGGTTGAAGGCTTTGCATTGTAAAGGCCTTGTCACGACTCCCCACCGCACACCTAAGGAAGTGTGTAATCTAGTGGTACAACGGGATGATCGTGTCTTGTGGGTAAAGCTGTACAACCTCTGCAGAGTATATAAACTATCCTGGATAGCCGTGCCCATGGTCATGGGCATGCTGAGTAAAAGTTTTTCATGGATTAGAGTTTGTTTTTCAAAATGTTTTTGAAAACCTTGTGGATAGATGGAATTCACGAGAGATGAAAACCTTGCGGATAGATGGAATCTGTGAGAGATTGGAATCTGGTGAATGGATGGAATTCATCAGAGTTGCGCAGTGAAAGCGTGTTGATGGATGGAATCCATACGTGAGCTTTTGGAAAAGATGGTCCGGGTGGGATGCCCGTGGATAGGTTGGTGTATGGTCGGAGCCTGCACTGACGGTATTACTTTCTATTACAAGTTATGCTTTTACTTACGGTATTAAATTCAGCAATTTCAATCTATCTATTATATTTCTTAAATGTTGTTTTATGCAAACTAACCATATAAGCCTTCCATTGAAGCCTTTATCATTATGTTGCATTTTCCCGGGTGACTTGCGGAGTACAAGTTTGTACTCACGTTGCTTTTTCCACACAGAGAAGGAAGACGTCAACTACGGTGAAGATCTGGACGAATAGGCCGTGTCTTCATTGTCGCTTGCACGTGGCGAGCACGATGGGCTTCTTCCGCTTCGGTTTTTCTTCCGCTGCTTATTACTTAATTTTGGCTTATGTGCCGTTGATGTAAACTCTGGCAATCATGCCCATATTTAGTTAATAAATGTCATTATGGTTGATATTTATCTTTGTTGTTCACTGTGTGCACTAGCTGATCCTGGACTAGTGCGATTTACACAGAGGATCCAGGAGTCGTTGCTCCGGGTTCCGACATGCCACATCTCGCCCTTCTTCCCCTTCTCCACCACTTCTTCTGCCGGGAAACATCCGATCATGACATCATTTGTTCTTCACCCGCTCCAGCGTCTAGGTGAAAGCATCTAGGCCCCTAAAAATGGTTTTGATAATTAATGAATTTATGTGTATATGGGACTAATGTGTTTAATGAGTATGCAAAGGTTAAGTCCATGTGATGGTGACAAGATGCAAGCCAAAGGATAAATGTGAAGATTAAAAATGGCTCAAGGCAAAGGTATAATTAAAATAGCATACCTTTTTACTTTTACTGGTCTTAAGGAGAAAAGGTGAAAGATCGGATTATAGGGTAGATAATCGTACCATAAATAAGAATCATGGCAAGTAGCTTGATAGCAAAAATTATGTGCCATTTGGATCAAATTAGAAGCATGCATTTATCAAAAATCAGATTTAAAACCAAAACCGTGCTATGTCTGGAAGAGCGGTAGTACCGCTTTTCAACGTCAGAACTACCGCAGAGCGGAAGTTCTGCGCCCAGAATTGGTACTATCGGCGACCAGAAGCTCCGAAACCCAAGCGGAGCCTTTTTCCAGAGAGCACCCTCCGGATGCATTTTAGAATTTTTGCGGAGCGGAAGTACTGGCGATTTCAACGACGAAACTACCGCAGGGTGCGGTAGTTCTACTATCCAGAGCGGACTTCCGGAGCCTAGAAGCTCCGGAGGGGAAGCGGAGCCTTTTTTCCAGAGAGCGCCAAGTTTGGGACTTTTGGAAGTTCGGCTCAAGCGGTAGTACCGCGCCGACTTTGTGGAACTACCGGCGAGCGGTAGTACCGGAGTTTCCAACGGCGGTAGTACCGCGCCAACATTCCAACGGTCACTGCAGAGCTCTGACATAGCCGTTCTGCCGCGCCAGAAATGGGAGCAGTACTACTGGCCTTATAACGGCGGTAGTTCCGCTCGTCCTGAATTTTTTAGGAATTTATTCCAAACGGCTAGTTTTGGTTGCTGAAGGTTATAAATACCTGCATCACTGCTCAAGGACAGTAAGAAGAGACCCATTGAACATTTTTTAAGCATAGAGCATTCACTCCACCAGTTGTTCTCACTTTGTGCATTAAATGTGAGGTGGTTGTCGGGCTGTGCATTTTTCAACCGAACCGAAAAAACCAACCCGAAAAAACCGAACCGAACCGGTCAACTCGGTTTGACCGGTTTTTGGTATTCGATTCGGTTTTCAAATTTTGGGTTTTTTTTGTATTCGGTTTTTTCGGGAAAAACCGATTAAAAACCGCAAAAACCGAAATACCGAAAAGTGTAAACCGGCGATTCGTTAGATGTGCTGTGCCCACACGGCCAGCTTCGGTCCCCTGTTCCCACGGATGATGGGCCCGGCCCTCCTCCGGAAATTCATCGCGCATTCGCGCCGTGTCGTGCGGACCATTGTGACATTGTGCGGCCCGGCCGCAATCCGCAAGAGACTTCTTGCATAGCTAATTAGCTATAGCCTGTAGCGTGGGGGGTTTGCTGTTTGCATCATTGCGTGAGAAGTTGTGAGCTCGAGAGTGTTTCCCTACTTCAAGTTCTCATTTTAAACAAAATAAGACTAATTGGCAGATATTTCTAATGGGCAGAGAACATCATTAATTATTATACTTTATTACTTTATGCATATGTCATCGAATCTCCATACTACATTAGAGTGTTTCTAAAATTCTAATTCTATTGCCAATTGTAGATGTATTATCGCCTACTCGCTATATCGTTTGTAATTCGCGTCAATTTTGGTAAATATGGTATTTACCGATACCGCACCGAAATAAATTGGGATTTACCGATACCGAACCGTACTTCTAAAAATACCGTATATTACCGAACTACAAACACCGTATTTACCGTATATACCGTATATACCGAACCGATCAAACTGAAAAAACCGATTGCACAGTCCTAGTTTGTTGAGCAAATAATGCATTGCATTCATTAGTTGATCCATTGGCACTCATTTGCGATCAAGTGAAGCCCTGGTTTATTCCTCTTGGTGCTTGCCGGCATCTAGACGATTAGGCAGAAGATTGATCGGTGATCTTCTCAAAGGAGATTGTGAGAAGACCCGGTATTCTTGTGGAGGTCGGAGCTCACCTACCCGGAGCGGGGAAGAGCTACCTCTAGTGATCAAGGTGTTTCGGCTTAATTCGTGGAGCCGGTTAGTTCGGGCTAACCTCAACGTGGACTAGTGGAAACCGGCAAGTTTCCGATCCCACGATAAAAATATCGATTGTGTACATCTCTCTCTTGCTTTACTCTAACTCTTAGTTGTTTACTTTATTGTGATCATTTGTTTGATTTAGAGCTAGAATTATTGCTTGCTTAACTAGAATTGTGTAGGTTTAATTACTTTACATTCTTGCTATTAAAATTGTAAAGAATTAATTAAGTAGACAAGAAAATTTTAAAAACCTCCTATTCATCCCCGCTAGTCGGTATCCTTGATCCTACACTAGGGCACCCTAACGTTTGCCAATAGTGAGTACTTATGTACTTCTACATAACTCCAAACTCTCCGAACATCTTAAGTTCATTCCTTACTTAGAGACTTGTGCCTTAACAAAAAGAATTCACTTTTTTTTCTCAATAACATGCATATTGTAAAACTTTCTCCTAGTTCCTTCCTTTAAACCACATCATGTACCGACTTCTAGAAAGAATTTTCTCCACCATAAGATGCCTCTGTTCAGTTTTTTTTGCCATGCAACTCCCAACATAGCCCTTCGGCGAGGTCCATTGTTGTATTTACCCTTTTATCCTCCTCCTTGTCTAGTCATGAGATTTGTGGCCTTCTGTTCCATCTTAGACCGCCACACCACATGTTTAGCCCACACTCATTGTTTGCTAATACACCAATGATCTACTATGATTGTATTTATGCTTGATATGTGCTATACTAACATGTGATATGAAAACATTTAGTAAATTACTAATGTTTTTGGTTAAAAATAAAGGTTGATGATTCGTTGGTTTGTGTAAAAAAAATAGTGTCACATAAGTCCTATTAGAAAGTCACCATAATTAAAAAAAGGCCTAAACTAAGAGAAAAGGTTTTGCTGCCAATGGCGGACCCAAAGCCAAATTTTAAGGGGGCTAGTAGAACATAATGTACAAAAGATAAACACATTAAACATAAAGCGAACTATATTTTGTAATCTAAAATCACACATAATTAGAATAGGGACATAGTAAAATATAAAATATAACAAAGATTCATCCTTTCCTTTCCCTATCTACCATGGACGCGCGGGCCCCGCCTGTCATCCCTACAGCGCTGCTCGCCCCTTTCCTTTCTTCCTCTCCCTCATTCCTTCCCACCGGCCACCAAATCTGGCGTGACCTCAGCTTTCCTTCCCTCCCTCCTCTTCTGTTGGAAACTAGAGTAAATCCGCCCCAAATCCCGAGCTTCACCTTCATTTCGTGCCCCTCATTTCCTTCTCTTCCCTCCCCTTCCATCCCCCATTAACAGTGAGGAATCCCGATCGATGCTTCCCCCTCCACCCTATAAAAGGGCCCCGAGCTCCGCTTAGCCCGTACTCCACCCTCCCCTCCCTGTCCTCCTCTCAAACCCCACCGGGAGTTCTCGGGCCTCAAGCTGCCGCCCCAAGACACGGAGCAACTCCAGCAAGCGATTCTACCCCACCGGAGCAGTGCCAAGGCTCGTCGACGGCACCTCTGGCCTCACCGTGATGAGGATGACCTCTCTCCCCTCCACTGTCGGGCCCCCGGATTTCCAAATCCGGACTTTCTGTGTATTACAGCACTAGTCCCAGATCAAAGCTAGTGCACACAGTCAAACAGAATGGAAAACATCACCATCAACGATTTATTACAATAAATAAGAGTACTGACTACAGGGTCTCATTATTACAAATGAGGTTTCGAGACCTCGCACACGAGAAATAAAGCGGAAGCAAAGATAACTCGAGGACGACCCATCAATTCGCCACAGGCAATTGACTGGGAAAGCGCGACCTAGTCCTCCGGGAAGAATCCATCACAGCCACAAGCGAAACAGTAGTCGTAGTCACCTTCTTGAGCTTCAACTTCTCTTGAGATTTATTTTTGAGTGTAGCATGTGAGTACATAAAGTACTCCGCAAGTCTTGGGAAAAATGCATAGATGCAAGGCTTGACAAAGGAAGGCTATATGGTTCTTTTGCACAAAGCAATATTTTATAATTTCAATTACTACTAATTATTTTCGAAGGCATCAGTTTAATAAAGTAAATGATTTTAACAGAACTAACAATTATTCTCTAGTGAAGGCTCTATCCACCAACACTAGCTTAATCATTTCCAATCGAACAAGTTAATATTGCGGGTTACATCCACCTCTCTGCTCCAACCGCCAGATTCCCTTCCGAGAGTTCCTCCACTCTCAAATACAAAACTTTGATTTTAAAACCAAAACCAGAAATCTACCATGTGAATGCATTCCTTGCCGCCCTTGACCGTGGGCACGGCTATTCGAATAGTTTTACACTCTGCAGAGGTTGTACAACTTTACCCACAAGAGATAAATTATCCTAAAAGTCAACACGCTTCCTTTGGCATGAGACCCGGATAAAATATCACAAAGCCTTTACCTTACTCTAATCTAGCTAGATACCACCCACGAGGTTTCACCGCAGTAGGCTAACCGCCCAACCGAAGCTCCTCTTGCGCCATATGAGTACAAGAAATCCCTGTCCCTCACTTGTGAATAACGGTCCATCCACGGCACCCACTTTCCATCGGTGGCACCTAAACTAGACTATCATAAGTTAGTCACTAGGTCGTACCCATATAGACTTGTGGTTGTACGGTTAATGCTCGACTGGACAAACACAAACGTCGGTCCTTAATTGACTAGGGTGGAACATACACTTTACAAGATCTCGTGCTTCCTGCACCAATCCAAACCAACCATCCACCCTAATCTAAACCAACTTTCACATTTTAGTTTATTTTAAAAGAACGATGGTAACTCCAATTACCACTAAATTTGTAAACACAAGGGTATTACAATAATTCATAATTTCCCATTTTCAAGATTTATGAGGTATTCAATAGCGTGGCTAAGCATTGTTCTACCATTCTAATACCAACAATTGATTATAATACTCTCACTAAATAGCCAAAGGAAATCCTAGGGAGACAAGGGTACATGGCATTCAATTTCAACTGAGGGCATAACAAAATTGGGGTAACTAATACCTTAATAATTGAACTAATGCTTTATGTAAATAGCAATGCACATAATTTAAAATAAGTAAAACATTTCGAAATCATAGGTTCAAGATGATCAAAGGAGACTTGCCTTGCTCGGAGACTTGATGTTGCGAATCGTCAAAATCAAACTCTCCGGATTAGTCGTAGTCTACACGCGAAGAACCAAACAAAATAAATTCAAATAAAACCCAATTAAAATCCAAAAATTATAAAATATATAATGACTGATAGATTATGGTTTTAGATGAATTTAGGAGAAAGAATCAACGGATTTCGGAGTTCGTATGAGGGAGATCGAATATCTAGAAGTTTTGGACATCACATGAAATGATAACAAAATACGAGGATTACTTTTTGAATAGTACGGTGTCGATTGGCTATAAGGTGGCTGACGAATGGGCAAAATGGAATGCTGGCAATGAGGCGAAGGTGGTGACATGGGTACGGCGACGAGGAACGGCGGCAATCACCGGCAGTGAGTGAAAAACGGCATCGACTGCACGGTAGCGACAACAGTAGGTTGGAGAGAGATAGTACCGGGTATGGAACGTGGAGATGTAAGATGAGCATAGGGTAGTACACGGTATGGTGAGGCTAGGAAAATTATTGGCTAAGCTGAAAATTAATCGGAGACGATACAATCGACGTTTGAATGACGACAGTGGAGAAACATGAAAATTTTGATATCTTGGTGCTCGGTGGAGCGAATGCAAAACCATTTGAAAGGTAACTACCTGGGATGGTTTGGCATGATATGACGCGATTGGATTGGGGAAAACACCACTGGATAGATGGGGACACGAGATGCCATTGGCGGCCATGGCGAGGTGTCGGAGGCGAAATTTTGTGGAGGCTTTTTCGGGAAAAAGAATGGAAGCACGGCGTAAAACGCAGTGAGGCAAGTCTAAGAAAAATTACGACATGGGCTAAGGCTTACCGGAGGCGACGAATCGACGTTGGGAGTCACAAACGGCCAATTTCGCGGAAAGCTCAATTCCTGACAATTGGCTCCACGAAAAATTAAAGAAAATGGTAGAAAAATTTCTTAGAGTCTAGGACACAATATGACGCGACCACAAATTGAAGCGCTTACCAAAAAGGGGTGTACGCACGAAGTACAGTTTTAGTGTCTGGGCCTGACAAGGTCGACGAGGACTCGGGGGATTTTCAGGTGATGGCGATGGAAGCACGATGTAGAACACGTCGAGGCAAACTCAACGGTGCAAATGGCTCGACCAAAGAATATCGGATGGTGGTGGAAGACGGTGGAGAAGACATTCAACGACCGACGGGTTGACATCGGTGTTCTGGGCAAACGGAGAGGAGTTAGCGGGTGAGGTTTGTGGCGAAACGAAGAGGAGAACATGAGGAACGCGGTGCTCACCTTGGTTGTGATGGAAGATGCACAGTCGACTCGGCGCGAGGAGAGAAGCGACGGCGCGATTTGGCCACGATGCTCCGGTGAAGCTCCGGCGAAGGCGAGGGGAGCAACACGTAGAACGCGCAAAGGCGAAACCAATGGTGTGGTCAATCATGACCGGACTCCACTGCAGGCGGCGCAAACGACCGAAGAACGCCATTTTGTTGGCGAGAGAAAAATGCCGATTGCGGCTTGGAGGAAGGTAGAGAGGCCTTGAGATTTCAGAGGTTTGGTGAGGATGAAGAGAGGCACCTGGTGCTTCCTTTTATAGGCGTGAAGGTGGACCGAATGGGGAGATCTGTGAGGGATTGTCTTTTGGTGCCATGGCATATTCCCGCGAAATGGACGCATGAAATTGGGGGCTAAGGCTAGGAATGGAAAGCTCTTGATGAGAGGATTCAAATGCATTTTGTTTCGTAAGAAATGGTTGAGAAAATCACAAGTTATAGAAGGTTCAAGAACTCAGCCATGGCAGCTCGCGCGTGCGCTCGGTCTGGAACGAATCGTTACGCTCGGGAAGATGAATAGCGCAGGAGAGAGAAAATAATAAAAAAAATAAATAATATTTTTTTAAAAAAATAAATTCGAAAAAAAATCAGGAAAAAAATCCACAAACATCCTTGGAACTCGAAAATACCAAATAAAATAATTTTGGATTTAATTGAAGTATATTTTGACCATTACAAATATTTTTACTTTCTAAGCTTTGATTTAATCCAAATAAATTCAAAAACTCCAAAAATTTGAAAAGAGGATAGAATGGATAGATTGGAATTTTATATGAATTTAGAAATTTGAATGGGCTCAAACGGAATTAAAATGAAGAAATACGATCTTTTGGAAGTTTAAAAGGAGAGAAAAAGAATAAACTGATTTTCTGGAATTATTTTTGAACTGAAATGACATCATCAAGGGAAATGATTTTCAGAGGAATTATTTTTCTATGGAAAAAGGAATTTATGATGTTAGGGTGACGTCAACAGAGATTTTGATTTTCGGCCGAATTATTTTTCAACAGGAAAAGGGTTTTATTCACTGACAGGTGGGACCGACTTTTGTGGACTAGGTCCATAAACCGGGAGAAGGCTAAGGTGGCACGCAGATTGGCGTGGCGCTTGCGCAACTCATGGGCTGCGAGGTGGCGACGGGACCGAGGGCATTAGCGGATGACGACGCTGGCTGGGTCGGCGAGTGCGCGAGAGATCGAGGAGGAAGACACGGGAGTTAAGTGCACCTTGGCACGACACTCGGAAATTTCGATGGTAGTAGCGACGAGGATGCGGGGTGGCGAAGTGAGGCGTTAGCGGCGGTGCTCTTGGCGGTGGATTCACTCGGTGGAGGCGGGGATGCGCGCGCAGTGTCCGCGAAGGTGGAGGCGACGAGCGGTTATCGGTTACACCAAAGTTAAGGACGACACAAAGACGAGTAAAGAGGAGATAAGCGGGGTTTAAAGTGGGAAATGGTGGAGGTTGAATGCGGGAGTGATTAGGCTTTCAAGCGTAGCAAATGCTCAGCTAACGAGAAGAAACAACCACATTCAAGAGCTCAAAGGGGCATTAATGGTGGCGGTGAAAGGTTGAAGAAGGCAAGACAAAAGAAGAAGTCGATGGCGAGGTTAATTTGTCGGCGAGAGGAAGAGAGAGGAAGAAGTGGACGGTCGGACAAATGCCACGAGGCGAAAGAGAAATCAGGCCATCGGATTAAATCAAAGGGTTAGTGAAGGCGGTGGTGAGATTAAACCAAGAGGATGGATTGAATCAGGAGCGACACATGATGGTGAGTAGAGAGGTTGAGAATTAAATTTGATTTAGATTTTGAAATAAAATTTAGATAACTCCAAATAAAACTCAGAAACTCACAGAAAATCCAAATAAAATTCAAATACTTTAAAATATATAATTCAAAATTAAATTTTTCAGGAAGAGGATTTTTGGGATGTTACATCCACCGGTCCTAAACGCTGCCGGAGTTGCATCCCCATAGGAGCACCGCACCACCGCCTCTCGCTCATCGTTGTCCACCTTCCGGCCTCACTTGGTAATTTTTGAGCCCAACGAAATAAATCATGTGCCTCCTCTTTTTGCCCACCTCGCCACCCGTCGCCCACCACCAGACGCCGGTGACCGCCACCCCGAGCTGCCACTATCACAAGCTGGGCCATATCAGCACTCGGAGCTAACGTGGGTGCCATGTTATGCCACGTCCTGGCCACCTCAGCACTTTTACACCCCATCGACCTACCCCATGCCACCTCACCCCAAAAGCCCGCCCGTGGACTCAGTCCATAGACCATGGTCCATATGTCAGACAGACATTATAAGTTGATCATGTCTTATGAGTAAAGTTGTATAATCTCTGCAGAGTGTATAATCTATCCTGGATAGCCATGCCCACGGTCATGGGCATGCCGAGTAAAGTTTTTCACATATTAGACTTTGTTTTTTCAAAATGGTTTATAAAAAGCTTATGAATGGATGGAATTCATAGAAGATTAAAAAAAGTATGGATGGATGGAATCCATATGAGATCTTTTCAAAAAGATAGTCTAGGTGGGATGTCTGTAGTTAGGTTAATGTGGGGATGGACCTACACTAACCGTATTAATTTCATTAATAATACTATTTTTACTTATTGTATTAAATTCATCAATTTTCAATCTATTTATGATATTTCTTTAAATGTGGCTTTATGCTCAAATTAACTACATATGCCTTCCTTTGTTACCTTTATCATTATATCACACTCTCCCATGTGACTTGTGGAGTACATTTTATGTGCTCACCCTTACTCACTCTATTGCTCAGAGGAGGATGACTTCGACTATGGTGAGGACTAGAATGAGTAGGCCGCGTCTTACTGTCGTTTGCCTGTAGGCAGGCTCAGTGAGCTTCTTCCGCTTCAGCTTTTTCTTTCACTGCTATATTTAAATTTGGCCTATGGGCCATGGATATAAACTTTGGTAATCATGCCCATATTTAGTTAATGAATAAATGTCATTATGGATGATATTTATCTTTGTTGTCCACTGTGTGCATTAGTTGATCCTAGACTAGCACGATTTACACAGAGAATCCAGGAGTTGTTGCTTCGGGGTCCGACAGAGATGGTATCAGAGCCATGACGACTCTAAGACTAGGACGAGGCCATAGGTAGAACAGAATGGTTGAATCCTAAGGACTTATTTTTAATACAGTAATTTTAAAAAGTTCTACATAACCTTACATATCAATCTTTGCTCACTCTTATCTAGGGGTGGACAATTGGCTTGAAGCTCGCGAGCCGGCTCGGCTCGGGCTCGAGAAGTTTCAAGCCGAGCCAAGCCCGGTCTGCAGCTCGGGGAAAAAACGAGCCGAGCTCGAGCCGCTCGCGGGCTGCTCGTTGGCTCGTGCGAGCTAGCCCACGAGTAGGAGCAGCCCAGTCCCCAGTCGCCCGGTCGGCCCAGTCGGCCTAGTCGAAAGCGAGTGCGGTGCGATCGATCGATCTCGAAAGCGAGTGCGGTCACTCAGTCGGGCCAACCCTAACCCTAACCCAGTCGCTCGCGCGGCCGCTGTCCCCCACGCGCGGCTGCCGTCTTTCCCCCGCGAGCAATCGCCGTCCTTCCACCTGCGCGCGGTCGCCGTCTGTCCCCCCGCGCCCGATCTCCGTCCTTCCCCACGCGCTCGGCTGGCGGCTGCCGTCCTTCCCCAAGCTCCATCGTCCCCACGCGCGAGGGCGGCATCCTTCCATCCGCCTCCTGACCTCGCCGAACCAGCAGCCTCGGTGAGTTTGCTCCTATTTTGTTGAGTTGTGCAATGGTTCTAGTCTCTATTTAGTGCATAGAAGTGTTGATCTAGTGGCACACTTATTTGCGAAATATGTTTCAACTGCTAGAGATACATGTATATGCGCATGTTTCCATTGAGCCTGCTCTCTGTTAACTGCAAGCCATTTTGGCTCGTTCGGTTAACTTCAAGCCATTTTGGCTCATTCGGTTAACTTCAAGCCATTTTGGCTCATTCGGTTAACTTCAAGCCATTTTGGCTCGTTCAAGCCATTTTGGCTCGTTCGGTGAATGTGTCTGCTCTCTGTTGTGGCTCTGTTAACTTCAAGCCATTTTGGCTCGTTCGGTGAATGTGCCTGCTCTCTGTTGTGGCTCTGTTAACTTCAAGCCATTTTGGCTCGTTCGGGCTCGCGAGCCGGCTCGAGCCTCATTTCAAGCCGAGCCGATCCCCTCGTGTAGCTCGTTTTGGAAACGAGCCGACCCGAGCCTACTGTTCACCCATGCCAGACCGAGCTTGGCTCGAGCCGGCTCGGCTCGGCTCGTTTCCACCCCTACTCTTATCTCTCAATCCTTCCTCATGTTTGTGCCATCATTCAAAAAACTTATTTCAAACTTCTCCCTTGTTCAAACAATTATAGATGAACATTTATCAAGATTGACTAAATGATGGATGGAGTGTAAGACTTCATCGACTACTTCGTTGTTTGGGTTTCCAATGTCGAGCTATCTACATGCACCAAGAAGACATCATGGAGATCAGGCGATGTGACATCGTTTTACTTTACTCCTCACTAAGCGAACTAGACAAAAGAGTCTTTGTTACTGTTTTAAGGGAAGCGATTCTTCATTCGAGGGAGCCAAGCAAGATGCTAATCGTAAAGCAGTTCTTCGACTATAGCGCCACTTCAGTCTTCACCTTGAAGGATCACGCTTCATACCTCGAGAGCCTTGAAGGGTCATGCCAAGACAACCCCTACCCCATTTAGGTTAAGTTGCTAAGCTAGCTAGTAGACGGTGTTACAAGCTGTCAGTTCTCTCTTCTGTCGATAGCTGTAACTACTAATTTATAAAGCTTTTGCTAAGTTGGTATTTTGTTTTAGGTTGTGCAAAACATCCCTTGTTCCCCTCTTTGTCTTAAGTCCCTTCTCTCCTAATCATTGGAAGCATCAAGCTAGAACACCGACTGCTAATACCCTTTAGACAACAAGCAGAAGGCTACAAAAGCTTATGAAGGGACGTCTGAATTAGATCATAGCTCAAGTCACATAGAGTAAGATCCAAACCCATTTCTTTGCTAACCTACCCGAATCTTAGGGATGAGATTCTCTTAAGGGGGTAGTTTGTAATAGCCCAGTTGTTTATTTCAATTTATGAGTAAAAAATAAATTTAATTAATTGGTTTCAAAATAAAAACTTGTATTTTGGTTGCTTGAATTTTAAATTTGCCCTATTTTCTGCTTTAAAAAGGCTTGTATTTGAAAAATAATTTAAGTAAAAACATAAAACTATTATTAAATAAATATTTTGAATTTTTATAAAAATCCTAATTCAAATTAATTATTTGAGTTTATTTGGCTTTTATCTGGATTTTCTAGAGTTTAAAATCAATTTTAAAATTAAAAGTAATTTCATCATAAAAATTTAAGACCAAATTAAATTTAAAATATTTTTCCTAAGTCCATAATGATTCCAAGAATTTCTTTGAATTTTTTTAGAATTGTTAGAATTTTTTTGGTATTTTCTGAGCCTTTAATGGATTTCTCTGGTTTTCTATGAATTAAAAATAAAATTTTAATTTGAACTCCCCTTCCCTCCTCCTTGCGCCGACAAGTGGCCGATCCAGATCATGCCACCTTGCGTCGTTCCAAAAGCCCCACCGCCCACTCCCTTTCCTTTCCCTCTCTCCAACAGACACACGAGCCCTGCCTGTCATCCCTACCGCGCCGCTCGCCCCTTTCCCTTCTTCCTCTCCCACTTTCCTTCCCTTCAGCCACCAAATCCAGCGAGACCTCGGCTTTCCTTCCTCGCCTCCTCTTCTGTTAGAAACCAGAGTAAATCTTCCCCAAATCCTGAGTTTCACCTTCCTTCCGTGCCTCTCCTTTCCTTCTCTCCCCTGATCTTCCATCCGCCGGCCGCCAATAACGGCGAGAAATCCCAGCTGAGCTTCCACCCTCCCTGCCCTGTCTTGCTCTCAAACCCCACTAGGAGTCCTCGCACCAAGCCTCGGAGCAACTCTTGCTAGTGATTCCGCCCCACTGGAGCAGTGCCAAGGCTCGTCGACAACACCTCCTGCCTCAACGTGATGAGGACGACCTCTCCCACCCTCCACTGGTCCCAAACACCGCCAAAGCCGCATCCTCGTTGGAGCACCGCACTGCTGCCGCCTTCCTTGGTAATATCTATGCCCACCAAAATAAACCCCGTGCCCCCTCTCTCTTTTGCCCACCTCGCCGCCCATCGCTGGAACGCCGATGACCACTACCTTGAGCCACCGCTGTCGCTAGCTAGGCCACAACAGCACTTGGAGTTGACATGGGTGCCATGTGGTGCCACATCCTGGCTACCTTAGTGCTTTTCCGCACCATTGGCCTACCCTATGCCACCTCACCTCAAAAGCCCGCAAGTGGACCCAGTCTACAAACCATGGTCCATGAGTCAATTACCGAGCAAGTCATGACATCATAGACCAATTTTCCCATAGAAAAAATTTAGTCAAAAATCTAAATTCCTTACTGGCGTCATAAATATCTTTTCCTTTTTAGAAATAATTTTGGAAATTCCAGTTTTCCAATTTCTTTATGTCTTAAACTTCCAGGAGCCCGGTCTCCTTCTTCCTAACTCCAATTGAGCCTATTCAAATTTCTAAATTCATCATATTCCAATCTATCTATTCCTGCCCTCCTTATTAATATTTGAATTTATTTCAATTTTGTGGGTTATTTTCCCGTGTAGACTTCAACGATTTGGAAGAATTCTTTGACGACGATTTACACCAATTGATGGAGCATGGCAAGTCACACACCTTGACCATATTGATCCTAATTTGCAAATAAAATTATATTGTTTTAAATTATTCTGCATGCATATCTTTATTCAACTTATTTCAATTCAATTTTAAACATAGTTATTGCCTATTTGTTAATACCTCATTCAATATTGATTCCCAAATACCTTGTTACCCTAGAATAAAACTCTAGTTAATACACTAGTATGGAATAGAGAATTATGTATCAAATGCTTAGACCTGCTTAGACATATTTTTTATTTTGGGATAAATTTTTCACATAAAATGATAAAGTTTTCAAATATATTTTTCACTTTGGTGAGTCGAGAAGGACTAAGAAATATTTCCAAAATAAAATATAAAACTTAGCTTAGGCTAATGGATAAGTGGTGGGTGTTGGCATGTATTGTTGTTCGGTGACACAATGTTAATTGTCAGGCACAAGAGGTATGTGGTTTGAGCCTAAGTCAAGGACCGGTTTGTGAGCTACCACTACAAAGCCCTTTTCATACTACCATAGGGTTGGTATGCGACAGTTCTGGCTAACTAATTTGTGTGTCCCAACCTTAGTCTCGTTGTAGGTTGAAAGTGAGCGTGGTGTAGGCCATGTGAAGTCTCACTCGGCTCAAGAAGGGATCCCGGTATGGTGGATTCCTTACTGGGATGGAAGCTTAGTGTTGGTTTGCCCAGGTTGAAGGCTTTGCATTGTAAAGGCCTTGTCATAATCTTATTTGCACACCTTTGAAAGTGTGTTAGACAGACATTATAAGTTGATCATGTCTTGTGGGTAAAATTGTACAATTTCTGTAGAGTGTATAATCTATCCTGGATAACCTTACCCACAATCATGGGCATCTTGAGTAAAGTTTTTCATGGATTAAACCTTGTTTTTCAAAATAGTTTTTGAAAAACTTATGGATGGATGGAATCCATAAGAGATTAAAAAAAGTATGGGCAGGCTCAGTGGGCTTCTTCCGCTTCGGCTTTTTTCTTTCGCTGCTATATTTAGAATTGGCAAGCATGCCCATATCTAGTTAATGAATAAATATCATTATGGATTATATTTATCTTTGTTGTCCACTATATGCACTAGCTGATGCTGAACTAGTGCAATTTACACAGAGGATCTGGGAGTTATTGCTTTGGAATCCGACACTATCTCTCTCCCACCTTTATCCCTCTATCTCTTTCTCTAGGCCTGACAATCGGCTGCCGTGATGCAGGTGGCCGACGGCAGCAGCACAGCGTAGGTAGCGCATGTGTGTGTGTCACGACGACCTGTTGGCAGCGTAGGCCGGGGTTAGCCGGAGGCAGCACGGCGGCCATGGCGATGCAGGTCGGGGGCGGCGTAGTGGTCGTGTTGGCGGCAGGCCAAATGGCGGCGGGATGGTGGTGCGTAGGCTGAGGTGGTGTGGGCCAGGCAGTGTGGCTGGAGGGTGGCGTGGCTGAGGCGCCATGGCCAGTGGTGGTGGCAGGCGGCCGCCTCACAAAGCCGACATGGTTCTGCCAACCGTGGGCATGGCCGAATCGCATTTCACTCATGTTTTTAGCGTGTGCAATAGGATGCGTTCGCTTGGCCGATTGAGTTGTTTGCTCAACCGAGTGGCGATTCACACAGCGAAGTCTTAGCGAACGCGTTCTTTTCTGGCCGAACAATCTCTTGCTGTCCTTCCACAATTTTATCTTAATCCTCATATGATTCACCTCTGTTTCACCTTGTAAGTTCACACATGGCCTTTGAGGAAACGTTTGGACAGCTGCGTACCCCGGATCCTTCATTCAGTGAATTCGTTGAATGTGTTCAAGGCAAGTATCTCGCGACTGTAACCTCTTTGTTCCATGTATCATATCTACCATGATTATATGATCACTGCCACTAAGTACAATTATCACATTAGTAATGCTTGCCTGGTTATTATCATATCACTAAAGCTTTTCTAATTATTATCATATCACTCATGCTTGCATGGTTATTATCATATCACTAATGCTTGCCTGGTTGTTATTATATTACAAATGCTTGCCTGGTTATTATCATATTAGTAATGTTTGCCTGATTATATACTTGTAATCTTGTATTCATACCATGATGTTCTAGCTTATCTTGTTTTACATGCTTCTAGGTTTATTAGAATACTCAGTTAATAATGTTCTAGAATTCATGTTTTTAATTAGTATTTTAGAATTCATACTTAAATTATTAATGGGAGTAGCATATGAACATGTTTTAAATTTAGGTTTAAACCACTAGCAATCTTTTAACATTAGGGCTGCTATGTTTATTTTTCCTAATATCATGATCCATTACTCGTATGATTTGGTATGTGAGTCATGACTGATATATATAATACATGTTAATCTTACTAATAATCACTCATTACATAATAAAACTTGGATATTTGCCAACCCTTATGTGAGCTATGTTATAATATCTCTTTTATAATAATTCTTATATCACTATCACCCTACTATCATTCCACATTACCCTCATATCGGGAATTATGTTTCTCTATTTTTAATCTTAGCAAATCTTTTTTATGAATAGCATATGCCACTTTAATATTTACCACTTATAATGACATTAGATACCAATTGTAAGGAATACAACTTGTAATCATATATGATACCAAGTATAATTAATTCCAATTGTAGAGACTTAATACCAATTGTATAATCAACATGTATCCCACAAGATCAAATTTGGCACTTCATCTTCAATATTTCCATTTAAAATTATTTGAAAGACTTGAAATACCACTTGTAGGAAGATATCATATATGAGAGATACCAATTGAAAGAGAGGATACAACTCATCCCCAGGTCAAGATAATCAAGGTGGCTACCACTTTGGAATTTGGAGAGAATACCATTCTATGAAAAAGAGAATCAAACTAAGAGTAACATGGCATATAGAGTTAAGAAATACTTGAGAGTAGTTAGCAAGATTAAAAAGGATCAACTTGACTTTGAGGAGCAAAGGGAATGCCGAGGGAATTGGATACCAGTACATTTTGAATCAAATTAGTCATTTTCCAAAAAATCAATAGTATCACCAAAGGAAATACGGTCATACCGTTAATTGGTAGTAGCACTTGGTACATTGCGATAGTACCAAATTTTGGCGGAAAGCACGCCAATGATTGGATTTCAGAGGAGAGGATAGATATAATGGTGTAACTTACTCCAAAGTTTTTCACAAAGAAATATAAATCACTTGTGAAGCATTTCTAACTATAAGCCAAGATTAAAATGTTCCGGACAGACCCTAAGATCCATATCAGCGGGCAGCAAAGAAGTACGGGAAAGCTGTAATGGCATGCTTGGATAAGTGAGATTTATAAATCCCCATCATCCAAACAACCCTAACCTGGACAGATTCGACCGATGGTCCAATAAAGTTATGTTTTTTTTACTTAGTTATAACCTGGTAGGATTATAATTTAGGTATTTCTGAAGTACCAAATTGAGCAAGTATCTTCAGCTACAAGAGTTACACCAGTCTCCACATCGGGGATAATAAATATATTCGCAGTGAGATGGCATGTCTCTCTTTAGCCTACTTGTAGAACATATAGGAGGCAGATTAAGCCTGGCACAACCTTACAACATCACAAGAGCGTTGGTTTCTTCTCTGTCTGTCCACTTCAATATACTTAAGCTATAGCCCTACTTCCTGCATTTAGACAAGAGAACAACTTAAATAACGAGCAGATAACAATGGCTACTAGTAAAAAAACACATTGCAAAGATCAAAATACCTTCATTGTTGAAAAAAGGTAGGCTGACGGCCACCCACATGTCGTCACTGAAGGGGAGAACGGTCACGCCTTCCGGTAATACCATGTCAGGGCGGCGTGGGTAGACCTGGATTCGGTTAGTTGACATCAGGCAACCGCATCCATCAGAAGTAACAGGCGCTGCAGTTGCTATCACCGCAAGGTTGGAAGTATTGGTTGAGGGCCTTGAGGCTAAGGGGAGCGATGTGCGTTCCAGAGACGAGTCCATTACACCATCCTCAGTGCTTGGTTCTGGAAGGGCCGGTTTGTCACCTTTCATGTTGGCAGGTTGGACATGTTCATCAAGAGACTGGGTTGATTCAGCGATAGGATGGGGATTAGCAGACCCAAGAGAGCGAGAATCATTATCCACTGCAAAATGACCAAACCATAGGGGTGAGTAGATGGAAATCCAGATAGACCCACACACAGAAAGCACAGCCATCGAAGGGCAAATACACGCAAAAAGGAACTTACACATATAACATATTGGCAGTATGTAAACACTGATATAAGTACTTGGTGCTACCAATGCCCATTACAGCATGAATCCAAAGTCACCCAAGTTCAAAGCAGTAGAAATTAAGCTTAAGCTCATGCAAATGGTACAATAGAGAATCCGCAGACGATAGACAACATTCTAAAATTAACTACAACACATTAGTACCTCCTAGATGCACATCATTTGCAATTTACTAGTCACATCAAACTTCTATTATATGGGTCATATCGCATATGCTTGTATTAGAAGATCACATTCTTAAACAGGAATGTGGAATTGTGGATCAGAAACTGGTTCAGAAGAAGCCCTGTACTAGAGGCTAAGGTAGCATATGCCCATGTCAAGTATTTGAAGTAACAGCATGCAGAAAAAGGGGAAAGGGAAGGTAACCAGAAAACTCACTAGCATCACAGTCATTCTTCTTGTCACTTGTTACTGATTGGGGCACTGAAAAACCAGGTTCTTGAATGTTGACCTCTTCTCCAGCAGATAGGCTCTCGGTTCCTTGTTGCATATGTGATCCTACTAGAACAGCGGAAAAAAGGGAGTCCTTTTTACCTAAAAAGCAAAAAAATTGTTGGTTGTCATATGCAAGAGTTCCAAGAGAGGTTGTGCATTGAAGAGAGAGAGAGAGAGAGAGAGAGAGAGAGAGAGAGAAGAGAGGGAACAATTGAATATAAAAGGATACTTAAAAATAGAATCTACACAGAAATAATCACAACACAATATAAAGCATTGTAGACAAGTAAAACATAGCCAAAAAAACACTTTGACAAAAGAATGATAAAGGTCCAAATATTCACAAAAATGCCATCTAATTAATAGATTGGAAGGGGAAAAAAGGGTGGAGATGGAAATAACATATGTTAATCACCCTCATCTCACAAGGAGCACAATTTGTGACAGAAAGCACTGTCTTCTGCAATCATAGGCAGAGATAAGTCTGGAAGAAAAAGTTAGAGCTGATTACACAGTTTGTTCCGTAAGTCCTGAGAATCCTTCTGACCAAATTGTGAATTGCAGCCTTCAGCTTATGGCCTGTTCTTTTCGGCTGCGGCTTATAGCTTTTGGCTGAAATTTTTGAATTTTGGCTGTTTACGGTACAGATTACGAAGAGACAGATACTTATTTGCGATTTTGGCTGGTACAGATGTTGGGCTTTTAACGTGTAGATCGTTTAACTTGTAGACCCCGTCTTGAGAAAATACTCCGTTTGAAAGTTAAGTACTGTACAGAAGCCAAAAGCTGATTTGAGAAGCCCAAAAGAACAGGCCCATAAACCAAGTTAACCAAATCTACACTTCCAGCTGAACCTAAATAGCCAAAAATAATTTGGGTGGTTTGTTCAGTGAGATTACAAATCTGAAATCACAGGACAAAGAAATGGTGTCCTAGTCCCAATATCTTTTCAGAAAGAATGCTTATTACCCCTAAAACCCAACCTTTCCCACCATCAATTTACTGATCTTGCTGCCTAAAGGTTAAGAACAGAATACATAGTTGGGGCCAGTCAGTGGATGCATCCAAAACAGCAAGTCAAGATCTGGGGAATAAAAAACAACATCAAAGATTTCAAGAATAAGCAAAGGAGAAAAGGAGAGAGAAATATGTAGAAGCGAAGCACAGACAAGGTACAGACATGAGGGGAGCAAGAAGACTGGTAAAAAAAGTACGGTGCAGAAGGAAGTAAACCCCAGACAGAATAGGTGGAGGCACTTGGAAATTGACTTTGTTGCTTAGAGATTGAAGCAGTTTGACAACCACCTTTAGATCTTCATCCAAAGGCTAGTATAGAAAGGAATACAAAATCTGCATCACCATTTACAAGTCATAACGCTCTACCCTTATGTAGGAAATGTCTAAGCTTAGCAAATCGGATTGATATTGCTATTAAGGCTAAGAATTTCATAATCAAGGACGTATCAATACAGGCGATGCACAATACAGTACGGCGATAGGTCACTATGACATTCCCCAAAAATCAGCGGCCCTGCTATATATATAGCACATGTGCATGGGCTGGGCTTTTGTTTGAGGGGATTTTCTGTTTTCGTGTCGGGCCTTATTGGCGAGTATTGGCTGTCGGGTCCTGTCGGGATTTTTCTTAAGGAAAATAATCTGATACACCATCAATATGTATCGGGGCTGTATTGGTACCCAATATGTACTGGATATTGGTACACAAGTTGGCTAGTGTATCGGGGTATCAGAATCATAATGGACAGAAATACATGTTGAATTTCATTAAGAATGAATTTTTGAAAAAGGGAATACTTTCATTGATCAATAATAGCAAAGGAAAGATACTACTATACTAGCAAATTCACTACTCTGGTCGGCAAGTTTGTTCCTAATCTGAAGCTCGTTATTTCAGTAGTTTAAATGACTTACTGTCTTTGAAATGTTGAAAAGCAAGTTTAGCAGCAATCATCTCTGCTTGCTTCTTAGTGTTCGCTGGTTCTCCCTGAAAACTTTTGCCTTGAATTTCCACAGTTGATTTGAAGACAGAAGAATGATTTGGGCCATCTGAAACTGTATTATAGACAGGCAAGGGAAAGCCTTCTCTCTGTGCTAATTCTTGTAGAAGATTCTTATACAATACTACTTGAACCTACAAAAGGTAGAATGGTTCATCAAATTAGTTTTACCAACCAAATTCAGCACATACCTTACAAAAGTATTTTTGGCAGAACAAACAGTTTAGGATATTACAAACTATAGCATCCCCTCTCATAAGTGTTCTATGTAAAAGCCATTGTCCCCATAAAAAAAGCCATTTTCCTGAAGTTCACCATAAAAGCCTAGTCATCAAATAGATCAAGCTTCACTGTTCCAATATGTACAAATAAAATAAGTTAGTGATTTCAATTTACTTCGCATTGCTCCTGGGTATTATCTAAACTACTACCTCTGTTCTTTTTTACTTGTCGTTTTGGATATCGATATGGTTTCCAATACGCACATTTGACTATTGTTTTTTCTAATTATATGTTAATAAAAATTATTAAAAATGTGATGATATGAAAATATTTTTGATGACAAATCTAGTGATATCATTTCCACGTGACAAATCCAAATACTTTTGTGCATATTAGCGGTCAAAGTTTAGAAAGGTTGACTGCACGCATTCTAAAACAATATCTAAAAGAGAATAGAGGGAGAATCTCTTTAATAGGAGAAACATGAACCGAAAGTTTATTTATTATTCAAATAAATGATGATGGTTGGATTAGTTATCATATACAGGTGAGGCAATGGTATCAAAACCACTCCATAAATAAAAATATTATACCAACCGGCAATTGCTCTTGCGAGCTTGCTTCTTGAGGTAAGGACATCAGAGCAAGTTTTGCAGCAGCAAATTCTGCCTCCTTTAGTGTGTAAAAGTGTTGTGGACTTTCAAATGTTTGCCCATCTATGGTCACTATTGACTTGAACAGAGGTGCATGAGGTGGACCGTCCCGAATGGGTTGATACGAAGGCAGCTCCTTGCCTCTCTTCTGAGCATAAATTTGCAATTGACTCTTGTAGTTAAGTTGGTTTCCAGGCAAAGAAATACATGAAGTTGATCCAGCCTACAAAAGGTAGAGCAGTTTATCGAAAGAATATTGCCAAATTTAGCACATACCTAAAAAATATATGCGACTAAACAAGCTGTTTAGAATATCAGAAAATAGAGCATCCCTTTCATAACTGTTCTATGTACAAGTCATTTTTTAAGTTATCAGTTCAAAAGTCACTTTATCAAATAGACCTAAATTCCACAGAAGTTAGTGGTTTCAATTTACTTATCTTACTTAGAGTTCTTGGGTACTCTCTAAACACTCGTAGTTGGAAGATGAACTTAAAGTTTACTAATAATACAAATAAATGCTGAAGGATGGTTTAATACTCATAAATAGGTGAGATGGTGCAAATTAAAAACTCTGAAAGCGGGGAAAAAAGGTGGAACCAACCAGCAATTGCTCTGGTGGGTTTGCTTCTTGAGGTAATGACATCAGAGCAAGTTTTGCAGCAGTGGATTCTGCCTCCTTTATTGTGCGGCAGAATTGCGGGCTTTCAAATGTTCGCCCATCTATGGTCACTGTTGACTTGTACAGACATGCATGAAGCGGACCGCTCTGAATGGGGTGATACAAAGGCAGATCTTTGCCTCTCTTCTGAGCATAAATTTGCAATTGACTCTTATAAGGAAGTTGGGAGTCTACAATAAACAAAGTAGTGAGTATGATGAATATAGCAAAAACACAAGCGACAGATCAGCAAGAACCTTTCTAGTGGGCATGGAAAAAACTTCATAACAACATGAGTGAAAAAAAATCCAAATCATTGTAAGGGACATATATATAATAACTACTTCAACAAACCAAAGGATTAATCAGGGCAAAAAAAAAAAGAACAAAAAGAATAATTTTCAAGATAGTACTATTGATCAGATAATAGAATGTCCTGAGACACAAATGTGTAACCATTTTACAACCTAAAAAACAACTTATTGTGCAATTCCTAACATTAATTAGGAGCTACATTACCAACAAACTTAAGTCAACTCTCGCTGTATTGCATGCAACTTACATTTGTTTCCTTGCAAAAAAGCAAATATACCCCCATTGCTAAAACCAAAAACACGTAGTATAACCTTTATGGTTATAAGCAACCATATGGTCCATATAAAAGGTTTTCCAGGTACAGCTTGATTTTTGCATAAGCTACGTAAACTAAGTAGAGGCAGCTCGACTGCTAGAGTGCAATTGGGGCCATGGTTATTACGGTGGTGAGGCGAGGCACCACCTTCACACAACAATATCACTTATGGCGCGCGGCGTGGCGACACCATACACATAAGTAGTCACAAAAATATTGGACTTCCGAAGGGTTTCAACAGAAGAAATATAAAGCAAGGACTTTATTGCAATTTCAAAAAATAGGAGGACTTTATTGTAATTTCAGAAAATAGGAGGACTAAATTGCAAAATGTCAAACCCTAAATCCTAATAACTGGCGTGCGTGGCGGCGGCCGCACGGTCAGTCTTCGCCCTCTCGCCCGCTCACTCGGCCGCCTCTCGTCCTCTCGCTCACTCGGCCGCCTCCCTCCTCTCTCCCTCTCTCCTTCCCCCATCTCCTCCGCCTCCGGCTCCGGCGAAGCCGAGCCAGCTCGCCGACGGCCGCTCCCTCTTCCCGCCGCCACTCTCCACCGCCCCCAAGCGGCAGCCGCGGAGGAGGCGGCGAAGACTCGTCGCCGGGCGAAGCAGGAGGCGGCGCGACCACGGATCTGGCATGCAGCCTCCGGTCCGCCACAACGATATGGCGACGAGATATCGCCAATATCTCAACGCCATAACAACCTTGATTGGGGCTTCATCTTGTTTAGGAATCAAAGGTTACCTTTAGCTGTTCTAAGCTCAGAAATCAGGTACCCAATCCCCAAACACTCAAATAACATCAGGCATGTGTCCCACTACATAAGTTATGTGGGTTATAGCAAAAGCTATGTGGGTTATAGCGAAAAGCTTGTTATACAAAAAGCTAGGGACTAACAACTGCTGCCAACCAGCAAAAACAGAAAGATATTACAATAGATGAACATTGCCATGTGGTTGAAGCTCTTTATTATGACTGATAGGTGAGCATGTACATCATCAGTGTCTCTGTTAGTCACAAGAAAGATTTTGTATCAAATGTAAAATTGGCAGCGAGTTCAGTACAACTTCTCTGTAGCTTATTAAGTGTATGCTCCACGCAGTAGTTTCACTATGTTCATTATACCATCACCAAAATTCTACCTTTAGGGTCAAGTAACTACAAAAAGCTCATGATGTTCTTGAGAAATCGAATGCAATAACTCTCCATCAATACCAAATCAAATAATAATGTGTGCTGGTGAGTCTATCTACTGACATGAATGCTTTGTACTCCTCCGGTTGCTCACTATGAAACGAGAAACTACGAGTCTTCAGGTCGCCTCGTGCTGAGTTCGGCTTCCGACAAAACTGAGTCTTCTTGCAACGGCTTGATTATTTCCAACAGATTCCCCCCTAATCAAGACTTTGCTATGCCAAATCTTTGCGCAGAACTTGTGCCACAAACTCATGTACCAGGATGGAGCAACGGCCTCCACGCCCGGCCTCCACGCGCACGAGATCCGCAGGACCCGCTCAGGCGACGTCGCGAGCCATTCGCTCGATCGGACGACGCGGCTTCCTCCGCACGAACCGACACCACGAACTCCACTCCTCCTACGACTCGATCAACCTAGCAACTGACTCAAACCCAATCGTAACCTGGTGTCGCAACTAGCCTGCGGGCACACGAGCGCACGCCGCGACACAACGCGACGCCCGCGACTCAGACTCAAACGCGCAATCAGACTCAAACGCGCACGCCCGGACAGGACCCCATGGCGTGGTTTATTCCTAACAATCACCCCCTAAACCATGACACCCCGCACGCCCCGACCTACAGGAGCGTGGGCTTGTCGTCGACGTCGGCAAGGAGCGCCCTTTCCTTCTTCTTCCGCGGCGGTCCTCGGCCATGTGGTCGCGCCGCCGCGATCAAAGCACCGCCCTGTAGCGGCCCGCTGCGCTGCCGAACCCCGAGCTCGTGCCGCTATCGCCGCCGCCGTTGTGGCCGCTCGCTCCGCCACCACGCCGCCGCCGCCGCCAAGCGCCCGCGCTTGCCGCCGCTGCTGTTGCCGATGCTCCTCCCATCGCTCCTCGGTGGCGCAGCTTGTCCGACGCCGTCCGCGCCGCCTCAACACCACCGCAGCGTTCCCGTCACACGCACTGCCGACGAGCTCCTCCATGGACATCGTCTTCAAGTCCGCGAACATCTCGATGGAGCACGCGATTTGGTTGTACTCGCCAAAGACAACGCGCAGCATCTTCACGACACGTTCCTCCTCCATCTTCTCCCCTAGCTCGCGCAGCCTCCGCGGTGGCGAGAGTCGAGACGCAAGGCGAACTCGCCGATCGCCTCCCGCCCTGAACGTCGCGAGCTTGAATTGCTTGAGGAGGTGCCGCGCCTTGCCTCTCGCGCGCGCGCATCGCCCATCCTCAAGGACTTCACCGCCGCCACGCTTCCTTGGCGCTTCTTCCGGGCGAGCCCGGACTTCATCTCCGACAAAGACATCGCGCAAAATGGCGCCAATGCCCGCCGATCCTTGCCGCGGCCGACCTTCTCGGACTCCACGGCGCCCCGAGCTCCATGCCCTCCGGGTTGACTCGCATCACGAGCGCCACTGTGGTAGTTCGCTTCACAAGATCGGGACCTCCATCCCGCCAGAGTTGATGACAACGCGGTCCGTCGCGAAAGGCTACAGCGACTTCAAGCCGCTATCACCGGCACCAAACTTCTGCGGCAATGCCATCTTCTTCTCCTTCACAGGCTAGCTCTGATACCAAATGATGGAATACGCCCAAGGATCACTCAATCTCACCGATTCTGTGTATCGCTCAAATGGAGTGAGGAGACGGGCTCACAGAGATTGAATGTAAGGTTCAGGGATGTGCTATTTTCATTACGATGGACAGTACTTCGGCAATACAATGATTCCAGGAATTGAGACTCTGTTTTTAACAAAACAGCCGATTACATGGAATTTAAATCTTACGGGAAAATACTAACTACTCCCTAACTGAACTCCTGAAAACTCTCCATGATGGACTTGATCCGATCAACTCGTTATTGCAGATCTGGACTGTTTCTTCCAACTGACTGGGTGTTGCCGAAGCTTCAGGGAGAAACTCCGAGTCTTCATGTCGCCTCATGCTGAGTTCGGCTTCAGACAAAACTGAGTCTTTGCAACGGCTTGATTATTTCCAACAGGGATCATTTCCATTTGTTGTAATGATAATATCAATGAAGTTGACTTGTAATGATCCTAAATAGACAATCAAATCATTTTTCGTTTGCTACAAGATTCTCAATAGCTAGCAAAATGGTTAAAATTTTACCACTTTGTACATGCCTCAGATGATATGGGGGAAAATATAACATCTACTAAGGGCATATTCTTTTCAACCGAAACTAACGGCTTTTGGCTTTTGCTATAGTACCGAACTTTCAAACGGTGCATTTTCTCAAGACGGAGTCTACAAGTTAATTGTAGTACACGTTAAAAACCTAATATCTGTATTAACCAAAATCGCAAGCGAGTATCACTCTCCGTAATCTCTGTCGTGAACAGTTAAAATTCAAAAATTTCAAACAAAAGTCATAAGCCGCAGCCACGCCAAATAGGCCCTAAGGCACTAACCATAGTGCCTAAATCCAATATCAACACCCCATTACCCGAGAAAGGCGCTACTCGAAAAAAAAGAATTGGGATTCCTAAAGGAAGGATTCCACCAAAAACAAAAAACCGAAAGGGTTCTCTTAAGAAAGAATTCACACAAGCAAGACCTTATTTTACTCGTTTCGTACGGAAACGACAACTCACCGGACAGCGGGGGAGAGGGGGGCGGGAGGGAGGAGAGGTGCTCGAAGGCGGCCATGGCAGCGAGGTTCTGGGCCTCCTTGGCCGACCACGTGGCGTCGTCGTCCGGCGAGCGAAACTCAGCTCCGTTGACGGTGACGGTGGCGCGGAAGAGGGGAGCGTGGGCCAGGCCCTCGCGCCGGTGGGCGTACTCCGGCGGTGCCCACCGCCGCTGGTGGCACAGCTCCTGCAGCCGCGACTTGAACATTCTCGCGATCGACCGGATCGGGGCTCTCTCTCTGGCGCTCTCCACTGCTCTACTCCGATTGACGTCTATCGTGTTCTCTCCTCGCTTGTCTTTCCCCTCTCCTCTGCTTCTCCCCGTGGCTCCTCAAGCTTTCTTGCCTTCCTTTTAGAATGCTTGTGTTAAGTGCGGCCTAAGTGAAGAATAAAGCTACATCAGCACACTGCAAAAGTGACATATTTTTAACAATAAAGATACAGAAAATGCAAAGCAGATTAAACTTCACCAGAGAATACCCAAAAAAAACCAAAAATCTCACCTTCCATCGGCTGCGGCCCCTGGACGATCTCCTGGTGCGGCACCGGCATCTCCTAATCCTGGTCCTGCTGCGGCGGCTGCGAACAACAAGCACCAGAACGGTTCAAGACACGGAGCCCAAAATAGAAAATGAGAACTTTAGAAATCACCACTGCAGCAGCGCCCGCAAAACCACCCGAAATCGAACCCGATCAAAACAATCCCCAAATCGCAAATCCTATACGGAACCGTCAAGCAAGGCGCGAATGGCGATGTCGCGCGGGGTTTTACCTCGGGGGCGCGGGGGGTCACCATGGTCATGCACCGCGGCGGCCGCGGTGGACGGATGGGGGATCGAATCGCGGCGATCGCCGCGGAGAAGATGGGGATTTGAGACTGGCGCTAGGGTTTAGTGGAGGGGCGAAGGGATGGAGCGGAGGGGCGGCGGGGATCGAGGAAAAAAATGATTGGAGGAGCGCGTGCGTTTTGTGGTTTTCCAGGATGCGGGCTTTTGCGGCTTTAAGGGGCGGTTTGGAGCTTTAAGGGTGTGTTTGGTTGCCTGAATCTCCTTCGTTCTGGTTAAGTGAATCTGTATAATCTGAGAAACAGCCTGTTTGATTGTCTGTATGAGTGGATACAGCCTGCATGAGCGGATGCAAAAATACACCCTCATCCTGGATGGGTGGATACGCTCAAAATGAGCTTCACTCGCCATCCTAGATGGGTTGATGCGATGTATCTTATGCGGTCCCACGTGTCACCTCTCAGGTTTGGTAGACTGCATCCGCTCATACAGACAACCAAACAACATCTCAGTTTTTTTACATCCGCTCATGCAACCTCACCAAATATCTTCTTTTTCTGAAATACGATTCCACTCAGCCTGCATCCACTCAGTCAGGATATACGATACAACCTCCATCCACGAACCAAACACACCCTAAGGGGCGGCTTGGAGATTTGTCGGCTGGTGTCTTGTTTGTTTTTAGAGATTTGATTAATAGATTTCATCTTAAAATTTTATTTTAAAAGGATAATCTATTTGAAAGCTAGATATTATAAAAAACAGTTTTTAGAAACTAAACGATAGAATCATAAATACTTCTTTCTGATACGGCTTCTTCATTTTTTCACTCTCGTCTTGTTCTAAAGATAAATTAAGGGTCACGGACGTATCATGTATCCTACTCCTCTTGCTTGTGCCTCGTGTACACATCTCTCTTTCACTTTCCCTAATGTTTATATTCTCCTTCTAAAAGACACTTCTTCCAATTATTACTATTTATTTTCAACCAAAAGCCATTAGGTACAGTCAGAAGCCATCAGCTGCAGCCAATATGAACAGAGTCTAAGACTCTGTGCTTCAGGTTCTAGGCTGTTCGTGAGAATGGGATGGGTGGTTTAGTAGTTTGTCATGGCCTCGCTCTAAACGGTTTTAGCTTCTGTCTTCTTAATTTCATCTTTTTTGGTTTTTTGAGTTTTTTCTTTTTTTCCTTTTATTCTTGTGTATTGTCCGTAATGATACAACGTTTTAAAAAAAATTAAATTTAAGTACTTAAAAAAGCCACGGCTCAAATCATGCATGATCCTGCCTGATATGGCCATGGCTGTGGCGATGAGAGAGAGTGAGGATGGCTGCTGATGAGGGAGAGCGAGGGCGGTCGGTGAAGAGGCCGGCGATGAGGGAGAACGAGGGTAGCGTGGAAGAGGCCGTCAGTGAGGGAGAGCGAGGGTGGCGTGGAAGAGCTGCCGGTGAGGGAGAGCGGTGGAGGCGGCAGGGAAGACGCCGACGACAGTGGGGCTTCGTGTTGCAAATAGACGAAGTCGCGACTCACAAGGAGCTTCGTTAAGTCTTTCAGTCTCTCGATTGGATCGATACAAGCACTTAGTAGTTAGTACAAAATCATAAGACCTAGGCCTAGCTCAAGTCTAGTCCAAACTACTACAGATCCAAAATGATTCAATCCATATAAATTTTTAGGTTACCCTGATCCAAAAGCCTGGGCTGGTCCAAGCCTATTAGCAGCCTTACTTTCAACTTTTGATGCTCCAAGGACGATTGCTATGTAGGGCTTACGTGTCATTTGTGCTACAATGAAGTAGTTGTGCGAAAGAGTTGTTTCAAAAATGAAATAAAATTGCACGGGAGAAAGTCCTACATGTCGTAGTATACAGCATGAGCAAACACTTGTAGATACATGACCTATACGTCAGAGGGGGAGGCGAGGCATGGTTTTTATAATTGATCATGCTAGATGGGTAACGCGGGAGAAAGCAAGAGGGGGTGCAGTGAGGTGAGGTGTAAGCTCCCGTCGCTAGCGTTGATGCACCGGTGATGCTCTGAAGTTAAGTAAAAGTTACACCGTAAGTTGCCAAAGAAATTATAACATGTCGTTTTTCACATCGCCACACCTAGAATAAACAATTTACAATTGTAACAACCAAATAAAAGTAAACTAGGGGAAAAACAAACCAAAACGATGCATGTATAGAAATATCCCAAATCTATCACCAAATGTCAATAGGTCAACAATTAACCACCAAAAGTAACCTAATTGGAAGGGCCCTGATCAACTCGGCTTCGGCTTCTGGCTTATTTTTCACTATTCATAAGTTTCGTCTTTTTCTGAACTTTTGGCTTTTTGTTGAGCTTTTTTGCCGGTTCTTTTTCCCGTATTTGTTTGTATTATATGTAATGGGCTAACATATTTTTTTATTTTTAAATTTTTTTAAATTTAATTATGCTAAATAAGCCTCACTACCATGCTGGTGCTTTTTTCAATACACAAGTGTTTTCCGCCATAAGCCACGAGCTTTTCAGCCGAACCGATCACCACCCAAGAACAACATAGAGAGGGCTAAGGTACATGGGGAAAGCCTACAAAGTGGAGTTAATGTACCTCGAGTAGGGTTTTCATTACCAGTTTTAAATTTTTACCAGGGGAATCTGGTATAACCAATTTTAACGATTATCACAAAAATTTGGTAGATTTCATCTAAATATTTCAAATCAAAACTTACATTTAGAAAAGGTCAAAAATCAATGAAAATTGACCAAAAATTCGTTGAAAATATCGGATGAATTTTGGACAAATTCAAAAACACTAGAAGCATGCGTGTGAATTCAGAAAAAAATATCAGAAAAAACATGTATGTAAATTTGAGAAATATGAAAGCCTGAGGTAGCTAACTAGCAATAACAAAGTTTGTCAACAAAAAGTCCATGACCGGTCTGATTAGAAGCAATCCATCAATTAAGCATGCAGGCAAATACATGATAAGCAGGCATTAACAAATGTCACCTATTAGTGCTTCAAATGCCACTATTATAGAGAAACTAGAAGACACAAGCAAGATAGGTGCAAGAGCTAGCCGCTGCCAAGCTTCCCAACTCCGCAAGATCAAGGACCATGCACTTGACACTAGGTGGTGCTAGCCTCAAGCTCCCCACCATGGCGGTATTTGATTCGCTCGTGAAACTTTTGCTTGAGGACATTAGGTTGGTGCCCTGCAGCAGCCAGCACCTTGGTCAGCTATCCACAGCTACGAAAACATGCGTCTATTTGCCCTAGCTGGCTTGACTGAGCTGAAGCTCAAGGCTAGTGGGGAGGAGCTTAGGAGGGGGCGCAAGTTGCATCTAGCTCAACATGTCATCCTCCATGTGCTGATTTGAGGATTGGGACTGGAGAGATAGAGATTAGGGAGGAAGAAGAGGTGGAGAGCAGAGGAGGAGCCGAGTGCACAGCCTTTAGGGGGAAGGGATTGGGTTTCTGCACCTATGACTTAGGGCAAACAAAAGAGGAGGATCAATGGGTCGTCCTGGGCCAGGCTTCAATTCAAATTAGCCCAAAATAATTTGCTTGACACACTTTTTTACTGGGGGTTAGCGGTAAATCTGATATCTATCTAAACTAATAATCCACCAGTTTAAATTATTTTACATCCACCCAACAATTACCTGCTCCACAGTCATAACCTTAACTACGTCCACACCACAATATGCACCCATAATTACACCATCATAAAAACATCCGCACCAGATTAACTCTCCTCTATTCTCTCTCCTTACCCAACCATATCCGACGGTCATCCATCAATGGATCTGCAGTACCCCTCCACCCCGCGCCCCGCTCTCCTCTGCAGTCCTCCGCAGTCCCGCTACGCATCGGCCTCCTCCGCAGTCCCGCTCTCCTCTCTCTTAACTCCCCCACTCGCGCGTGGGCCTCCTCCGCCTCCGTCTCCCCCGCTCCTCCTCCTCCCCCCACCCTGCGCCGCCACCGCCTCCTCCTCCTCCCCACCCCACCCTGCGCCGCGTCTCCCCAGTCCCCACGTTCTCCACCACTCCTCCTCCCTCGCGTCCACCCCACCTCGCACCGCGCGCGCCGCCTCCCCACCCTGCACCGCCACCGCCTCCTCCTCCTCCCTCCTCCGTCGCTCCGCCCTCGCCTCCTTCTCACCCCGCGCCGCCGCCGCCTCCTCCTCCCCCGCTCCTCCTCCACCGCCCGCGCCGAGGTCTCGGGAGGCGGCGAGATCTGGCCGCGCCCGCGCCGAGGTGAGGTGAGCGCACTCCCCCGATCTCACGCCGATTTTGGCCGGATTTGGGCAGGATGTAAGAATGATTTGGTGTTCCGCTTGTTAGGGTTTTGTACCGGATGTCGCTCGTCGGGAAGATGGAGGGCGCCGGCGCCGGCCGCGCGCGCGACCCGTCACGAGGTGCTCTGCGTGCCCGAGACCTCTGGCCGAGACTTCGCCCCGCCCGCGGGAAGGCGCGCCCATGTCGGCCTTTGCCGCCGCGACCTCGGATCCGCTTGGACCATGGCAACGCAGACGGAGTCGCCGTCTCCAAGGTTCTCATCCTCGTCGGCGCAGTCTTCATCCTCGCCTCGATTCGAATCTATCAATTTTCGATTCGATCTCTTGGATTGGCTGCTCTTTGATCCCGACATGGTGATTTGGTGTTTCCGCAGCCCGACGGCTCGATCGTGGCCGCGGAATGGCCGCTTGTCGGATGTATCGCCGAGCCCGTGTCGGTAGATTTTGTAATACCGTGTGTTCTCAAGAAGTTCGGCTCTAAGCATCCAACCTTGTTATTTGTCTCGCGTTATTGATCATCAGATGATCAAAATGATTCGCTGATAAGTTGGCAAAAGGCTAATAGGAGCGCATGTTTGATCAGCACATGCTTATAAATCTGCATGTACGACTCCTAACTGCTCAAACACATTGTGTTTGTACGGATGAGATGTAAAACGATGCACACAGAACAGAATTTTTTGTTACCTAAATTTACAATTGAATCTGCTCTGTCATACTCATGTATATAGAGGCATGCCATTTCGCATTTAGTTCTTCCATACCGTATGAAATGTAGGACAAAGCTTTTGATGAGATTCTAAAATCTCATTTTCCACATAGCAAGTCAATGTGCCAATTGGCACTCCCAAATCATGCATAATTTATTGTCCAATAGTTTCATCGTGTTTGCCAAGCATACAGCAAAGGTTTTGATGATATGTTATTCAGCTTTCACTTGTAATAATTCATTGTTGACCTTCAAAATCATAGATGTTTATTGAAGGAAAATGCTGTGTTTTTCTGTTATTAGGAGCTCATGAAGGATGTAAGTCAAGGACAAGGTTCGAGCCCCTACGACATTGCCCTTCTTCAAGCTCAGGTATGCAGTTGTTTATATTTATTGCATCTTGGCATCGCAGCCTACAGGAAGTTACATTTGTGGCCTTTAATTTCAGTAAAACCACTTGTAATTTGTTGTTTTTATTTTTGCGTGTTGATGCTTGCTACTAGATTCGAATTTAGCCCAAGAAGTCGATAATTTAACTTTATCAAGGCCCATTACCATATTGAGTGGCAACTCGACTCAGAGGTAGGTACCGCTTGATCCTCACTTCATATGTTTTCAGTTTTGACTCTCTTAGAAAGCTATGCAAAGAACCCAAACCGCATGTCTTTGTTACGCTTTACTTGATTATCCATGAATGTTCGAAAGAAGTTCAGATAGATAGTTACTTAAGCCCGCACCTACTCTCCTACAAGATCTACAGTTGAAAGGAGGTTGTAGTCATACTTTGCTAAAACTCATGAAAGGGTGTGCATCGCTGATTTGACAATGAATGATTCATGAATCAAACGCTTCAAAGTCGACAATTTGAAACATTTACATTGGTTACTTATAGCGGTTTCATACCAAGTAGAATAATAATCTGGTAATATTCAATTGTTTTCTCACAACATTTACGACCTATGACAAGACTACTAACCCTTTCATTTTAATGTATTTTTCACGACTCTTGTTTTTTTGGCCCGCATATGCATTCCTTTTTCAGCGATTTATTATCTTACATACCGCCTAAGAATGCAGCTTGGAGCAATGGGTTATTGCTATATGTGGTGGAAGGTAAGATATAAAATATATGGGAGTTAACGTAGCAGCAGTTTCTATGCTTTAGCTGCTGTGCGAAGCAGAGCTATGTTATTTGCAGTTTGTTTCTAGCTATTGTTCAGCGTAATGCATGCAGTCTGTAAGGTTTGTGAATCGTGATACTGTTTTGGCGATGGTTCATCTTTGGCTTTGATGACTTATTGCTGTGGACTTGTATTGGGGAAATGCTATACTGAAGACGGTGACAACAAAGAAATCGCAGACTTGGTGGTGCGAGCGATTGGCCATTGGCGCGCGACAATCGTGACACGATCTGATCGGTCATTGCAGCATATTGGCAATAGCTACTGTTTTGGTAGGATAGTTCTCAATTAGGGAACTCTTATTCCTTGTAAGTTAAGATGTTTTGAGTCGATTTTTCCTTGGCATATTTAGAGTCAGTTTCCAAGTTGTTTCCCTGATCTCGTTAGGTAGAGGGGAAATGTGAGATCCCTGGTCTGTTTTCTTCGTGATGTCTTGTGGGATGATTTGAGTTGTGAGGTTTACATTACATAGATTAGGATTGGGGGTGTCTTTGTTGTTACTCCTATTAGCTATGTTCGTTTAGTTTACTGTTATGTCAAAATCTCATGGTGCTTAGTCCGTGATCCGGTAGGTAGAATGTGAATTTCACGTGTTCCGGATGACCGATTGATCACCAAGTTGAATATTGCCTCTTTTCTTTGTGTAGTCACGCATATAGTCGTGGGTATCACATCATTTTCTTTGTATTTATCTTTACACAAGAAATGTAAATGCAAAGATAGATTGGAGCAACCACCCATCCAAGTCAAGACATCCGATGGACTTCTGATGAGTTCGAATCCTCGCTTTGGGAGAACCCATTCAACATGTTTTTTGCTTTAGTTTTTTGCAGTTATTATACTATAGCATTCTTATGCTATGTATGCCAATTCTTATCACTCCTTTGTGGCAATTTAATCTATTCATGGCGTTAGAATTACTTTCTTTTTTATCTTTAGTGTACTCATGTTTTTGTTCTTTGATGGATCTTTGTTCAAATCTTTTGTTTGGAGAAAGAGTGTTAAAAGTTCGATCATCTTATTATTTATGTAGGAGGCTAGGAGCACTGATTTTCTCAAAAGAAAGAGAGTTATAAAGGTTTTAGGTCCGCGACTAAATATCCAATAAAGTTGCATCACCTTGAATAAATGATTTCATATGAATCAAGATCACCGGTGTTGAGTCACGTTGATGTTTCGATCCTTTTGGTTAAAGTCAATCCTTCTGCTTTGTCAAGTCTTTAAATTAGGCAATTCATGAAGTTATTATCAATTTTAGGATCCATGCTATTCCTAATGAGTCCGAATCGCAAATTTGCCGTCTATTCGGTTAATTAAATTTCTTGGTGATGACACGCTCCTGCGCCCCGACATCCGATGAAGTTACAAGCGCCATTGTTTTGGATAATTAAGTTTCGGTCATACCTTTGACCATCCCTAATAGTGCAATAAAACTCTCTTTCATCCAAACCTTAAGATTTGAGTTTTCTCAAAAGATGATATTGTTGTTACATTGGTTTTGGTAAATCATGATCTTTTATTGATTTGAGTGATTTCGGTTTTCGATCGATCAGAAATCTCGCAAGGCTAATGTACAGAAAATATGTGGAATATAAATCTCGCTTCAAATTTTTCTTTTTTGTAACTATATCATGTAGAGACTACTGTTGTTAATGCGACATGACCAAATGTACAGGTAGGATTTTGAATTGGTAGTGCTAGAGTTGTTTGTTTTTTTAATCATTTGGTCAACTGCATGCTTGTGTTTACACCTGTTCCTTCACATTTTTCAATATGCATCTTGTTTGACTTTGGCAGACTAATTTGTTACCGTTTAACAATTCACTATTGTGAGTTAACAGTTAGTCCTTCATCTAGCAGTCAATTTGCACACTCATGGTTACAATTGCGCTTGGTTGGTTAGTCACTCCAGTGTCTTATTTAGGACTTGATAGGCTTGAAGGACTTGACTCTCTCCTGGTGCTAATGCATCATGGGTTGCCATTTTTTTTCTTTGACAAGGCTCCAAAGTCTAATATGTTCCATATGATGCCAATTTATTGTGTCCAATATCGTTTGCTAAACATTATGTTTGAAATGTGCGGTATTAAAGTCATGCATAATCTTTAGTGGTAAGTACACTTTTGTATTCTTTTCGTGTTTTCACCTTCATTTGTATCTTCCAATACTGAACTTCAAAATCTTCTTTTGGCCTATTCTAGATGAAGATGCACCACCGGTATTGATACCATGCGTGGATTTTCCGATCATGTCCGAGCTTTGTGAATCTGTTTGGACATCTTGGGTAGACCAATAAACCGAGAGATTCTTTGAGTGGAAATGGTTTGAATACTGAGATCACGACAGAAAAACGATCGACACCGGTCATGAAAAGTTCGGGTCTCTTGCGGAGTATCCCACCTACGTTGTTCGAGCACCATCCTTGTGAAAATTTCTCATTTCCTCCTCCACCTATCGATAGGAAACGACCGACCACGACGTAAGTTTTGACCAATCCATTTCGAGTCACAAAGTTCGAATCTAACTATAGTATTTTGAACTTGTGTAGCATGTCTGCTTGTTATGTGCCTGTTGAGCGGTCCACGGCATTGATGCCAGTGCTCCATCAAGACATCACCCGTCCTTCAAGCCTAAATTATTTGTTTGAAGAGAATTTGATTTTCAAAGAGTCCAACGGTGGTTCTTTGTTTGGAGGTTATCCAACCCTAGAGGAACGAGATAAGTCTTATGACATAAAAGACTCGATGACAAGATACATTGTGGGTATGTCCATATGGATCATCTGCTTTAACTCGTGTACATCTATATGATGACCATTTATGGTGTTATGTCAGAGCACTAAACTTTTCTTTATCTTGATTTGTGAGAGGAAGATACCGGTCTCAATACTAGGTTCGATATAGATGAAGTCGATCTTTCTGAGATGCAAGCAGTGCTAAGGGATGGTTGTTGCTTCGCTATTTTTGGTAATTACACCCTCTTTCTATGTCGGTTCTAATTACAAGTCTCGTGTAAACTTGCTTATTTGTGCTTTCTCAGAAATTATGATATAATGCAACAACCAAAAACATCGATGAATTTTCCAAGGATACTTTTTGCTTCTTCATGTTTCGGATGAAGAAACGAAGCTACAATAAAGAACTCCACTACTATTGATAATACTAAAAGAATTGGGTGTATGTGGTTGTTGTCCGCAATACTAAAAGAATTGGGTGTGGCGGGTGGTTGTTGTCCGCAACCTTCCATATTCTGATGCAAGGCGCAATGGAAAGGTACCTGTACATTTGGTTATTCTGAGTACATGCACCCATTTTGAATCTTGATACTGTTGTTAATTCGACATGATCTGTACATTACATGTGCTCTCATGGTTTATATTTTTGGCATACTTTGACAATATATGTTATTAACTATTTATTTTTCTCAATTATTTTACTTATCACAGTCACATACCATCAAATATTATCGTAATAATTTAATGAGGAGTTGCTACATAGTGTCCAAGGGTACACATAGAGGGGATCTTAGCAAATAAGTAGTAATGTCAATTCAATTTGTAAATTGAAATATTGCATTATTTCATAACACTTCACAATCTTTTTTTTATGCATCTGCCATTTCAAGACTTATCGCAGAGAAGTGATAGTTGTCTTGAACTTTTAGTGTTTTCAAGTTCTTTGCAAATATCTAGACTTGACTATCACATTGGTATCTTCAATTATATTCATATGTCGACTCATGAGTGTATTTCATCGTCTATCTCACTGTATTGCTAACATATTGGTATTTCATTTATTGTAAGATCTTGTGGGATTATTGTGCTTCCACTAATGTTCCGCTATCGCTTCTCAATTCCTTTTGTGAATTTTGGCAGTTCTTCGCACCATCCGCAATCGTTGCTTTGAAGTCGATACCCAAATACAAAATTTGCTTTCAGTGTGAGAATATCTTTGGCCACTCTACTTTTGCTGTAGTGGAAAGAAGGTACATTTCTTTGAACATGTGTGGAATTATATTGTTTATGTGAAATTTGTTTGAGCATATTTTCCTTTTGATGGTAATCTGTCATTTTATCTTGTTTTGTATTTTACCGTAGCGTTAGCACGTGCACACTACTTGTAAATAACATGTGAGGAATCAAATCAAAGAACTCTATCTAACATGTCTACCTATATTTTTTTTCCTGGTCCGCATTTGGACTTCGCCCTACCTATATTTTTTTTCTAGGTCCGCCACTGAACTTGGAAGAATGGTGCCGCTAAGCCTGCTGTTGTATCAGCACCAATGGGACTTCTCTGGGTGTATTAGAGGCGACAAATGGGCTACCTCTTGAATTTTTTGGTACTTTCAATCTCAATGAGTGTGTGTGTGTCTATCTTTTTCACGTAGAACAATGTCAGATACTACTATACATGCATGTATTATGTATACAACTTCTAATCCCTCCTACATGGCGTTAATGATACCATGTGATTGCCCCTTTATGTGTTGAGAGGGACGCCGATGATTGAGTACCAGGTGAGATAAGCATGCTCGGATCTCTACCCCTCTATAATACACCAAAATTTTCACTTTTATTAGTTACCACACTAATATGGCAGGTTAATCTTGTCTATTAGTGATATAATAGAAACTTGTGAAAGACAATAAAAATTTAGATCATATAAAACATATCACAAATAAACTAATTTATTTTTTGGTTATACAATATATGAGACGTGAATCTTAATGAATCTGATTGTTCGTTTTATTTTTTACAAATTTTATCTTATTTTGTATTTTACCGTAGCGTTAGCACGGGCACTATATTAGTTTATAAAAATCAGCCAATTTTTGGCTGGTATTCAGAACCCTGATCTTGAGCTGCTCTACCTAGATGGTTGAAGTGGATGCAAATGTACCTCCATGCGTTGGTCGCACCGCAGATCTACCCTCCAAGCACGTCAACCCACCACCTTCATTGTGCTCCTGGTTGGAGTAAAAGCTAATCTATCCCATATGCCTCAACGAAGAACCCTTCAAAGACCAAAGGGGATGGATAACACCTTTCAAAGGGTGGGGGAGGTGAGGGCTTGGTGAGGAAAGGGGTGATGGCCTGTGGAGAGCGAGGACAAGAGCTCATAAATAAGACGAGGGGAATGTGAATGTGTAATACTATAATGGAGGCAAGTGGAAATAGGAGGGGAAGGGATTAGGGATGCAATTGGATCGGATTCGAACAGATATTGTTTAAACCGTATCCTAACCCATATTTTTTCCTCGGATTCGAAATCGGATACGGTAAGACCGGATACGAATACGAATTCGGAATATTCGGAGTTTCGAATATGGTATCATCGGGGCGGATATATATCGGTTACAGATCGGAAGCGGATAATATAAGCGGATATCATGGACGTACAAAAAGGAACATTTTCAATAGTGTCTTCTCATTAAAAAGGACCAAAGCAACAGTTTAACATTTGTCCATTTCATGAAACATGAACGAACTGATCTGTTCAAGCCTTCATGGAGAATTGGAGACCATGTACACGATGACAGCATGTACATACTACAAGCATTTCACTAGTACAGTGGGAAATTGGGATCAATCTCTTTCACCCAGGACTCAAATCCGCCGATTCGAACCTGGAGAATTCCTTCACCCGGAGAACCTGGACGGCCATTTCTTTGCCCGCAGCTGAAAAGAATTGGTTGGAAGAAATGCCAGATCAGAGGATGTACAAAAAAAAATTATAAGCACAGTATAACAACAACAGGCTACTGTTGTGGATTAAAAACACTGCCTAGAGAACTCTATTTGGGCCCAGTACAACAAAGAGATACTTCAGTGGAAAACACAAGAGAAACTCAGCACAGATAAAGAAGTAAAGTAGCGCCATCAGTAATTAGCTAGCCCATGTCCAAAAATAATAATATATGGCAGTAACTAACAAGGAGTCAGCAACTAACATTTCCAGCTCTGTATCCCCCAATGCCGAAGGCGGTTCCTTCAGTTTTGGTACTTCACATCAACAGTTACAGTTTAGTGAAGGGAATACAGAAGCTAACCCTAGTTGGATACATAAATTATAAATCAAGTACTTTTTGCTTCTTGAGACATGTAATGAGAGCTACTGTGATAGAAAGAGACAAGGTAATAAATACTGAAATTAACATAGCATCCACGATTGTTAAGTATTTTCCAATTGGTAGAATGAATAATCAAAATACCCACAATGGCAAACTGACTGAAGCTTCGCTACTGATAGACTTTGTAATGTCCTACAATGACAGGGACAGAGAACTTTCAAGTGCTATTTGGAACAAGCTTCACCGGGTTAACAAGAACTTGTCAAAGTATTGAATGATTAAAATTATCTACTTTATAATAATAACATATTTTTGGTAAGTCGTCGAGTTCAATTTATACCAAAAACAAAAGGGAAAATTAGTCCCAGTTCCTATACTGCTAATCTGCTATCTTATTCTAACTAGTAACCAAGGATTCTTCGGTCATGCAAACAGGGAAATATTGTTTCTTATCCGTGAACTTGGTTCTTCATTGTGTAAAATAACTTGAATACTTGATAATCTAAATATTTCCTCTGTGCAACACGCTAGAAACAGTTTTCTTACATCTTTTATTCTTGCTCCTGGCAATATACAAGGTTTCAAAATACTTTCAGGAGATAAAAATCACATGCTAACTTGCATCACCTGATGGAAGCCGCCAAGCCGGACATCATTTTCAGAGAAATGCTCTCATAGCACCTGCGACGACATTGTTGCATTACATATCAGAAAATGACAGATTCTAACAAATTAAACAGAAGTGTTGACATGTTGCTGAAGAAAAAGAACTATGCCTACCAGTTCTCAAGTAACAGGCTTGGAATTTCAGCAAAGTCCCCCTCCAGTCGAAGACCTGAAAATCTAGAAAAGGTGGCTCTGAAAATCGACGACGGCGGTGAGGTAGACGGGGGCGTCGGCCGACGGGGAACTGGAAGCCTTGACGGAGCGACGGAGCGGGAGATGGGAGACCTTCTTCGGCACACCGGATGGGGAGGATGGCTGGGGATCTCAGATTTGGATGGGGAGGAATGGAGGATGGGATCTCTGGATCTGCATGGGGACTGGGGAGCAACCGACTGAGCCGAGCAGGGGAGGATGGATTGGGGATCGCCGGCGGATGGGATCGCCGACGAGACGAGAGCGTCGAGAGGTTTAGTGGAGGGCTACGGTCTGCGGATCTGGATTGGGGAGGCCGGGACCGGGAGGGCTGCGGCTGTAACCAGGAGGCCGATTCGCCGTTTGATTTAGGGTTACCTGGGTTAGTGGTTCCGGATATCCGACCGGATACTATCCGAATATCCGGATACCGAAGCAATTCGGTCGGATTTTTGCTATCCCGATTCCGAAACCGAATCCGACATGTAATATTCGAATCCGGTATCCGATCCGACCGGATTTTCTATTTTCTTCCCGGTTTCGGTACAAGTCGAATTCGATACCGGATCGGTCGGGATTAACCCAACCCATTTGCACCCCTAGAAGGGATAAGAACGGGTGGGGAGATAACCCTAGTGCTTCCTGCTTGTATCCACATGTCCAACTTTTCACATCCCAAACTCTTTGGTGAGTCTATGTGGCCTTTCGAACTGTGAAGGCTTCAGAATGCACAGCGTGCAGTTGTCCTGTGGGACTGACGACTCCCAAAGTGTCGTTGCCTAGAGCACCCAAGCTATAGCAACTGTCTATATAATAGAATGAGGGTGCGGCCAAACTCAAGAGCAAGAAAAGAAAGTGATGGAGTGAGGGGTAATGAGAAATGAGAAATAGACATACCCTAGCTTCGCTAGCCTCTAAGACCCCGAAAAGGAGCTCCATCCCGTACGATTGGAGGACCCTTCAATCGAGGGTCAAATCCACGCACTTTACGACACCGTGTAGAGCTCGAAGCGCCTCTAGTTGGGGGACGAGGTCCCCTAGAGAAAGCCGCCGTGACTCTGCGTCTATCGCCTCTACCATACGGGGCCAGGAAGCTTCCTTCGTGCCAAGAGCCTCAGTGCAACCAATCCGCGATGCGTCCCCTGCACCAAGAGCAACTTCAAGCCCACGAGCATGCTCCTGCCTGAAAGATTGTGGCTCCGATAACGAACAAGGGGGTACTGATGAGGGAAATAATGTGAGGAAGCATAGCAGCAGCAACCATGCGAAGTCCCAAGAATGAAAGGAGGAACTCAAACCTAGAACATGCTGGGCGGAGTTGGATATCAATGTGCTCTCCTCGCCTTGCGCGGCGTCTTCTCTGAGGGCATCATCGCAGGAGGGGCCACACATGCTAGCCCGGTCAGAGGTGTGGCATCCTCAGAGTTGGAATCATCATCCAACATGCCTGTGGCAATCCAAAACCTAGTCGCAACAACCGGGGTGGGCAACTCCAATCATGTGCGCTTCCTAGGATGGCGGGGCGACGCTGAGCACAACGGTTGCACCACAGACAGCAAAGGGTCCGTAACGCACACTACGTCTAGTCCACACTCAGGTGCCTCCAACCCGTTTGGGGCCTACCCCTTACCTGGGCACGCGAAAAGATCTGCAACATGGGCTGTTTCACCTCCCTCCAAGTCAGAATCGAGTGTGATGGTGATGTAAGGATTACCGTTGTCATCGCCGTTGGTACCATTGTTGCCATTACCATCCCTAATGTTATCGTTGTGGTCTTCCCTGTTACCTGTGTCATCCTCATCCTCCTCCGCACCGGACTTGCTGAGGCCGCCGCGTTCCTCTATGCGAGAGTCAGGCTCTGCGGGGGCGGGAAGGGTTGACGAAAGGGGTACGACTGCAATGGCCAACACCAAAGCCTCGCGAGCATCCACATCTTCATGGCCTCCGCCGTCTTCGTTGTCCTATCCACCAGCGCCACAGGAACGGCCTCCGCTCACATCAGGCACTAGGTGCTCGGGCATGGCGATGCCCAAGGCTTCGCACACACGATTGATGCGTGGACCACCAGACATAGCTGACATGCAAAGGCTATGCTCCTTTGGAATGTATGGTCCAAGGAACACAGTGGAGTGCGTGTGTGCTGGGTGTGATGTGTCATGTGCGTGGTGTGTTGTGTAGTGGCATGCATGTTATTGTGTGCATGTGGGCCACGGGTTGTGTGCGTGGTGTGCGTGCATGGGCCACGTGAGTGGCATGCATGCGTGTTGGGCTAGGCTATGTGCATGCGTGTTGGGCCAGCATGCAACGAGCTGGTGGGCCACGCGAGTAGGGCGAAAATAGGCCAGCAAGGAAAAGAGAGAGAGAGTGGGGTGAGCGCGAATTTGGACTAGGACATTAGAAATAGTCTGCACGAGGATAAAAACACCAGGTTAAATGAACTTGGTAAATGCCACCCCTAAAATAGAGCTAACTATAAAAAAACATAATAATTGCCCTCACTAGATTATTTAAACCATAAGTCTGCTTTATAATGCAAATGACAAATCAGGGCAGAAAGAGATATCTGATCCAACCACTATTGATACAAAGTCATTATACGAGTACGAAGGTAAGCTTATCCCCTTTTTCACTTTAATTAGTTATGTTAATTAATAAAACTAAATTATTTACAACTTATATTATCATCTGTTGCATTAAAATGTCTTCTTAAAAGAAATGCAAATAAATGAAGAAAGAAAGAGATAAGAGAAAAGTGCAGTCTAGATGAGAGGAGCAGATGGGCTGCAAGCTATGAATAATAGGAGGACAAAGGATGCCCTGGTCAGGTAAGAGAGGAAAAGGTGAGTCCTTCGACATATGGTTATAACATAAGGACCAAACAACTTTCACTCGTGAAGGGGCTATACTTTAGTGTCAACCGTATTCTCATTTTTTGATGAAACAGAAAATGCTACTCTATAACGTTATTATTATCTCCACATAGGTAAGTAGTATAATTAGGTGGAGGAAACCAAAATTGTTATAGAGCCCATAAGTGATATATCCAAGAAGACGAAGCCAGAAACGATATAGAGACCAGAAGTGTCGAGTCTAGGCACATATATTAGAGCAAGTGGAGTGTTGGGTGAAAGTTAAACCACCCCAACCAATGATTACTCCAATGCCGGGCAAGGTGTCGAATGAGGGTAAGAAATCGCCCTAGGCCACTAACTGTGGATAGTTGAGTGGAGATATAATAATAGAACTAGGAAAAATGTTTTGTACTCTGAACTTAGCACCCATCTAAGGAAATATAGAAGATCTAGTTTCAAAGAGCTCAGGGTAGCTATGGATAAAGTGACACAAGCCTGTACATTACTAAATAAATCATGAATCCATGCCTGTCTCTTAGATTAGAGGCTACGGAGATCATTATGGGTCTTTCTTCTCACCAAGTGACTAGTAGTATTTCAAATATTAAAACTCGCAAACCCCACTTATTTCGATAATCTATTTTGTGAAGAGAAGAGATAGACAATAAAATGATGATAAAGAAATAAGTCATACAGTTGCTTTTATTGTTATTAACGCTTACTGAGTATGATTATATTTACCTTTGCTATTACTTCCTTTGTAAGATCCCAGTCCAACGGGGAATATCTCAAGTGGGACGTGGGGTATCCAGGTTCTAAGGATGTTGTGTGGGGATGAGGGTGATCATGCTGAGGACCAGGGCGTGGTAGATGCCCTATTCGGCAGCTGGGACGATTAGGCAACTTGTAGTGCCTCGCCGTTGAGAGATAGGGTATATATAATAATATGTATCTCCCTTTTATATTTAGTATTAGTACTAAAGGCTATAGCCCTACATGGTTAGCTGTTGTAATAAAGCACAACCTCTGATTATTGTTATGCTACGCAACTTTGTTAAGGCTTATTATTTCCTAAGACGTTAGGTTTATGGAATAGTAATTTGTTGTCTAGTGTCATATTCTAAGTATAATTACACAGGACATCTCAGTGATGATGTCCTAGTTGCTATTGCTGGCTTTGTAAAGGACGATTTGCATGAACAGTCTGAGTAGCATATCTACCACATTACTATCCAAAAAAACTTTCTGCCTCCCACACGCATGTTTTCAACTCTGGCCCGCTCAGGTTGGCTGAGGCCTCTTTTGGCATCCTATTGATCCAACCCAAAACCCTACCCAACCAACCAAACACCTAGCCCTGCAAACATGTCCTAAGGCCATGTTCATTTTGGCTTCTATAAGCCGCTTTTCTACTGTAAATAGTTTTTCTATAATACTTAGCTTTCAAGTGGAATATCTTTTTCAGATAGGGTCTACTAGTCGATTGTAGTACATACTATAGTGACTTCATTTATATCAGTCAAAATTGCACACAAGTATCTCTCTACAAGTTTCGCTACAAGCTATTACTATTTATAAGACAAAGCTAAAAACTATCAATAAAAACTAATATAAATACCCCTAATTTCATTAGAAAGCAGAAACTATTCTCTCAAAAAGAGAAACAAATCACGTGACCCCTAACCCACCGTAGCTTGAAAATTGAGGCCAAGTGGCAAACTAGGTTGGTGTCAAAACCTTGTCCTTGAAGCACTCCAACCACGCGTAACCATGCTCAGCTATTGCTTTGCCGAAGATCTCACACAGTTCACACTTCACAGTAAAGTATACTGGTCCGTTCGTATTATCTTTTAGTTTTAATATATAAATAGTGATAATTTATAAAGAGATACTCACATATAATAATGGCTGCTATAAATAAAATCACTAAAGTGTGTATTACTATCAATTAGTAGACTCCGTTTTAAAAAGATACTCTTATTTGAAAGTTAGGTACTATAGAAAATCTATTTATTATAGAAAAGTAGTTTTTAGAAACCAATATAAACAATACAACTGCTCTCCCTTTGCTATCCTTGCTTCAATCAAGCAACAAATGAAAGGCCACTGCCTCCATTTTGGCCCGCCTATCCTCACAGTTTTGCAAAAACATGAACTCCAAAAGACCGAAAGTGCATAGACCTCGGGTAACCATTAAGAGCATTTCATAAGTAACTGTGCCCCCACAGTACTGCTTGAGCCATACAGACAAATAATGCAATTGTGATGTCCAAACAAGTTTAATACAAAGATCGTTGTAGCTAGACATGCTTTGCGTGGGTGTTTTTGTTATCCTTGCAGTACATTGTCCGAGAAAAAAAAAATCATGCTTTGGCTTTTATCTTACTCCCACTGCGGTGGCTGCGAGAGCTGGAGGGGCTCTCTAGCCCCACAGCTGGGGCTCCGCATCCATGAAATCCACGGCCTGTGGAAGATCTTCGTAGTTCTGTTGAACTCTTAAGGGTATTACCCCCTGGACCTCATATTACCCTCTTCTAGTCCTGGTCCTCCTCATCATTAACCATGATCGTCTCAACGCTCACTTGCACGTGCAAAGATCAAAGAAACTATCTCCCGACACAAGTTCTCTACAACTTGACCGACATTAGCACACACACGCAAACCACCCTTGTCCATCCATAGATAAGAACAAAACCATCCACGATCATCAACCAGGTCATCCACGACCACACATTCTATCGCTTTCTAGAAATATGCCTCAGACCACTTATTATGACTGCTAGCTCATGCAGTACTCGAAAACCATAAGTACTTGGGAAATATCACCACTCCGCTCAAAACACTCAGGAATAACAAGCATCGCTATTGACCAGAGTCATCAAGTACCAACTACCGAGTACCGATCACATACAAGTCTTTGACAACCGATCGCAACACCTACGACAACCAATCACCAACCATCGAGACTGAGTCCTTCTGACTACTAAGTACCACGACCACCTGACCACCAAGCACCAGCCAGTCATCCCACTGGTCTAACATGACTACTCGAAATACTCAAAGATCACAAGAAGTAAAGCACTCATACTAACAATCAAGTCTACGAGTACCGATCGCGAAGCCTATAGCAATCGATCACAAAGCCTTCAACTAAACCCGAGGACAACGACAATAGTCCGCAAAGTCTACGACTATGACGACAAGTCTACGAAGACTACGATTATGACAGCAAGACTTCGAAGTCTAAGACCATCGACGGCAAAGCCTTCGACTATCAACCTGAAAAAATCTCTGACTATCGAGTACTGTAACTACGACAATGGAAAATCACTGTGTTATGACCATGAAAATGTACTATAGCCATGATTACCTTTAGAAGTCGTTCTGTCGTGGTCAAAGTCGAATATGGTTTAAGCCGAACATGGTCAAAGTCTGTCGTGGTCGAAATGCTGTAGTTGAGTTGCCGTGGTCGAAGCCAGACGTAGTCGAAATGCTATGGTCGTTCAGACACAGTTGAAGTCGGTCATCGTTGTAAAGCCTAGCTCTGCTACAATACTCTTCCGAGTACCAGCAAAATCATTGTTCACCTCCGAGTACGGTTCTTTCGACTGTATAGTTTTAGCCAAATCATTGTAGTTTCAGTTGTACAAAAAACTTATAGCTTTGACTAGTCTATCATCTGAATCTTTTATCACACCGCTCAAAGGCCATCCAATCTTTTGGTGGTACTCGAACACCGTTCAATCCTCTAGTGCTTACTCAAAAATCGTCCGATGCTACTCGGACCCGATCAAACTAGTCTGAAACTACTTGAAGGAGACCAAAACTGCTCAGAGCAACTACAACCACTCGGAGCAAAGCAAAATCGCTTGGGGTAACCAAAACCACTCAGAGCCGATTGAAACCACTCGGAGCAAAGCAAAACCACTCGAAGCAGGCCAAAACTACTCAGAGCAACCACAACCACTAGGAGCCAATGAAAACCACTCGGAGCAACTCAGAACTGAACAAGATCACTCGGATTCAAAACCTTTGACTGCGATCGATCGAAACTTTCGCAAACGCAAATTCGAAAGCAATCCACATGTCAATTATTTATTATCACTTTTAATCACGACCACCACATGGTCTAACAACACACCTATCAAAGAACCAAGTGATCAACAGTTATAACTCATGCAACAAAAAAAAACAAATTTTTTACAGCATAGTGATAACACCAAGAAATAAACAGAAGGCATTACCATTGGGATAAACACTTACTTCGACATAGTACCATTGGGATAAAAGCTTGCTTCGACATAGTCCCCTCCCATAAAAAAAATAGTCCCCTCCCTTTGCCACAACTCTCTTGTTGAACACATCACCCGAGCTATAGCCTAATGCCTGCCATAATGTTGCAGTTCAAGCATCACATTTACATCACGATCACTATGAACTTGGGTTCAAAAAACTATGAAGTATGAACAAGCTCAAATTAAAGACAAAGGATCATACCTGAAGAGATGGGGGAGCATAGAAGATTACAATGTCCAAGATCTCCGGTTCTCGGAATATGTAAGACACCTGCAGATCATAACGTCATCAAGACACACATACTGAAATCTAGTGTGCAAGGAAACAATAAAAAACTCAGTTAAATGTATATAGTCCTGTTCCCTTCAAAATAATTATGATAACATCATCTTAAAAGCTTCCTTACTTAAGACTTTCTAAAAGAAAAATGTCTTCACATAGGGTTATCCAATATTGTTAATTACGACTTTCATAAAGAAAATAGGCTTCATGAACCACGCGAGCTCAGCGACCACCTCCACCCTTCATAGCCACCTCTCCAGCCCCGCCAAGTCAACCACCTTCCAGTTGAGAAGGAGCTCATTCTTGATCTCCTCCGTCTTGGCCCCGGCGCTGGCTCCCATCGTTACCTCCAAGAACTCACCCCTCGCCTTCGCTTTCTGTCTTGGTGCCAATGAAAAGGTCAAGAACCTTTGCCACGTCGACATTCGATGACACCTCGAGTGGAGGGAAGGAATACTCCCCCACCACACCCTCCTCCTTTGCCCCGCCTCTGTCCTCCTCACCACCGCACCACCTGCACTCACGCCCATGTCGCTCACACCCTCCACAACCGCGTCCTCCTCTCTCCCACCCCCAATGCCTCTCCCTTAGCACCACCCACTGCCACCGCAGCAGCCTCAAGGTGCCACACATCCTGTCCAACTCTAGCGTGGCAAGCCCGACGCTGTCATCATTCTGGAAGCCGGTGTTGGGGACATCGTCCTAGTCGTTCGTGTGGGACTAGGAGAACTTCTACCTACCTACGCCGCCGGACTCTGAGTTCTTCGACCGGTTCAAGGCCAACCTCAATGATGTCAACCACCTTCGCGAGCTTGAGGGGGAGAAGACCCAGAGCTACCTCCACCACCGTCGCCACCAACTCAAAGAGGAGGATGAGGTCGACATCAATGAGGAGGAGGTGCATTGCGACCAGTGGGAGGATGAGGAGGACCACTACGAGTCCACGACGACATTAGAGACCAAATCAGAGGAGGGGAAGATGGGGAATAGATAAGAGGAAAGGGGTGGGCAGGGCAGGCATAGCATATTGTGGTAGAGTGCCTTCCACGCGTCCATCATGGATGCACCCACGGTCGCCAACACTAGCGCCTTCTTCTTCTCCCCACCAACAACTATCTAATCATTGGCGCTGGTGGCGGTCTTGGCGCGACAACCGCAAGAGGCGCAACCGCAGCAACACGGGAGAGGGGGTTGCTGTTTCTTGGAGACGGAGGAGGAGGCAGAGGAGCAAAAGGCCTAGATGGCGTAAGCAAGGTAGCAGACGGCGGTGGCCCCAATGGCGATTAGGGCTCGAAAGCCATCTATGCGGACATCTAGGTCTCGGTAGCAACCGCAACGGAGGAGGTCAAGGGCTCGGGGTAGGGTTTGGACGGCATCCCATCCCACAGAGGAGCTAGGGTTTTGGAGGGGGAATGGAATGGAGATGGGGAATCAAATTAGGTAAGGGGTTTTCACTTCAAAGGGAGGAGGCGGGTTGATTAGAATCAGGGCCATGTGTTGACCCATAAGTTTTACGTGAGGGGAGGACAAGGGTGTTGTAAAAAAAAAACTAACAATTGTTACAATATCATTTTAGTTAAAAGTCAGAAGCCACACCATTTTAAAACAAGCAAAGCCATTGGAAACTTAACTTCTCTCGGATAAGTTGTAGACTTGCAGTTTCTCGATTTTTTTTTTGGGTACAAAGATGAAACAACCTATTGATCACGGTCACGCTACCGTGGTCGTCTCGCGACGACTGCATGTATTGCAAATGGTACACCCCATCAAGCTGAACACAGCGTGAGTTATGGGAGACTCGCGGTACAGAACTGCGTGAGTGCTCAAGTGATGCACTCCTACTAGTGTCTTACACAGGCGGTCGTTTGTGTTTTAAGAGGTACAGCAATTCGAGAGAGCTCACATAAGAAATGGTGGCATGAGTTGCACGGAAGAAACAAACACTCAAGGAAAAGAGGAAACGGGAACGAAAGTCTGTCTTGTTGAGCTCTCACCAAAACGCTTCTTAGTCAAGGATTCATCAGCTCAAGCAGGAAATGCGTGCCCAACTGCCAACACGAATTAGGAACATCTGCATCAAAATGACTGTAGCCTTTGCTGTGACATTATGCTATGAGCAAAAGGAAATGTTAATAACGGGCAAAAAAAAATGCATAACCGGGAATATTTTCCACAATGGTGTCAGATAGACGGTATGAGACTATGGATCATGAAATGGCCAAGGGAGCCAGTACACAGTATATTGTGCTATGAGCAAAAGGAAATGTTACTGTGGTGATCATTTAGGGTTTTTTTTGTAGCTTATAGCTGAAAAGCTATGTAGCTGGCTGAAAAAATACTGTAGCTGACAGAGGCTTATTTAGCATAATTAAATTTAAAAAATTAAAAAAATATATAAAAAAATATGTTAGCCCACTACGTATAATACAAACAAATATGGGAAAAAAAGAACCGGCAAAAAACCTCAACAAAAACCAAAAGTTCAGAAAAAGACGAAATTTATGAATAGTGAAAAATAAGCCAGAAACCAGAAACTGAAGCTCTTTTGATCAGGATAAGGCACCAAGTCAATATATTGTGCAATAGAACTTCTGAAGCGGATATTTTTGTAATGACAGTACACAGTCAAATTTGTCAGGAAGGAATCACAAATTCACAACTGATGGCATGAGCTCAAGTTTCTTCTGAAGGAAGAACACCAGTACAACACAAAGCTTCCACAAAAGCACGGCAAGCCCTTAGGCCTTAGTCTAGCATCCCCATAACTGAAGGTGAGCTAACTTCAATTATATCTCTTGCAGCAAAAAAGCAGTGTCTTGGGAGCAATGAACCTGACCTCCTTACTAAGACAGGCTGCAGGTTGCCTCCATCACATGAATGATTGACAAAACGGGCCACATTTCCCACTTTTGTCGCATCAATGTTAACTCTTAAGCATGCTTTCCCAGAAGGAAGATGCTCTCGTATAACAAGGAGTGCAGGAGAGAGCTTATCGACAGAGGCAAGCTCATCGCATAGCCTCTGCTGCCTCCGTGCTTCTTCTGTTGTCAAGAACTCGCCTATAGTTCAAACATAGATATGATAGTCAAAGTAAGTTCTAGTAACCTAGGCATCACTATCAACATAGTCATAAATGATAAGCCAATGCAAACTGAAACTGACAAAAAAAAGTTTTATGAAAATGACAGAAGGAAAATTTCCAATCAGACCTGATCTAATTTCTATAGTCATTACATTATATTTCCAATTAATAACTACAAAATGATCAGGTCAGTATGCCATTCAGAATATGAACTGATCTATTCACCATGCTGCTGTCATAACCACCAAACATAAGCACACCTGATCCAACCAAAACAACTTTCTGTGCAACCCTTCGCAATCCAAAAAGAATTTGAAATTGTTTATAGTATAGAAAAATAGCATGTACTGCAAAGCGTAGTAAGAAAGCAACTCTTTGGTCCTAATTCAACCTAATAAACAGATGAGAAATGTGAACTCTATCTACGTTAATATGAACCGGAGACTTGGGGGCTTTCTTAGTCTAAACCTCCTTCAGATATTAGTGCATTATCACTGTCAACTGATACCTATTTTCAACCACATTTTACACTCAAAATGCATGATTCTTTTAGTTCTTTTTCAAGGGCTCCTATCCTGCCTGATTGCAAATGCTTTTGGCATGAAAGATGAATCCACAGGTATAGTAGCAAGTGCCTGCCCTCTTAGTAACTAATTATCAAGTTGTCAGACCCAGATTTTACAATCCGGAATCTTCTGTGATTCCACCGCACTATTCCCTGTATCAGTAGATAGTGCTCACAGATTACAGTTCTGAATATCAAAGTTCATATCATGCGAAAACGTAAATATAATAGTAGACTTACTCATGGGCCGATTAGGCCGAAATCAATAAATTGCAGCAGCGGAAGTACTAAGCACACAGGTGGGACATTCAGGACATGCCCACAGGCAACCAACTGGAGGTTCGCGACCTAGCCCTTGACATCTTCATCTTCTCGGCCAGCTTGTCCAATCTTGTTGCTGAGGCAAGGTGATTTGATTTCTGATTCGAATTTTTCGCAAAGCGGCGTGAGCACTCCAACCCCGTGCTCCGCGAGCCAATACACAGAATGCAAATAAATAGTATGCATGGCTTAACAAAGGAGATGCTCGGGTTGTTTTATTTTGCGAAAAGTGCTTTTGAATACAATTACTTAAAATTTCCTGAGACCTAGCAGTTTTGGAACAAAACATAATGTTCAAAGAATATTAACATGATTTTCCATACATATGGCATCACACCATATGCCTAATATCACCATAATTTCTCCGTACATACGGCATCTCACCGTATAACATTTTTCAGCGTTATAGCCGCTTAACTTACCACTGGGACGACACCCAGGACAATTCAACTCAGGGTTTTCCACTGCCCTTCCATTTTTCCATTCCCACCCACAAAGTTTTTGAAACAGAACTATATCTAGTTAAGTTCCCATGTCCGCCCTTTACCGTGGGCACGGCTATTCGAATAGTTTTGACTCTGCAGAGTTTGTACACTTTCACCACAAGAGACAATCAACTCGTTGCCCCACACGATTTCTTAGTCATGTGGTTGAGCAGACCATCACAGTGACTTTTCAAAGTACCTCGCCCCTTCCATCATTTCACCCTATGGGTCGCTCCCACTTGCGGTGGGTCCCATACGTTGTGCGGGATGTCCTCCTTCTGAACGTCTAGCAGCTGGCTCCCCACCCCTGCTAGCCCGCCACAGCAGAACTTCACCCTACCCGGGTGTCCCATTCAAGCCGTCACATAGACTGCCGCCTGCACTATCCCACACCTCCTCCTGGAAGGATGACTTTCGTGGTCCCAGTAAATCTACTAAGCCAAGTTGTATTTCTGAGACTTGTGGTTGTCTGCTTACACGGGTTGACATGACAAGATTGATTCTTAGTGGTATCTCGGCGGTTCTACCACAAAACCACACTCTCGTGCACACCTGCACCATACCCCCGAACCATCCGCCCAGATAAATAAGCAATTTGAGGTTTTTGGGAATATAAAATAACCATTTTCAACATACATCAGTCATTACCACCATGACTGCCCAACCAATATTTCTCAGGGTTAAAAGTGATACTAGGGCGCTCCCGCGCCCATGAGTTTATAAGCAAAACTAAGCATGGCATATAATTACGGACTTACTTTTGAAAGGTTACCATTATAATTTTGCTAAGGTGACAAGGTTCACATATTCGAGCATTCCAAAAGAGGTGTAATATTAATCAAGCAAACAATGGGCATATAACTAAAATCTTAAATTAACATATATTTGCATATAAAATAATAGCATGCAATTTGATAATTTAAACCAAAGTAGTTTACAGAAAACGTAGGTTCAACATGATCAAAGTATTGACTCGCCTGGTGCGGTTTACCGCGATCTTGAGTTCACACAATGCTACCTCTTAAGCTTCTAGTCTTTATCTTCACTTTGCTCTTGATCTCGCTCGATCCATTGATTCTTCGGGACTCCAATTTCTAGTTACACGATAAGCAACTGAATCCAAATAAAGGCAAATAAATCAAAAGATCCAAATAAATCCGAGCAAACTCAGTTTAGTTTTATTATGAGGTAACGGGTGATTTGTGTTATTTGGGGCAAGGTCGATAATGAATCGATCTTTTATTAACAGTTTCTTTTATTATTTTTATATTTATCAAGAAAATTCCATGAGCTAGGTTAGACCTATGAATAGGTATGTGGGTTTACTGAGCATTATTTTGTTGAGTGCTATTGTTCTGGGCATATGCCATATGTTGGGTATACAAATTTTGGCTTGCCAAATTAATACTAGAGCCCGAGTTCTTAGCATTGTTTGATGTGATATTTTATGTACACTTGGTTGTCACTAGACATAATTGATTTTGATTTAGGATTCATTGGTACGGGTCCTAGCTTGCTACATTTAATCATGCTCAACTACTCCTAAAGCTAAGATTTAATGGCACATTATCGTTTTATCTATGCTTTGGTTGTTATTAGGATTAGCTTTATTATAACGTAGATTTATTTATCGACGACGTGCGGATGGCGAGGATTTTATTAGGGCCTTCTAATTTTAATAAGTTTATGGTCACGCCCTATCGTTCAATGAATTTTATGAAGAGGCCTAATTTAATTAAACCTACCATTGAGATATAATGTCAGCACCTTAGATATTGGGCATAAATCTTAGTTTTAACTAATGGCAATCTTTATTTGGTCATTTACCATAAGTTGTTTTTCTTTATCAAGGCATCAATTAACGTTTCGTCTTTTAGTTATTTATTCAAATAGAATTAATTATTCAAGCATATTTATATACTAACCAATCTGGTTTTATGACTCCAATTAGCATTTATTAGGTTTTCTAGACTATCCCTAAACTTTATCTTGATTTTTACTAATTAGAATGATCTACAAGGAAAAAGAATACAAATGTGGGATAAAAGTGCTGCCGGCTAGGTTTGAACACAGGATCTGAGGGAGAGGCAATGTCTTAAGCGCACTGGGCTAGCCAACTGAGCCAGCGCTCACTCGCAACTAACAAGGAGAAAGCTATCTACAAGAGGCGACACGGGACTGAGCTCCACAACCGAGCCTCCCTTCGGCCGAAACAGGGGAGGCGGGCGCATGGAGGGGATGGCGGCGCCGCCGGCGGGGAGCGGCCGGGGAGACGCCGGAGACCGCCAAAACGGGTGGATGGGTGGGCGAGGAAGCCGTGGAGGGTGGTGGCATGGCCCGGGATGGCGTCGGCTGGATGGGGCAGCGGCTTAGGTGGTCGGCGGCGGGGGTGACAAAGGGCGGTGGCGCCGGCGGGGAGGAGGGCAACAATTGGTGTGCGCACGAGCATGTGGGAGTTAATGGGAGGCTCACCGATGTGTTTGCGGGGCGGGAGATGCGCCGGGGAAGGCTGGCGGCGGAGGCCGGGGTCGGGCGGCGGTGGTTTCACGGTGGCGGCAAACTGCGGTGGAGGAGGAACTCCGGCGACGGTCGGGGAGGCTCGGGGGACCTTCAAGGAGGCTTCTCCCGAGAGGAATCGGCCGGAGCTTCCACGGTGAAGAATTGGCGGTTGCGGCGGTGCTTCTCGATCGGGCGCAGGGAAGAAAGCATCGCGCAGGCTCTGGTGCACAAGACTCCGATTAAGTTGGAGGAGGGGTAGCTGGGGAGCGGGTTTATGCCGTGGCGCGGCCGGATGGGCGGGAAGTGCACCGGGGTGCCCAAACGATAGTGAGGCAGTAGCAGCGGGCTCTCGGGTGCTGGCGGAAGAGAAGACAGGGGAAAAAGGAATGGCGCGGGGGTACTTATGGTCACGGAGGGGGCGCTGCGGAGACGGTGGACAGCTCATGGCGTGGTCGAGGTGAGGTGACGGGGCGCTGGCGGGAGTGGTTCGGCGGCGACAGGACGAGGAAGGCATGCGGTGATGATGGCGGTGCAGCGGGGCTCTTCACGCTTGACTACTCCCTGCATGCGTTGCAGCCTTGCGCCGCGCTAGCAGGATGGCGCAGAGCCGAGGCGCGGCGCCGCGCATGGTCGCCACGAGGCCGAGCCGAGCGAGGTGGATGGCTGCGCGCGTGATGGGACGGGACGAGCAGCAAGGAAAAAGAGGCGGCAGCAGGCAGTGGTGGCCGAGCGGGCGGCGGCGACCACCGGTCCGGACGCAGAGGCGGCGCGGGCCGGCGAGGGCGGACGGCGAGCGCGGCCGAGCTGCGTCGGTGAGGCAAGGCGGCTGCGGCCGGTGGGAATGGCGAGCGGGAATCGAGGAGGAAGAAAGGGGAACAGGGCGCTGGTCATTGGCTTGGTTCGGCCGGCCGCAAGGCTTTTTTTTCTTTATATAGGGCGGTTGCGGCCCGGTGGGAATGAGCGAGAGAGGAATCGAGGAGGAAGAAAGGGAACAGGGCGTTTACTGGGCTTGCTTAGTGGCCATGCAAGGCTTTTATATATATATAATTCTATTTAATTACTTATTCATTTTATATATATATATATATGTATATATTTATATTTATATTTCCTTCATGTCTATTCTTGTATATACATGTACATTTTTATGTTTTGCTCTAAGCTCTTTGTGCACATATATGCATATGTACATGTATATATGTTTGTGTTTTATTTATTTGTTTTTGTTGCCATTCATACTACTATTTCCAAAATGAAAATTTATATTTTAATTTAACTCAGGTTTCTCTCTCCTCATACTGGATCAACTTCTCAGATTTTTATTTAAAAATTTCGAGTTTCCATTATTTGTATATTCTCTTTATGAAATTTTCTAATTTTTGTTTTTCGATCTTTCTTCAATTTTTGGAAACTCCAACCATATTCCAGAAAAATACCATAAACTCCAAATTCAAATAAAAATATTTTGCAAAAATAATTCAAAGCTTCACATTTTCAAATTTTAAATTTCTGGATGTTACACAAGTCCATTCATTTCTTTGAACCTTTGACACAATTCAATGCGAAGCAACATAAACATGACCACCTAAAACACAAGTAGAGAAGTGGTACATCAGCAATATGCCATGTTGAGGCATGCCCAACCATCTACCAAATCCATTCTTTTTTGTGTGTGTCTGGTGCATAGTTGTAACGCATATAGAAAGGTGAACTGTATCAGCATCGAAGCATCACCATTTGGCCAAAATGTAACAGAAATCTGCTTTGTTTATTCTGGTGTAAGCTCATGAATCATAACAAGATCGCACGTTTGGTAGTCAAACCTTCATTCATCGAATGTTTTGATCAGAACCCAGGAAGCTCATAGAGACTACAGAGGGAAGTATTCTGCTTTACCGGCATACTCGCAGACGAACTGCCCGCAGCGAAGGGCCAGGTCGGCGTGCAGCCCCCACTCTTTCTTCAGGTGGCGCACGACGCGTAGCAGCACCGCGACGCCGCGCTGGACCCGCCGGTTCCCGCACGCGCACCCGTCGCCGCACTCCCTGAGGCTCCCCATCCCCGCCCTAGAGGAGCCCACCTCCTCACCACCGCGTCGGTGCACGCGCATCGCGCGCCGCCGCACTCCCCCCTCGCGCACGCGCACCCGGCCGAGAGGAAGCCGTCCAGGTGGGGGCGGGGCCAGGTGGGGCCTGGTGGCCGGGCCCACGTGCAGCCCCACGGCTGAGCATTGGGGGCGAGGGGGTGACTGGTGAGGGAGAATGGGTTGTAGAGGAAGTAAGCGTAGGGCTTAGAGCAACTCCAGCAGGGCCCCTACTTGAGCCCTCAAACCTCATATTTGAGGGCTTGAGGCAAAAATGCAACTCCAGCAGGGCCCCTACTAGAGCCCTCAAATTTGAGGAGCCCCTCAAATCCCCCTCCCACCCCTCATTCCCAGGGGCCCCCTACTCTGGCTCTCATTTTTCTGTTTCTTCCCGCTGGTGAAATTTCTCCCGCTCCGCCCATCCTTCTCCCTCCCACCCCGCCGTCCCCGACTCCCTCCTTGCTCCTTCCCCCGCCTCCACCCGTCCCCCTTCCTCCCACCCTGCCGTCCCCGACTCCCCGCCTCCCTCCTTGCTCCTTCCCCCGCTGTCGCCCCCCGCCTCCCCGCGCCCACCGCGCCGGCCCCGCCGCCCTTCCCGCGCCTCCACCCTCCACCGCCGACTCGCCCCTTCCCCTTCCCGACGCCACCTCCACCGCCGCCTCGCCCCCTCCACCGCCGTCCCGACTCGCCTTCCACTTCCGCGCCTCGCGCCTCCACCGCCGCCTCCACCTCCGCCTCGACTCGCCTTCCCACCGCCCCTTCCCTTCCCGGCGATTCAATCGGGCGGCGGCGGCTCCTTCCCGTCGGCGGCCGGTGGCTGAAGGCGCGGCGAGGCGAGATCTGGGCGGCCGGCCGGTAGCTCGCGCCGGCGGTGGAGGCTGCTGCAGCAGCGCGGCGGCGCCTAGGTGCGTGGCGAGAAGCCTGGCGGTGCGCGTCTCGAGGTGGTGGTGACCGACGCCATGGATTTTTCGGCCACCCTCCGAGGGTGCGGCGGCGGCCGGCGATCCCCGCGTCGGGCGAGCACGGCTGTGGCCGGCCGGTTCGGCGACGGCGAGGAGGCGCGTGGAGGGGCGGCGCGCGGCGCCTGTCGGCCTAGGCGCCGAGGAGTGCGTTGAGTTGACCGAGGAGAGGAGAGAATGTGTAACATCCTGATTTTCAGAGCCTTTTTGAAGCTTTTAAAATAAAATTCACCATTTGGATTTTTCTGAAATTAATTAAAGCTTAATTGGAATTTTCATTAATTAAAAAGATTTAATATGAATAAATTAAACATTAATATTTGCCAAAAATATTTTATTTGTGTTCCTTGTGTCACAAGGAATTTTTCTGTATTTTCTGGGATTTTTCGGAGTTTGTTTGAGCTCAATTTGAAATTTCAAAAAAAAAAGAAAGAGGAGAGAGAATGAACAGTACCCGCGCGGTACTGTTCATCCATCTTCTCCGGAGGGATCGCGGGAGAGATCGAGTTCTGTACAGTTCTTTCCTGTTTTTCTCTCTCTTCATAACTTCCAAACCAGACCTTATCTCAATGTCTTCCCAAAAGGAAAGTTGTGCCAAATCACGCAAGGAATCCATCCCAACTGTCCTCGTTCCGTTTCGCTCATCCGCTTGCCTTTTATCTCCAATTTTCAAACGGACTCTAAACCGAAATCCACGAATTAGAGTCGGTTTCTACCTCTTCCAAGCCTATAAATAGGACCCCTTGACTCCTCTAAACCCATCCCTGCCGTGCCAAGTCCCCAAAGCCCAGGACGCCGCCGGCACCGAAGCCCTCCGCCCCGAATTTGCTCGTCGTGTCTCGAGCGATTCGGTGAGTTTCTCCGTGATTCTTTCGTCACATTGTGCCATCATGTCCAATCTACCTTCTTGCCAAGTTAATTTGGTTTTGGTGCAGCCAATCTCCGGAATCGAGTTTTCCCAATCTAGGTCAAGAGCGCTTCCCGACGCCGATTCGCCGCCTCCGTAAGCTTTAGCCTCACCGTAATTTTTCTTAGACTTGCCTCGCCACGCTCTACGCCGTGCTTACTCGCTTCCCAGAAAGCCTCCACAAATTTTCGCCTCCAAACCTCGCCATGGCCGCCAATGGCATCTCGTGTCCCCATCTACCCGGTGATGTTTTTACCAATCCGCTCGCGTCACTTTGTGCCAAACCATTCCAGGTAGCTACCCTCCAAGTGGTTTTAGATTTCGCTCACCGAGCACCAAGATATTAAGTTTTTCCTTTATCCTTCTCGACGCTGCTCAAACGCCGACAGCCATCTCCGTGGGTTTCTGGCCGAGCCGATAATTTTCCTAGCTTCGCTAAGCGCGTTCTAGCCGTGCTCACCCTACCTCTCCACGTGCCATACCCGGATTTTATTCCTCTCTCCTACCCATGTCGTTGTAGCGCCGTGCCGCCAACGGTCTCCGCTTAGCGTGCCGTCGCTTTCTATATGTGCCTTAGGTCCCTAACAACCTATTTTACTAGTTAGATTCACCTCCCATGCCTCCTCTCGCCAGCGCTAGCATCCTTTCCAAAAATTGCTCGGGTGAACAGTAACATCTGTGAATTTCCAGCCTTTTCGCCCTGCAAACTTTAGATCGCTCGTTCTCCTTCGTCCGAACTCCGATTGACCCGATTCTTCTTCCTAAATTCGTCTAAAATTGAGCTCTGTCTTTTAGTTCTGGTTTTGCAGTTTTGGAGTTTATTTGAATTTTATTTCTTCTGTTCGCCTCGCTCTCTCCCGTTAGATCGCGTTCAAGGAGTTGAAGCAAGATTTGAAGATCAAGAATTCTAACTGAGCAAGTCCAAGGCAAGTCATGTCCTTTGATCATGTTGAACCCAGTTTGCAATCTATTATTTAATTATTTTGTTTTAAATTATCATGCATCGCTACTTTATTATAAAACCCTTGTATTGGTAGTTATCGTCCCAATTGGTTATTTCCTCCTTGATATTTTGGAATACCTTGATGCCATTGTCACCTTAGGTTGGGAATTTAATTAGTGATGCTATGTTAATTGTCACATTGGGTTGGTACGATTAGAATGCTTAGCCGGCTTATTTTGCGAAAGGGTTCATCATCACATGTGATTAATTAATTTGACTTAATGAGATATTGAATTGTGGTTGGTGCCACAGTGAATCGTGGTTGGTGCCATCGTTATAAAATTTGTGCCGTGACGTTGGTGCGCCATTGGCGGTGGTTATACTAAATGGATTTTCACTTGGGCGAATGATCGCAAAGAAAGGGAGAAGTGTGGATTCACTTGTGGGATGTGGAAGTTTCACCGTAATTCTTAAGGACTTAACTTTGTGCGCCATTGATCCGAGTCTCATCATGCAAACCACATGTCCGGTATGGGACAGACTGGCCGATTAATTTGGGATGTTTCAATTTCAATCTCATTGGGATGAACATGGTTCTTGATTTCCATGAGGCGCAAGGGGGTGTGATGCGAAACCTAGCGGGCGGGATTGGGTTGGAATTGAACATTGTAAAGGCCTTGTTGTGATTATCTTTAACGTGAGGATTATCACATCGTGTGGGTACAGTTGTGCAACCTCTGCAGAGTGTAAAACTATTCGAATAGCCGTGTCCTCGGTCATGGACAATGCTCGGTGATTTCACACGAGGTATAGTTATTTCTAAAAGCTTCTGACAAAGTGCATGGTTAATTCATCGTTGGTTTAACTTGTGGATGGGAGGTCCATAAGTGGTTAGTTTAGCTTATGGATGGGAGATTCATAAGTGGTTACTTCAATTCCTTGATTATTATTTATTATTGTTTTACTTCAAATGTGCCTTCAATCTATTTATTGTATTTTCAAATGCTGTTTTATGCAAATTAACCTTTCAGCCATCCATTGGTAAGCCTTGCATACTATATTGCATTCTTTGTTACAAACGACTTGTCGAGTACTCTATGTACTCACGGCTTTATGCCCCCGTTGCTCATTGAGGAGGAGGAGTAACGCCACAGAGGTTCCGTATGAGAGTACTTGACGTCTTCGCGGATTAGGCTTCGCTCTCCACCGATAGCCTGTGGGTGTGTCGATTGGTTGCTGCGCTTTCTTTTGGATTTCCGCTGCTAGTTTCTTTTAAGCCTTTTTAGGCTATTAATTGTAAGCTTGACCATAAGGTCGTACTCTGATGATTATTAATAATATTTGAGTCTTTTCTTAGTAAATCGTGATATGTTCGATATTTCATCTTTGTTTATACTGTGTGCACTAGCGTGATCCTCGACTAGTGCGTAATACACGTAAGAGTCCTGATTTGTATATTCGGTCTCGGCAGAGATGGTATCGAGCTATATCAATCAGAGGACTGAGCCCTAGCTAGAATGGTCGAATTAGTCAAGTTTTCAAAATTTATTTTCTAAATCAAATCAACCAAATGATTGTCTAGTAATTCTTGATTCTTACCTCATTCTTAGGATTCTTGCTCCTTGCCTCCTCCGAAATATTATTTTCAAAACTAAATTTGACTTCTTATCCCTATAATGTCTATAGATGTCTCGAGTGTCCCTCCATCAAGATGAAAGTTGGCATGGAATCCTTCAAGTCGTGGCTGGAAGTCGAGATCAAGGAGCACCCAATATGTCAAGACAAGATTGGAGATTTCCGTGAAGATTAGGAGCCATTAGATTTGAACCTTGTTATAGTTTTAGTATCGCTTAGAACGCCTTGCTTCTTATTTGCCGTTGGGTGTGATGAGTGCAGCTTTGCTTCTAGCATTATGATGCGATCATATCAAAAGTCTTTGTGGAGTTTATTGCTTCTTTTGTTAGCCTTTTAGGCTAAGTGTCCGCTTAGTTTAGGTTGCCATTAGAATATCCCTTAGACGAGTTTACCGCTTACCTTTGCTTTTCCCTCTTACCTATTGAGCCTTGAAGAGTCAGATTCAATACATACCAACCAGCCCGTGTACCGCAACAATCAGATTTCAAGACTCCAGCTCCAATGCCTCATCATGATGTTTCAAGACCACGCCCTGTCAACGTCAGCAATCAGCCTCAGGGGGAAAAGAGCTATGCAACTCCATTCATTTGTTTCAGGTGCAAAGAGCCAGGTCATTTCGCTCGCAAGTGCCCGCAGAAGCGTCAAGGAATCACACCAATCCCGTTCAACCTTGGAAGTACTCCTGCCAAGACTCCAGGAGCAAGCCGTGGAATGTCATCAGATCAAGGAAGTCAGATACCTCAGAGTGTTGCGAGGGGAAGCTTGAACAACGTCGTCTCCAACGTCGAACCTGGTAACCTATTCTTTTAGTGAGCCCGAATCTCGGGTCGAGATTCCGCTAAGGGGGAGGTTTGTAACATCCTGATTTTCAGAGCCTTTTGAAGCTTTTAAAATAAAATTCACCATTTGGATTTTTCAAATTAATTAAAGCTTAATTGGAATTTTCATTAATTAAAAGATTTAATATGAATAAATTAAACATTAATATTTGCCAAAAATATTTTATTTGTGTTCCTTGTGTCACAAGGAATTTTTCTGTATTTTCTGGGATTTTTCGGAGTTTGTTTGAGCTCAATTTGAAATTTCAAAAAAGAAAGAGAGAGAGAATGAACAAGCACTGCATACTGTTCATCCATCTTCTCCGGAGGGATCGCGAGAGATCGAGTTCGCATGCTTCTTTCCTGTTTTTCTCTCTTCATAACTTCCAAACCAGACCTTATCTCAATGTCTTCCCAAAGGAAAGTTGTGCCAAATCACGCAAGGAATCCATCCCAACCGCCCTCGCCCGCTTCGCTCATCCGCTTGCCTTTTATCTCCAATTTTTCAAACGGACTCTAAACCGAAATCCACGAATTAGAGTCGGTTTCTACCTCTTCCAAGCCTATAAATAGGACCCTTGACTCTCTAAACCCATCCTGCCGTGCCAAGTCCCCAAAGCCCAGACGCCGTCGGCACCGAGCCCTCCGCCCGAATTTGCTCGCCGTGTCTCGAGCGATTCGGTGAGTTTCTCCGTGATTCTTTCGCACACATTGTGCCATCATGTCCAATCTACCTTCTTGCCAAGTTAATTTGGTTTGGTGCAGCCAATCTCCCGAATCGAGTTTTCCCAATCTAGGTCAAGAGCGCTTCCCGACGCCGATTCGCCGCTCCCAGTAGCTTTAGCCTCACCGTAATTTTTCTTAGACTTGCCTCGTCACGTTCTACGCCGTGCTTACTCCGCTTCCCAGAAAGCCTCCACAAATTTCGCCTCCAAACCTCGCCATGGCCGCCAATGGCATCTCGTGTCCCCATCTACCCGGTGATGTTTTTACCAATCCGTTCGTCACTTTGTGCCAAACCATTCCAGGTAGCTACCCTCCAAGTGGTTTTAGATTTCGCTCACCGAGCACCAAGATATTAAGTTTTTCCTTTATCCTTCTCGACGCCGCTCAAACGTCGATTGTGCCATCTCCGGTGGGTTTCTGGCCGAGCCGATAATTTTCCTAGCTTCGCCAAGCCGCGTTCTAGCCCGTGCTCACCCTACCTCTCCACGTGCCATACCCGGATTTTATTCCTCTCTCCTACCCATGTCGCTGTAGCCGCGCGTGCCAACGGTCTCCGTTTGGCGTGCCGCCGCTTTCTATATGTGCCTTAGGTCCCTAACAACCTATTTTACTAGTTAGATTCACCTCCCATGCCTCCTCTCGCCAGCGCTAGCATCCTTTCCAAAAATTGCTCTCGGGTGAACAGTAACATCTGTGAATTTCCAGCCTTTTCTCGCCCAGCAACTTTAGATCGCTCGTTCTCCTTCGTCCAACTCCGATTGACCCGATTCTTCTTCCTAAATTCGTCTAAAATTGAGCTCTGTCTTTTAGTTCTGGTTTTGCAGTTTTGGAGTTTATTTGAATTTTATTTCTTCTGTTCGTCTCGCTCTCTCTCCCGTTAGATCGCGTTCAAGGAGTTGAAGCAAGATTTGAAGATCAAGAATTCCTAACTGAGCAAGTCCAAGGCAAGTCATGTCCTTTGATCATGTTGAACCCAGTTTGCAATCTATTATTTAATTATTTTGTTTTAAATTATCATGCATCGCTACTTTATTATAAAACCCTTGTATTGGTAGTTATCGTCCCAATTGGTTATTTCCCTCCTTGATATTTTGGAATACCTTGATGCCATTGTCACCTTAGGTTGGGAATTTAATTAGTGATGCTATGTTAATTGTCACATTGGGTTGGTACGATTAGAATGCTTAGCCTGGCTTATTTTGCGAAAGGGTTCATCATCACATGTGATTAATTAATTTGACTTAATGAGATATTGAATTGTGGTTGGTGCCACAGTGAATCGTGGTTGGTGCCACTGTTATAAAATTTGTGCCGTGACGTTGGTGCGTCATTGGCGGTGGTTATACGAAATTGGATTTTCACTTGGGCGAATGATCGTGCAGTAAAGGGAGAAGTGTGGATTCACTTCGTGGGATGTGGAAGTTTCGCCCGGGTAATTCTTAAGGACTTAACTTTGTGCGCCATTGATCTGAGTCTTACCGTGCAAACCACATGTCCGTATGGGATGCACTGGCCGATTAATTTGGGATGTTTCAATTTCAATCTCGCTGGGATGAACATGGTTGCTGATTTCCATGAGGCGCAAGGGGGGGTGTGATGCGAAACCCTAGCGGGCGGGATTGGGTTGGAATTGAACATTGTAAAGGCCTTGTTGTGATTATCTTTAACGTGAGGATTATCACATCGTGTGGGTACAGTTGTGCAACCTCTGCAGAGTGTAAAACTATTCGAATAGCCGTGTCCTCGGTCATGGACAATGCTCGGTGATTTCACACGAGGTATAGTTATTTCTAAAAAGCTTCGGACAGTGCATGGTTAATTCACTGTTGGTTTAACTTGTGGATGGGAGGTCCATAAGTGGTTAGTTTAGCTTATGGATGGGAGATTCATAAGTGGTTACTTCAATTCCTTGATTATTATTTATTATTGTTTTACTTCAAATGTGCCTTCAATCTATTTATTGTATTTTCAAATGTTTTTTATGCAAATTAACCTTTCAGCCATCCATTGGTAAGCCTTGCATACTATATTGCATTCTTTGTTACAAACGACTTGCTGAGTACTCTATGTACTCACGGCTTTATGCCCCTGTTGCTCAGTTGAGGAGGAGGAGTAACGCCAGCAGGAGGTTCCAGAAGGAGAGTACTTCGACGTCTTCGCGGATTAGGCTTCGTTCTCCACTCGATAGCTTTGTGGGTGTGTCGATTGGTTCTCGCGCTTTCTTTGGATTTCCGCCGCTAGTTTCTTTTAAGCCTTTTAGGCTATTAATTGTAAGCTTGACCATAAGGTCGTACTCGATGATTATTAATAATATTTGAGTCTTTTCTTAGTAAATCGTGATATGTTCGATATTTCATCTTTGTTTATACTGTGTGCACTAGCGTGATCCTCGACTAGTGCGAATAATACGTAAGAGTCCGATTTGTATATTCGGTCTCGGAGAATGAGGAGTGGGTCTCATGTGTCAGTTGGAGTGGAATGGATTTGAGAGCTTAAATTTGAGGGTTGCTGTTGGAGTAGATGCAAAAACAGGCCCTCAAAGTAGGGGAGCCTCAAATCAAAAGTAGGGTCTGTTTTGAGTAGTCTTCGCCGAGTTGCTCTGAGTCACGGGATCTGCGGGGTTGTCGAATGGGATGGGAGGGCGCGGCCGCGCGCGGGCGTCGGCGCGCGGTCAGCGATCACAGCGCGCGTGTGCATCGCGTGCAGCTTGAAGTGAAGCCGCCGCGCAAGGTCCGGCGGTAGCCACGGCAGGACCAGCTCCGCCAGTTCGCCGATGGCACCAGGCGCTGCTGGGTTTCTCATTCGGGTCAAGTGGAGATTGCGGGTCGTGAATGGGGCTGAGAACGGATGAATGCGAATTCGAATCGACCAAATATGGCATACAAATACAGATTAGATAAATACTAAAATATAAATTTAAATTGAATATCTATTCAATTTGATCGGATCCAGATATCGTCGTAACTTATGTAGTATAAAGATATTAATAATATTTTATTCTCATACAATCACGCTTAATTATTTTAATTTATATGCTTCATCTAAAAATATGAATTCACATTCAATTAAAAAAATCTTATCCAACTAATTAGTTGTATTATCCAACGAATACAGATATAGATAGTCCGAATAAAATAACATTTCAAATGGTAAAAGTCTATACCGTATTCGCATCCATATTTTTTATAAAAAATCGAACACGGATATGAATAGGATAGAAAATGTTAATCGGATGAAAAATTTTATACCATATTCAAATCCAATAAAATACAGTAACCGAAAGGTACATATAATTCGCATTCACTTTTCACCCCTAGTTATGAAGGAAATATTACTTTCCAGTCCATTATCGGGGTTCAATAACAATAAGTATGTAACACCCCCGTTTTTGGGGACGGGAATGTTGCGGCCTTCCGTAACCGCCCAGGAGTTCAGTTACGGACAGAAAGTGTATCATGCCTGCTCACGAACATTTAAAAAGAGTTAATTTAATTAAAATAAATACTTAACAGTCATTTAATACTTCTAAGGGCGTCCAAGCCCAAAATACAACCTACAATCAGAACAACTTCAAGAAAATTCCAGAGGAACACTTGAGTGCGGTCGCAACCCTAACACGTAAACTTGTAATATCCTGTCTTCTTCTGATCTCTGTGTGGGGGGAAAAGTAAAGCAAGTTTGAGTACAACCAACCATACTCAACAAGTCACACGGAAGCTACCAATAACTACATGCAGGGTACATCAAGTGATGGGGAAACGTTTATTATTTTATGTGGATGCAGTTTTAGTTATAAACAGGTTTTAAACATAAAATCATAGCTTTCTATAAACTTTACGGGGTTTTCAAGGTTCAATTACTAGACCACTAACATTACCAAATCCTTCCCAAATCTACTTATGATTTGTTGTTGGATTCACCCATTAAACACAGCTTCATTTACCGGAAGCACAGCGTATTCGAATACAATTGTTCATGACTTTGAAAAGCTGCCCTGCTATACCCACAAGATTCCTTAACCCCAGCCAAAGAGTTACGAAAACAAGGTTGTTCACTGCTCAATTCTTTATATAGCCTCCACCTAGTAGGTTTCATCAACAAGCCCGGGCCACAACCTCTGACTTATCTCAGCCTACTATTGTGTGGACATCTGATAATCAAATCAATGAATAAAATAACAACAATGGCGCCAACCTCCATACGGCCCTTCTCAACTCCCTTCCGTATGGACCACACTTTGCCTTCAACCGCATCTGCGGAGGTTCAATCGAATTTGAGCAGTTACTAGACCAGGGTTGACATATCAACGCTCGTGGTTGGGCGATCACTATGTTCTTTACTCAGCATAAGGGTCTAGTCCTTGTATTTTCACCGGTGGCAAATTCCCTTCTACAAATCTGTCCAGTGCATTAACACTCCCATTGATTTGTAACATTTGCCTTCACCCTAGGTCACGGGATCCAATGATCCTCGCTTACCCTAGGACCACTTCCCAAATAAATACCAAGTCTTTTAAAAACAGATGATGTTGATTCTCTAAACTACCATGGTCATATATTATTGTATTTAATATTACTTATGTCTTGTCAAGGTGAATGTGGCCATCAAACTAGACTGAGTTTTTTCGGGTGGTAGGGCATAACTAGTATCATGTCATTCTAAGCATTATTTGTACATAAAATAACAGTGCACAAATAGCATAATGAAAATACTGATAAATAGATAAATAACGAAAATGTAGGTTCAACATGATCAAAACATGTGTGACTTGCCTTGCGGGCCTACGATTTCGGTAATTCTCGGATTCTTCAGTTTCTTGAACTTGAGCTTTAACCTTCTCCTTCCTGCTCCGGGTGGTCTTCGATGTCGAGAACTAACGCAAAATAAAATAAATTAGTTCCACGCTCGAAGGGTTGAGCTAGGAACAAAGAAATTAAAAGAAGAAATAAAATCCGAAAAACTTGATTAAATTGGGATTTAGGGCTTATAGGAGGGATATATGGGAAAATGAGCCTGAGATTTGGGTTGTCGGGCTCGAAACGGATCTAAGGAGTATAAACTTGCATTTTTGGGTTCGGGTCAAGTACTGTTCATTGGGCTCGGTCGGGTACTATTCCTTGGGCTCGAACCGGATTCGGCTAGGCGGTTTGGCTCGATCACATCGCTTGGGTTTGGTCGGACGCGTTTGACTCGGCCGAATGGTTTCGGTCTAACCAAATCGGAGGGGGTGCGGTCGGACACACTGTGCTTCTTCTCCACCGGGCTCGCGCACGTGCAGGGAACAGGGGAGGGTGGCGGCGGCTACCGGTGGCGGTGGACTGGCTTGCGTCGGGTGTGGAGGGTACAGATGGGTTCGGGGGGCTATGGAGACTCCATTTTTGGCGGTTGGAGGGCCGGTGGAGGTGGCAATCGCCGGCGGTGAGCTCACCTTCTCCACGGCTATTTTTAAGGTTGCGGCCAATCGTGGGCTTCACAGGGCAATTGGGCTGGCTTTGGGGCGTCAATAGGGTTTGGGTAGGCCTAGGGGAGGGTTGGCCGAAGCTCGGGAGGCTCGGTCTAGGCTGGCCACGGCGGGCGATTTTGGCAGTGGGGTGGTGACCGGCGCCGGAGAAGGTGGGTGGTCGAGGAGCTTGGGCGACACTTGGGAATGGTTTTGGGGAGCTCGGAGATGCTACAGGCGAAAGCAATTAGAGAATGAGGGGTCGGAGGCATGACATTGCTCTAGGGCTAGAATTTGGGGATTTCTTGAAATTACCGGCGTTGGAGATGAAGACGGGGACTTTGGGGTGTCGGGCAGGCGATGGGGGATATGGGCTCGGGTCGGGAGAGGGCAGGCGCTTAAATAGAGCTGAAAGGCGGTATTACGCCAGGGAGGGCAGGGGAGGTATTGTGGCGGCGGTAGCTTCGAGCTCAAGGCTTGCCTTGGGGACGCACGGTTGTCTTGGGCACGAAGTTGCGGCGGTCAAGGGCGTGACAGGGCGGCGGCAGAACGGCTGGGAGAGGAAGGTGCGGGAGGAAGGCAGAGGCGCTGGCAAGGAAGGGCCGGCGCGTCGCCACGTCTGTTGGCCGGGTCAAGGCGTGCCAAAGCGGGGCAGGCGAGGTGGTACGGTGCCATGATGGGCGGGCAGAGCCGGCAGGGGCTCGAAGGTGCGAGAATACGCGGGGAGAAGTGACGGCAAGGGAAACCAGGGTGGCGGCAGGATTTTGCCAAAAAGTGCACAGTGCCGCGTTTGATCCCTCCGTTCCAGTGGCAACGGCAGAGATTTCCGGCTGGGTTGCGCCAAGATTAGTGTGGTTTAGGGCTAAGAAACAGGAGAGCAATTCAAAAACGCAAATTGAAATCAAATTTTTATTTTTTGCATTTTCGGTTTTGTTTCAAAGTACACCATGGGAAATCGTACGACACCACATGCCATGCGATACCATCCCAAGAGGGAAGAACAACATCGGTTCTATCTGTTAGATCATCTTCGATCATACGGCTCCTATGACTTCCGCTCTTTCTCGTATTTTGTCTGTTCCTTCCTTTTCATCTCTATAAATTCAAACTCCATTAAATTAATTTTGGTGATAATAATAAATCTAAATGTGAGACTAATTTGTTTATTAATTATGATATTACTTAGTCTTATTTAGATAAAAAGGTGAAGATCATAAGAGGTATGCATTCGACGTCACATTTTTATATCTTAGTATATTCCTTGGATTTAAAATATAGATTGAATTTCACCAAATAGTCTAACTTGAATATGTGCATATGCTTTAATAATACATTCTTGTATGCACATATTTAGGGGGTTCACTCTATGTTTTGAAATTTCATAAATATTGATCTATGTTCTTTGTCCGCATATTAAGCATCTTTACCTTGAAATATATCCTTGAGTATATATAACTTGTGCAGTTCATATATACTCTTGATTGATTTGAATTCAATCATTTACAATCGGGTTGTCATCTAGTTATTCTATTATGTGTTAATGGTTTAATGATAAATGACAACCGAATATGTAAACTTTCCTAACAATTAATCTCAAAGACAAACATTCCTATTCAAATGAGTTAATTGCTTAGAAAGTTTATCCTAAAGTATACAAGTGTTGTGTATATATTGTATACTTGCACATCAATCTTTATCTTATTTTTTGTTGAGCTTGTCATGAATTACCAAAAAGAAAGATTGTTGAATATAGCCCCTCCAGTATGAGTTAATAGTGAAGCTTTAGTAATTAATGGCAATTGATTTATGGAGTAACATTTTTCATAAATTGGATAAATAGGTTATATTCCACAAATGAGGATGACTTGGGATGACTTCATATGTTGAGTATTATGAAGTCAAGATGCGGGATGGAAGATGGTTTCATGAGTTGAAAGCCATCAAGAAGAAGATACAACATACGTTAATGCATGTCCAAAAAGGAAATGATCATGAGTTGATCATTGTAGCATTCCAAAAATTTATTTGTATTTTATTGGATTTTCTAGAATTTATTTGGATTCATCTGGATTTTATTTTAAAAGTCTGGAGTAAGAAAATTTACTTTAAGTATTTTATTTAAGCCGAAAAGAGTCATTTTGCTTTTCCTGAGTTCTCCTTGATTTATGGTATTTTTGAGAATTTTCTAGAATTTAAAAATCAATTTCAATGCTAAAAGGTATTCTTGTAAAAATTAAAAGACCAAATTTAAGTTGGAAATATTTTCCTAAATCTAAAACCTCTCCAGGAATGTTTGAGAATTTTTCTGGAATTTTTAGACTTTATTTAATATTTTCTAAGTATTTTTTAACCCTTACCAATGTTTCTGAAAATCAAAAACAAATTTTAAACCCAAAATCTCCTCGAGCCGACACGTGGCGCTCCCAAATCCGATCCATCCCCGCCCGATCTAATCTGAGCCGTCCCCTCCCACTTACCCCTTCGTTTTAAAACTGACAACCCTGATTATTCCGCGACGCATGGCATCCATCTGGCCGCCCGCCTCTCTCCACTTCTCCTCTCCCTCTCACCGACATGAGGGCCCCGCTTGTCAACTGCTTCTTATCCCCTGTCTTCTTCTTCCTCCATTCGCCGCCATGGCCAGCCCCCTAGAGCTTTTAATTCGGCCGTTTCTTCTCATTCAAGTCCCAAGCCAATGCACCTTTTGAATGCCTCTTCACCCCTGTTTTAGGCCTCGTCCATTTCCCCCTCTTTAAACCCCGCTTACCTCCCTATTTACTCATCTTTGCACTGGCCTTCACTCCGGCGAGGTCAAGCTCGACTGTTACTCCTCCCCGCGCTTATATAACCCTCCTCGAGCACCCTCTCTTCACCTTTCACCTCGTTCTCCCCTCCATTCCCTCTCTCTTGCGCCCGAGCATACCCACGTCGTGTTTTCCCTCTCTCCGGCCTCTCGAGAACTCTAGCGAGCAATTCCAGTGAGGCCAATCCTCCCTATGCCATGCCGACGCCATATTCGTCTTCCCTGTGCCCCGACGACCACCCTCTGCCCCTTCGCCAAGCGAAGTCACCACCAGAGCGCCGAGACCACCGGAGCCGTGTGCCATCGCCGCTTCCCATTCGTCGCTGACCACCCTTCAGTCATTGCCGAACGCCACCGAAGGTACCAGCAGACTCCCCGTCGCCTCCTCTTGCTCCTGAGCCCCTCCCCGTGCGCCGCCACCCGCTGGAGCACCGGCAACCTTCGGGTCCCGAGCGCTGCCTCCGGCCGGCGCGCCATGTCAGTGCCTGTGCTTGCATGGCAACCGCATGGCAGCCATGTGGCACCACGGCTCAGCCATATCAGCACTTGGCTACCACCTCCCCTTTCTTTACCACGTCAACAGTAAACTGAGTGCACGGTGAATCAAGCCAACATGTGAACTCAGTCCACTATAAACGCGGTCTCACCTGTCAGTCAAATAAAATCATTTTCAATGTAAAAATAATCAAAAAAATGAAAGTAGATGCTGACATCATAAATTGATTTTTCAGTATAAAAATAATTCAGAAAATCATCTTTTTCTTTAGTCTTAAACTTCCAGAAGCCCGTATTTCTTTGTTTTAACTCCGATTTGATCTGTTAAAATTTCAAAATTTTCTAAAATCCTAAACTATCTATTTATGGTCTCTTTTTGAACTTTTGAATTTTATTTGAATTTGTATTGGCTCTTCGTGTATAGATTTCGACGAATCCGGAGAGTTCGATTTCAACGATTCACAGCACCAAGTCTTCGAGCAAGGCAAGTTATACCTTTGATGATGTTGCTCCTAGTAATTTAATTTAATTATGTTATTTTTAAATTTATTATGCATGCGTACTTTTATTCAAATCTAGTTCAAATTCTATTTAAATTCTAGTTATACATATGTCCTTTGTATGTGGCCAAATTTGATATTGAACAATCATGCCTTGTGACCCTTGTTGAAGACCTAGTTAGTACATTAGTATTAACTGGAAAATTTATAGAATTACTTAGCCATGCTTAGAATAATTTAGGAGGGAAAATTTGTTTCACATACAACGAAGATTTATAAAATCTATTCTTGACTTTGGTGAGTCAAGAAAGTCTAAAATTGTTTGATAAAATAAAAATTATAAAATCTGGTTTAGACTTAGGTATTGGTATGGTGGTGGGTGCTTACTGGCATGCATTGTTGTTTGGTGACACAATGTCGATTGCCAGGCACAAGGGGTATGTGGTTAGGCCTAAGTCAAATTAAGGACCGGTCTGTGAGCTTTTATTACAAAATCACACCGTACTTCCACAAGTCTGGTATAGGACAGATCTGGCTAAGTAATTTGTGAAATTCTATCTTGGTTTCGCTATAGGCTGAATGTGAGTGTGGCGTAGGCATGAGAAGTCTCACATAGCATAAGAGAGGGCTCCAATATGTAGATTCATGTTGTGGTGAAACCTTAGTGGCGGCATAACAATTTGGTAATGGAACATTGTAACAGTCTTGTCATGAACTCTCATCCGCACACCTAAGGCAGTGTGTTAATCGCGTGGCAAAATGAGAGGACATGTCTTGTGGGTAAAGTTGTACACCTCTGCAGGGTAACAAACTATCCTAGATAGTCGTGTCCACGGTCAAGGACATGCTGAGTATGATTTTTCATGGATTAGACTTTGGTTTTAATAAAATCTGGTTTATAGAGACTTATGTAAACGTTTTAGAAAGATGGTCCAGGTGGGATATCCGTGGATAGGTTAGTGTGAGGTTGGTGACTGCAATAATGATATTATTTTAGTTAGAAAGGATTTTTTACATACTGTATTAAATTCAACTTTTGTACTTAATTTACGATATTTACTCCAATGTTGCTTTTTGTGCAAATACACATATTATGTCCTCCTTTGTCAATCCTTATGCATGCATTAAACCTCCTAGTGTAACTTGTGGAGTAATTTATGTGCTCACCTTGCTTAATTCTGTTGCAAGAGGATGACTGCATCGACTTTGGTGAGGATTGCGATGAATAGGCCACGTCTTATAGTCATTCGCCTGTGGGCAGGCAGGATGGGCTGCTCCTTTTATTTATCTTCTGTTGTTCACTTTTATATTTGGCTTGAGCCATCTTATTGTAAACTTGGCCATAAGGCATGTACCCTTTGCTTTATAATAAAGTTGGTTATTATGCATGATATGTATCCCTATTAACCCTATATGCACTAACTTTTCTGAGATAGTGCGATTAACACAAAGAGTTTTGGAGTTGTTACTTCGAGATCCGACAATCATCAAGTTAAGAGAAGATCCATCATATGTTGATGGAGTAAAAGTGAATGATACATCATAGGTTGAAGCATATCAAGAAAATAACCCAGACTTGAAGTAAAGATGTACGTCATCAAGCTTCAAAAAGTTGATCAAGGCAAAGGTATGACTAGTTAGGGCTTAGAATGTGTTTCAAGTCTTTTACTAGTCTTGGTGTTTGGTTGTAAGACCGGATTGCTAGTATATGTTACTATACTACTAAGAGGGGTCTTGTGTAGTAGCATGAGTCTCATCATGTGTTGATAGCTCAACCTCATTTGCTCTAGCTCTCAGTAGCATGATGCTTGTATTTGCGAATGTGTTTTGGAAATAGGTGAAACTTATGTGTTGAATTCTTACAACATGAGACTTTACATTGCAAATGTGTTTTTCAAGTGTTTGAAGTACATGATTCCTACTTTTTGAGGTGTGAGGCTTATATTTGCAAATATATTTTGGAAATGATTGAAACTCATACATAATTCTTGTAGCATGTGACTTAGGTTTGTAAATGTGTTTTGCAAACGTGTTAATTCCATGTACCTATACCTTGTGTCATGATTTCAAAAGTATGCAGATGTATTTTACAACTTGTTGAAAATTATGTTTAATCCTTATGTGCATGATTGTATAATTTGCAGATGTGTTTTGTAAGATTTGTTAAAGTATCTGTACTTGTTAGGAAAATTAGAACTACATGCATACATTGCGCGGTACTACTGGAGATTGGAACTACCAGCCTGTGTAGCGCGACACTATCAGAAATCAGAACTACTGATATGTGTTGCGCGATATGATTAGACGTAAGTAGTACCGGCTCTGTATCCGATCGGTGGCTCGTGCAAATGAGCAAATCCGAATGGGCAACCCAACAGACCATCAGCTGTGCACGTGGACAGCAAAATTAGGCCGCAGCATGTCTAGGCCAATGCAATGCGCATAGCTGCTGTTTTTCTGGGCTGTGCCTACGCACTAGCTCTTGGGTTTGGTTGGGTCCTGGTACAAATGGGCCGCTCGCTTGTTGAGGTTTCGACTTGAGAGCGATTTGTTCGGTGTTTATCAGAAATGGGCCTGGGCCCCCTACCGCCATGGAATTGCTTTTCTTCCTCCTCTTCTTTTTGTTTTGCGACGGAAGTGGAATTGCTTTTCCTTTCCTTCCTTTTAGCATTGGCATTGCAATCCAAAGCGCCTTGGCATTTTGCGTTTCTCCTATCCTCACGACGCATTTCGTGGTTGTCCTTAAAGTAAGGATGGGTTCGAATGGGCTTTATCTAAACTAATAATCCACCAGTTAAAATTATCCTACATCCACCCAACAATTAGCTGCTCCACAGTCATGACCTTAACTATGTCCACACCACAATATGCACCCAGAATCACACCATCCTAAAAACGTCCGCACCAGATTAACTCTCCTCTATTCTCTCTCCTTACTCAACCATATCCGACGATCATCTTTCAATGGATCTGCAGTACCCCTCCCGCGTCCTGACGCTCGTCTTAATCGCGAAATTTCCGACCGGACGCTGCCCCCACCCCGCGCCGCGTCCCTCCTCCGCTCCGCCTCGCTCCTCCTCCAACCGCCGCCTCCCCGCTCCTCCTCCTCCGCGTCCTCCCGCTCCTCCTCCTCCTCCCCACCCCTCGCGCGCCTCCTCCTCCTCCCCACCCCACCCCGCGTCGCCGTCTTCTCCTCCCCACCCCACCCAACGCGCCGCCTCCTCCTCCCCACCCTCCGCCTCCTCGCCTCGGTGCGATGAACCACGTTTCTCGCAAGCCCAGATCGGGCTCTTCGCCGCGAGATCCAGCCTCTCGCCGCGCGGATTCGCGCTCCGCCGACTTCCGACCGCCTCCGTGGCCGCCACCCACTCCTCGCCGGATCGGCCGTCTCAGCGCCCGAGATCGCGCTGCCGCCGAGGCCGCCGCGCGGCGCCGCTCGCCCCTGGTCGGCCGTCTTCACCTTGGCCCCCCGTCGACCACCACCAAAACCCACCGCGGCGCCTCCACCGTCTCGCCGCGCGCCTCCCCGCAGCATCCGAAGACGCCCTCGCTGCGCGTCGTCGTCTCGGCGCGCCGCGCCGTTGTCTTTGTGATTGCGAGTGTAGGGAGGAGGGGGATCGTGGTTGCCGCCGCGGCGGAGGAGTGCGAGGAGGCGGTGCATCCGGCGATGTCGCGCCGCCGATCCTCTCGTCGCCTTGCCGTCCGACATGGGACGCGTGCTCGACATTCAGCCCCACACCGCCCGTGTCGAAACCCCGCCTCCTGTCTTCAATTGATTCTATGGATGTCTAATTTGTACCAAGTAGGGAATTAATCTATTGTGAGTTGAAAAAATATATTTTAGAATCATGCCATTTCTCTATTTGTTCTTATTTTGTGAGTTGATCCTTATCCTTACCCTTCCAATATCTCACTCTGCAGATATCCGGAGTGTGGGATGCACATTCATTGAAATGGCTCTTTGGTAAACCACCATGGAGCCAAGATGATCGTGGAGGTAAATTTTATCACCCAAACACTAAAGTAGTTGAAAATTTGGTTGATCAAGACTTGAAAATTTGGTTGTTTATTTCACTTAGATAATATTCGTTCAAAAGCATTACATAACTTCTTGCAATTGAAAACTATAGTTCTGGATTTCTTATCCGGTGCCTTGGGTTGAAGTGGCTTAATATAACGTTAAAAGACCACCGCAAGGGTAATTGAAGTGGCTGGAGCGATGGGGCGAAACAAAATCGAGTTGCTTTAACTTGCAACTTTGAAGTTAAACAACTTGCATTTGGTCCGTCCCATTGTTGGTTCCAAGTTCCAACTCTGTATTGGTTGTATGATTTCTTTGGTGTATATTTTTATTTCCTGTCTTTTGTTTCAAGTCTGAATTTCAAGCAAAGATCTCGCCTTCGTTGAGAATACAACAGTTGGAGCAGCTCGGCGTTGCGAAAGTGACAATCTCCAGTCATCCACGACCATTATCCAGTCCGCAAGATTGTGCTTTTGATCCGTTGTTTTGTTTGCGTGTATATGTTTATTGGGAGGACCAGAGGTTAAAATTCGACGATTTTGTGTTGTGAGTGCGAGGGGCACGAACTCGCTTGAGATGATGCCGATGTTCTTCGTCATGTCTTTGCTCGGCGACTGCGACACCGGTCATCGCCTCACTACTGGGGTGCTCTACACGGTCGCGAGGTTCTTCTACTTCAAGGGCTACGCCACCGGCCCCGGATAACCGCCTCAAGATTGGGTATGTTTTTCTTAGCAATTAGCACTGTTCCTATCTTTAATTCCGTCCAATTGGTGCATAAGCGGATAACACGGATAGAGTCGGTGCCTAAGGTCGGTCAATGGTGATAATTCCATAGGAATTTTGGTGGATGTGAAGGAAAATCATGTATGAGACAAGCAAGAGAGATTAACTTGGTTTCTATGTTTTGGCCTTATAGGAAATTTTCAGTCCGAGGAATATATGAATGTGGCTAGAAACTGTATGCTCCTAAGCCATTTGATTTTATGGATAGGTGTACTTAACCAAACACCCAACAAATTAATATGAACTTCATACCGAATACTCAATACTAGAAGCTTTCAAATGTAGCGGTAGTCAATAATAGATATGGTACTGTATACCCCACTAAAAATGTCAAAGCTGCGTTTATTGGTGCTCAGTGACAACGTGAAGTAGCTTTCAAGTGTTTGATGAAATGCTCACTGACAACGCATAAGCCATTTGATTTTATGGATAGGGTGTACGTAACCAAACACCCAACAAATTAATATGAACTTCATACCTGAATACTCAATACTAATAGCTTTCAAATGTAAGCAGGTTGTCAATGCTCGATATGGTACTCGTATACTCCACTAAAAATGTCGAGTGCGTTTATTGGTGCTCAGTGACAACGCCAAGTAGCTTTCAAGTGTTTGTTGAAATGCTCACCGCAACGCGAGTGTTTGTTGAACTTCTTGTTCATATAGTATTCTATTATTTAAGATGTTAAGACGTAACCTTGTTCTCAATTCTTCATCTTTACCATGCAATCCATTTGTAGCTAAGGCCCGATGGTGAGACCCCAGTGGTTATGCGCACAACCCTGTCCAAATGTCCAATGTTCATATAGGCAATTACTACAGCGAAGACCTTGGCTCAGTAGGTGAGGTTCGTTCACATTGCATAGGTCATTGCTAATTTGATGTGGATTCCTCATGGCAAATGTAATCCTACCCAACCATTTGCCCTATATCAACCACTTCGGTTTATAATTGACTGCCTGTAAGCTCTGAAATGAGTAACAAAAAGGATTGACGTGGACTAGAGCTTCATCTGAATTTGCGGCGCATGGCACCGACTGGTGCGTTGTTGAGCCCATTGGCCCAACCCGCATCAGCTTGCTGACGGTGGACGCATCTGTGTTGCCTTGCTAGCGCGACGCTTACGTGTTGCTACTTGCTCGCTTCCTCTTTCTCGAAGCACAAGTCTTTTGATCAAAATGGTTCTAAAATTGGTCGATTTGCTTTTGGTGAATGCTGCAGGGGCTTCAACTTCTTGGCGGTGCTTGGGCTGATCATCTGCACGGCGTCATTCGGCATCAACCTGGTCATCAGGGAGGTGATCCGAGGTTCAAGTGATGTGTGGGTTGGAGACTCGGGTAACGGGGACGCTCTGTGTTTCTTGTTGTGATGTTGTTGATAGGGCTTTGTGACTTGAGCCATTTAGATGTTGTGGTATCCATCGTTTGGTGTCTAACAAGCAAAGTATGAGTGCGCGTGTGTGTGGCTGTGTTTGTGCGTGTCTCGATCTTGGGAATAAGATGGATGGAGAATTCAATCGAAGGATGACCACCGGCCGGCGAGGAATTAATGTTCCGTTCAAAGAACTCAGAACAATATAAAACAAGACCGTAGCGTTAGCACGGACATTATACTAGTGCTTTTTAGCTTTTCACTTTGCTATAGCAACTATCTTTTAAACGGTATATTTTTAAAATATGATGTATAAATTGATTGTAGTAGACATTGTATCTACTTCAGTTATACCGGCCAAAATCGCATGTGATTTTCTCTCTCTTCATACTCTCTCGCGAACATCTAAAAATAAAAAACTATATGCTAAAAGCCACAACCCAAAAAAATACACCCTAAGAATGATTTCACTCCAAATTTTCATGTTACATTTTCCTTTGATTTTTTCTTTGTATTACGATGAAGTTTTTTCTTTGCGTTGTATGATTCGATGCTCTGTATATTCGAAGGGGCATGAATTGAACTCCAGACGAGCCATATTTAAGTGCCTTCGTGCAGTTTTTTTCTCGGAGTGGCTTAAGCCGTCCTGTTCGTATTTGTATTGATTTTTGTTTTTTTTAAAAAGTCAAAAAGTAATATAAATATTTAGTTTTTCGAAGCGATTTTTTTCACTCCTTTTACTATTGTCTCACTCCAGGATTTCTCGAAGCGACTTCTCCACTTCTCTCACTATTGTTTCGCTCTAGGGGTAAGACAGAAGATCACAGCCTCACATGTACATTAGAGCAACTCCAGCAGTAGCCCTCAAATCAGTGCCTCTACTTTTGATTTGAGGGCTCCTCCTATTTTTGAGGGGCCAGTTTTTTTGCATCTACTCCAACAACACCCCTCAAATCTAAGCCCTCAAATCCATTCCACTACACACTGACACATGGGACCCACTCCTCATTCTCTTCTATATCCACCGTCGCTCTATTCACCGAGGACCCGAGGTGCCAGGCAGAGGCGGCGCGGCGCGGTGGCGGCGAGGCGATGGTCGAGCCGGCGGCCGGCAGCGAGCGGAGGCGTCGGGCGCGGCGACGGCGCGGCGATGGTCGAGCCGAGGAGCCGAGCGAGCGAGGCGCGGCGAGTGGAGGCGCGAGCGAGCGGGAGGCGCGGCAAGTCGAGGAGCCGGCGAGGTGGCAGCGCGAGGCGCGGCGCGGCGCGGCGGAGAGGCGCGCGACGGGCATCTCGGGAAGGCGCGATCGCATCCGGCGTCGGGCGCGCCAGAGCGGGCGGCGGAGGAGGCCGCGTATCGGGCTGTCGGGAGGAGTCCGCGCCTCTGGCCACCGAGAGGAGGCTGCACGTCGGGGAGGAGGCCGCCATCCGCCGGGGAGAAGGCCGCATGTCGGCCGTCCTTCGGCCGCCGGGGAGGAGCGCCTCCAGCCGCCGCCGCGCGTCGGGTAGAATCGATTCCAGACGAGGCGGGGAGGTAAAAGGCCGAAACCGAAAAGTAGGGGCCTCCTCCAGGGTCCCCAGGAATGAAGGCTTGAGGGGTGAATTTGAGGGCCTCCTACTTTTGAGGGCTTGAGTAGGGATCCTGCTGGACCTGTATTTTTGTCCTCAACCCTCAAATTTTGGTTTAAGGGCTTGTTTGAGGGCTCTGCTGGAGTTGCTCTTACCCACACTGCTCTTCTAACTTCCATCACACATACGAATCTCTCACACATTTTTTTACATCGCTCACACCCTTCTTTTAAAAGCCGTTTCTTTTAATCACTTCTATTTATTTTTCAGTCAAAAACCATTAACAAAATCTAACATGAATACCTCCTTAAACCCAAGCAAAACCAACACCCAAACAGCAAAGTAGTGTGGCGAAAAATGGGTATGTGTTCTCTGTATGTGCATGGTAACAACAAAACTAATAAGAAATTTTTGTACGGATAACCCATTTTTTATTCGAAAATACAGAAATATACCCGCGACAAAATTTTTACACAAATAGGCTCCAGTCGCCCAACTATTGGGCGACTAGAGCTTGTCACCCAATTAAAACGTGACTCATGAAGAATCTGGTAACCGTTGGGCGATTAAATGCAATCGCCCCGTTGGGCGATTTAAATGAAATCGCCTGCCCGTTGGGCGATAGAAAATGAGTCGCCCAACGGGGGGGCGACTGCATGTGAATACAGCCCGACGGCCAAACCCTCTTTTCTTCCCCACGTCTGCTCGCCAATCTACCTCTAGGCGACCGCATGGTGATCCCGTCTTTCGGTTTTGTGAAATTTGTAATTTGAAACTCGTAAAAAATGTGGTATAGTCACATATACTGTTAAGTCACACAAGATTTGGTATTTAATATTTGTCACATTACTTGATATAGAAATAATTTGCTATACGAAAAGAAGAGATAATAGCATTGTTTAAATTTAAATGAACTTTATAATATAACGCAGTAACATGCCGCGTATTTATCCATTACATGCATGACATACACCCTCACTCCCCACCCTAAGGTGCTCGTCACCGCGCGCGTCCTCCCATACGGCCCGCTTGGCGTCCTCGGTCTGCAACGGATTACGAGGGGTGACGAGGGTCGAAAAGTAAAACGATCGGTGGGTTTCGCACCGCTGCTCGCCGGTGGAGTCACCGCACCTTTGGTCGTGTGGCCTCGGTGCATCGGGAGGCCACTCACGGAGAGAACCTCGGTCTTTGCGTCGGAGGACGGCCCCACCAGATCCTCAAAAACTGGTTCACCTCGATGTGGCACGGGGAGAAGCGTCCCTGCTGCTAGTAAGGACCTGCAATAGTAATATCGTTAGTTTGTTGCATGTCGTCTTAGGATAAAAACAAGATTGGACGATGCGTACCCGTAGATGGCGCCATGAAATCATCCGTGTGAAAGCCGGGGATGTACGTAGGAGGTGTACGAGGCCGTGCCCAGCGAACTCCCGCGCGCTCGGGGAGGTGGACGTGTCCACGTACTACCTCCGGAGTAGTGCCACGCTGGTCGGGGTGGCACTGGTGGTCGGGGTGCACTGGGCGTAGGTGTGGAGACCGCCGGTAGCCTCGTGCAGGACAGTAGGCTGACGATACGTCTACACCCGGCCTCCATCCGTCGCGCAAAGCTGACGGCCTCCTCGCGGGTCAACTCCACCTGTGCCCCACCTTTGAACTACTGCGGAGGACTCCGACCACATCGCAACACCGACGTCAGCCTGGACAAAAAGACATAGAATGGTCCATCATCGAAACGATATTGCCATTTGAGAATTTTTGAAATTACAAGTTACGTCATCGCGATGTGAGTGTCGCGTCGCGAAGGCGCGCAGGTACGCGCGTCGCCGGTCTTGGCGGCGTGTGGGGCGGTGGGTCAACGACATGTACCACGGCTGACGAGTCCGCCCGTACGGATGAGGTACTCTGCGTAGTTGGCTATGTCGTATGGCCGGTGGCGGCGCACGACGGGAAGCACGGTGCATGCGGTCCAAGTGCTTGTCCAACGGTAGTACCGCTTGATCACCGTCATGCGCAAAATTATTTAAATGTAAATTTGTACACTACATTTTCTACAATAATACATGAAAAATACTATACAAAATTTCGACACAACAATTTTCTACATTTAAATTTTCTTCATTTAAATTTTGTAAACTGCATCTACATTTGTACATTGAATGATCTACAATAAATTTCTAAAGTAAATTTTCCACAATAATGCATTACAAATATTATACAAAAACTATATTTTTCTACATTTAAATTTGTACATCTAAATTTGTAAACTGCATCTACATTTCTAAATTTAATGTTCTAAATTTAATGTTCTAAACTAAATTTTCTAAACTAATTTTCTAAACTAAATATCTAAACTAATTTTCTAAACTAAATTTTCTAAACTAAATATCTCAACTAAATATCTAAACTAAATTTGTAAACTAAATATCTACACTAAATTTTCTAAACTAAATTTATCCAAACAAATTTTCTAAAATTAGAAAAATATCTGCAAATCCCGCGGCTTCTTCTCCTCTCTCTCCTTCTCTTCTTCCCTCTCCTCCCCCTCTCCTCTTCTTCCCTCTCCTCCCCCTCTCCTTCTCTTCTTCCCTCTCCTCCCCCTCTCCTCCTCCTCCTCCTTCCTCTCTTCTGCTTCTCTCTTCCTCACGCGGCCGGCCGAGAGTAGATTGGCGAGCAGGCGTGGGGAAGAAAAGAGGGCTTGGCCGTCGGGCTGTATTCACATGCAGTCGCCCCCCCGTTGGGCGACTCGCTTTCTGTCGCCCAACGGAGGGGGGGGAGATTTCATTTAAATCGCCCAACGGGAGGGCGATTGCATTTAATCGCCCAACGGTTACCAGTTCTTCATGAGTCGCTTTTTAATTGGGCGACAAGCTCTAGTCGCCCAATGGTTGGGCGACTGGATCCTATTTGTGTAAAAAATTTGTCGCGGGTATATTTCTGTATTTTTGAATAAAAAATGGGTTATCCGTACAAAAATTTCAAACTAATAATCAATCACCAAATAGTCGCAATTCAATGGATAATCTTATGTTCTTAGTGGTGCTCAACTTAACGATGGCTTATGATTTTTTATTGTAGCTGATTTATTTTTCACTGTAGCTGTTGGTGGTTTATTTGACATAATTAAATTTTAACAAATTTAAAAAAATGAAAAACCAGGTTAGCTATAATGGGAAGGAATACGGAAAAAAAGAAAGGACAAAAATAAAAAACTAAAGCCAGAGAAAGATGAAATCAAAAATAATAAATTAAAAGACAGAAATCAAAAACTAAAGCTGAAAGAGCAGACTAAATCATGTATGTTCATAGCGTGAATGTAAAACACTGGACCAAACTCTGTAGTGTATATAGTTAGTTACTCATGTAGAGTAGACTAGACATTCTCCACGATGAAAACAACCCAGCTGAAAAGGAGTAATCGATCACCAATGAACATACTTGGTCCTATGACCTGAAGGTATGAACTCGCAAACTAATAATGTTAATTCGTGTTAGCTAAAGCACAAAAGCAGATATCTTCCGAAAAAGATTAAACAAAAAGTAGAATTTGAGTCCAAGATAGAGAGAGGAGAAAAAAACCAGAAGCAGCATTTCGGTTCAAAATAAACCAACCGAACCAAACCAAAAGTAGCAATACATTTCACGACACTACTAGTGCTATCTCGCGTAGGGATTCATGAAAAGAGTGGGATATCAAGGAATGCCATTTTACTATTTAGCGTTCATGAAACACCACTCCAAAGATTGAAATTATCATAAAATGCCATTTCTGTTTCCTTTTCCTCAGTGGCGAAGCCAGGATTAAAATTGAAAGGGGGCTGAAGTATTTATCGGATTAAACTAAGTTGACATAAATATAGTCTTATACTCTTATAGAATTTCAAATTCATACAGAACCACTTGAATTACTTGTGAAATAGTTACACAAAGTTCGTTTCTCCATTATAGCAAAATCTATAAGACTATAAATAAATTAGTAGTCTAAAATCTAAACTCTAAATTGCTAAACTGATATAAAAAAGTATAGAAAAATTACCTGAAGCAGTGAAGCTCACACTGGATGAGCTTGTTCACACTGGATGACTGGAGTACTGGCCGGCAGAAAAATAAAATCAACACAACCGGACACATGATGCTCCACAGTGGCACAGTCCACAACCGGACACTGCCGGCAGCTGGCAACAGCGCAATCCATCGGACACCGGTCCCCCTTTACTTGGTCGCCGCGATCCCGCCAATGCGCGCGCGACCGCATCGCACCGCACCCTTTTATTCGTCGTAGTCCCGCGCCGCAGCCGCGCAAAGACACCGCAGCCTCCTCTCTCTCTCTCGTAGTCTCGCTTCTCCGCTCCTCCTCGCCCGCCGCGGCCCTCGCCTCGCTCCCGGCTCCTCGCCTCGGCAGACGGCGAGCTAGCTTGGCTCTCCGCTCTCCCGGTCGACGCCTCGTGCTCACGGCCCTCGTCTCGCTCCCGGGTCCCGGCTCCTCGGCAGATGGCAGCTCGGCTCCTCCGCTCCTCCTCGCTCGCCGCCTCGCTCCCGGGCTCCCGGCTCCTCCGCTCCTCCTCGCCTCGCTTGACGCTCGGAGTCGCCGCGACGCCGCCAGATCTGGGAGACTGGGAAGGTGTGGGAAGTGAATCTGTGCGACTGTGCTAGTATCTGCCGCCGCTCACCTAGGAATAGTGATTTGTGTTTTCGTGGGCTGCTGGGCCTCTTTGTGGGAAATGGGCAGCTTTTTATTGCTTGTTGCCTTGTTGGGCTTCTGTGAGAGTGAGACACTAAGGCTGTGATTCGGCTGTTGCCGTCTTGCCGACATGCCGCTCGCCGGGAGGGGACCGCCGGGGGAGGGGGGTCAGCCGCCGGGGGGAGGTAAGGCTCGAGCCTTACTAAGACTCCCCTGGTTTCGCCCCTGCTTTTCCTAGTTCAATGGCATTGCATCCATGTGTTTGGTTTTTTTACAGGTAAAAAGACCATCATGGAAGAAATGTCAATTGTCAGCACAAGCTGTATGGAATGGTATATGTATATGGTGGTTCTTTTGAGCTGTGATTTACGGCTTCTAGTTTAAATTTTTAAATTCTGGCTGTTTGCGTGAGTGTACGGAAAAAAGATACTCATGTATAATTTTGACTAATATAGATGAAGTCGAGATAGATAGATAATATCTACTATAATTAATTTATAGATCCTGTCTCAAACAAATACACGTTTAAAAGATAGTTACTAGTCTAAATGAAGAGATATTATATTGAAGTGTACGAGCTGCGTCGCAAAGTCCATCCGCGTAATATTCATCGACTGGAGCGTACACACTTGTAGCCACAGTCCAACTTACTTTTAAAAAATTCGTTTTAAAAAATTACTTAAAAAAATGTAGATACGCAATAATTAGCAAAAACTTGTAAAAATACGCCATCTTAAAGTTGAAAATGCCAACGGGAAAGAATGGCAAGTGCAACCGCATGGCATTGTTTTTTTTAACAGGAAATGGTCAACTTCTTACTAAAATGCTATAGTTGATATTTTTTTACTCAACATGCTTCGCATTGCCTTTTAAAAAATGCTTCACATGAACTGAAAATATTTTTTTTTGTGAAGGTTCAGATGTGAATACTTAAACATGCCTTACAAGTTTCAAGAGGATTCACTTGGTAGGGTTATCCTCAGCTATTTCCTTTTAACCCGGAGTTGAGGACGATGAAACGTTAAAAAGTTCCTAATTTGATGGAGGTAAACTCCAAATGGTAAGCTGAGAACGAATAAGCAGACCATGTGAAAATCCACAACCTTTACTAAGTGCCTGTGTGGCAGAACTCCACCATTAAAAAAAATGAATCTGGAGCAGCAGATCCACCAAAAACAGCTCCACTGTGAATCTGGGATCCCACCATGGAGCTAGACAAAACTGTTTGGCTTGCACAGCAACTCCGGATCCACGAAACTGAGTTTTTGGTGGGAATGGCCTGTTTTGCCCATGGATTTTATGGTGGTATGGGATAGGGTGTGTAACCAGTGGCAAAAGGTGGGTAATTACCACCCAACTCCACGAGTAGGTACGAAATAAGGTTACGAAACAAGGTTTCGTGGAGCACCCCTTGAGGTGCTCCATGGATTTCATGAATCTGGAGCTAGATTCAGTATTTTGGTGGATCCAGATTTCGTGGAGCTGGAGCGTTTGGGTAAAAATTTGTGGAGTGGAGCTGTTTTTGGTGGATCTGGAGTTGGTGGAGCTCTGCCAAACAGGCCATAAGGATCAACTTTAATAGATTCCAACTCTATTAGAGTTGACCCTTACATAAAAAGTCACTTACATAAAAGATGGTAAATCTTTATATCAAAATTTCATTAAAATCACTCTTAGAAGTCTGGTTCATTGCACACTCAATCTAGGTAAGCTTTTTTTTTCTCTCGATCGGTTGCCACAAGTGTGGTGTACCACATTTTTTTATCACTCTATTCTACTTGTTCTAGATTCATATTATTGTCAGTCTTCGCTATAGTTTTGGCGACCAATTTCTTCACCACACAAAGTATGGCTCACCACATTGTGACTAAAAAAGTGTGGCAAAATACATTTATAAACCAAGCATACCCCTAATATTGTTTAAATAATTAGAAAACTGAAATAGTTCTCATTGCAAAAAAAATTCTTTTCTTTTTTATGATTAGAAGGAAGATGCGCACACTGACCACCAAGCACACACACTACATACACCTGCAGCGTTCTGGATTTTGTTATTCGTGAAAAAAATCGAAAAAAGACTTTTGGGTTTTGTTTTGGTTGTACCGGTTAGTTCTGTGGTCCTACAATATTGTGCCTATTCTTTTCAGCTTCTAAACTACTTTTTGACTTTTATACAGTAACTAGCTTTTAAACGGAGTATCTTTTAACATAGAGTCTACTAGTTAATTGTAGTACATATTATACTGACTTTATTTATATCGGTAAAAATCGCATGTGAGTTCTGTTACTCTGTAATCTCTCGTATGAATAGTCTAAAAATTATAAGTCATAAATAAAAGTTATAAGTTTCAGCTAAAAAGAACATGTCTAATAGCGCGCTCCGCTTCTACTTAAACAGAGCTCATGCTTTGATATAAAAAAAAAGGGTTTAGTTTGCTGAAATCCTGCAGACGCAGGTCAAGATCGGACGGTTCCGCAACCTTCTCCCGGCAACACAAAACAGCGAAGGCAAACAAAACAAACATCAAGAACGCACAGAAGCTCCTCCTCGTCGTCTCCGTCTCTCCTCATCAGATCTCACTGAGATCGCCTCTCCACCTCCCCCCTTCCCATCCGGTCCTCCTCCCGCGCATCGATCTCCGCTAGAGGATAGCCCAAAACCCTATCCCCTAGCCTCCCGGTCGCTGCCCCTGCCAAGCCTGAGGAGGCGGAGATGGCCTTCATGGCGGCGCTGGAAGCCGATCTGCGCGCGCTCTCCGCCGAGGCGCGCCGCCGCCACCCCGCCGTCAAGGACGCCGCCGAACACGCCATACTCAAGGTATGCCTCTCCCCACCCATGCCTTTCGTACCCGAGATCTCAGTGCCGCCACTCATTTCGCGTGTATGTCGCTTGCTCCCTCGTTTTGGATCCAATTAGCCACGGGAGTAGTGTCCGACCATCTCGAAGTGTAGTTGGAAGTTGTTGTGAGGCTCTGGTACATCTAGTTCCAGTTCGGTACCGCGATAGCATTACGTAGTGAGCTAGTGATGTAGTAGTAGGTCTCCCACCCGGTGATTTTAGGTGATCTCAAGCGGGAGATCTAAGTTTTGGCCAATTCTACTTATATGACTTGCAGGAGATGGATTTCAACTGTAATTTGTGGTTTGCGATTTGTTTGGCTAGCCGCTAGGTTGGTATAGAATTTCAACTATAGTGAATGGTTGTTACTTGTAAGTGGAGCTGAGGGATTTTTTTGGGAAGGCTGGGATTTGTAATTGATTTTGTCTATGACTTGGTTTTTAGTTGGAAAAACTCAAGCTTGGGCCAAGTACAAAGAACTTATGGGAGTGATACCGTAAGAAACCAGAGCACCAGTTGCCCACAGAAGCATAAACCCCGTGGATGACGTGTGGAATACTGGAATTACAAACTTAGGGCATGTTTGGGAGAGCTCCACCAGCTCCAGATCCACGAAAAACAGATCCGGATTCAATTTTGCTAGCCAAACAGTTCTAGCTCCAGCATCTCCACCGTGGATCTGCTCCACCAAAACCATGGATCTGGCTCCAGATCCACCAAATTGGTGGAGCACCTCAAGGGGTGCTCCACCAAACTCAAGTTGGTGGAGTTGGGGAAAATTACCCACTGCCACTGGTTACACAAGATACCGGTTCGTTCTAATTTTTTCTTTCTTCTTCCCGTCGCCGACTAGAGCCTTCCCTCGCCGCGCGCCGCTTCTCCGCCGCCGCCCGCACCATGGCCGGCTAGCCCTCGCCGCATGCCGCCGCCGCGAGATGGGCCCTCGCCATGGCGCGCCGCGCCCGCCCGGCCGTGGCCATGGCTGCCGCCGTGCGCCTCGCTGGCTCGGCGTGGCCATGGCTGCCGCCGCGCCTCGCCCGACGGCGTCGCCTCGCGAGCCCGCCCGACAACCCGCCACCGTGCTCGCCGTCCGCCGCGTCTGCCGCGCGCGCGCGGCCGGGGCGCCCGCCGCACTTCGTGGATACTTTTTTCCTTGCGCCGAGCGGAGGAAGAAGAAGGAAGCCGTGGATCCCTTTTTCATTTTGCCCCCGACGCGTGGGGCCGGTGGAAGTGAGATAGAGAGGAGGTGGAGCTGTACCAAACACTTTGACGAATCCCAGATCCACGATGGAGCTGCTCCACGGTGGATCCAGGTGAATCTGGTGGATCTAGGTGGATCTGGAGCTGGTGGAGCTCTCCCAAACAGGCCCTTAGCTTGGGTATTAAATGCAATAAGGTTGTCTTTGGAGGAATACTTTCTATTTGAGAACTTCTTGTAGTGGAGACACACTACTGACTTCTACTGTTGTTTCTGGGCAGTGGATATCCTAGAAGTAGCTTTTATAAGAGGATTTCATAATAGACCAAACAGGTCCTGACATTAGCAGAGCTTAAGCAAAATATACAGGGGCCGATTGATAATTAAGATAGAATACTACCTAACATGACTTGGCACAAAAAAATTAGCTTCGAACTATCAACATTGGGAACATGAAAAAGTAGTACTCATATTTGATGGAAGTAGGACCATCTGGCTTGTCTTATTGGGGGTAGGTACCACTTTCTTTTGTGCTATGGCTTTTACTGTATTTGTAAATATACTACCAATGGTATTTTCCTTGTTATCCTGGTAGTCTGGTAGAGGAGTGACCTTGAGTGATAGTGGCACAAAATGTTGCTGTTAAGCAATTCAATAATGAAACAAAACTAAGGTCTTCATTATCCATAGTATGCTCTGAACCCAATTTGTTTTAAACTATTAGCCAGCATATGGTTGTACTTAGCCCACGTGGACTAGTTATTCATAGTCATGCACATTGTTGGAGAATTTGATCTTTTAAAATCCCCTTGACACTTGCCTATGTTGGTTTTCTATGTTTGAGACACTTTTGATGTGTGAATGACCTGATCAGATGATTGGTTCTATTCCATCACAATTTTATCTGCTTTGCGATGCACTAACAACATAACCTGTTATTTTGCAGGAAAGTGATTAAGCATACCCATCCAACCTGACCAAAATTACCTGTTGAGCTTCTTTAATCTTTACAGTATCAAGCGATCTTCCCTCCCATAATCCAAATAAAGTCAAAATTTCTGTATCTGTAATTGCTAGATGGAATAACAATTTTTTGTGCTTATGTTTCCCCTGCAAATATACTTGTATCTTGTGGCCCTTTTTATTGGCATTTTCAGTAGTGCTGTGGTGGTATATCTCATGTGGTATCAGTGTTATGTTACTTGTTTCCTTGACATTTATTTTCAATTCTTTTTGGCTTGCAGCTCCGATCCCTATCTAATCCAAGCGAAATAGCTCAAAATGAGGATATATTGCGGATGTTTTTGATGGCATGTAGTGTTAAATCAGTGAAGCTGAGTGTCATAGGACTATCCTGTTTGCAAAAGCTTATATCACATGATGCTGTAGCATCATCTGCATTGAAGGAGATATTGGCTACTTTGAGGGATGTGAGTTCTTTTATCACTTCTGTATCCACATGCCTCTCATTTTGTTCGTTTTGATGTTTTAGTGTTAGATAAATATATAAATTAAACCTGTATTTCTGTGGATATATTGAAGGGTGTGTTGTTAACTGTTATCCTGACAATTTGATGTTGATAATGTGTTTTTTTTGAAGGAAATCAGAGAATCCGAGCTTATGTTTGGAAATCCCGATTCTTTATTATAGCTGTTTAGTTTTGAATTAGGGTCTTCTCTTTTGTTTTACTCTATGTACATATTTGTTATAATTTGATTTCCATCAATCTTCCTCTAGTATCTTAATGCCCTTAAACTAATTATTTTTGAACTGTGATGTTTGTCTTTGCTGCAGCACGCAGAGATGACAGATGAGAGTGTTCAACTAAAGACCTTGCAAACAATGTTGATTGTCTTTCAGTCACATCTACAACCTGAAAGTGAGGTAGAACTACCAACAGTTATCATTTTGATTCTTTGGTATCTGCAATAGATGGAAAAGTTTCTTTTTATGCGTTGCATGTTTAGCTCACCCTAGAACACCTAGAAGCTTCTCTATACCAAAACAGTTAACCATAGGACTGCAATAATGAGCCAACAAATAGTTATCATTTTGCTTTCCTTTTCATTTTCTCTGGAGTGCAGGCTGTTGGAACCTGGGTTTACCAGATGTTAATGTGTTAAACTTAGTGCATTCTTGTTCATTATATTTCAGTTGACTATATAATAAATTTTTGTTACCTGCAATGGCAAAAAATTTGTTACCTGCAATGGCAGAAAGAGTAACTCCAACTGCACTAGCAATTCTAAATTCTGCTGAGAGGAGGGAACATGGCTATTGACTATTTCTTGGCTGTACATGAAACTTGACTCCTTTTTTATAGTTCATGCAAGCCTAAGAGATGCAGTATCATTATTTCTTGATTGCCTTTTCAGGATCATAAAAATGTTACCATCAATAGGCTTATCTTATCAGTATATTGTTTATATTTCTCTCAGGAAAACATGTCTCAAGCTCTTGGCATATGTCTTCACCTGCTTGAAAGCAGTCGATCTTCTGACAGTGTCCGCAAGTAAGCTCAATTCATGTGCTGTTGCTCACCAATTTTGAGTTCCTTTATCGTGATCTAAATCATATATTGTTCATTTAGCACGGCAGCAGCTACATTTAGACAAGCAGTGGCATTGGTCTTTGATAATGTTGTTGTTGCTGAATCACTTCCCTCTGGTAAAACTTCTTCGGCAAGACTCAGTTCGCGTGCTAGCTCTGTTGCTGATAATGTTACTCGTAGCTTCAGTCAGACACCGTAAGACTCAAGTCTATTTCATCTTCTTTTTTAATATTGTACTCATATCTTGCAGGAACACAGAATAGTCTAATATCATAACAAGTTTGTTAGTTAGAAATGCCTTTTGTAAGTATTACCATCTTTAGATTTTGTCACACTGCATCCAACCTGGCAACAACTATTGATGACTGGCACATCACCCAGAGATGAGAGTTGAGACGCACAGAATAGTCTAATATCATAACAAGTTTGTTAGTTAGAAATGCCTCTTGTAAGTATTACCATCTTTAGATTTTGTCACACTGCATCCAACCTGGCAACAACTATTGATGACTGGCACATCACCCAGAGATGAGAGTTGAATAGTCTAATATCATAACAAGTTTGTTAGTTAGAAATGCCTCTTGTAAGTGTTACCATCTTTAGATTTTATCACACTGCATCCAACCTGGCAACCACTGTTGATGACTGGCACATCATCCAGAGTTGAGAGTTGAGGCGCACGTGAGATGAGACAACTAAGCAGGGGCTAAGTTGTGGGAAAAAATGCCCTAAAAGATCAAATGAGGAGCTTGTTTGCACCAGTGTATAGTGTAAAAAGTGTCAAGATGAGTGTGTCATAAATATTCAGACCATTAAGCTAGAGACCAAGATTCCAAGTCTACTTATGAAGTGTCTGGCTTCTATGTAATGATCCCTTTCCGAGTTGTCAATGATTACTTACCATTATGATGGTGAGGTTGGAATGCAGAACAATAGAAGCAATACTAGTATTTTTTTATAGAAGATATTTTTATTAATGAGGCTATTAGGACAGCCTTAGCAGATAGTTGGCATTCAGTTAAAGTAGATCAACTTTGGCAAAAATCATTTAACAGCTGTTTTTGTTCTAGTACCTTGTGTTCTAGTACTTTAACATTTGAAGTTTTGTTCCCGATGTGTATTTCTTGCCTTTGACAACATTGGCATCACATGCAATCTGCTATAATTTTATCAGCTGTGCTATGCTTGTATTTTGCAGTGTGATAACTTTTAATATTGCACATTTGCATTGCCCAATGAATACGGACAGATCCTGCTCATTGCTACTGTGCTTTAGTACATATGTCATGGTAATGCAGTTGACATAGATGATAATATAACAAATTTTAAATTGCTTGTGTTTGCATTCTAACAACTTCATGGTTCTAGTTAAATTGAAAAGACATTTGATACTCAAATAATGGAACAGTACAAAAGAAAGACTTCAAATATTTCATTTTTCTATCTTTTTGTTTTGCATTTTTCTTTGCCTGTTTTAATTGATATTTAGCTTGCACTACATGACAGGTCACTAGCATGTAACTTCGGCGAGCTGACCATGAGGGAGAATCTTAGTGACGTTGGAAAGCTCGGTCTCCGTCTGCTCGAAGACCTGACAGCTCTTGCTGCAGGTGGATCTGTATGTGCGAACAATTTCTGATAGCACTTTTCTCTGTTCTTCAGTAAATAGGAATAAATTACATAGCTTATATTTTGTTGCTACATAATTATTTTCAGTAATTCCCAATTTTTATTACTGAATTTCTAGACATTTTTTCCTTGATAAAGTTATTACTGTTTTCCCCCTCTAGGCTATGTGGTTGCATGCTCATTCACTGCATAGGACATTTGCCCTTGACATACTTGAGTAAGTTCTCTATGTTTCACAGTGAAAATCTCAGGATACTTTCATTTGTAACAGTTCTATGATACCTATTATTCTAAATGTTTTGACTGAGTCTCACTGGTCCCACGTCGAAAATTGTTTCACTTGGGCTGCTGCTGTCATATGCCATTAGTGAATGATGTGGCAATGATGCTGATTTGGAGTGCTGGCTTCACATGTGGCAAGAGTTTTGAAAACAATTGTAAAGGGCATTATAAACACACCAAAGTAAAAAAAAAGTACTATTGCTTACTCATCTAGAAACTAAGCTTTATATTGATTTTCTTATAAACCCTTCTTAAATTTATGACCCTTGGAAGTTGGAAGTGCAAGGGATAGCATTAAAGTGGTGCTTCTATGCTATCTCAAAACTAAATAGCACAGCCACAGATCATAAAGTAGTATTGTTAGAGCATGTCCAATGCAAGAGGTGCTTAGCAAGATTCTTAGAAGAGAGTGTACTGTATCACTATGCATCCAGTCAGAAACCCAACCCTCCAATGCAAGCATCTATGCTTAGAGGTGGTTACATGTTCCTACAAACTCATAAAGGCCCATGCAAGCATGGATGCTTGAGTTTTGTACCTTATCTCTTCAACGTGGCAAGAAAATCATTTAACACCTGCCACCTTGGTTGGAAGATGCCCTTAGTAGTGGAATGGTGGGTGGTTGCAAATCAGATCCTTGATGTGCTTTAAAATTTGTGCTTTTCACTTTTGAGGAGAATATCGAAGCACTACTTGTCTATTCATCACGTTATTGTTACAAAGATGGTCCTATGTGGAAACATGAGGTTATCGTTATTTTTGTTTTTTTAGTTTCCAGATTCTGTTTAATTTATGATTTAATACTGACTGTTCCTTTTAATCATTAAGTAGCTAGTTTATGACACAATGAAAGTTATTATCTAGTTAGCACTAGTGATTGCATCTTTTGATCAGTGTTTTTTAAAACTTTTTATCATAGAATATTTCAATATTATCTAGGATTTGATTCCAGTTAAACTTTACTGATCCTGATGCTCTACTGTTGCTGAGGGTGAAGTATTGACTATATGTATTCTGCACAATTTGTATATCAACTCTATATCTCATCTAGGCATGTTTTGTGCCAGGTTTGTGCTATCAACATATGTTGCTGTATTCCGGGCATTATTATCTTACCAGCAGGTTTTTGTTTCTGTATAACTTCTATCAGCTGACAGTTTTGTTAAAATCATTGATCCATAACTTTGCATCCTCTTAAAACCTTCCAGGTCTTGCGCCATCAAATATGCTCGCTTCTTATGACTTCACTCCGCACAAATGTGGAGGTAATTAAATAAAATTGAGGAGCTTGATTTTTTCAAACATATAGCATGCTGAACTAGTTTCAAAATTATAACAGTTGCAGGCTTCATATGCAGAAGCATGAATAACTGACCTACCACTTTACTAGCATAGAAGTTTGAAGAGCCCTTGAAGTACTTTTAAGTGCATTCAGTATATATTTACATTTGAAACATAGTTTTGTTTCTGGCACTTAATTTTTAAAATGCATGCGCGGCCATGTGTTCTGCTTTGTGGACTTTTGAACCTTGGATGCATAGAAAGTATTACATAGGGGCTGCATGATCTTTTGGTCACGGTACCTCCAGTGCTCTAGTTATAATATGGGAAAAACACGTGCCCCGTTCTGGCCAAGTCTGGGCTAGCATGGTTTGGCCTTAAACAAAAAACCAGTCTATAGAGTTTGCCCTTGTTTATAAAGTGTTCTTGTCAGAACCTTTGCTTGAGCTAGACAACCAATATGGCTCCCTGTGGTGGTAAGTCTTTCCAGCCTATAGAGTTTTTCCTTCCTGAGCTAGCTCCTCCCTCCTTTCCAGGTAGGGTTGTCAAATTCTCACCCAAGTGGGTAAGACATCCAAATGTGTCCAAAAGCAAAGCAAAATAGGATCTTCAAATTGGGCTGTTCTGCCGTGCTGATATCAGTTTCTGTGGTTGGCTACAGAACTCATGTATTTTATGCCATTAACAGCATAGATCTTCTGGTGATTCTTTGCAAGGATTGGTCTTAGGTTCTAAGGTTGACTCTGTTACCAAAGAAGCGTGGTGCAGTCTCTACTGCCAATCCTTGTAGTCCCAGGTAGTTAGAGGCCTGTCAAATGAGTTTTGGTGTGCCAGTTCCTAATTCAATTGCTGGGAATCAAAATATCTAGATCAAAGTGGATTCCATGAGCTCTTTACTATTTTGCCTTCCTGATTTCATGTATTATTCTTGTCAGTAACAGCTTCTGTGTTTGATATGTTTGCTGATTTATCTTCAGCTTGAAGGTGAAGCAGGGGAACCTGCTTTTCGACGTTTAGTCCTACGTTTGGTTGCTCATGTCATCAGACTATACAGCTCTTCACTTGTTACTGAAAGTGAGGTACTGTTCTGCCCAAGCTCATATACATGCCAATACTCCAATGGACCTGTGCGCCACTAAATAATCTGAATTAAATGTGATCAATCGAAGCTCCAATCCTGAAACCTTTCTGATAATAATTTGATTGATTAACGAGAGAAGCGCTGATAATGATTTAGGTTCCGTTTGGCATTGCAATGGATTATGATAAGCTCATTTGGTAGAAGTACAATGCTTTAAAATATTTTGGTGTTTGGCTAGCTACTGTTTTCTAAATTCCAAATAACAAAACAACAACAACACTAACAAAACCTTTTGCCCTAAACAAGTTATGGTAGACTAGGAATGAAATCTCTTCAAGTTGAAAGAAACGAGAGTTTGTTATAAAACCTACAAGCCTAAAACACTAAGCCCTACATCCTGCCATCGGAACCGATGGCCTAAAACACCGTCCCTAAATCTTTTAAAGCAAACGAGTGGAAATGTGGTAGGAATAACCATTGGATAGCAGCATTTGTCTGACTTTAATCTGATTTACCAAACGGATGCTAGATTTCTCACAATTGCTTTTCAAAGCATCTTTTAAAATAGGCACTGCACAACACAGCACGGTAACCGCAAACTGACTCTTACTGTGTAGTCTAACTGGAAGTCGTAGCTGACTATTATGCTGATTATAATTAGAAACAAAGGAATCACTGGACTAGGTACGTAGGTTCAATACGCTTGGGAATGTATTATATAAAAATTAGTCTTAAAACTGGAGAATGAGAAACACCAATCACTGGAGAATGAGAATTAGTCTTAAATCATTGGATTTTATCTGGATGGATTAGATTAAACACCAAAAGTCACCAACATCATTGAAAAGACCACATGAATTGTTCACTTTACAATCATGACCTTCTATGGACATCAGCAATCAGCCTTAGTTTGAACTATCAAAATTTGATTTAACAGTTCATATTAGAGTTCTCATTCTGCTATTTTAAGGGTACTTCCTGCCATATACGTTCACAAATATGCTCGACCATGAGATCGTGTGTGTTGAGCAAATGAGGCCCTACTTCAGGTCACTTGTAGGTTGAAATTGCCAGCTTGGCTCTATATAATATTTGAGTGCCCGGTGCTTTTATTTTATGCTGGTTATGTTATCCTACCTGAGTACTAAGATGCTTGTGTTGGCAGGTATTTCTTAACATGCTTGTAAAAGTTACCCGTCTGGATTTACCTTTATGGCATCAGATACTTGTTCTTGAAATTTTGAGGGTAAGTTTCCTTCGCAACAACAGAAATTGATGCTTGAGAGTGATCTATTCTTACTTTTTGCGCCTGTTGATTCATCAGGGTTTTTGTGTAGAAGCTCGCACTCTGCGCTTGCTATTTCAGACATTTGACATGTATGTATTGTATCTACACTATTCTTGAAATTCTTTTGAGGTGTTCATTCTATGCTTCTTCATCTGCTTGTGGGTGGCCTTCTGTTTGTCTTCTTCAGAAGCTTGCTAATTATGCTGTGCTTGCAGGATAGAAATTTGGGATCTACTTGTTATTTTGTTCTTCTTCTGGCAATTTTGAGCAATTTTAAAAATTGTCTCATAATTCACATTTTGCTATTAGTTGTCCATCACCAAGAGAAGTGATGCCAGAATTTAACTGGTGTAGCCATGTAGGTAGCACAAATATTCTCATGAATTCACGATTGAATATTTAAGTTTAGTAGAAAATGTTTAGTGTAACTTGCTTCATTTGTCTGAGAGTAAGGTTTTGTTGGAGCAGTGCCTTAGGGCATGTTTGTTTCCTTTGACCCCATCCTTGCCTAGCGTTAGTGACTATTAATATGAGAGAATGGAGGAAGGGATGAATGCTGGTTGGATTGCACAGCACTAAAGGGGCAGTATATAGTGAATATATGGAAACGCTAGAACAACAGGAAATAACTCTAATATCCTTAACACCCCCCTTACAGTGTTCAAAATCCCAGCGGTTATCGTTTTTATCGGTGGAGACCGGTAACAGAAAAAACCGTTCGGTATCAATTTTGGATTTTCGAATTTTGGTCGGTTTTTTCGTTACCGGTTTCAAAACATCGCAAAATTCAAGTTTTGATTTTTAAATTGTGACTAGTTTTTTTGTCGGTTTTTCCGGTAACCGGCCGCCGGTCGGGATTTCTTGGTTCTGGGTTTTGGAACCTTGCCCCCTTAAATGTAAGGCATATGCAACAATGTTGTATTAGGAAGGCTTTACACTAAAATAGGGAAAATCCGAAATCTGTGTCGTGATAATGTCGTCGCCAAGGATCCAAAAGCAAGGCAGGGCCAAATCTCGGCCGTGGGCAGATGCACCGTGAATCGAGGTTCTGGAAAACCCGTTAAAAACGGTTAAATTTTGGCAAATGCAAATTTTGGGGAGCGGGAGGGCCGAATCGGTCAAAGCAGGAAAAACCGGTGGAAAAACCGGTTGGCATGTGTGAATGCGTGAGTTTTTGCATGAGATGAATGCAACGTTTAATTCTTTGCATGCTTGACTGAAGTAATCAATGCAAGCAACGTTTTGAATGGTTGGCATGTGTGAATGCGTGAGTTTTTTGCATGTGATCAATACAACGTTTCAGCTGCTGCATGCTTGACTGTGTTAAGGAGATAGAGTTGTATTAGGATATAGAGCTTGTATTCTATTCAATATATGCCTTAGCTCTATGTGAAATATCCTCTTGTACTCTCATATATATATGGCCCTTTGGGTCTCATATCAATACACATAATATTCATAACATGGTATCAGAGCTTAGGTTAAAACCTTAACCTCAATCTACATCCGCTGTTGTTGCTGCCCCCGGGAGGATCGATCTCTCCCGGGGCGCCATCTCTCCGGCCGCTGCGTGCATACTGCTGTCACGGCCAGACGCCACCTGATTGTCGGATCTCGCGCGATCGTCGTCGTCGTCTGGTCGCAGCCATCCTCGTGCTCTCACTTCGTCCAGATCCGATCTGGATGGATCGCCCGAGATCCGGCCGCTCGCGGTCGTCGCGGTCACCGTGGTCGCTGTTTCCTTTTCCGTCGCCGTCGCGCAGATCGGACTTCGCCGAGGCCGCCGAGTTGTCATCCGCGAGGCCGCTGAATCGCCGGCGCCGTCTGGATCCGGCTCTCCCGCTTCGCCGGTGCGCGCGCCTCTCTGCGGCCGCCGCGTCGCCGGTCGGTCATCTTCGGCGCGCGCGCCGGATCCGGCACCGACGCCGCCGCCCCTTGACCATCGTGCCCACGCCTCTGCGCGCGCGCCGCGCTTTCGGACGCGCGCCTCCGTGCCGCCGTGCGCGTCGCGCCTTCGTGCCTCCGTGCGCGTGCGCATCCACGTGCGTGGTCGGCGCCTTTGGGAGTTTCTTACAGGCGAGTTGCCTTGCCGTCTCGTCCTACTCCACTGTTGAGCTGTCTCCCGAAGGATGCTTAGAAGATGCTCGTACGAAGGCTTCGAGACTTTTGAGGATGCCATGGAGACTTTTCAGACTCAGTATGCTGCTTACAAGACATGGATTGATGAAGATGCTCGTGCCTCTGCTATTTTGGTCATCCTCGTTGCCCAGTGATCTTCGATGGTCTCAATTATCGGATGGTTTTTGAAAGACATGCGCATCCACATGCGTGGTCGGCGCCTTTGGGAGTTTCTTACGGGCGAGTTGCCTTGCCCGTCTCGCCCTACTCCACTGTTGAGCTGTCCTCCCGAAGGATGCTTCCAAGATGCTCGTCACGAAGGCTTCGAGACTTTTGAGGATGCCATGGAGACTTTTCGGACTCGGTATGTCGCTTACAAGACATGGATTGATGAAGATGCTCGTGCCTCTCGCTATTTTGGTTGCTAGCATGGAGGTGCATCTCACCGGTGATGTTGTTGGATCAAGCCGCACATGCGATGTGGGCGCATCTACACGCCGCCACGAGCCATCCGGTGATTCCTTATACCTTCTTGTTGTGCGACAGAGCGATCATTGCAGCAGGAGATGTCACTTGTGGATGAGTTCTATGCTCGGTTATCCGCGATATGGCGTCGATCGACTCTTTGGGGCCGATGTTTGCCGCACGCTGTCGGTGTTGTCGGCGTCGCGATCTCACATGGAGCTTCGCGCATCTACGATTTTTGACACGCCTCCGGCCCGAGTTTGAGCGCACTCGTGCTCGATTCTTCGCTCGTCATCCTCGTGTGACTTTGTTGGAGGCCCTGCACTGCTCGTCATCGAGGAGATTCGACTTCGTGGAGCGGGTCTGCTATCATCACCACTTTCTTTAGTTTTGGTGGCTTCTTCGGCTTCTACACCCGCTGTGCCTTTGCCTCCACCAACTGTCTCCACCAGTGACAGCTGCTGTTGGTATGGGCCTTCACTGCACCTATTGCAACAAGGATGGACATGTGGAACAGTTTTGCTACAAGAAGAAGGATCTTCGTCGTGGTGCTCGTCCTCCGCGGGGCACTGGAGGTTCCTCCTCTCAGCCGAGTTCTGGGACCCCTGACACTCAGCAGCTTCTCGCATTGCTAGCCGCATGGTTGCTTCTGCATCGTCTGGTTCTGCTGCTCAGTCTTCCGGTGAGAGACCACCTTCTACTTCTCCTTCCTTAGGTGCATCACCTTGGATTCTTGATTCTGGTGCTTCTTTTCATATGACATCTGATTCCACCTGTCGTACTTCCCTTAGTCCTTTAGCTGCTCCTATCACTGTACATACAGCAGACGGTACCTCTCTTTCTGTCACAGGACGAGGCACTCTTTCCAACTCCTCTTTTCATGTTCCTCATTGTTTCTCATGTTCCAAAACTAACCATGGCTCATATCTGCATGTCACCACCGATCATGGTTGTCGTGTTATTTTCGATTCGACTCTTGCGTGTTCGGGATCGCCGCGACGGACTCGGTTGGTACCGCCTCGCCGCCGTGACTCCCAACGGCTTTGGGAGCTTGATCGCTTCGCTTCCTTCCGCCGCCCGATCGGTCTTCTCGCCTCCACCTCTACAATTCTTTGTAGCCTCCACCGCTTCGTTTGCTCAGTGGCATCATCGCTTAGGACATCTTTGTGGTTCCCGCATGGCTTCTTTACTTCGTCGAGGTCTTTTAGGGTCTGTGTCTGGCGATGCTTCTCTACATTGTCAGGGTTGTAAGCTTGGCAAACAGCTTCAACTTCCTTATTCCTCTAGCGAGTCAGTGTCTCAGCGTCATTTTGATCTTGTTCATTCTGATGTATGGGGACCAGCTCCTTTGTTTCGAAAGGAGGTCACTATTATATCATTTTTATTGATGATTTTTCTCGACATACATGGATTTATTTTATGTCATCTTGTAGTGAGGTTTTATCTATCTACAAGACCTTTGCCACCATGATTCGCACTCAGTTTGACTCTCCTATTCGTGTTTTTCGCGCTGATTCCGCTGGAGAGTACTTGTCGGGAGTCCTTCGTGATTTTCTTGCTGAGTAGGGCACTCTCTCTCAGTTTTCTTGTCCAGGTGCCCATGCTCAGAATGGTGTAGCTGAGCGCAAGCATCGTCATCTTCTTGAGACAGCTCGTGCTCTCATGATTGCTTCATTGCTCCACCACATTTCGGCCGAGGTCGTTTCTCGCCACTTTCTTGATCAACATTCAGCCTTCCTCTGCTCTTCAGGGTGGGATCCCAGTTGAGCGTCTCTGTGGCCAGATCCCTGATTATTCCAGACTTCACCTCTTTGGGTGTGTGTGCTATGTTCTTCTTGCACCTCGTGAGCGCACTAAACTGACTGCTCAGTCTGTTGAGTGCGTTTTTCTAAGCTACAGTGATGAGTACAAGGGATATCGTTGTTGGGATCCCGTTGGCCGACGGATGTGGATTTCTCGGGATGTTACTTTTGATGAGTCTCGTCCCTTCTATCCTCGTCCTTCTTCCTCCCCCTCAGCATCTGTTGTTGAGCCGCTTTCCTTTCTGACTTTTCCTTCCAGTCCTATAGTCAACCCTCCACCACAGCCTTTGGTCTCTTCAGTGCCTCCTTCTCAGTCAGCCCCTTCTTCACCACCGGCATCCTCTCCCGAGGTTGCTCGTGATCTTGTTCCTTCTTATCCTTTCTACTATACTCATCGCCCGCGAGTTGAGGATCCTTCTGCTATGCCCTCCTCTTCTGACGGGTCATCTCCTTCAGCCACTCATTATGCTCTTCGCGATCGTCAGTCTATTCGGCCTCCTGAGCGTTTTGGTTTTGCTGCCGCTGCTCTTGCCGAATCGACTTCTTATCGTGATGCTGTTGCTCATCAGAGTGGCGACATGCGATAAGCGGAGAGATCGCCGCCCTTGAGCGTCTTCGGGCACGTGGGATCTTGTTCCTCTTCTGCGCGTGTTACTCCTATCACGTGCAAGTGGGTCTATAAGGTTAAGACTCGCTCGATGGTTCTCTTGAGCGTTACAAGGCTCGTCTTGTAGCGCGTGGTTTTCAGCAGAGCATGGTCGGGACTATGATGAGACTTTTGCTCTGCCGCTCACATGACCACCGCTCGCACTCTTCTTGCCGTGGCCTCTGTTCGACGGTGGTCTATCTCTCGATTGGATGTCAAGAATGCCTTTCTTAATGGCGAGTTGCGTGAGGTCTATATGGCCACCCCCGGGTATTCATTCTCGAGGGTATGGTTTGTCGCTTCGCCGATCTCTCATGGCCTCAAGCAAGCTCCTCGTGCTGGTTTGATCGTTTCTCCTCCGTGGTCACCGCGGTGGTTTTTCGGCGAGTGCTCATGATCCTGCTCTTTTATCCACACTTCATCTCGTGGTGGACGCTTCTTTTGTATGTTGATGATATGATCATTACTGGAGATGATCCTCAGTATATCACTTTTGTCAAGGAGCGGCTTCATGAGCAGTTTCTTATGTCTGATCTGGGTCCTCTTCGCTACTTTCTTGGGATTGAGGTTATTTCTACTCCGAGGGTTTCTATCCGTCCCAAGAAAAGTATATCCGGGATCTTCTTGATCGTGCCTCTCATCGATCAACAGACTGGTTGAGACTCCCATGGAGCTTAATGTTCATCTTCGTCCCTCGATGGTGAGCCTCTTGCCGATCCTACTCGCTATCGTCATCTTGTTGGGAGTCTTGTTTATCTTGGTGTCACTCGTCCCGACATTTCGTACTGTACATATCTTGAGTCGGTTTGTCTCTGCTCCCACTCACTCCACTATAGTCATCTTCTTCGTGTTCTACGATATCTTCGTAGAACTATCTCTCGCCTCTTTTCCCTCGCTCCACTCTTTACATCTCCGGGCATATTATTCGATGCCACGGGCTAGTGATCCCTCGATCGCGGTCTCTTCTCGCTTATTGTGTTTTTCTTGGTGGTTCTCTCATTGCTTGGAAGACTAAGAAGCGCATGACAGTTTCTCTCGAGTCGCCGAGGTGAGTTGCGTGCTATGGCTTTGTTGGATCATGAGGTTACTTGGCTACGGTGGTTACTTGAGGACTTTGATGTTTGTTTCGCACCGACTCCTCTTTTGTCCGACAAGACAAAGTGCTATTAGCATTGCTAAAGATCCGGTGAAGCATGAGCTTACAAAGCATATTGGTGTTGATGCTTCCTACATGCGGACACAGTGCGAGGACAGATTGTTGCGCTTCAAGTATGTGCCTTCCGAGCTTGGTTGTGATTTTTCACAAAGGCACAAACCAGGGCTCAACACAGTTTTCATCTCTCCAAACTTCATGTTGTTGATCCACCATAAGTTTGAGGGGGGGGTGTTAGATGTGTATTATATATCTGTGTATTTACCCCATTGTATAAGGGATTTCTTACATATATGCCACCTGTACATGTATATATATTGGCCCTTTAGCCACATGAGGAATACAAGCGTTATTCCAACACAAGCAACGTTTTGAATGGTTGGCATGTGTGAATGCGTGAGTTTTTTTGCATGAGATCAATGCAATGTTTCAGCTGCTGCATGCTTGACTGAAGTAATCAATGCAAGCAATATTTTGAATGGTTGGCATGTGTGAATACGTGAGTTTTTTTGCATGAGATCAATGCAACGTTTAATTCTTGCATCTTTGGTGAAGTAATCAATGCAAGCAACGTTTTGAATGGTTGGCATGTGTGAATGCGTGAGTTTCAAATTTCGGCCGGTTTTATAATCCCGGACCTAGCCGGTTTTTCCGGTTACCGGCCGGTAACCGCCGGGAAACCGAACCCTGGTCGTCGAAACATGCAGTTCTTGAAAAATTTTGTCAAGTACCAATGATCTCTTTTCCCATCGGGGTCTTGCGGTAGCCCATAAAGTGCAGGGGCTGAGAAAGCAAAGGCAAGTGGGAGCAAAGTCGACCACGACAAGTCGGCAATACGATGAAGAGGATATAGAAGCTGACACAAATAAAGAGAGCTGTTAAATCAAGCCAAAGAGAGAGAACATAGCGGTGTAGATCGAAGCCCGAGATGGCGGCGGCACGGAAGAGAAGCACGTCGGCTTTAGAAACTCGGGGCGGCGGCTCAAAGAGAAGAGTGGTGGCATCATAAAGACTTCTACGATTTGCAGCAGCTCAAAGAGAAGAGCGGCGGCTGCGGATTTGCGAAAGAGATGACCACACTCGATCTAAGAGGATCGATTGTGGCTAGCAAAGCAATCTGCTGACTGATAAGAAAATTTGTGGACTCGCACAACTTTAATGAACTGATAGAGAGATGCTATAGACTTGGATAGATGCAACGGATGACTCAAAAGAAAACAAAGGGGCTGAAGCAGCAATGAGGCTCAACAGCTCGAGGATGAGCTGTTTCAGCAGAAGGGGGAAATGTTGTGGACTTATATTGGGGAAAGCACTACACCATGTTAATATTAGAGAATGGAGGAAGGGACGAATGCTGGTTGGATTGCGCAGCCCTAAAGGGACAATATATAGTGAATACATGGAAACCCTAGAACAATAGGAAATGACTCTAATACCCTTAACAGTGACGATGTGAACTACCCAATCATGTAATCAGGATTCAGGAAGCTGTGTGGTGTACCTTCTGTGAAGTTTGTCATAGTTAACTCTTTTGTTATACTAACCTTGTCAGACTATTACTGTACTAGGGAATATTTGGTGACTTAATGTATAGAACCTTGGCCTGTTAGTTCATTTATCTACACATCCATTTTAGGTGCAAATGGTTCTAAGTTCTAACCACATCTTGTATGTCAAGTTATATTAATTAGGTTAAAGGGTCATACTGTTGCAATGATGTCGAGAGTAGTACCGCCAGAAGACAAGATTGGTAGATGTAAGCCATTCTGTGGAAGGCACGACGAATCCTAAAATGTTTTAGCATAAATAATCAATGGACATGATGACAAGTTAATTCTCATATGAAAAATGTTCACTTCACAGTTTAGAGGAAGGTGATTTATTACTCATGAAAGATTTGGATTCCATTAAGTTATCCAGAAAAGCGTAAGTATCTCAGTCATCTGTAGCTCTAGGAAAGATCTAGAGCATGTTAAGTACATTTACATGACTCATTTCATTTATATTATATATTAAATACAAATATTTAAATCATTTTAATTTAGTCAACAAAAGCAAAGATAGATCCTAGAGGTGCCAAACGGACCTAAATAAGTTTCCTTGGGTGATTGGATGTGTATAAACATGTCAGAGGATTTGTAGATTTGAACATGTGATGTAGATAACAATTTGCATGGTAGTGGTATATTTAGAGCAAAGAACCTATTGGTGGAGCAACACATGCTTTTCACCCTATGTAGAGTATCTATTGGAGGTTACCACTGAAAAGGCCACCTGTCATTTTTTTATCTTTTGCGTTTTGTTGCTAGGTCAGAAGTTTACTTTTGTGACTCTTCTTCATACAAGTTACTGCATTAATGCTTCTCATCTCCGGGCATACATTATATTTATATGTTTTTTGGGGACACTTCAGCTAACATTTGTAATTTTTTCTGCTAATAATACAGGAATCCTACAAATACTAATGTTGTGGAGAACATGGTTAGAGCACTTGCTTTGGTGGTAGCTACCATTCAGGTGGTATTGGTTCCCTTGCTAGAAAAAAAAAATCTCATCTCGGTTGATTAGCGTTGTGCTTCTAACTATTCTCAACCTTTCGATTTCTTGTGTGTTTTTGTACCATATTTTATAACATGACCTTTTCCTTTTGGATCATAGGTTCTAACCTGGGTTCAAAATTGCGGCGGTTATCGGCGCAGAATCGATTATCGCTTTTACTGGTGGAGATCAGTAAGCGAAAAAACCGGCGATATCAATTTTTGATTTTCAATTTTGACCGTTTTTGGGTTCTCGGCAGTTTTCGATTCTTGGCGGTTTTCGGTTACGGTTTCAAAACATCTCAAAATTCAAATTTTGATTTTCAAATTGTGATTATTTTTACGGTTTTCGGATACCGCGATTACCGTTATCGACATGGTGAGATTTCTTCCGGTTCCGGTTTTCGGAACCTTGGTTCTAACTATTCTCAACCTTTCGGTTTCTAGTGCAATGATAATATATATGCTCAAATTTTGTCAAGACATGAAATACTCTCTATGTTACCCTATTCATTTAACTAGAGCACATTTTTTTCTCTTATAGGCTTCAGATTTAAGGGAAGAGACTCTTGCAGCTGTTGCTGGAATGTTCAGTAGTAAAGCTAAAGGTACCTTCTACAATTCCTAAGTATGTCGATAGTTTACCAACTCTGTTCTTACTATTTAGTTAACCCAATTGCTAAGTAAATATGGATAAAGTAAAAACGAAATAACAGATGGCAACCAACCAAAGTTACCATTGTGGTACTGTTCTGTCATGATAAAATACCCATAACCAATGGATAAAGGCATGGAGCTGATTGTTCTCCACCCTTATTTTGTCCTTTTTGGTGTCATTTGTGTTGAACTATGAGTACATTGCACACCTTTTCCCACAGCTTAAAACTTTGGCATAGTTGGTGGATGAAACTCAACATGGTATGAGAGCCCATATCTCCTTACTTTATGACTTATGCGGTGTAGTTATGGGTGAAAAACTGTTGTAATTCTTGAAAGGTCTAGTGGTGAGACCACGAGCGTCAAATCTTTTGGATATTTTCAGCTCTTACGATCATATCATGGCATACCTAAGTATTATATACACAGGGATTGAATGGAGCATGGATAATGATGCATCAAATGCTGCTGTTTTGGTTGCTAGTGAGGCACATACCATCACTTTGGCCCTTGAAGGTCTTTTAGGTGTAGTTTTCACAATTGCTACTTTGACTGACGAGGCTCTAGATGCTGGTGAGGTAAGAAGAGAGAATTCTTATTTTATGAATCTGGCCATTTGGGAATGTACAATTAATAATTTGTTTTTGTTGCCTTTTAGCTTGAATCACCAAAATGTGAATTGGACAGTACGAGGGATTGTAGTGGACAATTGGCTCTTCTTTGTGTGGCCATGGTCAATTCAACATGGTTAACCATCCTTGACTCTCTTTCACTTATTTTGATGCGGTGACGTCCATCTTCAAACTTATGTTTTCTTTTTATTTCAATTATGCTAGCTTTCCTATGCTTTTGCTCATGAGGAATCCAATTAATAGGTCACAGGGAGAAGCTATAATATTAGAAATACTAAAAGGATATCAGGCATTCACTCAGGTGATCATAATTTTATGTTTGATGCAACAACTGCTTTGGAAAATTACCCTGCTTGAGTCCACTTAAAGAATGACAGCATCCCTTTATATGTCTTTAATGGGATACTGATTTTTTGTTGCTTTTCTGTTTTATTTTTTGGTTGCTTTTCTGTTTTATCCCTTTTATCCCCATTCTCTAGTATTCCTTTCTGCAAAATTATATGAATTACCTTTTCTTGACCATGAGAATATGGAATGCAAACTCTTTCAGGCCTGTGGAGTTCTCCATGCTATAGAGCCATTGAACTCTTTTCTAGCATCACTTTGCAAGTTTACAATCAATAACCCAAATGAAGGGGAGAAGAGAAGGTATACCACCAGCATCTTGTTTCATAGTATATTACTGGGCAGATACATTTGTTAGAATAATACAACATATCCCTATGGGCAGCTTTCCCACACACTTGCATTTTCAATACATGAGATGTGTGTCTTTGTAATATAATTGGTCAGAATTACCATATATGCATGTCTTAGCGATTTTGGCCTTAATGCTCGCTCCTCTTATGGATTCCAGCCTTATTAATTGTCTATGATTAATTTTGGGTTCCATGACCTATATATAAAAAAGAATTTTCCTTTCTTTGGTCTTTTTTAATTTGGGAAGTAAGAACTTGAAAAACAAGAAGAGTGGTAGAAAGGAATTATGATGTCTTTTGGCCATATTTGTAATGACCTGGGGTTTGCCAGGATGGATTTGGTATTTCTTTTTTAAATGAACATTTATCTTGTTTTTTTTTCGGGTATGAACTCCCATTTTCATTTGGGAGCTACTGGTGTTGATTTGAACAAGTCTCATGTGTCATCAGGCATCACTTATGACCTCATGGCTGACAGGGGTCATTGTTTATTGTTTGCTTATTGCTGTGTCAGCTTTCTATTGCTGTGTAGAAAATGATAGCTTGAATGGATACTACTGGTGTTGCTTATGTTTTTTCAGCTAATAACTATGGTGAAAACTGAAAAGTTTGTCATTATGACATAGATATTGGTGATTACTGGTTAGAATATGACTCTGCTAATGTCTCAATTTACATTTGGCTTAATCTAATGTTATGGTAATTGAGACTTAAGAACTTTCTTTCTTGTCTGATTTCTTTCTCAACCAAGTGATTATATATATGTAGCCAGTAGGCCAGCTCATTACCACTCAATACTCTGTCCTCTTTTTAACTAAACTCTGCAAGCCTAACAAACTCTCTAACAGACTTATCCTCTTGTCTTTTTAACCCTCTGTTGTGGATGCTAGTTTCTTGTTACGGCGTGTATATACTTTGCCCACAAAAGCATCCACAACACTTCCGCCCTCCTGGAGAAACAGCTCGTCCTCGAGCTGGAACGTTGGATGGGCCTCCTTGAAGTCCTCCAGCCTCTCCCAGGTGACCTCCGAGTCAGGGCAGCCCACCCAGCGCACTAACAGCTCCCAATTTCCCCTGTTGAGGCGTGCGCGGATGATTGCGCTGGAGTAGGAACAAGACGACCATGAACCACCGGTGGAAGAGGCACCAAAGCGCGGGGGTCACCATGGAGCGGTTTAAGGAACACCACATGGAAGGCGTTATGCGTTTTGCTTTGGGAGGAAGATGGAGGCGATAGGCCACATGACCTACACGCTCCTCCACTTGATAAGGACCATAGTATCTTGGAGCCGCCTTCCTCCGGACTTGTCGCGATGCTTCTTTGAGCGGTGGTGCAATCGTAACTGACCAATCGCCGAGTTTGAACCGGACATCACGATCTTGCTGGTCGTAATCTTCGCTTCATATGGTCTTGTGCTTGGAGCAAGCGGTCTCGGATCTCGCCAAGAACACATCACGGTCCTCAAGCCGCTTGTCGATCGCCGCCACCCGTGATAAAGTAGGCCGATACGACATCATAGTCGGCGGAGGCGGCCGTGAAGCGACTGAAGGAGAGTGGGCGCGCGATGCAGTAGGAGGTGTTGTAGCGAATTCCGCCATGGCGACCTAACGGCTAGTGCGCGACGATCGCCAAGAAGGCACCGGAGATAGACACCGAGCACTCGGTTGGTCGCCTCCGATTGTCCATCCGTTTGTGGATGGAAGGCGAGTCGAGGCGTAGCTCACCTCGCGAGCGCGAAGAGCTCCGTCGAATGTCTTTGGTGAAGACGGTCGCGATGCCGGCGATGGAGCGAGGATTCCGTGGGCCGGACAATTTGGTCGAAGAAGACGCGCGCCACGGAGGTTGCCGAGTACGGATGCCCAAGCGCGATGAAATGGCCATACTTGGAGAAGCGGTCCACGGCGTGAGTACCACGGATTTGCCGCTCACTTGGGGAAACCTTCCACGAAATCCATGGCGATGTCGACCAAGCAGAGGAAGGCATCGCAGAGGTGAATGAGTCGGCCGGATGGAGATGTTCGGTCTTGTTCCTTTGACATATGGCGCAGCCTTGGACAAATTCGCACACAAGCCGATTGGCGTGAGGATTGTAGAAGAAGGCGCGTAGGCGATGCAGAGTCTTCTGGACTCCTTCGTGGCCGGCGCCATGAGCTGTGGCGAGGATGGTCGGCCAGAGGACCGATGAGTCAGGCACGAAGATGCAGGCCGCGGTGAAGGACAAACCATCCACCACCGTCCAGGAGGCACCCGCAATGCCCTGGTCCACCTCAGCGCGTTTGGCGATGACGACCGGAAGTTGGTCCGCCTCACGGCGCAAGTCGTCGAAGAGTTGGAGATGAGGACGGGAGATGGCGCATGCCTTGGCGTCCACAGTATCTTCATCACGGCGCGAAAGGGCATCGGCGCGCATTCATCGGCCGGCGAACTCCGCCTGAAGTCGTGGCGAAGAGGCGATCGACCCAGTGTCTTGTGGAATGGTGGAGAGGCGCTGATCCAGGAGGAACTTCAAGGCGAAATGATCAGTGCGCACCGTGAATGGTCGCGCCCACAAGTATGGTCGCCAGTGCCGCACAGCTTTGACAAGCCCGATCAGCTCCCGCTCGTATGCCACTAACTTGGCGTCTTGAGGCGACCGCCGATCAAGAAAGCAATGGGGCGGATCACGGTGTAGAAACGCCCGGCTTGAGCGGAAGCATCGCATTCCACGATGAAAGCGAAGAAGTCCGACAAGCCGAGGATCGGCCCGTGGTTGTGGCGCCTTGAGTGCTTCAAACGCGTCGATGGCGGCGGAGACCACCGAACGCGTCCTTCTTGAGCAAGGATGTCGGAGGCGACCATGACGGCGTAGTTGTGGATAAAGCGCCGATAGTAGCCAGTGAGGCCGAGAAACCCGCGAAGCGCGCAAAGAGTGCGCGGCTGCGGCCAAAGCTGAACTGCCTCCACCTTGGTGGGATCCATGGCAACGCCGTCCGCCGAGATGATGTGGCCAAGGTACGCCACACTGCGTTCGCAAAAGTGCATTGGGGCGCGCCGGGAAGAGGGTGTGGCGCTGGCACCTGTGAGGGCGGCGCGACAGACATGCCAAGATGCTCGACCACGACGCTGTAGATCGAATATCATCGAAGAAGACCGGGACCGAGCGCCGCAGAATGGCGCGCGATACTTCATTCATCGGGGCTTGGAATGTTGCTTGGTCGTTGGTCGGCCGAAGGACATCACCACGAACTCGAAGTGGCGTGATGAGCGCGGAAGGCTGTCTTGGCGATGTCATCCGGGAGCATCCGACGGTGATAGCCGCTCCGAGGTCGGCTTGGTAAAGAAGGAAGCCCGCGAGCTCATCCAGAGTTCGTCGACAACAGGAATGGGAAAAACATCGCGAACCGTCTTGGAGTTGAGGGCGATAGTCGACGCGAAGCGCCAACTAGTGTCCTTCTTACGGACGAAGCAGCGCGGCGACGAACGCCGGCGTGCTAGGCGGATGATGCCTGTTGCAACATTTCAACAAGACTGCCGTTCAATTTCATCCTTGAGCGACTATGGGTAACGATATGGTCGCCGCGGCAATGGGAGGTGTGTCGGAGCGGCGTGATACGATGATCCATATGACGCCGAGGGGAAGACCAGAGGGTGCCTCAAACGATCGGCGAACTCGGTCGTGAAGGGATAGCGAGTCCAGTAGGTCGGGGCACAAAGTGGCGGTGAGGAGAATGCGTCGAGCGCGCCATTTGACAGATGATCGTCTTGCCAAAGGCCATGGTATGCCGCTCAAGTCCCACAAATGGGCTGGCGTCTTGACCATCGGTATCTAGCACGATCTCATAATCTTCCAATGGCGGGACATAAAGATCAATGCGAATCGCTCCTTGTCAATAGTAACAGAATCGCTTGCAGACGCCGGCGATGACACACGGTCCCCATTCGCTACGCCCGCGTGAATCTCGGCGCGGCTCGGCGCTAGACCGAGGCGAGTGGCCGTGGTGGAGGCCACTTAACGAGCAGTGGGTGGGCCGAGTCGACGAGGTGTGCAAGCTGCGTCTTATCAGCGTAAACAGAGGCATCGTATCCCCTGCTTTGATGCCTGTAAGGGCATGGAGGGAGATCTGCACATCGTCTTCGGAAGCTTCGTCTGCATCGACGGGATTCTCCACAGGAGCGCTGTCGTCCAATTCCATCAGGTAGAGCCCCTTCATCGAGCAATGCTTGATGTGTTCCCTGGAAAATTTTTTCCGGGCAATTGAAGCAGAGACCGTCCGCCCTACGCTGCGCCATCTCCTGGGGCGTCAGACGCTTGAAGCGGGTACCAGCGGACGGTGCGCCTTTAACCGGAGCGGAGGTTCAGTGGTGCCCGCAAACGGGGCGGCGGCGCGTCGTGGCGAGGTATTACGCGCCGGTCGCCGCGCGCGATGTGACGAGACCGAGCGCGGAGGCACGCGGGCGATACCCGGATCGTCTTCATCCTCAATTTCCAGGCGACGCTCAAAAGCCCGCGCCAGAGCCATGGCATCATCGAGGGTCTGTGGGCTTTGGAGCTCCACGTTGATGCGAGAGGATTCGCGATCCGCGGTGAAGATGTCGATCCGCCGCTGCTCGGTGACATTCTTGCGGCGAGCCGGGAAAGGAAGGAAGCGTTCTGGTATTCCTCGATCGTATTCCGTTCGGCGAGCTTCGCGAGGCACCGAGCGCGTTGCTCGAACAGGCGGCCCGAATCGGCGTTGCACCCTGTCGAGGAGCTGAGGCCAGGTTGGTACGCCGCGGTTCTGCTCCAGGCGGTAGTACCAATCCTGGGCCGCGCCCTCCATGTAGAAGGAGGCGAGCTAGACCTTCTCTTCCTCCGGCGTGCGATGGGTGCGGAAGAACTGCTCCGCCTTGTGTAACCAAACGATGGGGTCGGTGGAGCCGTCGTAGCGCGGAAACGCAGCTTGTGGGAGGATTGGTAGGAAGAGGAGGCGGCAGCGGAACCTCGGACTCGGGCCGCCTTGCCCTTGTCGGAGGCGTCGCCGAGCTCGAGTGGGAGGTGCGGCCGATTGACGGCGACCTGCAGGTGGCGAGTCGTTCTTGTGCGTCGCGAGATCCTCCTTGACCGATTGGATCTCACCGAAGAGCTTCTCCATGGCTGCTTTGAAATCGGCGGCGGAGAGAGGGGAACCCATGGAGAGGAGTTTCCGCGGCGGAGCAGTGGAGGATGAGGACTTCTGAAGGGGGGGTGGTAGGTGAGCAGCGAGCGAGCGGGTGGAAAAAGGAGCGGCACGCCCGCCGCCCTGGCGTAAGCGCTGCGAGGGGGGGAGAGAGAGGGAGGGAGGCTCTGATACCAAAGATGTTATGGTAATTGAGACTTAAGAACTTTCTTTCTTGTCTGATTTCTTTCTCAACCAAGTGATTACATATATATAGGCAGTAGGCCAGCTCATTACCACTCAATACTCTGTCCTCTTTTTAACTAAACTCTGCAAGCCTAACAAACTCTCTAACAGACTTATCCTCTTGTCTTTTTAACCCTCTGTTGTGGATGCTAGTTTCTTGTTACGGCGTGTATATACTTTGCCCACAAAAGCATCCACAACATCTAAATTCTGAAATTTGGAGGGTTGGGGCATCGTATTCGTATTATTATTATTTTATTGTTTTATGTGATAAATTTTTTTTGCACATAGTGCTTCAGCTGTTCATAAAACCATAAAGTTACCTGCTGATTTTTCTTTATTCATGAACTTTGAGCAATTACTTATTTTCATTTTATACCTATTGTTAGCATCTTGCTCTCTCCTGGATCAAAGAAGGCAGAGATTCTAATGGATCAGCGCGATAGTATTATTCTAACGCCAAAAAATGTGCAGGTAACAAGCAAGATTTACCATTACATTGTGCTCTGGTGCCTTTTCATATACAAATTTATAGTTGGTTATTTCTTATTTTCTTATATCCAGGCACTGAGGACACTTTTTAATGTGGCACATCGATTACACAATGTCCTGGGTCCTTCCTGGGTTTTGGTAAGTGGAGAGTTAGATTAACCACTATGCTGTTAGTAATATATCTGATTCTTGGAAACTTTTAGGTCTTGGAGACTCTTGCAGCACTTGATAGAGCTATTCATTCTCCACATGCTTCAACCCAGGTTACACAATGCAACTAATAGTATTTTTTTGTCCCCAACTTACTACATAGTGTGGAAGAATTTGTGTTACTGAGAAGTTGACAGACACTTTTTTGTTAACATCATATTATCACTAGGCTTATTAAGGCGTTGCTTAGGCGACGCTTAAGTGTCGCCTAAGTGGTAAGGCGGTCCGGTGTGGCAAGGCGTCGCCCCCGCCTTGCCGCTCGTGACTAAAGTGCCTGCCGCGCCCGCGCCGCCGTCTCCAGGCTGCCGTGTTGCCGTCTCCAGGCCGCTGCGCCCGCGTCGCCGTCTCCAGCCGCCGGTGGCGTCACGATAGGGGAAGGCATCGCAGGTGTGGCGGCCTGGAGACGGCAGCGCGGTAGCAGGGGAGAGGTGGGCGGAGTGCCGGAGTGGCTACCGGCGAAGAAAGAGAGAGAAGAGAGGCCGGCGAAGAAAGAGAGAAGGGAATCTGGGGGCGGGCCTGTGACCTGTGTGTGTGAGTCGATCTGGGGCAGCCGGCTAGGGTTAAAGGGTTAAATGGGTGGGTGTGTTTTGGTATTTTTACAATGTAGTCCCTAGAGGTTTACACAATTACAATTAGGTCCTTCCAGGTCCTTCGCCTCTTTAGATTTCTTCTGATTTAGTCCTCCAGAACTTCGTTTTCTTCGCCTTATGATGTGTGTAAGGCGTCGCCTCGCTTCACGCCTTACCGCTTAAAAAGTGTGAGGGGGGGTGGGTCGCCTCATCTCGCCTTACCGCCTTAATAACCTTGATTATCACAAATACCATCTTCATGGTATCATTACTCTAATGATCTTTTTGCTTTTATCTATCTCAATATAGGTTTATATAATCATTCTTTTGAGTTAGCTGTTAATATTAGAGAAAGGAGGAAGGGATGGATGCTGGTTGGTTTTATTGCATATCCCAAAGGGCAATATATAGTGAATATAAGATACACACAACCCTAAACCCTAGACAATAAGAAAAAACACTAATACCCTTAACACTCCCCTCAAATGCAACACATATGCAATAGTATTGCATTTGGAAATGTTGACACTAAAATAGGGAAAATCCGAAATCCGAGCCTTGAAGATATTGTCATGGCGTGCGTCTCTTGAAAAATTGTATCGAGTACCAAAAGATCTCTTTCCATCCAAAATCGTGTAGTAACCCATAAAGCACAAAGTGCAAGGGTAGGAAAAGTAGAGATAAGCAGGAGCAAAGTCGACTGTGAGTCTGTGACAACACGATGAAGAGTGTCCTGGCTGCGGTGCGTGCGTGGACGGAGGTGGCCGCCCAGCGCTGGAGCGGCAGCGCGGCGCAGAGGTAGGCGCTGGCTTGGGCGTGCACAGGCGCCGGTGAGGGGGAGCACGACAGCGCGGGCTCGGGCGGACGTGAGCAACGGTGCGGGCAACGGCGTGGGCGCACGGTCGCACGCGACGATAGCCGCTCCTGGTAGTGGAGATTGAGCTTCCCGAGGGCAACAGCATCGGAAAAAGGGATCGAGCTTTAGGACTATGATACCATGTTAATATTAGAGAAAGGAGGAATTGATGAATGCTGGTCGGTTCTATTGCATAGCCCAAAGGGCAATATATAGTGAATACAAGACATACAAAACCCTAAATTCTAGACAATAGAAAAAGACACTAATACCCTTAACATGACCTACTTGCATCCCTAGTGGTACTGTGGTAGGGCAGTTTTTGTTAAATTCTTGTACCATCAACGTTCTCCTAACTTTTTCTGAAGTGGTGCAACTAATTCTCTCACAGGAAGTATCATCTTCTGTTTCAAGACTCTCGAGAGATACATCTGGACAGTACAGTGATTTCAATATTCTCTCTTCTTTAAATTCTCAGGTTGGGAGGCAAACATGAGATTTTATTTATTTATTCCTTTTGGGCCAGCATTTTTTTTTCAGGTTTCCGTCTCTTAACTACATTTTGCATACGCTACATGGCATCTTGTTTCTTTGTTGGAGGTAGTTGTTTGAAAGTTCAGCCTTGATGAACATAGCTGCAGTGAAGTCACTGTTGTCTGCATTTCGTCAATTGTCAAGAAAGCACATATCGGGAAATTCCCAATTATCAGGCCAGCAGATTGGGAGCATTGCATTTTCAGTGGAGCGCATGACATCGATACTTGTCAATAATCTGCATCGTAAGTGCTTTCCTTGTTTGAAGCATGGATATGCTCTTTTCAGACTAAGCAAACTATTTGAATCAGTGACGATCTTTTTTGTTCTTTGCTTGAAGTTTGATCAGGTATAAATACCCAGAAAGATGTATTTGTTAAACTGTAAACAATGACAGTTTGAGATTGATCAAGTGTAGACACTCAGGAAGATGTATTTGTTAAATTAAACAATTAGGTGTGCTAGATTTCTGCTTTTGTAACTTCACATGATTAGCAGAATTTGCAACTAGTGTCATTTGTTTTGCCGTATGTACTATCAACTATGGACTATGTTCTCATGGACTCATAGGCCATAGCTGCCCATTGGGCATTACATTGAGATCATCTCATATTTATTTTAATATATCGCATGAAATTGTTATCCTTTGTTGACGAGCATGCCCTTGAAATATTGCATTAATAATTTACCATTTCATGACATAATTCATGTAGAAGAATGTGCAATTGAGCATTGGATCTAGGAAGATCAAGGCTCACTAAGAGCTTAAAAACAATGCATTGAACTTGATCTTAAGTCTTAACTGCATAGTACAGTTAAATGCGAATTCTAGTTAGGATTTAAATTTTAAAGGTTACCGATACCATAGTATTGCGTCTTTTTTTTTTTTTTTGGTATTTATGTGTTTTACCCTGTTTCAGGAGTTGAACCAATATGGGATCAAATTGCTGCTCATCATCTTGAGGTAGCGATGCATCTTTTTAGTTTGACTGTTTTTTCTTGCCTTTTATGTAATGCCATGATTATCCTGATGATGGCAACAAATTGCAGCTTGCCAGTTGCTCCAACCCACAATTATGTAATATGGCGCTGGATTCATTAGATCATGCAATTTGTTCTGTAGTGGGTTCTGAAAAATTTCAGGGCATCAGTTCAGCGCCTCATGAGTTTAAAGAGGACCAAGTAAGGGCTTATTGAACTTATCTTATTCTGCTACTGTGTTTTGACTGACCTTTCTATTCCTGTGCTTGCTAGTTGGTCGAAGAAAGCGAAACAGTATCATTTGAGTATGCAGTTTTATCTCCATTGGTGATCCTCTATTCCTCCAACAAGAATACTGATGTTCAAATGGGTGCACTGAAAATTCTTTTGCATGTTCTTGAGGTACTTGCTTTGTTCTGTATGTTTTCCATTGGGTACATCAGACAATATAGTAATATACCTTCTTACTCTTATTGATTCAGAGACATGGAGAAAAGCTGTCCTATAGTTGGCCCAGCATTCTTCATATGTTGAGGTGTTACTGCAGTTCATGCATGATAGGGTTTTCATTTTGTATTTATTACTTCTAGTTGCTTACATTCATCTTCTGCTAGGGCTGTTACTGATGCATCTGAGAAAGATATCATCTCCTTAGGCTTCCAGGTAAATTTTAAACTGCACAGTGCTTATGTTTAGCATGATACAGTTGTTCTGTGGAAAATTTTTAGCTCACTTCTGAGGCCTGTAGTATTTACTTTTAGCATGAAGTTATGGAAATGGAATGGGACTACAATGTTCACTTCTAAAATGGAGGAACAAAAAAGCGTAATTTGATTTTAAGTATGCCAATAAAATAATTTGGGCATATATTGCTGTTAGATACTATGGTTGTGCAATGACATTTGATTTGTCTTAATGCGCTCTTACTATGGTATGTTCTACCATGCCCTTTAAAGATAGCCTCAACACAACCATTTGATTTTGCAGAGTATACGTGTAATAATGAATGAAGGACTGGCAACCATTCCTGTGCAATGCCTTGATGAGTAAGTCAAATTGAATTTGCTATTCCCCGGGATACTGTGAGATCTTTTGGTAGCTGGTTGGTTGGACACCAAAAGAATCAACTTACAAATACAATAACCCTCAACTATTACCAGGGGGACTGAACACACAAAGTTGACGACACCTGAGTTGTAAAGTTAATATTGTTCATAGAGCTGGACATGCATATCTAAAGTTCATGTATTGTTTACTATCTGTTGCAATTTTCTCTTGATACTTTCTCACGTCAACAAATGCAGATGCATTTTGGTAACTGGAGCTTATGGTGCCCAGAAAACTGACATTAACATAAGTTTAACAGCAGTTGGTCTTTTGTGGACTGCTACTGATTTTGTTGTGAAGGGATTATTCAGCAAGTCTGTTGAGAAAGCTAATCACATGAATGAAGGTGCATGAGCACTTCAGATAACAGTACTATCCTCTCTGATTTGTATATCATCACTTCATAGCTCTCTTTTGGCTTGCAGACGTTCAGTCTGGTGCACCAACGGAAGAGGCAAATGTACATTCCAGTGAGAAAGCTGCCAAGCAAATTCCCTTAAAACAAGTAGTTGATTGTAATAAGCTTTTCTTTTCAGTTTTTTCTGTCCTCCAAAAACTGGGTGGGGATGATCGTCCTGAGGTATGTCTTTTCAACATGCCATTTGTTCTGTGCATGGCCATTCATGATTTGCTGAACATCTTTTTAGTCCTATTGGTGATTCCATTGCATGTTTGACTTTCTTTGACATGCATAGCACTACTGTTGTGCTGCACTATTGGTAGTTTGTTACCTTCTATATGCATTCAAATATCATAAATTGTACAAACTTTGGCATCCTCTTTATGCACTCCACATACTCAATGCATGCTTGGCATCGTTATAATGGAATGTAATTTGTCTTGCCTTTTTTCTGGAAGCAAAATTTGTTTCAATTTAACTTTTTTGGATGAAGAATTTGCATTTGGTTACTTGGTTCAATAGTCAAATATCATTGGACTATGAGCAGGTAACAGTTTTTCTTAGTACTGAGAGCTCGTATGCTTGTTCATTTCAAGGTTCGAAACTCGGCAGTTCGGACTCTCTTTCAGACTCTCAGCACCCATGGGCAAAAACTTTCTAAAAGTCTGTGGGAGGATTGTCTGTGGATATATGTTTTCCCTATGTTAGAACATGTTTCCCACTTGGTAAGTAATGTGGCATTTGTTTCTCATGTTTTGTCTTACCCATGAATCTTCTCCAATTACAATTAGGCTAAACCTTCTTTTTCAGGCATCTACCTCATCTAGAGATGAGTGGCAAGGGAAGGAACTAGGAACTCGAGCAGGGAAAGCTGTTCATATGCTTATCCATCACAGGTTTCTAATCTCTCAAAGCAATATGAAAGTTTTTGTTTATCAGAAAAAGAGGCTGGGGGAGCTTAACTGGCTTATTTCTTGGGTTTACCTAAAACTGGAACTTAAATTGACCAGGGAATACACTTCCGTCTTAATTTTTTAGGCTTACCTGGTCTGGCACTAAATAGTCTTGAATTTTTGTAAGCTTGCATGTTTCTTGGCAATTTGCCTCATTCTCTCCTTTTATTCATCTAATGGTCTCCCCTTCTGTTTTTGTAGTCGAAATACAGCACAAAAACAGTGGGATGAAACTATTGTTCTTGTACTAGGTGGTATAGCACGGCTTTTGCGTTCATTTTTTCCTCTCCTCCAGCAATTGAGCAAATTTTCTTCTGGTAAGTTTTTCTTGTACTGGTCATTATGCTTATGTTGCATATCAATTAGTAAATTACCAGTGACTGTTATTGTATCTAAACATGTTCAGGTTGGGTGCTTTTGCTTGATTTTGTCAAAAATAGCATCTTAAATGGTAGCAAGGAGGTTGCTCTTGCAGCTATAAATTGTTTGCAGACGTTTGTTGGTTCCAACTGTCCAAAGGTTCTCTCTCCCTCTCTCTAACTATGTAACAAACTTATTACAGTTAGCTTATATTACAGTTATTAAGCTAAAGTGTTAATATTACAATTAAGAATTGTCAAGCTATCATTATTCATTATCTAGTTTGATAAGAGAACCTACCTTGACTGTAAGATAGAAATATTCTTCTTCCCCTGTTCACCATGAAAGTGTTAAGGATATAAGGGTATTTGTGTCTTTTTCTATTGTCCTAGGGTTTAGTTGTGTCCCTGAGTCTTGTTCTATATATTGCCCCTTTGTGCTATGCAATACATAACGATTCATCTATAGATTTAACATGCTAAGGTTCAGACCCTAGTAACATGCTAAGGTTCAGACCCTAGCCTTTTCTCTTCCACTGATGCTGCCCCCAGAGGATCAATCTCTACTACCGAGGGCGGCCACTTCTCCGTCGGCTCCTCTGGTGGATCTTGGCCGGACGCTAGATCCCGTCGCCCATGCGGCTCCACCTCACGCTCTTTGGGCCGCCGCCGGTTCCTCGCGCCAGATCCAGCTCTTTGCTGCCACCTTGGATCCTCGTTGATGGCCGCCTCGCGCTGGTGCCGTGCAATCTACCTCTTCACCGGTCGGATCTCCAGCATCGCCGGCCTCGCTCGATCTCCGTCGACGTCTTCATTGCGTCTTTGGCGCCGCGCCGAGGCTCTCCGGCGAGGCCGCCGCGGCTGAGTCTCCCGCAAGAGCGAGCGCCTCTTCTTTGGGCCGCCGCCAGGCTTTTTTGCCTACTCTTTCGCCGCCGGCAGCGCGCCGCCTGGATCTAGCCGCCTCTGTGCAGATCTAAGCTGCCGCAACCGTCTTCTCTGGGACCGCCGCCGCTCGCCTCATCCGGTTGGATCTTGGCCCCGCTACGCGCTGCCACCAGGCTCTCTTGGTTGGCTCTTCCTGTCGTTGTGCCTCTTCAAGCCGCTTCTTCGGGCGTCTTCTCGCGCCGGCCGTCTTTGTGTGCAGGCGGAGCTGTTGCTTGTTTGGTCTCTACCACTGGCTCAACATCGATGCCTTCTCTCGGTTGCCGTGGGGTCAGTTGCTGTGGCCGTTGGCCACTGCTCCGCCTTTTCTGCGTTATTCATAACTGTGTTCAAGTATTGATATCCTATTTTTAAATTGAAGAAACAAAAATCTCGCAAGCAAACAAGTCCTCAGTTATTTTGGCTAAACCAAGCCAATTGCAAGGTTATTAAGGCGGTAAGGCGAGGCGACCCACCCCCTCACACCTTTTAAGCGGTAAGGTGCGAGCGAGGCGATGCCTTACAAACATTCTAAGGTGCTAAGGCAGCAAATAAAATGAGCATTTTAGTACCACATATGTACCTTGTTGCTAATTCTTGAGCCTATGTAGCAATCATTCCCTCTTTCCAATTGCTCCCCTCGCCGACAAACCATTATTCCTTGGCGTCCCCTGACCCCAATCCCAAATCTCCAACCCACAACCCCCCTCTCTCGCTCTCGTACTTGAAGAAGACGACGACGACGAGCCAATCCAATCAACCCATTCCTGATTCCTCCCCTCGATGTCGCCCCCAGCCCGCCTCCCCGTTAACCCTAGCTCGCTTTGCATGCAACCCACAATGCCACCTACTGACTCATCGGCTGCTACACCGCTCACCTCCTTCGGCTGCTCCATCCTCTCCCTCCGCCGCGACCAGATCCCCTTTCCACCCGCCGATCACCTCCACCACACCCACGCCAACTCCTTCGACCTTGAGATCGACGCCTTCCAGTGCTACGCTGCCGACATCCTTCTTAACCTCTTGCTGGACTCCTCCGACCCTATCACCCTAGAGATCCTCTCCCTCACCTGGACACACCGCCTCCTTGACTCCTTCCTCATATGCCTTGAGGAGTTTCGCACCGTCCTCTTCGGCTACAAGACAACCGCCACCGTGCGCCCCCCGTTCGATCGCCTCATCGCCGACTTCTTCGACCGCGCTATCAAGGTGCTTGACCTCCGCAACGCCCTCCGCGATGGCCTTGACCTCACCCGCCTTAGTCACGCAAGGCAAGGCGGGGCAACGCCTTGACACCCCAGGACCGCCTAACCGCTTAGGCGACACTTAAGCGTCGCCTTAATAACCTTGGCCAATTATTTAACCAATGCCATTGGAAAAAAGAAGTAATGGACACTTTAGACAGGGTTGTGTATGTGGGCACCATGTTCGAAATGCAAACTGTTAAGAGGAATGTAGTCACCTGATGACTGCTGTTACGACTTACAATTGCACTGGCTGCTTTATGGTTTTTGTTATGTCTGAACGAAACTAGGAAGAAACTTTTCACAACCCTGAGGTGGCGGTGTGACTTAAAGGAGCCTGCTTGTTGTTCAAAGAGTTTACAACTTTGTTTATGCTTTCCTGTAAAAAGAAAAAAAAACTTGATTTATACTTTCACTGTAGTTGAAATGCCATGCGTTGGACCTGTCACATTATTTCAGATATTATTTCCATAAGAATCACGAATACATGTTTCAGATATTATTTATGTACATAATAAAAGCATCATGAATTCATGTTTCATGTATATTTTTTCAGGGCAATCTAGAATCCTCCTATGTCAAATCTGTTCTTGATATTTATGAACTTGTTCTTCAAACTTCACCAAACTATAAGAGTGATTCAGCTGATAAAGTGAAGCAAGAGGTCCTTCGTGGTCTTGGTAGTTTTTAGAACTTGGCGTTTTCTTGTAAGTTTCATATGTTGGAATGAGCTACTAATTGTGTTTCCTTCATGCAGGAGATCTTTATGTTCAAGCACAATCTCTATTTAATGATGACATGTATCTAAGGCTCATGGCTGTTATGCATCTGATGATTAAGAGTTCCATGAATCCTACAGATTATGATAGTGAATTGGTATGCTCATGAATATGCATTTTTCATTAGTCTCATTTTGCTACACTATGGAGGCCGTAGAACTTTAGAAGTGTCTTGTATGCAAAGTATTCGGATTTTTTTTACATTGGTCAGCCATCCCAAATTCCCAATACATGTACTGTGGGGAGTGGTGTATGCTTGCACTTACAGAAAGGAAGAATGTGGGCATGAGCAGGGCTCACAAAACCAGTGGGAACTGGCTGGTTTCCACTGATTTGCGGTCAAACCAGCCTGGGGTTGGAACCTACCAGGTTTAGTAAGGAGTTAGAGATACTGCCATCTACAAGTTACTCTGGTTTACATCCGTTTTTGAACAATCCAATTGTTTTGGTCTGAGTCAGGATTTTTCCAGTAGATTTTGGGAACCACTGGTTTACTGTCTGCTTCCCAAAAAGCTAATGGGGCCACAACTAGCCTGGTTCTGGATTTTTGAAACCTGGGCAGGAGAATGCACCAGGAAAGAAGCCTTTAGTCTTTATTTTTCTCCTAGATAGTCTAAAAATGTGCCTTTTCATTCCATGATTCTTGTTTTGTGACCACTGGTCATGAGAATACACCATGAAAGAAGCCTTTAGTCTTCATTTGCCCCTAGATAGTCGTGGAATGTGTTTTTTATTCCATGTTTCTATCTTGACAACTTCCAGCTTTAGAATAGGATGCTGGTTGTGTCACTTAATGTCTCAATTTGTCTTTTATGTTTTAGGGTAGTATCCCTGCTGTACAACGTGGTATCTTGGAAATTATTCCTATGCTACGTCCAACAACTATGTTATCTTCAATGTGGTCACCTCTCCTCCTTGAGCTTCTATGCTATCTTAACGGACACGAAGGCCCCCTGCAGAAGAATATTAAAGAAATACATGATCAGAATTCTGATGCCCTGGTAAATGGCGCAAAGCGAACTTTTGGTAAGACATGTTATCATATCTTATATACAGGTTTGCATATTTGAAGGAAATATGATCTCTTCTCGAGTAATTTGTGTGTAACTTACCATGGCTACAGTTGAACGAAGCCATCTCAATGGCAGTGGCACAAAAGTGGATAATGTGGTGGGCTGTGGCTGGGGTATTCTATTTATAGAAAAGCTTGTGCCGATCATTACCAACCTTTTTTTGGAGGCTCCACCAAATGAAAGGTTTAGTGCCTCTCCAGAAGTCGTTCAAGGTCTTGGGAGGTAAATCGCTTTATGTAATTCAATTTACAGTGCTAACAAAGCTTTGAAGGAAAAAGTTACAATGCCCTTATTTGTGAACCCATGCTTACTTTTGCCCCATTTTGCAGACTGAAGCCTATTTTTCATGTTCCATATGATCTTATCCTGGTAGTTGTATATTTTTAGAAAGGGTGAGCAAGAATGTATTAGTTATTCATATATGGAAGTAGAGTAGCTGAACAGGCACTGATGGGACAATGATGCTTGGATGTTTTTATAAAATGGGGATATTTTCTTGCATATTTTTTTGGGAGTTAAATATGGCGGCATAACTTACTGGGGTGTCATGTTTTAACATGTAAGTTCCTAGCTTTTTATCTGATAATAGACATAAACTGTATTGGTATAAAGTAAGGTAAAACACAAAAGCAAGAAAATTTTCCCTTGTGAAGAAGATTCTATGCTTATTGCAGAACAGCTGAAGTGTTTCATACTGATTATAAATGTGAGAAAGCTTAATTTGAAACCATCAAGTCATGAGAGTATGAAACTATGATTGTTGTTTCCCTGCATACTTACTCTGGAAGTTGCTAACATAGGTGCATGAACACAAGGAGAGACAATCCAAGGGGTACCCTTTGGAGAATTTCTGCTGAATGCTTCAATCGTGTTGTGACAGAAGAGGTGACACAAGATAATGCTGGATGTAAAAGTGACATGAATTCATATAGACTTTCTAGAGCTCGTTTCTGGAAGGAGGTTGCAGATGTGTACGAAACCTTTCTTGTTGGCTCGTGTGGGCGTGTGTTGTCATCAGATGTTCCTTCAGCTGACTCTGTTACAGCTGATGAGAGCCTCGAGATGACTGTCCTCGCTGTTTTTGGAGACAGTGTTCTGAAACTGCAAAAGGATGCTCCAGTTGAGGTTTGTTCACAGATATGATGTATTTCTTTAGCTTTTACAGTTGTACATGACAATTGCTAGTTGGTTGGCTTGGAAGAGTTAATTTTGTTCCAACCTTGTAAATGTTCAATTGTGTCCATCTAACAGGTAGTCCAAATGTTTGCTCTGATCACCTTCTTTCAGGTCTTGCAAAGGCTTGTGAACTGTCTTGATCGTTGTGCATCACGAACAGGATCCCTGCCTTTTCAAACTGTTGGTCTTCTACCATTGCACTGCAGCAGATTTTCGCTGAGCTGTTTGCAGATGATGTTTTCTTTATGCAGGTACAGCAGTTTTTCTGATTTGTTTGCTTGCAAGCATCGTGTGCAATGTATATAAAAAACAGATCACGGCTCATATTCAAAATAATTTGGCTGCATTGCTCATATCTGAAGAACTAATATGCACCTTGCATGATAACATGTGAGGGATTTGGGTAATCGGGGTCTTTCCAACAAGGTATTGGGTGGATGGGAGATTTTGACATGCATCTTTTTTTATTCATTTGTCCTTAGGGTGGACTGTGGAGATCATATGTCCATGCACAAAGAAAACCAGTAATTCTCCAGTTTCTATAGGATATGGGGAAACTGCACTCTGTGCTGCACCAATGTTTACTTATCCCTAACTGTGCGTACATTTAGAACTGAATCTCAGATTGTTTATGTGATTGCAGTTGTACATCAAAGACAAGCTCATGTGCTACATCATCAGAAACCAGCAAAGTTTCTATATCCATTCTTACAAAGCGATGTGAGGTTATACTGGGCCAGTTTTTATCTGATGAAAATGACCTAGGTATCTTTCTAAATCGATAGTGATTTAATCTTTAGCTTGCTTTTAATAGTAGTCCTGCTGCATTTTTGTATATTCTTTAAAACACTCTAATTAACAATTAACATTACAGATATGCTGTCTTTTTTTGTGAAATTTTATTGATCCTGGCGTATTGTTTCAGGAGAACATCCATTGCCTAATGTGAGGATTGAAGAAACAATCTGTGTCCTTCAAGAGCTTGCTAGACTAATAATAAACACTGAAACAGCTAATGCTCTCAACATACCACTATATCTGAAAGAAGCTTTAGAGGCAAATGAGTCCCATGGACGGGCTCATTTATTGTCTTTGCTTCCTACTTTCTCCGAGCTTGTTGTCTCAAGGTAAGCAAAGGGTTTTCTAGTCCCATTGTGTTTTCCAAACATGCATAAAATTTTGGGGAACAACTGTTAGTATAATCTGTTGTCTGGACGCGGACAGAGTTTGAGTAGGTTTCGGTTTGTATACGAGACGGACGAGCACCTCGCGATGTGATCGCTTTGGAGTGTGTTTGGGAATCCGTTTCGGAGTTGTTTAGCCAAGGTTCGGTCTTTGTATTGCTGTATATAAAGAGAACCAAGTGCAGCGTTTAGAGCAGCGCAGCACAGCACAGCAAAGTATTGTGTTTTCTCAATTGTTTTGGCTGCCTCAACTCCGTGAGAGTTTGTCTGAGCGTGAGCTTCGTGAGTTCGTCCGAGCGTGAGCGATCGTGATCGTTCTTTGCCAACAACAACTTCATGGCATAGCAGATAGCTTATGCTTTAGAGGTTTATGTCTATGTGCTTTCCAATCGTGCATAAAATTTCTATAGGATTTATCATTAGCAGGCAACATGTGTTTTTCGCGTGCCATATTAGAAAACTTGGGTCATGTGACATGATGGAGGCCAAAAATTGTTAATTGTCTTTTGCCTGTTTTGTTTACACTTAAAAAGGCTGTAGAGCAGCACCAGAAAGTTCTTGTGTGAATGGCTGCAGACTCTGTCCATTGTAGGTTTTCATGTGACACTGAGATCTAAATTATTACAACGAATACACAACAATACCCACAAGCTCTAGAGAAAAATTGGCAATGTGGCATAGATATTAGGGACTCAAAAATTCACAGAAAGCAACCTAATGGGCATTTCTTTCCCCAATAGGAAAAATGTTGCTACAACTATGGTTCTATCTCCTGGTAATGACAAGCTGATCATTGCTGTTAGTCGGTCAACTCAGCCAGAAGCCCAGAACTGTTATGGCTTTGAACAATCCATTGTTCCTGAATTGAGGGACAGCATTGCTTTGGAGTCTCTTCTTGGAAAGTGTTGAGCAAATTCCAAACAAGTTTAGTACAGATCTTTTAAATAAAGGTGTCAGTTAGCTAAAATACTTCATAAAATTGGAACAGGGATGATTGACTTATAGTTCAACTTTCTCATGAATATCCAGGGCATGTCTGGTGAGCTACCTGCCAAATTTTGAACAGAAACTATTGTCCAATTTACAATGTAAACCTAGCTTTTAACCATCTTGCGGTGGCAACCTGTTCAGCTCCATTCTTCTAAACCATGGTTTCACTTCATGCTCTGACTTCCAACTTTCCAAGTACGAAAACTTAGTATTTGCTCAATAGTTCTTTCAGCACTGCTGAATTGGCTAGGCTCTTTCGTGCATGTTATATTTGTTATAAGAGTGCATGTTTTTGTGTAAGATCTTTGAGGAAAACATATTCTTTGCGTATGTCCCATTCTACGTATTTGAAGAAACAGAAATAAAAAACATAAAACTGGCATTTGAAGAAATAAAACTGCCAGTATTGCTGAACGCTGATAACTTATTTTTATAACTTTATTTTTTCAAGTTTGATATAATGTTATAATGTTCGGGTGATTAGGTAGAACATGAAATTCCAATAGAGTATATAACTGTATTTTTTTTTATGATCGGCATTTAATCTATATTTTGGCTTTGGTTTATTATGAGCCATTTTTTCTTGTTGCAAGTTTATACTGAAATTCTGTTGTCCCTGCTGATGCATCAGAGAAACTAGGGTGCGGGAGCTCGTACAAGTGCTGCTCAGGCTCATTTCCTCGGAGCTAGGACTGCAACGTCTGACACAATGAATGATGACCTCCATTTTATATTCTTTTGTCGTATGAAAATCATATAGTTTTGTTAATATTCTTCCTTTTCTTTTACATCCTTTATTCTGTATACCAATCATGACTGGCAATTAGGCGCTTGAGGCTTCACTTACATCTATCAATGAATAGGGTTGTATTATTTTATATGCAACAGTTTGTTGGGAAAATATGGTGGTGGTTTCTGTAGTCGTTAGGTATACAGCCCGGCCCATTCTTTTTACGTTTTGACGTAGCAGTAACCCTTCAAGTTGCAACCACTCCTGTAAGTTGTGCCAATCCCTTGTATTTTGGACTGTTGATTAAGCCTGTAATTCCCTTGTATTTTGGACCGTTGATTAAGCCTGTAATTGTCTTATAACGAACTACCTACACAGATCAGTCATATTTAAGCAAATTCAAGTTAAAAGAGTTGTTTTCGCTAACTTCGCGTGATTTTTATTTTGCCTGAGTAATTACTGACGTTTTATCAGTTACTGGACACGTTTACCTGACACATATATGAAGTTTGCGCGGTCCGAACATGTGGAGTGCTGTGAATTCTATACATGTTTTATGCGCCTGGACGTGATTCTTATTCTAAACTATGTCGAAGCAATTCTCCCATCGTCCAGTAAATAAACGGGAGCCGAGGCAAGAACGGAAGAGAAAGGGTTCTCCTGAGGGCAAATCAGGTTGTGGAGTGGATTAATTTTAGGATGGGCTTGTACACCATGATTCTATAATTTTGGACCTATCAGCATTGCGGAACGATATTGTAATACCCATGAGAAAGAAAAGGGAAGGAAAGCGAAGAAATTGCCGTCAGAGCCCTAGAGGTTAATTTCGGGCAGGGTAGTCCGTTCACGGAGATACCTGACCGTCCGGGGCTCAGTCGGCACCTCTTATAACCATAGGGTCATCACTCGGTATAAACAAACTTGAAATATTTCCAAAAGTACCATAGCAACCGGCCAAATACCAAAATCCAAAAATATCATTCGGTTGCTACAGTCGAGCTACAGTAATGGACAGCTCAACCTCTCTGGATAATCAAGCCACTGAGTCATAGAGAGGACAACAAAGCATCGAGAAAACGCCGCACAACCACAACCTAGTTACCACACACAGCCAATCGAGCAAAGGACAACGGCTCTAGCAAGCCAATTCTCCCTCTAGTCTCATTCTCTAAACCCTCAAACCATTCGAGCACAGTGCTTCAGCCACCACAGACAAGCACCAGAAAGAACCAAATAGTAGTAGAAAGGCTGCAAGGGGCCAACCGGGCCAGCAAGAAGGCGGAGAAGACCACCACCAAGGCCATCCCACATACCCACGACCGAGAAAGCGACCGTCGAGCACAAGTCGCCATCCTCGCCCAAAGCACCCAAATCAACCAGCAAAGGTAGCCCCCAATTACTCATAGCAATAGCATTAATTTCAATATTAAACCTTGCATAGCCACACACCACAAGCCAATGTTTGTTGTCAACTAGCACCACCGGGCAACCATGAAACCATCACAGAGGACACCAACCGAGGGTAGAGGAAGAGGGCAGAGGGAGCAGAGCGTACCGAGGAGGTGGGCCACCATGGTGTAGGGGGGCACCGCGCACCCAACGGGCATGGCATGCTCTCCCGACGCATGGCATGACCTCAAGCCCCGCCGGAGCCACCGAACAACCACCTCGGGTAGATCCGAAAAGCAAAAAGGGACGAATCAAAATCTAGTACCAAATCAAATAAATAGAACGGGAGAGAGTAGAAGATGCGAGTCAAGGGGGAAAGGAAGCGCAAATCGGGACGACTGGCAAAAGCCCCAAACCTAGGGTTAACCTAGGGTTACCAATGAGGGCGGTGAGGAGTCGGAGCCGGTGAGAGACCGGACTAGTAGGAGGGGGGAAATCCGTAGCCACTGTACAAGAGACGGCTGAGGTGAGGCGCCAGCGATAGGGGCGCCAGGAGCCGACCAATAGTGGCGTCGCCATGGCGCAGCCAAGCCGAAGGGAGGCGAAGCACGGTAGAGCCGGTGACGGGGACACCAGATGTAGGGACCCAGATTTTACAATCCGGAATCCTCTGTGATTCCACCGCACTATTCCCTGGATCAGTAGATAGTGCTCACAGATTACAGTTCTAAATATCAAAATACATATCATTCGGAAACGTAAATATAATAGTAGACTTACTCATGGGCCGATTAGGCCGAAATCATTAAATTGCAGCAGCGGAAGAACGAAGCACACAGGTGGGGTCTTCAGGACATGCCCACAGGCAGCCAACTGGAGGCTCGCGACCTAGCCCTTGACATCTTCATCTTCTCTGCCATCAGGTCCAAAAGTATTGCCGAAGCGTGGTGATCTGATTCCTGCTACTGGATTTGTTATGAGAGCGAGTGTGAGCACACTAACTACCGTGCTCCGCGAGCCAATACACAAAATGCAAATAAATAGTATGCATGACTTATCAAAAGAGAGGCTCAAGTTATTTTATTTGCCAAAAGTCGCTTTTAGTAGCATTATTATTATTAAATCATAGTGCTATTAATTCTACCTAAACTCTACACGGCGATTGTCATAATTGACTTAATCCACCAAAGACACACACTTTCCTTACTGATTGCCATCTAAGACTCCAAACAGCGAGTGGCATCATTTAATTAATCCACCGATCATACACTTTCTATATTGATTACTGTCTAAAACTCCAAATAGCGAGCGATATCATTTAACTAATTCACCGATCATACACTTTCTATAATGATTGCTGTCTAAAACTCCAAACAGCGAATATCATCAATTATACAATCCACCAATATCTTTTGTATTCCAAATTCCATCCCTTTGGTTATTGATCCACAACCACAATTTGCTCTTTCAGTAATCGATCTTTTCTATTATCTATCACTAACTAATTCACTAGTATGCCTTCACCAAGAATATTATTGATCAAATCTATGATTTACTAGTATATATCCACCAAGAATACCATTGATCAAGTTTATACTCCAAGAGTGGTTATCATACCTCCAAATTCCCAAAATTCAATTGACTCATCTAGTAATCGATTCTATTAATCCCAATATTGTTAACATCTTCCAAGAATTCATATTATTATCAATGTCATAATCCAGCAATTATTTTCACACCCCCTAATTCTCCAAAAATCTTTTAAATCATCTATCAAACTTATATACTCATTTAGACTCCACTAATTTATTTCTTCCAGAATCCACACTATCATTTCCTTTTTATGATCGACATGAGTCCACCAATATCCTTATGTTTTTACTACAAACATCTATCTCCTCTACTCATGATTATGTTTATTCCTCCTTATATTGTATTTTGTAAGAAGGGAAAATATTTTATTTTTGAAATATGATACATAAAAATTTCCTGAGACCTAGCAGTTTTGAACAAAAACATAATGTGTAGAGTATGCAATAATAATAGTGATCCAGATTCCATCCACCGTTACATGGTATCTGCACCATATAGCATTTTTCAGCGTTATAGCCGCTTAACTTACCACTGGGACGACACCCAGGATAATTCAAATAAGGGTTTTCCACTGCCCTTCACTTTTCCATTCCCACCCGCAAAGTTTTTGAAATAGAACTATATCTGGTTAAGTTTCCATGTTCGCCCTTGACCGTGGGCACGGCTATTCGAATAGTTTTGACTCTGCAGAGTTTGCACACTTTACCCACAAGAGACAGATCACTCGTTGCTCCACATGATTCCTTAGCCATGTGGTTGAGCAAACCATCACAGTAACCGTTCAAAGTACCTCACCCCTTCCATCATCTCACCCCCTGGGTTGTTCCCATTTGCGGTGGGACCCATTCGTTGTGCAGGATGTTCCCCTCCCTCCTATACGCCTAGTAGCTGGCTACCCACACTGCTAGCGCGTCGCAAGAGAACTTCTCCCACAAGCCTGCCACCCAGACCGCCACTTGCGGGAGTCCCATTCAAGCCTGCCACCTAGGCCGCCACTTGCACTACTACCATGATGATGACTTCTAGGGTCCGGTAAATTTACTAAGCCAAGTTGTACTTTACAGATTTGTGGTTGTACTTGTTTTACACAGGAGGTCATGACAAGATTCAGTCCTTAGTGGTATCTGGGCGGATCTATCACTACCCACTTTGTGCTTCCACTGCACCACATACACACACACTCGAACCATCCACCCAGATATTTAAGCAAGTTGGGGTTTTTGAAAACATAAAATAATCATGTCCAATATATACCAGTCATTCCCACCATGACTGTCCAAACCAGTTTCTCATGTTTAAAAATAACAATGATGTTTGGGGCATTTCAGCGCCCTCGAGTACTTGTGCAGTACTAAGCATGGCGTATAATTAGGGATTTATTTTCGAAAGGTTACTATTATAATTTTGCTAGGGCGACAAGGTTCACATATTCAATTATTCCAAAGGAGGTATAATAATATTCAAGGTGAACAATGGACATATAACTAGAATCTTAAATTAAACATGTATTTGCATATAAAATAACAGCATGCAATTTGATAATTTAAACCAAAGTAATTTGCATAAAACATAGGCTCAACATGATCAAAGTATTGACTCGCCTGGTTCACAGTGGGTTTGGCCTTGGTGGTCTAGAACGGCTTTTACTTCGGCTTCCTCTTCTTAAGCCTCATACGCTATCGTTACGTGCGCGAAAATTTGGATAAAAAGATAATCTGCAAACCAAATAAACATTTGCAAGAAATCCAAATGACTCCAAAATTCATGATTTCAGTTCCATTGGATAGACTTTGATTTTTGGGTGAACTTGGAGATGTGTTTCATTTAGTTCAGCGTTAGAGTAAATTATTTATAATTACTTGTAACTTAACCATAAATCAATTATATGCATTATGGCTTCTATTTTGATTTGAGTATAATAGATAAAAGATTATCATCTTTGCTAAGGCATGGGGTTTAAATATTTATGTTTTCAAACCATTTGGTGGCTAGCCTTAAAATATTTACTAACATGCAAAAGTTTATGATTTATTGTTCAGTAGATCTTTATTTACTAGGTTGTCATTCCATGTGAGCATACACCTAACAATATCCCTAATAAGCCTTTAATTAATAGTTAAGATTTAAAAATAAATGCGCAAGGCATATTGTTCACTACATATGATAATTAATCCATGGTTAAATATTTACTAAGCTCATTTATACCCTAGATAAAATTTGGCATCTTTCTAGATCATTTCCTGATTTTTCCAAATTTTTCTTCACTGTGCGTCGCTCTGCAAAATATTAAAACCTACTGCTAATTACTGCGCAGGAGGGGAATCGAACGCAGGTGGCCCAGGCGAGTGCTAGCGCTGCTAGCCAACCGATCACCGGGTGTAAACTGACGTAAACGGGGAAGGGTATAGGGAAGAACTGAGTGGCAGCAGGGGGCCCGAAGCAGAGGAAGCCGAGGGCGGCGCACGGCGGTGGTGTGGTCAGCGAGGTGGCCGGAGGGCTGCCGGTGAGGGGCAAAAGGGAATGTTGGTGCCGCAAGGAAACCGATGGTGGTGGCGGTGGAGATCGAGGAGCGTCGGAGGTGGGTCGGCGGCATGCGGTGGCGGCGGCTCGGGGTGGAGTCTGATGCCAGCGAGCTGGGGGGAAGAGGGAGGTGACGGCGACGGACTGAGGGGATTCGTGGCGGCGGGGAGATGCTCCGGGAGTATGGAATCGGAAAGTGGCCGCCGGTGTGGAGTTGGCGGCGGTGGAAATGGCGGCGGTGTTTTTTGGGGAAGAAGGGGAAAGATGGGGGAAGAAAGAAGGTATGGCCGGCGCGGGGCAAAAGGGGGTGGCGGACGCTTCTTAAAGCATGTGAGAGGGAAGGCACCGGTGGCGGGGTCACGGGGGAGACCGGGCGGCGTGGGCGTGATTCGACGGGGCCGGCGGGGATTGCGCTAGGGGGCAGGGCATGGGCTTCGGGATGGGGCGCGCGCGCGGAAGAGGCGTCGCGAGGCGCGAGAGGTAGTAGGGCGGCGCAGCGGCGCCGACCGCCCGGGGCCGGCGGGCACGTCTTTTGGCCGAGGGAGGAGGAGAAGGGGGGCCGGCGCACGGGAAAAGGAGGAATGAGGGAGGAGGGAGGCGCGCCGTGCAAAGGGGTCCGGACCGTGCGGTCGGCAGGGAAAAGGGGCCGGACCCGCAAGCAGTGAAAGAAGGAGAGGGGAAGGAGAGAGAAAGAAAAAAAGAGGGGGCCCACATGGCATGGAGAAGAAGGGAGGAAAATGCTAGTATTCTAATTTTTTTAACTTTTAATTACTTGAGCTTTGTCCAAAAACCCCTTGTCTTGAATTTAGTTATATAGTTCATGTATGTATATACATTTGAGTTGTGCCTTTAATTCAGCTATTTTCCTTTTTACTTTGCATATATATTTATAATTCAGGTTTTATTTATTTCCTTTCTTGCTCACCTAGCTCTATATTTATATATCCTTGCCACTAAATTTGTAAGTGTACAATTTTTGATATACATATATATGTATATATTTACATATATATATATATATATATATATATATATATATATATATATATATGTATATATTTACATATATATTCATGTATGTTAGTTTCCATATGCTTGCTTCTATTGTTATTCATGTTATTATTTTCAAGATGACATTTTATGGTTTTAGTCAAAATTTTCCCTTCCTTTTATGGATCATCTTTTCAGATTCGGGTTTTAAATTTTAATTCTCTATTATTTAAACATGTTTGTTTCTTTCCTAATCCTTTTATCTTTTTGGAACCTCAACCAAATTTAAAAAAATACCATAAACTCCAATTCAAATAAAATATCTTGCAAAAATAATTCAAAAGCTCCACATATTTCAAATTTAAATTTTCAGGATGTTACACCAGAGACGAGAAGGAGTCGAGGCGGCGCAGCGCCGGAGCGGATCTGGATTGGAAGAGGAGACAGCCGAGGGAAGGAGAGAGAGAGAGCACATGGGGGGAAAGAAATGAGGTGTCGACGGAGAGCAAAGAAAAAGAAAAGGAAAAGAAAAGAAGGGGAGGAAGGGAAAGGGAAAGGGAAAAAAAGAGGAGAGAAAAGAAAAAGAAAAAAAGAAGGGAAAATGGGATATGGGTAAATAAGATTTATTTGTGATTATAGAGGCAGAGGGGTTTCATCGACGGGTGAAACAACTCCACTATATCGGTATAAGCTGCATACAGAGGTGCATTGCATCGCATTGCATTTACAGGAAATGAACAGGTAATAGGGAGGAAACCCAGAGGTTCTGGGTTACATTTTATAAATGTGATTTGATGATTATAATTCTGAGTTGATCTCTGATTCTGATTACAAAGATGATTTACGATTTATAATTCTGAGAGATGATTTACTGATTTCTGATTCTGAGTAAAATTATAGTTTACAGACATAGAATTGATTTCTGATTTCTGATTCACGGACTTAACCTACATTTCTGATCACGGCGTTGATTTACAGCTTACAGTTCATGAAATTGATTGAGTGCTAAAGTGATATCGTGTGCTTGCTGAATCTTCAAATTTACCTTTACTTTATCGTTGTTTTTTAGGAATCTGTTGAAGGCGACATGCATGGGCAGGAGTAGTACAGTTGTTTCACATGCAACAGTAATTCACATACGATCTACAATTGACATATTTAGCCTTGCATGGTCTGAGTACCTTTTCGGTAATTAACAAATTTATACCTCTGTTGCGCTTAGTGTCAAGTGTACCGGCTTTTGTCGTTTGGTTGATATTTAAATAAAATAATTGCTTCGCAAGAGCAGCAAAAGTTGGAGTTGGTAATATTATAGAGTAGGTGGTAGCACTTTGGGCTCAGGAAGGAGCTGGGGTGTTACAGATATGGTGATGGACCATCTCAAACCTAGAAAGAAGAATGAGATCCTAGAACTAACGTATTCCACAAACTAAAACAACATTAAGCAAGTGTTAATACCGCCATTACATCTAGCACTAATAAATCCTAGAGTGCCTTACTGATTACCGAGCCTTGTTATTGTTGGATGTCACTAGCGTGCGATCGGTCGCGCGGCAGCGCTATTAGCCCCCCTTTTCTTTTTCTGCCGGATGTGCTCACTTCCTCCCACCATCTTTCCTTTTTCAAGTCAGCGTGTCCTCCTGCCACCGAAGGCCCATCGAGTTGTGAGCAACCCCACTCCTCCCACCCTCCCTCTTCTTTTCCTATGTGTCGACCAATATAAACAAAAAGTAGCAACTCTTTGAAAAAAAAAGTAGCAACTATAGGTTTCAAAGAAAACTACAGAGCAACTAAGAGAAAAACCAAGTAGCAACTTATTAAGGGACAGCAAGCTCATAGAAAAATCAATTTACAACTCACCGAGAAGGGGTAACAACTCATTGTAAGATCGAAAAGCAACTCACAGAAAAGTAGGGTAGCAATTCACTGCAAAAATCATGTAGTAACTCACTATAAAAATCAAGTAGCCACTCACTATGTAGGAGTAACAGCTTACTAAGAAGGGGGTAGCAATCTCATTGAGAATTCGAATAGTAACTGAGAAGGGATAGCAATTTACTGTAAAATCAAGTAGCAACTCACTGAGAGAGGTAGAAAACCTTGCTTAAAATTCGAGTAGCAACTCAGTAGCAGCTCATCCTTCAAAAAAAAAGTCTAGAGAGCAACTCCAGTGAAAATTGAGTAGCAACTCGCACCTTTAATAAACAAATCAAGAGAGTGGAAGGTCATGCGATGGTTAGATGATAGCAGGTGCTCGTCAGAGGTGAACCCAACAAGATTAGCCTTGCCTTTGCTCGAGACTTCTCTGGTCGTGTCTCATTATGTATAGTGTAGCGCCACACCGGCCAATCTCCTTGGACCTCCACACCGGCTAAGAGCCTACTATTTGCTCCGCTTGGCATACTATGGCTACGCTATGTATATGTGATAAGATGTATCCATAAGAGAGAAGAAATGATAGAGTGGGTGATAGAATGGAAAGTTTTGGAGCAGTCGAAAGCAGTTGCAGGAATACAAGGAGATTGAGGCATATAGAGGCTATTTGGGCATAAGTACTAGCTGATTGAGTCAAAACATCATGACCACAAGCCTTAATAAAATATTGTGTGGCTTTTTCGTCTCCTGAAAGTCCAATAGTATACGCGTATCTAGGAGCAGAGAAGCTTTTCGTTGTTTTTAAGAGAGAATCCTGAACCTAGTTTAAGGGGTTAGTAATAAACAAGATGCTATTAGGGCATCTGTAGTGTATGAAAATAGAGGGTCTTAAGCCACCTTAAGATCAACCTTATACATTACAGGGGTGACCTTAAGTAGGCTATAAGCAAAAAAGGCTTGAGGCTGGTCCTCAAGCTAAAGACCTGACCATAAGCATTAAAATACAATTTATCTTTATCTGCCGAGTGGGACCATCTTAAAGCCCCTTAGGTTGTATACATTAAAACGTCAGCCTTAAGGTTTAGATATGACCCCTTTAAGTTATATACACTATGGATGCCCTTAGGCCCATTGGACTTATCCAGCGGAGTTTTTTACTATTTTAGTACCCTCGAAAGCGGGCTTCTCTAAAATAGTACCGATACCGTGGGCTTCTCTAAAACGGTACTGTTAATGATCTATCTACTCCATAATAGTACTCCACTTTATTTTCTTTTTCTTTTCTGATTTTTACTCCCTAAACTACCTAAAGTACCCCTCCTAATTTGATTTTGATCTAATCAAATCGTTTCAAATCTCGAAAGCAGCTAAAGCAATTGGTCGAGAAGGCCAAGAAGCAAAAAGCGTTCAGCCCTAGCACAAGATGATGGCAAGGTGCCATCGTAGTCTGTATCAAGTTTATGGGGTTAGCTGCATCTTCCTCATTGAGAATGCACGATGTTGTCAGATACAGTACCTAGTTGGCAGCTTAGAGATATTACTAAGGTTTTGAACCATTTTTGCTTAATTTTTTCACTGTACTGTATTATCAGTTTAGTGAATCGTTTGAAACGATTTGATTAGATCGAAATCAAATTAGGAGGGGTACTTTAGGTAGTTTAGGGAGTAAAAATCAGAAAAGAAAAAGAAAATAAAGTGGAGTACTATTATGGACTAGTAGTGTGCCTGTGCTAACGCTACGGTAAAATACAAAACAAGATAAAATTTATTGATCTGCAATATATAATATTTGACGGCAACGAGCGTGTTGTAAAGGCCTTACGACCTCCCAGGACTTTTTTACGACCGTTTCCAATCAATTACGACTGGTTCCGACCACTTCTGTTGCCGTACGACCACTCAGGTAGCCGTTCGACCACTCATAGGCTATCAATTGAGCAGGTACCAAAAAAGATGAACCTTGGGTACTACAACTATAAGTCTATAACATTTCCTAGCCACAATTAGCCAATCTGGTTCAAGCGTAGATTATTAGGATAATAATGAATAGAGCAAATACATTAAAAAGGAAAAAACTAAGACACACAGTACTCACTTGCATAGAGCACACCCTCCAAGGTCATCAGAGATTGGGACAATTCTTATAGCTCTTTTCATTATCTGTTCAATGGAATCAACTCCAGCTTGCCTCCCAGTAGCCTTAGCATTTTTATTTTCCGCTAAAGCCTTTTCTTTTTGAACAAGGTTGCTGCAATTATCACAATACCACTCAGAGGGGACTTCAGACAGCCCAACATAAGCTGCAAATTTTAAAACAAGCAGGTCAATAGTTAGAATAATTGTTCCTTACACACACGCGCGCGCGTGTGGGTGGGGGTGTGGGTCCACGCGCGTGGGTGTGCGGGCGTGCGAGTGTGTGTGTGTATGTATATGTGTGTATATATATTCCAAGTAAACAACTCAACAACTCCATTCTTAAAGCACTATTTGCAGTTAATTTCAGTAAGATTGGAGATTCTACCTGGGTGAAATGACCTTGGACAGATTTTGCAGGGGAAAATATCTCCCCCTTGACCGCATTCTCCACACAACTCATCTGTTTCGCGCTCCGACAATTCCATATCCTTTGATATTTTCATTGATAGCTCGTGCAATGATACTCCATTTGATGTTAAGATATTGTCGTACCTGATACCAATGTAATACAATAAGCGCAACAGTCATAAATGTGGGGTGGCATAAGATAAAACAGGAAAAATATTTTTTTGAACATTAAGATTTAGTAGTCAAAGAATAAGGAGGGACGTTGATTCACAGTTCGCAAGAAGCAACATAGAGAGAAAATCAGCACCAAATGCTGCAGATGCCAATCAATTAGCATAAAAAAGCTGTTTCCTTCTCTTCTGCTATGTTAGCATGAGAACAGCATATTGTTCATGCATCTTTTTGCAATATATAGAATTTTTTCAAGCAAGAACAGGAAACCACCGCTTTGTATATTGAAACCAAATAGATAAGAGTTCACTGCATAATTGCAACATATACATATATTTTGCATACCATATTCCATGTTTCTTTCCCTGTCTGAACATCCCACTGCCGAACAGAATGATCCCAAGATGCTGAATGTATTGTTTGCTGCTCAGGCCAGACAACAGCAGAAACACATTGTGTATGTCCCAGAAGTGTTGAAGTGGCTGAACCCTGGAGTACAACAGGATCAAAACTGTGAGATCACCATGATTTATCATAAGATAAGAAATAACATGAACTTCATAATAACAGAAACTATCAGCCTTCTTCCATCCGCCTGAAAATCATGGTAGTCCGTACACATTAAATTTATCATAGCACAGGGATTTGAAATCCAATACCCAGCCCAATTTAAAATTAATAATTGAAATTGATTGGTCTAGTCCCAGATAGAGCACTATGGAAAGGTAAAGAGTGGTTTATGACTTGAACAAGAACCAAACCATTTTTCACTTTGCGGAGTATTCACAGTCTTTATCACCATAGCTCCCCACCCCAAGAGGGAAAAAACCAACACACATGAAAAGGCAGTGAAAAAACTTGATTTCCTAACTCAAATCAATCAACAGATACATAGGCTTTACAGCCTTGGCACTACGCTAATAACACCAAAGAACTTGGATTAGAAAGTAACCTCTAAATGAGACTCTTGGGGTCCAGAGGAATCAGAATTCATCCTTCTCTTCTTCCCCGAGACATCGTCACCATCTTCTTCAGATCCTTCAACCGCCCACAGCTTGATTGTGCTATCCCAGGAACCAGAACATATCTAGGTACCAAAAAATAGGTTAAAAGGAACTGAGGACAAAATGAGTATCACCCAACGTTGCTGTGGAAGAACAGATCAAGTGATCATTACCGTATCTCTGGAAGGGTCTACAACAATACTTTGAACAGATGATGTGTGCCCAGGAAGAATTTTGTAAGCCCTGATCCGCTTCGCGTAGCCAATAGTGACTGATGTATCAAACTTCAGGAGTGCACAGCATAATGTAAGATAATAAGAAAAATATTACAATGTAAATAAATAAGTCTTGGAAATAAAATTGAAAAGAGTATCTTTACCTTGAATAGGCGCAATGACCTATCCTTTGAGCCAGTCACTACATGCAAATTGCCTTCAGTTTCAACTCCTGGGATAACATTATCCAAGTTAATCACTTAAAAATATACAAATCTTGACATTGTGACAATGATGGGAAAAGTAATTAACAAAAGAAATGCCCTCATAGCATTAATAAACTAATACTAAATATTTTGAGCAAGCCAGCAAGGTAACCTTTATTGATAAAGCTGGCAGAAGTAATTGCACCACTGTGTCTCTTCAAAACTTGAGTACATACAGATGTGTCTTTCCATATTCTATGCAAGAAATGAAACTAAAAGGGTAAGACATACAACAGTTCTACATACTTTTCGTGTAAAAATTGAGTCAAATAAAATAAACAGTAAGACTCGAGAGATGCATACCTTGCAAGACCATCGTAGCAACCTGTTAATATGAAGCTCACATGAAAGCAAAACTTCAAATAAAGATCAACAATGTAAACAGTTCATTTGAATTGTCAAAGTGATTTATGTACATCTAACCAAGGAAACGATGAACTTGTCACTGTGAGTAAGTGTATTAGTTGCACAATACTGATCAGTTTGGGACCCCAAAAAAGATGTTTTTACAGGATCATCAGTTGCTAGTAGTATAATTATGAGATGCAATCAAGAAAAGTTGGAGATGAGGCTCGACATTTGGAAGTATACATATAGTATTGAACTCACAATAACCCAATCACATACTGAGATACTTGTGTTGCTTGGAATTTCTCCCTTCATGTTGGCTCTGGCTGAGATAGGCACACCACACACTGAAAGATTTTAGCCTAGCATTTATTTAGCAGATTTCATACATGGACAAAACTAAGTTGTTCTTTGAAATAGCCTGAACACAATTACACAACAGCATATAAAAGTCTCAATTTGCCATCTATTTCGTCACTTGGGTACAATTCTGAATGCCATTATCCCTCAGTATTCCTTCCTAATCACAACTCATGCCCTGCTGCTACAATAGAAGCCAATGTCCACGTACTCTAGACAGGTATATATCAAAACAACTGTTGACTATAGTTTCCAGAGAGCTATGTATGGCATCACATTTCCCGTATCCAACGCTTGGGAGCGCAATGTGCTGCTTAAGTGTTCACGAACCCTGATAGCACAAAGACGACCCCATCCTGCCCAAACAATCACCTCAGTTATACATACAAACAGAACAATATACATCCAATTGTAGGCAGAGGGCTCTAGATAAGTACCAAAAATTTGGAGAAATAGGGCCCTTTCTGGGTCTTCTCGTGGGTCTCCGTATGCTTCTTCTTGCCTGAATTGTCCTCGCCATATTTAGACCCCATCCAAGAAGGGAGGTTCCTCTTGGATGACTTACTGCCCTGTTATTAGACTTCTTAGGCCTTTGTCACAAGAGAGCATCGCCTGCACCATAGCCGGCAAGCCCCCCAACTGCACACGCGTACAGAGACAAAACAGATCCGAAACCATCAGATTGAGACTGCCCAGCCACAAACCCTAGAAGACCAATCAGATCGGGGACGAACGAGCGAGAGAGTAAGTAGGGGATCAAACCTTCTGCTGCAGCATGGAGGAGTGGGGCCCGCCACCGCGCTTCTTCGGCGAGCTCTCCTCGCGAAGGCTCTTGCGGATCTCCACCATGTTGTCCTCGCGCGGCGGCGCCTTCCTCCGCGTCCACCGCGACCTTGTAGCGGCTGCGTCGCACCTCCGCCCGCTTGCTCGGCCGCAGCGACATCATCGCCCTCGCGGAGGCGGCCTCCTCGAAACCCTAGCGGCTTGCACAGCGCGTGGGGGCCTAGGGGTGTGGGCGATTCACGCATGCACGATTCCCAGTGATGATAAGGAAAAAGAGCGGTGGTGCCAGGGAGACGACATGGAATGGGGAGGAGGAGGTGGTGTGGCGGATGGGGAGGCGGGTGGTGAGGAGGGGAGGAGGAGGCGGAGCGGGGCGAGGAGGCGAGGCGGAGCGGAGGTGGGAGGCGGCGGTGGCGGCGCGGGGCGGGGGGCGAGGTGGGCGAGGCGGAGGAGGGTGGGAGGAGGAGGAGGCGGCGGCGAGAGGAGGAGGAGGAGGAGGAGGCGGCGGCGGAGGAGGAGGAGGCGGGCGGTGCGGGGGGGGAGGAGGAGGAGGAGGTGGTGGAGAGCGCGGAGGAGGAGGAGGAGGAGGCGGGCGGCAAGATGGGAGGTGGAATGAGGAGGAGGAGGCGGCGGTGCGTGGTAGGGGAGGAGGAGGCGGCGGGGCGGGGGGGGAGGTGGTGGAGAGTGGCGTGGAGGGAGGGAGACGCGGCGCGGGGTGGGGTGGAGGAGGAGGCGGCGGCGGCAACGCAAGGTGGGTTCTGGGTTGAATGATGTGTATGATCTGGATACTTTTGACCTTAGGATCTTCAATGAGTAAGAGAAGAAGGTTTGAGAAGAGATCCAGACCATTCATTTGTATGAAGTTGAATTACTTTGGTACACAAATCTAGGTGGACTTAGATTAGGCATGACTGTGGGGGTGGTTGAGGAGGGTGAATTTAGTAAAGAAAATTTTGGTGTATTATAGAGTAGGGTAGATAGATAGATCATTAACAGTACCGTTTTAGAGAAGCCCACGGTATCGGTACTATTTTAAAGAAGCCCGCTTTCGAGGGTACTAAAATAGCAAAAAACTCTATTCAGCGTGCGTGTTTTGTTATGTGTCCCTGACCGCGAACACCTCCGGCCACCTCCTCTTCTGTTCTTCGTGTCTTGTGAAAGGGGAAATTGCACATATACCCTATAGTTAGTAGGCACTTGTAAGTTTGCCCCACACTTAAGTGGCCTTATAATTTTGCCCCATACTTGACATGCCCCCTTATTATTTTGCCCCATTGCCCATTTAGCTCCTATTTTAATTTCGTTTTTCATTTTTTGGGCAGGAAAAATGCAGTAAAAAATATTTACAAAGTTGTCCATTAAATGCCTAAAACATTCTTATTTCGTTTTTCATTTTTTACTGCATTTAGCTCCTATTTTAATTTCGTTTTTCATTTTTTGGGCAGAAAAAATGCAGTAAAAAATATTTACAAAGTTGTCCATTAAATACCTAAAATATTTTAATTTCGTTTTTCATTTTTTACTGCATTTTTCCTGCCCAAAAATGAAAAACAAAATTAAAATAGGAGCTAAATGGGCAATGGGGCAAAATAATAAGGGGGCATATCAAGTATGGGGTAAAATTACAAGGTCATTTAAGTGTAAGGTAAACTTACAAGTGACTACTAATTATGGGGTATATATGCAATTTCCCCTTGTGAAATCGTCTGATCGTCTCCGTTTCCTCTCCCTTCCTTCGCAGCGCCCGGCCGCGCTCTCCCCACCACCCTCCACGGACGGTAGCCTCTCCATCTCCAGGCAAAGACGGAATCTCGTACGCAACGCTCTCCAAACCTTATGCCCTCTATGCATCGACCTGTTTCTGATATCCTAACTCTACTGCGCCGCCGCGCATATGCCGCACGAGTGAAATAGTCGTCCATGATTGAAGAAGAGTCGCCCAACCGTTTCATGCTGTAAGAAGCAGTTCTAGTTTTTTCTGGCAAAAAAAAAAGGTGTGGGTTCCGGGCTGCTGTGCTACTGTGATAGACGGGGGCACGCAAGGTGTTTGTTGAAATACCTCAGAGGGGTTCGTCTGCCAATTCCAAATTTTGTTGTCTCCGGAGTTGGTTAGGATGAGATATAAGAGATGCCGTGTTCCTTCAGAGGCAAAGCAGACGGGAAGTGGTTAACAGTCTGCTATGCGCTCTTACTACATTGCTGAACTTTCGATAAGCGATCTTTCATGGGTTACACACACAAACCAGCTGCACTCGTTTGTTGTTGAAGTTGTTTATGTCATTTCACTTCTTTTCTCCATGTATGTAGATCTCCCATGGGTACAAAATTGCTCAAGAGCTTGAACCTTAGGAGGCTCTTAGGACAGCCAAGAAATTCAGTAGGTGGGCATTTTCTCACTTCTTTTGTTCGTGGAACCATGGTGCCTAGGCACCCACATCCGATACACGTGTATGATTGATAATTTTTTTGAGTTTGGGTATGAAAATGTTTTATACCCTTGATATATTTATGGTAAGTAAGTTTTGAACTCAGTTCAAACTAGTTTGAACTACTTTTGAATTCAATGCGACTACAGTGAGTATATATAGCCTAGCGGTTAGAGCGCCTCAGTAGCACCCTCCAGGTCCTGGGTTCGACTCCCAGTGGGAGCGAATTTCAGGCTTGGGGAAAAAAATCCCCTACTTTGCTACCACACCAAAGCACAGTCTAAGGACCCGCGAGCGTTGATCCAAAGGATCCGCCGGTCGTCTCACAAAGGTCGGGCGTTGGTGCGTGTGTAAGGGTGGAGCGGGGTTCGGGGTTTTCTCGATGCGTGAGAAGACCTTCTTCTTAAGCATAATGCCGGGGTTTCTTCCCCGCAGTCGAGTTTTTTACGGTGAGTATATACCATAAAAATAGTTCAAACTAATTAAACTGAAGTTGAATTTAATTTTTTGAGTTTGACATCTCAAATATGCTTTTTATGGGTATATGAAGATACCCACATCAAGCGTTGCGAATCTCAAAGCAAATCAACGGGTATTGATATGGGTGCCTAGGCACCATGGTGCATGAAACACTCGTCCTATATATATATACACACACACACATGTATGTATATATATATATATATATATATATATATATATATATATATATATATATATATATATATATATATATATATATATATATATATATATATATATATATATATAACACAATGGCTGTGTCTTTTTTTCCTTTGTAGATTTATACAGAAAATCACAAGCATGGAGCTCTACGGTTTCTTTTTCTGATGTTGATGAAAAGAATGGCATGGGTGGTGATGCTGATGATGATTTTACAGGTTCTAGGAGAGATACCCAGTTCCGTGGTGTGCATCGGGTATTTGATACATTCTATGAAAACAGCTATTCGTACTTCGGTCCTCAGGAATGAATTTTGACACTCAGTTGACTTATTTCGTTCTTGCTAGGCAATTATTTGTGGCAAAGTTGGACAAGCACCGGTGCAGAAAATATTAAGGAATGGGCATACAGTAACTGTATTTACTGTTGGGACAGGGGGCATGTTTGACCAGAGGACAGTAGGTGCTGAGAACTTGTCAATGCCAGCTCAGTGGCATCGAATAGCTGTTCATAACGAGCAGCTTGGTGCATATGCTGTTCAAAAGTTGGTCAAGAAGTATGCGGTTTAAAGCATTACATTCTTTTTTTCTCTGGTATGATATGACATCAGAACTTTAGTTCGGGGTCTTAATTTTACTAAGGATATGCGGTTGTTATTCTGGTGCCTTATTTCAGTGCTGCAGTCTATGTTGAGGGTGATATTGAGACTAGAGTCTACAATGACAGAATGAATGATCAAGTGAAAAATATACCTGAGATCTGTGTGCGGCGTGATGGTATGTTAATCTGAAATTCAAATGAAATTTCTCCTTTTGTAATCCATCTTTCCTGTAGCAACGTCCAGTAAGCAAATAGAGTAATTCAAATGAGTTAATTGAGCCCTAGGTAGCTGAATTGTTTCTTGAAAATTTCCCTGTTAATTATCTTTCTCTTGCTATGCCCCACCCATCCCCACCAAATGCAGCCTAGCTGTTTTGACTCATCTCAATATACTACGCCATCATTTCTGAATAGATGACACTGTCATTCTTTTTAGAATTCTGATTTTTGTTCATTTTTTTCCATTGTGTATATGGTTCATGTCTGAAAATTTTAATCTGTGCAGGCAAGATTCGCTTGATTCAGTCCGGGGACAGTGATTTGAGCAAATCATTAGATGAGTTAGGTAAGTTCAGTCTGCATCTTGAAAGTTTTTGTTTCATAAGGAAATGTATAGAACATTTAGTAAAGAATTTCAGAACATTGTAATAGGCAGCATTGCAATTCAGTAGACTTGTTTTTCAGCGCCCAGCTGCATGTATATAGATGTGTGTAATTGTGTGCATAAAGAAGTGCATTCATGTGTAGCATGTGTTCATCACGAAGATCGTCGTAACAACCTTCTTGTTGGCAGGGGAAGGACTATTCTAGTTGCAATCGAGAGGACGATTGGCAGGAGGAGGAATAGTTGGGCAATTGAAGTGTTAGGCTCTTGCTTCTCTTGAGGCAAGTTGTGGAAGTGTTTTTGCAGTAATATGTTTAGGAGTGAAGATCTACATTTCCTTCTAGAGGCAAGTTAATGTGCTCCTTTCCTTCTTTTTTTAGCTAATGGGATGCTCTTTTGGTATTGAAATCAATTTGTATTCTTGAACTGTTCACGTATCTAGTACGCCACCTTTTTTCTTAATTTTGACCCCGAACACTTGTTTTTGCAAAAATAGCCCCTCGAGTTCGAAAGGCGTGACATGCGACACGTGTTACCTGTCGTGCTGGGTAGCTTGGTAGGAGGCGATGTGCGGCAGGTCGCCTGAGCATGGCAACCAAACACGCGGCGCAACAGGCAGTCGGGTCCACAGCGCTGTCGAGCTGCCCTTGCTTGATAAGCGTTGCCAAGCCACGCCCGCTCAACAGTAGGCCAGCTAGGCAAGCTGGATAGGGGTCTAGGTGTAGGGGTAGCAAAAACACTAGTTAGTGGGCCTCGTTGGTTTGATTTAAAATTACTTTAATTGTACTCATTAATTTAGATTTTGATTTAGCTCGGCCGGTAGCTTGCTTCTAAAAATACTTTCAAACTATACGTAAAATAATATTAAATAAAATTGTGCAATTTCGAGAAAAGTTTGATAAGATAAGAACTTGGCTCGATTTCCATCCCAAGCCTGGGGGGCTCGGGGTTTAGGGCGCTCGGTTGTAGCACTAGCTCGGCAGCGTCACACGGCAAATTTAGTTTTTTTTTGTAACTAGGTGAATACCCGTACAAACTAGTTAAAAATGTGTGCTTTTATACGCATTAAGAAGTTCTATTATGTTTTGTTCGTGTGTGCGTAGAACTTTTTAGAAAGGTGCAAGGAGGGTTCGAAGGGGTAGATGAACCACAATCACAAACTCCCCGTGTTAAGTAGTAAGGATACATTGTTGTAAACAGTTGTCATAGTGGACCATGTATAGGCGGACAAAGTAGTTCGCAATGAATGCGCAAATTACATGATACGTAGAGTTTGGTTAGATGTGTATGTTTACTTTGTTAAAGTTTATCCAAATTCGTACCGTGTCCGTGTAGGACACTTCGTCTTATGCTAGATATGGCATGATAGGTGTATGCGCAGATTGTATTAAATGTGGTGTCGATCTGTAGCATCTGACTCTGATTCGGTTTTCTCTTTGTGTGAGACTCTTTTCCCTCACACTATATATATGTACCACAGTAGCCCATAGGAAGAGCAAACGTTCCATTGTAAATCTTCATTATAGTGATTTGCCTGTGGGTGCCTGTGGTTTTTTTCCGTAGGGGTTTTTATGTAAAAATTTGTGTTTCTTATCTCTATTTTTTATATGTATTATTTGCAATAAGTGGTATCAGAGCACAGAGATTTAGAGTCGCGCGTCTTTGACTCGAAGTGTCGCGCTCGGTTCCGAAGCCGAGCTGAACTCTACTCTCGACTCTAAGGCGGTCTCCAGCGACGCGTCTCCATTTTATTCGCACGCGTCCAGAAAGCAGCATCACCGCGCCTCGAGCCAAGCGAGAGTTTGGGATTTTTTGGTGGAAATTGCTAAGTGCACACACAAGTGTACCAGGATTTTCAGATTACAAGAATTTTGCTAGGTACACACAAATTTCGTACCAGCAAAATTGATTTTCTTCTCCATGGCGACTCTGAAATATGATCTTCGACTATTGGATTGTGACACGAGATTTTTTCTATGGCAAGTCAAGATGTGAGCTGTTTTATCATAGTTTAATTTGGATGATGCACTTTTGAGGATCGACAAGATGTCAGTCACATTGTTCGCTGATGAGAGGAAACGTAAAGATCGTAAAGTCTTATTTCAAATTCACCTACATCTACCAAATAATATTTTATAGGAGGTTATGAAGGAGACATCCACCGCCACATTATGGCTGAAGCTGGAGCAGATTTGCATGACCAAGAATCTGACCAGCAAGATGCATCTGAAGCATAATCTTTATTCCCACAAGATAACAGAGGATGCCTCATTGTTGAACCACATGACAGTTTTTAAGGAAATTGTTGTAGACCTTGAAGTTATAGAGATAAAGTATGATGATGAAGATTTAGGTTTTGTTTTGCTATGCTCTCTGCCCAGTTCGTACTTTACTTTTAAAGATATTATTCTATATATCCGAGATATTTTTACTCTCAGGAAAGTTTATGAAACTTCGTATGCTAAAGAAAAAATGAAACTTATAGTTCTGATGAACCTTATGGTTTAGGATAAGTGGCACATTACAAATTGGCTCAGGCAGCTTCATTTTTTCCTTGCCAGATCCAGATTCCGGAAACTCTCAGAAACTTGTATGGGTGACTAGCACCGAGTGGTACTTTTCTGTATTCTCAATGAGCCGAATCATTGTAAGTAGATCATAATGTATAGATTTTTTTGGGCTGATAGTTTATAGTTTATGGTTTAAATATTTAAATTCTAGCTGTTCGCGAGAGGTAATGTGTACAGAAAAATAATCATATGTTATTTTAGTCGGCACAGCCTGTAGACAGTACAAGCATAAGCCACATTTAAGCCATGTCGAACACAGCCAAATATATCTAAATCATTAGAAATTTAGAATAGTAAAACTGTTTCGAGAGCAATTTTACTTCAATTGGCTTCCATACACGATCCCTTGTAATGTTCCAACCCAAGGAAGCTCAACTTGACAGTGTTGACACTACCAGCAAAAAAAATATCCCACCAAACATATGAAGCTCGCGTCGATGCTACTGATTTGAAGCTCAAAGCCTCAAGTTTTCTTTAGTATCATAAGCTCTGATCAACAATGTGGCCGTTCATCAAGCATTGCTCCAACAAACTACACAATCAAAATTTTCTAAGACAACTCCAGGCACTACATGGCTGACCATCAGCTCCATGATCAATGTATTGGTCCGTAGTACATTAACTGGGTCGGTCAACATGCACTCTCAGATATTGGTCCAGGGCATTCTGGAATACCTGCAAAAACATTAGTAAACGCTTGCATTCATTACATAATAATTTCGATTCAGAGTTAGCACTAATATTAGCAGAGATTTCTATGTGAGCAATTCAACATGATACAACTAAGGCAAGCTATTTATTTGCTCAGTTTCAACTTCCACGACACATGTAAGTTGGTACATTATTAACATAGTTAGATATTTGATTTTTCACTGTTCTACTTTATGATATGAAAATATTTTACGAAAACAGAAGTACCTGAAAGGAAAACAATTCCTTCCCATTGAGAAGGGCATCCATTGCAGCATACTTGTCATCAAACACACTGTAGAATATCTTGTAGAACTCACTCCTGAATCGTGCCACTCAACAGTTTAGAAGCATCACTATGGTCTGTGTTTTAGAAAATTACAGGTGAGGATACTAACTGTTCTTCTTTTGTGGTTTGTTGATCCATGTCATCGAACTTCCTAGTCAGTATCTCCGCTCCTATTGGTCCAAGTATGTTGAGGACTAAAGCTCCTAATGTCCTTGGGAAAGTATGCTGAAAAGCATGGAAATATAAGAGTACTCAGCTTAACAACAATAAAAATATGGTTCAGTGTTGAATAGCTCAGATGCTGAACAGATTATAAACAATAATAGTCGTATGCATGATGCTCCGTGCAAACTGATGAAGGTTTGCACATGTATATATTCATATAGAAGGCGTTGACAACAAGAGTAACTTTTATTGCTCGTATTTCTTAACAGACAAGGTCTATAAAGTACAAAAAGGTTAGATTGGAAAGAGAAGAGAAATGTTATGGTATCAGCTGATTAATTTTCAATACATAATACATACCGCCATTGCTAGTAGCATACTCCGCAATTGAAGTGGTTCAACAGGCAAAATTATTTTTGCAACATGATCTTTCTCCAAAAGAGATGAATCATCTGCATCAATCTTCCTTCTTTTATTGCTTTTGTTGGAAGATGTATTCTGAGATGTGGGTTCTGTTATGTCATTTTGGTTAACCACTTCAACACTGTCGTGAACCAATGAGATGAGTTCATGAAGTGCTTGGTGGGTGGAGGGTTCCAAAGTTTGCAATAGTGAATCTTTCTTGCCAGATGAATCCAAATTTTTAACCCAGTTGTGCAAATTGAATTGCTGGGGACCTGTTAATGATTAACAGAATTTCTTGTTTCTGTGAGAATCATAAGGGAATTGAAATCAAATAAATATAATAAAAACAATATGGAGGGGGTAGCCATCACATTATTCCCAAATAGAAACGATGGCATATGAGAGGAACAAAAAGTTACTGTGACATCAAACATGGAATAACACTATAACATTCACCAACTGCCAATATAACATTGGAGCACACTGTAAGTCTATAATAATCATTGTGTCACTGAATTTAATTAAAATAACTAACAGGATGGAAAGCTTAAGATGCCTCAAGTGCCATAAAGTACTGACCTCTCGATGCTTCATTTGTAGGCTGAAAACCAGCGCTACCTTTCGAATGACAAAAGGAACTCTTCTGCACCATTTTGTTGTGTCTCATGAGAGAGGAACAAAGTTACCAAACAAGTAATTCAGTCAATGAAACGTGAAGCTGTTCACAGAGGAGGAACAAAGAAAACAAGGAGAAATGGTATTGCTAAGTGCATGTATCTAGTATTGCATGCAAATACGACGAATTATCTAAAGTTAAAAAGGTCAGATCAGGGCAAGAAGAGAAATAAAACCAAGTGACTACTAGAAACCAATAGCATATTCATAGAATTTTCAAACAATGATACTGTATGTCATAGACATGGGCCTTGGACCAGCTGGGTTATTATTAAGAATTAGAGATTGATTTCTAGAAGAGTTAGAGATTAGATTCCTTTTGTTAGAGATATAATTAGAGATATGATATTAGTTTTTATATTGTTAGAGATATGATTGGAATTAGACTCTATCTGTTAGGGGGAGCCCATCTATATAAAGAGGGCTACCGCATGCTATTGAAATCAATCAGAGAAATATCAAAGCCTTCCTCGTCTATAGTCCCTCTCTCTCTATGCCGACGCCATCCGGCCATCTTCTTGGCGGTGTTTATCCCTCATGAACTAAGGTTCATGACAACTTGGTATCAGAACCGTCGATCCCTTCCCACGACTTTTGCTACCATGGTTTCTGCGATTCGTCCTCTTGCTGAGACGTTGGCCATAATAAAAGCTAGTGCTGATAAGATGGCCAGCTACAACAAAGGGTGGGCGGACGACTACCTTAACATGCATGCCTTCTTTGAGAAGATCCCTTCCCACGACTTCTGCTACCATGGTTCCTGCGATTCGTCCTCTTGCTGAGTCGTTGGCCATAATAAAAGCTAGCGATAAGATGGCGGCTACAACAAAGGTGGCGACGACTACCTCAACATGCATGCCTTCTTTGAGAAGATCTTGAAGGAGCGGGAAAAGGCGCAGCAAGAAGCTGCTCATAGAGCAGAGGAGACGGCAGACATCGATCTACCAGCTGTTAGCGACAAGGAGGACGAGGCTGACCTCTCCCCCATCGACTTGCCTCCCTCTAGCGACAAGGACGACAAGACTGACTTCGCCACCCTCGCCAAGACCATCGGCCGCGGCGAAGACGACAACTCCTCCGTCGCCGAGATCACTGGCCACGGCAAGGGCGCCAACCTCTCCTTCTCCCCCGACGGCCGGTCCCTCGCCCCTGCCGATGAAGAAGAGGACTCGGTGGTCAGACCGGAAGGAGAAGGGCGGTCAGACCGGGAGGTGAAAGGCGGTCAACCTAGGAGATTACAGTCGCCATCAGATCCGATCGTCACCTGCGTCGCTACTGCACGCCCTCACCTGCGCCGCTACTGCCACTCCACGCGCTTCCCGCGCGTCCGCGAGGGGAGCCTCATGCCGCTGGTCTCAGCTATCGGCCGCAGGCCCCCACCGCCTCGCGCAGGCTGTCCTCACCGTTGGCGCCGATCGCACGCGCCAACTCTGGAACCACGCGCTGCTTCCGCAGCAACTTCTCTGTTGGAGAACGGCAAACATGGAAGGAGGAGATTGCACCGGGGAAGTCCCTGCGGTCAGACCGGCAAACTAGGGTTTGCATTGGTCAGACCGGGTAGAGGCCGCGAGTCGGGCCAGGATGAAGCGTGGCGGACGGCCGCCACCTCGCCGCGCTGCCGCGCGCGCCGTCGTCGAGACCTCTTCGGCCGGCCTTGTCACCGAGCGAACGGTGGACCAGGCCGCACTCGCCGCGGCCGTTCGCGTTGCCGCCTAGGTCTGCCTCGCGTCATCTTCTGCCGGAGAAGCCATTGAAGCCGACAGTCGATCTGCATCACCTCGCATCGATCGGAGCCGCCGGGTTGCTATTTCGCGGGCCGCCGTTGCCTGAGCCGCCACCGCCTGGGCCGCCGTCGCTCGGCACTTCGCCGTGTCACGAGACGCCCGCGCCGGCCGTCTCCACCCGAGCCACCGACGTCACCCGGGCCACCTCCGCCCGTGTTGCAGCCGCCGCCGCCGGATCTGCTGGAGTCGTCGCTCTCGACGCGGGTCACCACCGACCGACGTTGTTGGTCTGTGGGTCTGAGTCGGTTTTAAACCGACCGGTTAGTTAAGGCCTCAAAAAAAATAAAAAAATTCAGAAAAAAAAAACAAAAAAAATTAACTTATTTTGCAGGCATTATATACCGAAGGCGCTACATTTAGTCTAGCCTTGTTCCGCTTGGATCTAGCCGGTCGTTTCCATCTGCGATAGGACCCCGCCACTGGCCATCTTCTACACCGGCGTCGGAGGTCTTCCATTGGCGCCATGGCCGCCGCCTAGCAGCTCGAGGATGAGCTGCATGTCCAAGAGGGGTGTAATGTCATATGCGTGGGCCTTGGGCCAGCCGGGTTATTATTAGGAATTAGAGATTAGTTTCTATTTGAGTTAGAGATTAGAATCCTTTTGTTAGAGATATAATTCGAGATATGATATGAGTTTCTATATTGTTAGAGATATGATTGGAATTAGACTCTATCTGTTAGGGGAGCCCATCTATATAAAGAGGGCTACCGCATGCTATTGAAATCAATCAGAGAAATATCAAAGTCTTCCTCGTCTATAGTCCCTCTCTCTCGCTACGCCGACGCCATCCGGCCATCTTCTTGGTGGTGTTTACCCCTCATGAACTAAGGTTCATGACAGATACACAAGTCCTGTTTTATCAAGATCAAGGTAAACAAAATAGGTTAATGGGACGTACCATCTCTTTATCCACCAATCTTCACAACAAATCATGTTTAGAGGTAGACACCAGTGAGACCGCACCAAAACAAGGGGGAAACCAGTCAGATATTGGTTAAAAACAGGTAGCGAGAAATAAACATTCAAAATAGAAACTAGACGTTAGAATAAGAATAATTCTAGATTCCTTCAGTAAACAACTGCATATTCTGATGAAGTGCTACTACTTTTGGAACAGAACTGGTACTGAATAAAGTGATAACAGCTGTTTTTATAGAGTATACCCACATAAGCCAAAATTTTGATTAGTAAGCTATTTCATCAATATTCTTCAAATGTAAAGTTAGATCGGGACCTGATTCCTCATGATATGGAATTACGTCCTATTTACAGGGGAGATTAACCACTGAACAGGAATCCCTTGCTAACAGAACCATATTAGCAATTCATCTTATGGGTTTGGAACTTTGGATACTTCCTCTTTTTTTAAACAATTTTCTATAATTTGCTTCAGTGCTTTGAAAGAGATGACCCTACTCTATAAATTGACTTGTGAAATGGTAACATCTCTCCATACATACCAAAAAATAACTGTAATGAAAAATATGCTTGTATCGCTATGTTACCACCTATCTAATATAGTTATACATGCATAGTATGATGATTACTTGCCAAATACTAGGAGTGGCAAACTGAAGGGAACAGGGAAATACAGCATACTCTTACACTCCATTACTCTAATAGACATTCAATTTGGGGGGAGTGCAATACCTATCAAAGGAAATGTAGATAACTAAAATATAATAAAATACCTGCTCAGGATTCGGCGTAGATAGTAGGCGTCCATATGTTCTAACATTTCAGTCATTATTCTTGATTTCCACCAAAAGTTAATTGCTATGGTCAAATCATCACTGTCAACTTGGTGATACCTGTTAAATGAACTCTCAAAGTATTAGCTGTATCAATTGCCCTACTGTTGGATTTTGTTGAACAATTAACAGAATAAAACTTTAAGAAACAAAGCTTGCTATGCTATCAATATATGAACTGTCAACTATATTAGGCGTATTAAACTGAATCACCACTTTCTACATTCAAAAGAGACAAGGAGTTCAGATTAGTATTATGAAAAATTAACACATTTCAGCTTAGAAACGTGGATTGGAGATGGCTTGCTAACTTTTGTAGGATCAATCTGCGTATCTGAAGCTGAGATGTTAACAACCCAGAACGATGTATTAGCCATATGATAATCGAAAAAGAAAGGGTTCAGCAGCAAAATTGCCTAAGAAACAAATAAAGATGTACCATCCTTCTGGTATGAAGAGAACATCGCCACAATTTAGGACAACTATTTCAGAATATTCCTTCATGTATCTTGCTCTTGTGTACCTTGAATAATCTGGTTCCTCAATGCTGACAGAACTGCCAAAAAAAGATAGGGATATCAGATAAAACATTTCAGAACTGCTAAATTTTAATTACTCAAGTCAATTGAATAAATGGAAATAGTTTCTGTGTGGAAAAGGAATTTACCTATGGTTGGAGGCCTCCCCATACACAGGCATTGGGTACAAAAAAGGGGATGCAGAAGGCGGCCACAAAGTTACTGTATGAATTTTTCAGAAGAAATAAACAATTACCATATGTTCCTCTAGAAAATCATCATGGGTGCTACGCATGACCTATATTTCAAACAGCTGCGAGGATAAGAATCCTTTATAGTGAGAAATGATCGTGAAATCAAAGTTGAAAAGAAGCAATAGCAATCAGAAAAACCTAAGTCCATCTGTAGTTGCGATGAAAGGAAGCTATTCATATGTTGTTGCCAAATCCACCACCAACACGTGGAATTTGAAGGAATTGTAATTAACATTACGAAAAATATGTCTTTTAATATCGCACCTCATGCCTACTAAGAGCAATTCAATATACATGAAAAGGGCAGGCCATATTGTGCATTACGTTGTGAATATGCACTTGAAGAATGCCTCTATTGAATCGCATAGATCGGGAGTCATTGTTAACAGTCCAAAAGGACATCCAACTATAACATACTGCCAAAAACATGAAAGGCACCTTTTTTGCATCCAGCCACCACACACAGAATATTATGGTGGGGATCATAATGAGTACTTGATCTCATGTGTGCTCTATTCATCCAAAAGTTTACTGACGAAACAGATTTTCCACTTAGAAATTTAGGCTGCAGCAATAAAAGAGAAATAAATTAACAGAACAATCAAGCTCGAATATGGAACTTCAATGTCATGAAAGGAGACGATTTAGCTGAAAAAACACAGTTAAGTCAGACCTGCTGAATGTCTTCTTTCAAAACTTCCAATGAGCATCTCTCACTGTTCTCAGTGTTCAGTATTGACACCTGTTGAAGGTAGAGTTTATTTACTGGTAAACAATAACTGCATAATACCACATTGCTACAAGGGTGCAAAAAGTAAACTAGCCTGTGCCAAATAGAGTTGCTCAGAATTCTCTGAGCCGCTTGAACACATTTCCTCTGAACAATTTGGCTCCCTGAGAATTCCCTGCTCTATGGATGAATTACTAGCGGTGTTTAGATGCCTCAGGTAAGATTTGCACGAGTGAACGAATGTGGAGAATGGAACAGATACCTGCACCGAGGAACAAGATAAGCAGCGTTAGCGCCTCCATGCAAATGGTTCATACAGAAGAATTTACAACTTCCAAGCAGCAAATTAAGAGTGAAAACCAGCCCTCTCATGGCCTCTGAGATCCCCATAGAACACATGCCCGGTGTTCGACAACATAGCTTCCACAGCAACATCAGGCCCCACCTTTTCCTGAAGAACGTTCAGAGTAAGTATTGTATCGACGATTGCAAAGTGGAATGCCACAAACTGACATAAGCTTTTTCGCTGTCTCCTCATATGAATTGCGGGGATTGATCCAAACCAGCAAGTGGTCGAGGCCGCCATGGAGGATCCCACCGGGAGGTGGCTGCGCATTCCTTAAGCGCACCGCGGAACACCTAAAGATTCGATTTTTCCTCCCCAACACGACAGGAGAACAAGCACGGAAACGTATCAAGAACCGACGGGAGCAGAAGGGGGCAGGAGTTAAAGGAGAGCTTCGAGAAGAGGAGGGGTAGAGGAGTTACCGCGGGGACGTTCTTGGGCTCAACGTCGGCTGCGAACTCCTCGGCGGACGGCGGCGACGCGAAGCGAGCGGCGCGGAGGCCGGCGTCCAGCCGCGCGCCCACGAACTCGCCGTCTTCCTCGGCTTGCATCCCTTCGCCGTTGCGGAGCACGAAGCACTTCGGCTGCAGGCTGTAGTAGACTAGCAGCGGGTAACGTGTAGATGGGCCGCGCCTGTCCAAGCCGGCCTAGATCCACTGGCTAACCAAACTACTCAACTCTTGCTGCTATTTGGAGACCTGGAATTTCGTAGAAATTATGTGGAAATTGCTTCAATTTTAAGAAACCCGTCCATCGCAAACAGGTTATTAGGACTAATTTATGTGGAAACTTATTTTGCGAGAGATTTTAATTGGAAAAACTTGTGTTCCACAAAACAAGAATTTTGGAAATCTCGTGCGACCTCCTCCTTGCTTAATTTGTCCCTCTGTTTTTGCAAGGACCCTGGAAGAGGACTAAACGTGTTCAAGAAAGAGAGGAACAGGAGAATAAAAGTAGAACGTGTTAGTGATGTTACGGACTTCCCTGAAGCGATATGGTTGATAAAAAGATACAGAAAAAAAATGCAAAACTAGAGGCAGAAAAGAAGTGTAGCAGTGCACCACGCATATGGATTCACCAAACATTTCCAATATCTGAAGAAAACAGATTTATGGAATTTCCTAACTAGAGATTACTACGTAAAAAACTATAGGTTATACAAAATGTTCGGTGTTAATATTTAGACAAGCCCATATTTTTCCTTTAAAACATTACTGCCTATATATTGTTTCATATCCCACTTAACACACACTTCAATGTGTTGTTATCCCAAAAAAAACTTTATATAAAACCTACATGTTAATATACAGACTACAGATAAATTATCTACATACCTTTGGTATGTTACCCTCTTCCCATCACTTCTATCCCCTGGTTCATCTCGCACACATATGCTTTTGACATGTAGCAAAGGAATACCTTGGGTATCCTTTAGGGCAACTCCAATAAAAACATAAGGGGTGTTAATACCAATGGTGGTCCCATATGACACATCCAATGAGAAAGTGAATAAGTGCGTGCTGGAGAAATGATATATAGGGACAAGTCCCACAAGTGAAAAGAGAGAGGAAATCGGTGGGACTGAGATGAGCATTACACTTGCACTTTATGCTTTTGTAAGAAAGAGTGCATATGTTAAAAAATTAACTTCCGACATCAAGCCTCTCCTTTAAAATAATTTTACGGGGCTCGCTTGTTGATGTGTGAGTCCCACCGTCTCTTCTTTCAAAATATTTTTATGAGGCTCGCATGTCAATGTGTTAGCCCCACAATGTATTTAATTATTATGTTTCTTTCTTTAATTTATCTTACATTAATCTATCTCTCTTCCCGAACCTTGGCATCTATCTTTGGTATTGTGGCATATATATATATATATATATATATATATATATATATATATATATATATATATATATATATATATATATATATATATATAATGGCATTATTCTTGGGTTGTTCATACGCGTATGGTTATTAATTTGTTACGAATAACACTGATTATTGATTAATTTTCTCTCACTTCTCACAAATTGTGAAAGAACGCGGAATATTTTGGCAAAAGATTACAGTAGTTTGTACCATAACAGATTGCAAACCTTGCCCAAACATCACGGTAGATGCTATTGCAGTAACAACTAGATCTTACAATTGTAGTGACATTGCATAATGCATCCAATGGGTAAATATTGAAATCTGGGCAAATCGAGGACAGGACACATTGCAGTTTTGAGCAATGAACGTGCTGCCATATCATTGCAGAAATTCGAATCAAAATATACTTATATCTACGAAGAGTTAATAACGGGAATTCGTCTTGATCGTTGCATCTTGTTAGTGCTGATTACATACATATGCCCATGCCATCATCACAGTAGTAGTTTGATTCCACATTGTCGACTACAAGATCACCTGCATAATGATAATCTTCAAACATGTGAACATACTCTTACTACATGCATTTATTGGAGAAAAATGGAGATATATGGCTTGACTTGTATAGGTTAATTCACCGCTATATATGTGTTGGCGCGCACACACATGACATGTGAACAAATTATCAGCACCTGAAAATCAAGAACAGAATAGAATTACCTGATAACTAGTGCCCAGCTAGCTCTCCCATGTCTAAAAAAAATTGTTTCAACTACATCGTCCCAGAGATCACAAGATAGCACTATAACTAGCTAGACCAAAAAGTTCACTGCAGGTAAGAATAATGAAGAACAAAAACCTAGTTTCAAATGTTAGCCATCATCTTATCACAAAGATCGTGCATAGAAGGCCACAAAAGAGGCTTATATCTTGAGCACCGTCATTTTTGTTAACCTATGTATCTGATCATGTCTTGAGAAGGTTAAAATCAAACAAATATGAAGGTAGGGCATGTCTTGAGAAGGTTAAAATCAAACAAATATGAAGGTAGGACATGTCTTGAGAAGGTTAAAATCAAACAAATATGAAGGTAGGGTAAGGAGCAATTTACAATCTGGGATGTTTTTCTCGAAAGCTCATGAACATGGAAGATATGGGAACGACTAGTATACAAATAAAATCCCACAATAGTTAGTTCAAATTCAATATAAAGAACAATAAACAAAACAAACCAAATAAGTTTTAGATGAACCTTTTCATGATGAAGATAAATCTCTTTTTTCTTTTTTGGTTATAAGATTTATGTAAAGCATTTAAAGGTTGGTCTTGTTTAACACAACAATCTTAGATCAATTAATGGAGTTCCTCAGCTAAATTTTTAACAATTTTTTTTGTGTACTCCGTTGATCCGTCCGAACAAGGAACACTAGCTTACCGTGGACTAAAAATCGAGGAAACGTTGCATCTATATATGCATGTTGTCAAGATTGATATACAATTGGGTTGCAAACTTGCACCCGATAATGTTCGAACTACTTTGCAATTGAGCCCATGATCGATCTTCTAAATACAAACTAATTATCTTTACTTGAGAACAATTAAAATTTCTATACCTAACAGTACTGGTGAAAACCAAATCCTTATTAATTTATGAATTAGAGGGGAAAAAGAGAAGAATATAGCTAGAAATCAAAGAGAGGCCAGATCCAAATATTAAAGATGCATGTGAGATTGAGAAACAGATCTATCAAGAAACATTAAAATCGAACCGTTGAGTAAAAAAAAAGAACTTATGAGTTATCACATCTATGCGCTCATTAATTTTTTCTAAGACAAAACATCTATGTGTTCATCGGTTTCTAACTAAGAAATCATCAGGAAAAAAAGAAGACAAGAAATAGTCTGAAGAAACTAATGAGAATTACGAAATTCATGCGCAAATACATCAGTCTTTTCATTCCTAGCTAAGCAGCAAGCAGTTAAAATAACTTATTACCTGATCATATGTAGCAATGCATAAGAAGCTAGCACCTTGAGCTTACCTATCCTTTACCTCTTAATTCTCTCTCTCTCGCTAGGGTTTTTGCACGCACGACTATCTGCGTTCATCTTAGATCTCTCTTCTATATTTCGGCTTTCTTTTCTTTGTTGAGAAGGACATTTAGCGGCATATGATATTAAGAAACTTGTAGTGCTCCGATTAGCAGGTGAAACTGCGCAGCACGATCTGAATCTTAGGCATTCAATTTTTCCAAGAACTAAATCGGTCACAGCTAAAATGACAAGAAAGATCAGATCATGCTGGCAGCTTCAACTGCTTAAGGTGCACATACCACACCACAAGATGGTAACTTGCTAAGGTTAGCTATGAGCTATCATAGTGATGGACATCACAGGCCAATGGGTGAGGGATGAAGAGGGGTTAGGGCATGGGAGCTCCTCATATATAGAGCAGCAGAAGCAAATAAAATTAAGCACATCAGTGTTAACTATGCAGAGATTAAAGTTAAAAACGGGAGGAGCTAAAATTTCTCAGGATTTAAAACTTGTAAAAGTTGGCCACGGTGTGCCGATGTGGTCCTATGAGCAATTTGATCGAAATCGCTGCCGTGGCATGCTGCATGCATGTTTAGAGTTCAGATTTAATTCGGATTATATGGCTAGGACAGTGTACTTTTTTCTCGGATCGATAAAGAGTCGCTTAGACTACGGTCAAGTGGGCTAATATTCTAGTTAGATCCAGTACGCATAGAGCACCGCGACCTGTAATGGGTAAAAAGGAAAAGGGCAGTTTTTTTTAGTGAGAAACAGGACACCGATCGCTCGATGTTGATTTCCTAAGGTTTCCGTAGATAGTAGTTAGTTAGTTAGTTAGTTACACATGTAAAATGTTCGATCGGATTGCCACACTAACGTTTCCATATATAGTAGCTAGCCCAGTGCATACTCATAGGGAGTTTGTGTGGGGGCATATGCATGCATTGCACTCTATGGAAGCCCAGTGCATGCCACACTAACGTTGGCTGCAAGTCTGCAACACTATGCATTATGCCAATGCAAGAACTTGGACAACACCATGCACCTATATATATAGGCTTGAGAGAGACCGCATGCAGTTAATTTGCACTTTGCAGAGTAATGTGTTCTCTGGTCCTTTTTATCACTTGACAGTTGCCGGCAATTAACCAAGAGAGAGGCCGGACGGCCGTCACGGTGGGTGACGCTTGAATTGCTGCGGCTGGGCAACGGCGGCGCCGTCAAATCAATGCCGCCCTCCGCGCTGCCGCCAACCCAGGCCGGCCGGCCAGGCGAGCAACGACGACGCCGAACTCCGCAGCACCGATCGACATGCGGGCACGACATTAGGGGCGTCCATTTAGGTCCTATTAATTTAATTAATAGTTATTGTTAAAAGAAGTGGAAGCAAAACAAAAAAGCCTTCGATTCGATCTCAGGCAGCTAGCACAATGCAACACACATCCAAACATTGCCGTTTAATTCTGCTGCAAATGTGCGGCCTCGAACTACGCCGAGATCGATCATCCACGAGCCAGCTTACGTGATATACACGTACGCATACGTACGTACATTGCCATGCCAGCGCCCATTGCAACGTACGTGCCAGTGTGCCGCGCTTCCAACGAGTTTTTGCCACATATGACACTATTTAAATTTGTATTTATAAAAATATCAATATACGCATAGTAATTATAAAAATGAGCATTCTACTGGCTGGTCACCGGATAGCGACCTTGTGGAGCTGACATGTGGCACCTGGAGCTCCGTGGACGTGCGGTAGGGACACCTTACGGCCAAGGGCCTATCGCCTGGCCACCGGGCTCCAGGTGGCCTACTGCCCAGCCACCGGGCTCCAGTGATTAGCATTGTAATTAATTACTTTAATTGCATGATTAGAAAATTTAACATGCACTGCTGGTAGAGTTATTTAGATATAGCAAATGAGCACAAAAACTTACGGAATTTTTTCGGAGCTTACCAACATAGCATAGTTCATTGTGTAATTTGCTTGTAATTTTTTCTGTTGCGAATTTTACTTAAAAATTCATTTACGTAAATTATTTATAGGAATTTGTGAATATAGGAAATGAGATGAAAAAATTATAGCAATGGACTTAATGGTGCAATTTTTTATTCAATTACGCAAGTACATATAGTAGTACAAAAATGCATGGCACGGTATATAGCAGTACAAAAAGTGCATCGCACGGGATGCGATTTGGCTCACTGATCTGAGCCACTGTTTTTTCCTTGCCACGTCTGCCTCCGCGTGCGTGGCCTTGTCTTCTGTTGAGCATATCCCGTGGGGTACGATAGTCGGTCTGAAGCTTGTATGTTGGTTCAGAGGAGATATGGAGATCGTTCCGTCTATTGAGTGCCTAACGGTGGTTTTGTAGGTTGAGGTACAACAGACGGTGTTTGGTGGTAAGCATACATGTGCTCCTATTGAGACATGCCGAATTAGGGGCCACCAGAGATGAAGTCGTGAACGAGAGACTCTAGGAATCCCCGTTGTACAAAAGAGCTCTGGCCTTCACCGTATGGTGTGGCAGCGATGCTAGGGGAGCTTTGCCCACCAAAGTCTCCAAACCCTGCAAACAATGCGTATGGTGTGAATGATGAGCTTTGCCTTGCATACGCTACAAACCCTGGTGTGTGTGTACCACTCCCTAGAAGCAGTCGGGAGGCCCGTATCATCATCAGTGGACTGGCCGTCAGCCCTACATTGAATTGAAGGCTGCAAGATGGAATGATGTTAGTTATAATAAATATTCTAAATGTAGAATGCGAATCTCGTACATCTTGGATGTGCAGCAAAGATGATCGATGAGGAGCAGTAGTCTGTGTAGGGTGTGCGGAGGGTAAAAGTAATGCATCTCGATGTCAGACCTATGGCGGGAGAATACCATGATGTTAGCAGAACGTAATGCATAATAGGAAAACAAAACACAAGTTTGTACGTAAGTTACCTCCTCATCGATCTGCCCCACGGATGAGCGACGGCTAGTACTATGATGTTGCCTAGACTCGGTAGATCGCGATGACCTGACGGGTAAGCACGGTGCCCCCACTGGGTGCCCGATGCGTATGGCGTGGTCTATTGATTGGCCGCAGCTTAGGTTATCCATTATTTTTTTTTGTCTTGTGATAGGATGTACTTGAAATTTTTTTGTAGGACCGGTCATGGTCTGGGTTGCTCATGGCAGTTTCAAACGTGCTTGCGATGTGCTTTGCCCGCTCCAATTGAAGTGACATACGAAACATGTTCAGTAACGACTAGTATGAATTTCATAAATGAAACAATTAGACTTTACAACTGTCTTATGGTGTCATGGTGCCGTGAAGCGCTGTGGCGATCGATCGAGCGTTGTAGACTGTCGTCGTGCGTGGCCTGCTCCAGATGATCTGGTGAAGGAACAGTGAGTCTACCATGTGATCGGGGTATGTACCACTGTAGGTACTCATCGTACGTTCGAACGTTGTATAGACGCTGCTCCATTATGCATCTAACAGAGCCCTATCAGTCCATGCTGTCATCCACTCCTATTGTAGTGGTTGCTGGTCCGTACCATGCCGACTCGCCCTTGATTGCCTGCATTTCTAGAATCATCGATGTTACAGAGGAAGATATACAAAGTGCAAACATTACTTAGATGGAATTTGACTCACTGGTGTACGGCTCGTGGTAGGAACCTACCGTTCAGAGGGGGCACAACCTGTTACAAACTGAACTATCGCATTATGCGTTGTGGTGCATAAGCCTCTACCATGTATGAGAACACCAGATGGCAGGTCGTCGCCCATAACTCCGCGTCCTGGAGGCATTACACAGACAGCCCGTGCGGTGCTATACTCAGCATGAATTCTGGAGTCTATGTAGCCCAGATGATGTAGTTGTCGTGCAACAACTTGAACTCGTTGTGCCACAACAAGTAGCACCTCGCTAGTCTGTCTTTGGCCCAGCACAAAAGAGCACCAGTCCACCAAAAACCCAAAGTGGGCCCGTCTATCTGGTCGGCGAACTCGCCGAACAGGTGCATTGGCCTTAGGATGGCTGAACACCTGATTGGGAAGTGCTCATAACTCCATAGCTGCAGGAGTATGTAGAAGATGGCCAGATTGGGGGAACCAATAGTGCCGCGCTGGCAAGCGTCACACAACCCTAGATATGTGGCACATATGACGGCTGATCCCCAACTGTACTGAGGCATCGCCCCAACCTCTGCATTAGCCAAAGACTCGGCGAGGCGGATGAACTCAGGGTTGCAATATTGCCATGAGTGGCTGGAAACATGCTCCAACTAAAGAGCTGAGTAAGGTACGTGACAAGGTGCATCCTGATGACCTCGACCAGTGCATCCTGCGAGTACATACTAAAATGCTTCAGCCAATTGTGGAGGATGCCACGACCACCATTCGGGATAGCTAGGCCGAACCGATACACCAGCCTGTCCCTTCAGTCCACCAGTGTATGGCTGGAACAAGTGTGTCACCCCGAAGAAGGAGAACGTTCAAGAACAAGACATCCTGCAGAGTGACCGTCATCTCACCTCACCGAAAGTGGAATGTGTGCGTCTCGGGCGTTCACCTGTCCACCAGTGCCGAGAGTAGGCCACCATCTAAGGTGAGCATCCGATAGAGACCAGCCTCACAAAGGGCAACAAACCCATGGCCCAGAGGATTGGGACGTAGCGATTGTCCAGCTCTCAATTATCCCTCCCTCCCCCCAGCTTGAAGGGCGGAGGGCCATCTGCGTCACCTGTGATCCACGATTGGCACCGGTGGTGCTCATCGTAGAACTCTTTAAGAAGCTCCGGTAAGAACATACTTTTCAACAAATATGATAGACGAAATATTAGTACGAAGATTGATAATAACAATAAAATACTACTAATTAAAATTTACGATGAAATAAACAATACATACACACAAACACACACACACATATATACGTACACACATACAAACATACATGCATACGTACTTACATACATACATACATACATACATACATACATACATATTTATACATATGTATAAATATGTATATATACATGTGTGTGTGTGTATATATGTGTGTATATGTATGTACATACATACATACATATATATATGTGTGTGTGTGTGTGTGTGCATATATGCATACACAAATGCATACATATACATACTATATATGTGTGTGTGTGTGCATATGTGTGTGTATGTATATGCATTAATATGTACATATACATATACATATACATATACATATACATATACATATACATATACATATACATATACATATACATATACATATGTATGTATGTGTGTATGTGTATATATATAAGACGCTGAAATAGGGCACTATGGTGTCTGTGTACCAAGCATCCCTACCTTTGAATTGCTTTTAGATGCGTGCAAGTGTAAGGATATATAATATATCAGACAAATCCGTTAACATTGACTAATTCAAAAAGGCATCAATTTGGAAAGGAAGTTATTGATTTAGCATGCCGAATCAATCATGGATAGAAAGTCTCAATCATGGAGCCTGGACACCATAGTGTGGGCGGACGTGCAAGAGGTCATGGGTGTTCAGCTGAACACCCAAAAAATTTCACAAAATGCCAAGTATATAATAGATTATTAGATATATATACTGTTAGTTGGGTTAAAACTATATTTTTATGCCCGTAAATAAATTCAATCTGCACTCCCTGTTTCTCATGCGCAACCCATGTAACATATTAGGCCCATTTTTCTTCCCACCTTAGCCCTCCTCATATAGGTCCAACGAGGTAAAGATGCAAACACAACCCTAACCTTTGTTCTATTTCTCATCTTGTGGTTGTTTGTGTTAGAGTTAGTAATCTTGTTTTAGTTTGGAAGTTGTAGTTGTGTACGAGTTGGTGGTCGAAGTCGTGTATGAGTTGGTAGTCGAGCTAGTCTTTGTGATCGTGTACAACTATACAAGTACGACTCTATCGTAGTTGGAGCTCGAGTCATAGTCGGAGTTCGAGTCGTAGTCATAGTTGAACCCAAGTCGTAGCCGTAGAGCAGAGTATAAAAGGCAAAGCCATGTAACCGAAAGAGTGTGAGAGTTGAAGCCAAGGCGATCGGTGTGATCGAGAGGCAAGGAAAAAGAGAGAGCGATCAGGGTGATCATAGCGATCGGTGTGATCGAGAGAAAGAAGGGTGATCACAGAGCAGAAGGCATGGTCGTAAAGCGTTACAACCACAGCAGTCGACAGAGCTTACTATGTGGTCAAAGGACGTGCAACGCAGCGGCGCTGAACGTGGTCGTAACTTCAGCTAAAGTTACGACTACGTGGTCAGAGCAGCGATGAGTGATCGGAGAGGTCACAACATGGTCGTAACGACTGCCAGGGTGGTCAGAGAACCAACAGAGCGGTCGTAACGACTCAGGGGGTGGTCGTAGCCTCTTGAACGTGGTCGTACGACTGCAGTGCATAGTCGTAGCGACTACAAGGTGGTCGTGCGGGTCTTGGGAGTGGCCGTAGGACTACAACAATTTGTGTGGGAGGCGGCTCCAACCTTTGTGTAGCGAGCGGGTGAAGGTGCAGGCTATGAAGGCGAGTAACAACTGGTGGATGTGGACTGCATAGGCGAGCAATGGCCAGTGGACGTGGCACCAATACGTGACGGCAATCATGCGTGAGGCGGCGTGGGGTGCAAGGTGAGCATGTGGCAGCGCGGACAAGCAGAGAGATGTTGCGGGCAAGCAGGCGATGGCATGGCGAACTCGAAGGTAACGAGCGGGCGGCAGGAAGGGAGCAATGCGGTAGCCAGGAGGGAGTGTGACATCGGGAATTGAGCAACACATCCAACTTATCATTATCATCATCTCTCCAGATCTAGGTGTACTCCACCCTACTCCACTTATTTTCTCTCTTGCTCCGCTTTGCTCTACTCTGCTCTGGCTCCGGTTCTTTCTGGCGCTTAGCATTTGCTTTCTTCATTTTTTCTAATGGATGCAGTATAAAATTACAGTCTTTGTTTTAGGCAATGAGCAGTTAGTTGGACCCTTATTACATTTATTTACATGCTAATTTTTGCTATGTTTTGCTTCATGAAAGGAACATACAATTTGCTCTTAGGTGGATGCAAAAAAGGCAAGATCAATAGGATATATAACTGTCATTAATCTCTATAATTTGTTATTTAATTCATGTCATCATGCTCACCTTATGTCGTCCATTTCCTCATAAAAATAATTAATTTCTATAAATTATGTATTTTTATTATATCTATATACATGTATCGTTGTATCGGTATTTTGGGGGAAATGGTGTGTTATGGTATCGACATATTCGAGCAACTTAGCTCTAAAGTCTAAACACCCATTCTAAAAAGTCCAGTGTCCATTATTATATATATATATATATATATAGTGTATATATATATATATATATATATATATATATATATATATATATATATATATATATATATATATATATATATATATATATATATATATATATATATATATATATATATATATATATATATATATATATATATGTGTGCGTGCGTGTGTGTGTGTATGTATATATGCACACATGTATAAGGCTTCCTATAGGGAGCCAAAGCCACTTTTGGCACATTTTGGCATCGTATTTACAAAAATAGTCGTATACACACTGTATTGACAAAAATATCGTTTATGCCATCCAGCGGTCGTGCGGCAGCGTAGAGCAGATGACGCGTGGCACCTGTCACCTCATGAGCAGATGGCAGGTGCCTGCCGCCCACCCACGGGACGGCAGGTGATGAAGCCAGCTAATTAGCCCGCTTAATTACCTACCTAATTCATAATTTATAATTTTTTAAATTTATAAATATATCAAATGAGCTCAAAACAATATGACATTTTTTGTGGAGCTTCCTGAGGCATCTTGGTATATTGTGTAATTGTTTTGCAATTTTTTGAGGCCATTTGCTATCTCTAAAAATTCTTGGAACGACGCATAATTAACTAGACGATTAAGTAGTTATACACTGCTCTAAGAATTTTTAGAGGTAACAAATTGTCATGAAAAATTATGATTTTTTTGTGGAGCTTCCGTATATAGTGTGCTACATTGTGTAATTTCAATGTAATTTTTTGCACCACTCTACTATCTATAAAAATTATTTGAGTGACGTATAATTAAATATGATGATTAAGCACTAATGGCCAGCCCTAATGACTTGCTGCCTGGCCACTAGATGGCAGGATAGGCCTGTCGTCCAGTGGCCGGGCGGCAGGTCATTAGGCCCGGCCATTAGTTAGTTCTTAATTACCCATTTAATTATGCGCTACTTGAATATTGTTTAGAGGTAGCAAGGTGGTGCAAAAAATTACGTAAAAATTACACAACGTAGCACACTATATACAGAAGCTCCACAAAAAATTCATAATTTTGCACGACCATTTGCCACCTCTAAAAATTTTTAGAGCGGCGTAAATTGCTTAATCATCAATTAATTATGCGTTATTCCAGGAATTTTTAGAGGTAGCAAATAGTCTCAAAAAATTGCAAAATAGTTACACAACATACCACGATGCCTCTGGAAGCTCCACAAAAATGTCATAATTTTTTGTGCTCATTTGCTATATTTACAAATTTAAAAAAATTATAAATTTTGAATTAGGCAGGTAATCACCTGCCGTTCCGTGGGCGGGTGGTAGGCGCCTGCCGTTTGCTCGCGGGGTGACAGGTGCCACACGTCGTCTACTCCACGCTGCCGCCCGTCCACCGGATGGCATAAACGATATTTTTATTAATACGATGTATATACGACTACTTTTATAAATACGATATCAAAACGTGCCAAAAGTGGTTTAACTCTCCTATAGGAATACGTACGTACGTGCAGATCCACACAGCCGCAGGGAAGTGGGAACGTAGTACGACAAGCTAGCTAGACATCGCCCATCGGCGGAGGGGTGCACATGCAAGCACGCGCGCATGCCGTGATTCATGTGTGTGCATGCACGATGCACCCAACCCTGAACCGCGGTAACAAATTCAGAGTTTCAGATCGGTACAAAATAAGTAGCAATTGAACAAATATTAGTACGTGAATGGTACAGTACAGAGAAAAGCCTTTATAAATGGACGCTGACAAGTGGGTTTCTACTTGCAGGCGAAACTTAGATAGACCGTATGTTAGTCAGTGTTTACAAATGTCTCGTAGAGTTCTTTTCGTACGTATTGCATTGCAATGTAAACTATGTTAAAGTTTTTTCTAAAAAATAAAAAGCTGGAAAGTAATCAAACGAATCTAGTAGGACTAGGTAGCTCGAGAAACTAGCTGGGACAGACCAAAAGGAAACAAACCCTAGTAGTTCACTGGTCCACGGATGGTGTCCGATGACGCCGTTCGTTGCTTCCCATGCCATTTTCCTTCAGGCGTGCTATGGTCCTGGACCACCACGTGTCTCCAGCGCATGCCATGATCCAGCGGCGTGCTTGCATGGGAAGCTGTGTCTGTGTGCGGGCCAAAAGTAGCACCAATGGCCACCAAGGATGCACTGAAAAGCAACGTACTATACGTATTATCATACTCGTAGACAATATTTGTCCGTCATGAGCGCGTGGTATGTCGTGATCGAAGTCAAAAACGGCTGGGGACCAAACCTGCATTAGCACATGGGGTCGTTGTAGTAGATGCTAGGTATCGATGGTTTTTTTCCATGGAAAGCCAAGGGAAGATTTAATATGGATTGCAGTGTCACACAAGAGGATAGCAATATTTAGTCTTCGCTCAAGAATGCATGTTGAGCCGACTCACATGGCATTGGAAACAATATTTTGCCCTCTCCTAATCTCTGCGGTCTCCACCAAGGAAGGTTTAATTTTACTTTTTATAAAAAAATGGTCCAAAAGCTCAGCCATTTACTTAAGGAGGTCACACACCTAGGCGAATCCTAGGATTTAAATCTGGATTTGCAAGGTTACAATGGGTGGATTCTTTTCGACTGCAGCTTATGGTTTTTGTTTCTGACATGAGCGCTTGTGTAAACGAACCGAATGCCGATAAACTGCTTAAAAAAAGGCTTTCCTGATAAGCCGCTTTGAAATGGCGGTGGAAAAGCCACCCAGTTCATTTGTGTTTGATGCGAGAAATTGCTCACGGATTTCTTGCCTCAAGGTATAAGGTGCGAGCATACCAATGTATTAAAGTACACAAAGATAAATAAATATGAGAAAGATAGGGAAAACATGTATTTTATTCATTCATTTGAGAATAACAAAATTACAGGTTCTCTTTACATGATTGCGCTTGGAAGCATGCTTTGCATAACAGACCTGACTTAGATGATGTGGTGTTCTGGTTCCTGGTACCTCAGAAGGCTTTCGATTAATTACATCTACAGGGCGAACCCATGAAATACCTCTGATTAAGCTGCGCATTGGTCGTCGTCTTTGATCTTTGTTTTACATTCTCCATACATATGATGAATGATTGATATGAATGTGGGCGCTGGCGTTATCCAAGCATATCTACTTCCCTTGCGCCAACAGACGTGGGGTCCAGCCAAAGGCAAGAAGCCCAAGGTGTCATCGAAGCTTCGGGGCCAACCATTGCTTCTGGGTGCTCAACGCTGCTAATTGCAAGGCAGTGGTGGAGGCGACCACAAGGCAAGTGGTGGATTACATGATGGCTGCTTATTGTCCTTTCGACGGTCGTTAGCACAACTCACCGCTCCCAGCACCGCCTTCAGTTCAAGTGGCCACTGACCGAGGCACATGTGAAGATCTTTCATCCTTGGAGGAGGGCAAGGGGAAATCCTTACAACCTCCCTCCACTCGCCTACACGACATTAATAAATGGGGCTCCTTACTGGCTGTGCACCCACTGAGCTCTGGATGGGGAGGAACTCAACCCATTCCATTGCAGTTCATTCCATCATCTCAACCTTTGAGTCTTGACCTCATAACCCTAGGGATGGGAGTTCTGGGGCCTTCTCTTCAAGTTCCTCCACCTGGGAAAATTAGCCTGCACCCAGAGATGACAAACTAGCTCCCATCAGCCAATGCGGGGCTCCATCCCCAAGGTGCTATCTAGTTAGGAGCAACTAGAGATCCCCCAAGGCTAAAAGTTGTCCCTCACCCGTAGTTCCTTTAGCACCCTAAGGCAAATGGGCCATTCCACCCATCGCGGCCCAAGCACATTCACCGTGTTGAAGGGATTCACATCAAGAGGACTATGGTCGAGACAATCAGAAGAGCCTTCACTCTGCAAGCACTAGGTGTGTCCCTATGCTGCCAACTGGATCTGTTGATGGGCATGGTTACCACCACCGTAAAGAAATGGAGGTTGAGTCCCTGATCTCTCGGTTGGACCAAACCATAGGTTCGCATAGGCACCATCACTGCTACTGCCAATGCCAGGCCTCTAGCTCTGCCAGCTCGGGGAGCCCTGACACCGTTGTTGTTGCACTATGCGATCACCATTACCTTGCGTGCGAGGGGATAGGGGCATCCTAGAGACAAGAAACCCCCTCCCCCGAGACATCTTCAAAACTCAATTTTGACCAAAGTTTTGCCAGCCCAACCTCAGGCCATACGATGGGGACTTTAGCCCCATGCAGTTCGTGGAAGTATATTCCACAACGATTTAGGCTGGGGAGGTGGAGAGGTAGAGGTGTAACCACCTCGCACTATTCCTCTCTGGGACAACACATTTTTGGTTCTTTAACTAGAAGGCTCCGTCTATTATTGGGACTAGCTGCAAGAAGAGTTCAGCACGAACTTCTAAGGAAGCTATAAGTGCCCCATGCTCCCTAATTAACTCATTATTGTCAAGCAGCAGAAGGGTGAATCCACAAGGCAATTCCTTAAGCGATTTTCAAAGTGCGAAGCCAAGTGGCAGATGCCCCAGACTCCACTGTTATCAATGCATGCAAGGAGGGGCTACTACCAGGGGATCTCAATCGCGCATTGGGAAGGGATCCCCAAGAATGACCCATGAACTCTTCGAGGTCATGAAGAAATATGCATGAGGAGAAGAAGATGACTTGGCCAAAAAGGGGTTTTTGCCAAAAACGGAAGTGACTCCACCAGGAAGAAGTCAAAAAGCTCCTCCGGGAAGAAGAACAAGGAGCAGAGGGATTGCTCTGGTGGAGGACATGATTCCAAAGTCCTCATCGTAACCGACACCCCTTCATGGGAACATGGGGGCAATTCTGCCAGAGGATCCAAGAAGGAATCAAGGCCTAAAGCTCACTGGAAGGGACACCCCGATGAAGGCCGTGAGAGAGGAGTAACAACCCAAACCAAGGAGATAGGCGCTGGTATGCCTACCACAAAATGAGTGGGCATGATATGAATGAGTGCCACTTGTACACCGCCGAAGTGGCGAAACTCCTCAAACATGGCCCAAGCCACGCCGAGGGTCACTACCACATCCTGTAGCTGCGGAGGTGATGCCCCTTCAAGCAATCCCACCACCCTTAGCACAAGCATCTGGTGATCCAACCCCCCGAGGGGCATCTACAAGGTGTTGAGTAAGAACTCCCCTTCCAAGCACCACAAAGACAAGTGATATCATAATGGGGGGGCCTCAGCCTCTGGGCATGGGTCAAAGTGCCAACGGAAGGAGTACACCCGAGAGGTCAATGTCGTAGGGGTAGCCCCTCAAATTACCCCTCCCAAATGGGCAAGCATTCCCCTTAGCTTCATAGTTGAGGATGCAAAAGGCTTGAGGTTCCCCCATGATGATGCCCACCATAATATCCAACTACGAAGTCTCATGCATCCTCATCGATAGAGGAAGCTCCATTGACATACTCTACCAACATCCGCTCAAGGAGCTGTGGGAGTCACGAGGGGCTACCATCATGGTATTCTGCTATCATCCAACCACCCCCTCACTAGCTTCATACCAGAAAAATCTATTCAACCCCTTGGGGGGATCGAACTCTTTATAATGTTCAGAACATCGGAGAATCATCACACAGAAGTCGTCAAATTTGATGTTGTTGACATCGAGTCCCCATTCAACGCTATCATGGAAAGGGAAACTCTCAACCACTTCTATGCAGTAGTTCATCAAAACTACCTATACTTAAAGATACTAAGCCCCCATAGGGTCATATCCGTGAAGGGATATCAAGACTTAGCTTGCCACGTATACCACAAAGCAGCGACTAACTCCAGTGACATCAACTTCCTTAAACTGAAAGAGTCAAAGGAGGAAGTGCCCTCGTCTCTTTCAACAGGGCATGCCAACGATGTGTCCCTTCTAGCGAGGTGCTCTCTTAAGTCTCATTCGAAGGGGGACCTAAAAGAAGTATGACTCTTTGGCTTAGATGACCCACAGTTCATTATAATCGGGGTCGATCTCCTAGAGAGAATGGAGAAGGAGCTCATGGAATCCCTAAAGTCCAATGCTGACATGTTCACATGGACACTATTAGACATGATAGGCGTCCCTCAAAGGTGATCCAACATCACCTCGTGGTGAGACCTGAGCGCCCTCCAATGAAGCAAAAGCTCTAAAAACTCTCCCTAGAACGATGTTAGGCCATAAAAGATGAAATTGATAAGCTCTCAAAAGCTAGCCTTGTTTGAGAGGTTTGGCATCCAGAATGGATGGCCAATCCTATTTTGGTCAAGAAGTCTAACGGCAAGTGGTGCATGTTCATTGACTTCACCAACCTCAACAGGGCATGCTCGAAGGATGACTACCCCTTCCCACGCATTGACCAACTCGTTGACTCCACCACTAGGTGTGAGTTGATGAGTTCTTGGACGTATACTTAGGCTATCATTAGGTTCATATGGAAAAGGAGGATGAGGAAAAAAACCAGCTTCATCACCCATGTGGGCACTTTCTGCTACCTACGCATGCCCTTTGGGTTGAAGAATGTTGGAGCCACTTTCCAACGCCTCATCTTCCTTGTCCTCAAAGATCAATTAGGCCATAATGTGAAGATTTATGTTGATGTCGTTATCATAAAAAGCATTGGGCCTCATCACATATTGAACACCTCCAAGAGACATTCACCAACCTCCACAAATTCGGTGTCAAACTGAACCTTGAAAAGTGTGCCTTCTATCTAAAAGGAGGGAAGCTCCTGGGATTTTTGGTGTCACAAAGGGGTATCGAAGCAAATCCTGAGAAGATTCAAGCATTCCTGGACATGGAACCACCATGGTCCACCAAGGATGTTTAGCGCCTTATGGGGTGCATGGCTGTGCTCAGGCGTTTTGTGTCACTATTAGTAGAAAAGGGTCTCCCCTTCTTCAAGGTGCTTCGTAGGCTTAAAGGCTTCCTATGGAGTCCCGAAGCCTAGAAGGCATTCAAAGACCTAAAAGCCTACCTGGTAGCCCCTTCGCTCCTCACAAGTCTAAGACCGGGAGATGCACTTCTCCTATGCCTCGCTGCAACCCTAGTTGCAATGAACACCGTCCTAGTTAAGGAAAAGGAAGGAGTTCAACATCTACTGTATTATGTCAGCGAGGCCCTTGTAGGTTCTAAGACAAGGTATATAGAGATAGAGAAAATATGATATGCCCTACTTATGGCATAAGAAAGCTCTGTCACTACTTCCTAAAACATTCTATCACTGTTCCATCAAGCTACCCTCTCAATGAGGTTATGGGGAACAAAGAGGCCATAGGAAGAATAACAAAATGGGCCACAGAGTTGTCGCCTTTCTCCCTTAGACTCATGGGAAGGATTTCTATCAAATCATAGGCCCTTGCTGACTTTGTGGGTGAATGGGTCATACCCCTAGCAGACCAAGAAGCATCAACAAGTGGCCTAAATATCCTAGTAAGCATCGGACATTATACTTCGATGGCTCCAAGCATTTGGTAAGAGCCGCAGGGGTCGTCTTGGTAAGCCTAGAGGGGAAGGCACTCGAGTATGTGACTCATTTATCTTTCAACCCCACAAACAATATGGTTGAATATGAAGCACTACCCTTGGGCCTACGCCTCACTAAGGCCATGGGGATCCGACGCCTCCTCATCTTAGGGGATTCCCAACTGGTCATCAATCAGATGGATAAAACATATCAATGCCTTGACCCAAAAATGGCCAAATACTTGGACAAGGTGCGAAAGATGGAATGCCACTTTGCTGAGCTTGAAGCTCATCGGATCCCTCGTGGAGATAGTCACCGAGCAGATCGTTTGGCCCATGTCACAGGCTCTTAGGAGCTCCTTCCTCCAGAAGTCTTCTTTGAGGTTTTGAATACGCCATCGGTGGAAGAAGCATCCGATCCTAAGTTACCTCTAGAGGTCAGCGAGACTTAAGCCCTTCCTCCTTCTTGGATGACTCCTATCATCAAGTGCATATAGGGAGGAGAGGAGCCTGAGGATGTAGTAATGGCCCACAGGCTACTCTCCAAGGCCAAGTCATATGTGACTATTGAAGGAAAGCGTACAAGCATGGAGCATCCGCCCTTCTCAAGTGCATCACAAGAGAAGAAGGCATTTCACTTCTCCTTAATATGCATGAGGGCCTTTGTGACTCTCACATCGCGCCAAGGGCAACGATGGTGAAGGGACTATGCCAAGGTTTCTATTGGCATGCAAGGGGTGACAAAGGGTGGTGACCAACTATCACGCTCCTGGTAATCCCCTAAACACCATACCAATCACTTGGCATTTCGCTTGATGGGGAATGGACCTGCTTGGGCCATTCCTACTGGACAAGGGGCTATAAGCATGTGGTGGTATCAGTGCATTACTTTACAAAATGGGTAGAGGTGGAACCCCTGGCCTCCATCACGTCTTGCTTTATGCAAAGATTCTTCTAGAAGAATATCGTGCATTGCTTCAAGGTTCCCAAGGAACTCACCATATACAATGGTACTTAGTTTGATGCATCCTTTGATGCGGGGGATTGCCCGATCTTCACGGCGTAGGAACGATGGAGATAATTTGGATCCGTGCAACCTGATGAATCGATGGCGCCAACCACTGTTAGAACAACAACCTGCGATAAAAGAATTCATCCAACCACACGCTCGTGATCTCGTCTACCTGACCACTAAGTAGACACGTCGTCGCTCTAGCCAATCACAATGAAACACAAGAACGACGGGGGAAAACGCCCGATTTCCCTGTAGGTTACAATCATATGCCAAACCCTAGGAAGAACAAATGTATTACTCTCTAAAAATAATAGATTGATTTCTATGTGGTTTGTCTTTACAAGAGGGCCCAACCATCGTATTTAACTCACGCCTGCAAAATAGGGCCTAAGGCCGACTCCCTATTCGTTCGGTCATGGGGTGACCGAACTAAAGTGTAATTCGGCCAAACAAACCAACCAGACTCATCTAACTTCTCTAGCAGTTCAGACTTTAATCAAACATATTTGACTCAGACTCACAAACTCCTAAGCAACTAAATTAATGACCCAACTAATTACATGGCCATGGGAAACATAGACAGCATATGGCCTCCCTTTGGCCACGTTTATGCATGCTTCAACAGTGAACCGACTAGAAGTGTGGCTTCATGATTTTGTACATAAATGTTGTGTTGGGAATAGTACTTCTCCAAAGCTTTAATCTCGATTCCCTCCTCATACCTAAGTATACATAAAACACTAGAATTAGGTAGTAGCAAATTCTTACATAAATTAAAATGTAACTGAGCAAGAAACAAGTTCACCTGTTGATTAATCTTTTTAGCTCGTGCTCGCGTAATCGGTCTAGTCGTGATGTCCTCATCATCCTCCTTCAGGGATTTTTGTGATTCTATTGGCACCACCCTTTGCTTCGCCTTAGTGGCCTATCCAAAGACTAATAGGGCTGTGGAAAGAGCTAATGGGCTAATTCTGTGAGGCATACATCGCCACCTCGAGGCAGAGGAGTTCCTCAATGTCCTGTGGGGATTATGCACAACCCCTAGCCACTCCACTGGGAGGACCCCATTCTCGCTCGTGTATGGGGTAGAAGCTATCTTCCCCGCCAAGGTCCACCACCGTTCCCTTCAAGTGGAGATGCTCTCGGGACTTCTATCCATAAGCTTCACTCAAAACAAGGACAACCATAGAATTGAGGTGGGTTTTGCTGAGGAGATCTGTGATCAAGCCTCCTTAAACATGCTGCTTAGGAACAGGAGGCCTCACAGTTCTACAATAACAGGGTGAGGGAATGTGCCTTCCTCCTCAGCATCCTAGTGCTAAAAAAGGAGGGGAAGCTTTACCCCAAATGGGAATGCCCCTACCACATATCCTTGGTCCTGGAGTCGGGTGCCTACCGGCTTACCACCATGGAAGATAAGCAACTAAAACATGCATGAAATGCAAACAAGCTTCGCAAGTTTTACATTTAGAGCTCTATTGTACACCCCCTGCAGTAGCTATCAAAATGTGAACACCATCCAGCTTAATGCAATGAAGACATAAGATTCTTGCATGTTTGTTCCACTTGTGCAACTATGGTATGATCCAGGGGTAGTCCCTTAACACACTACTATTAAGGGACAGACCTATCTTGTGTATGTCTTCTCAATTACATACTCATCGACGATTAAAAAGGCTACCCTCTAACACACTACTGTTAGAGGGCTACACCTTTTCAAGAAATCATCTCACTAGCGGGTTTATGACTAACTATAAGGACTTGCCCCTAACACACTGCTGTTAGAGGACCAACCTGTCCCACAAGTCTCACAAGTCTCGCTCAAGCTCTTGCAACCCTTTCCTCACGAAGGGTCTCACCCCCATGGTGCCTAGGGCATATGACCCCCGTGGTCTCCCTAGCAAAAGACTAAAGCGGCTTGGGTGTCTGTTGCTTTCGCCATGGTGGTTTGCACCCTGCTGGACCCAGGGCACAAGCTATGGCTTGGGCCTAGAGCTCGAGTCAATGGATGTGCTAAGGATTAATCCCCCTTTAGCCTCTAGGCCATGTGTTGAACGACCTCTGGGTCACTCCTCGCCTCGCTCCAACGCAGGCAAAGGCCAACTGCACCTAACACATTCGCATCCCCACAGGGGCACTTATTTGCGAACTGAACAGTCATAAAAGCCAAGAACCTTCACAGGTCCTGAGAAACATCCCCTCTTAGTTGGCATAAAAGCACGCTCTTATTACATTCAGCCTACCAAAGGCCTCACAAGCAATGCCAAAAAGTCCTAAAAAGGCCTTGCGAGCAAGGCACCTGTACCTTTCAAAAATGTGTCTAAAACTCCCTGTTGCCTCGCCTAATTAGAACTGAGGTAGAAAGGAAACCTGTCCTGGGATTTAAGTGCCCAGCAGCGGTCATACCCACTACTAAACCGCTCACCTCCCATGGCCTATCCTCATAGGTAGGGTTTGATCGCCCAAACGCTCAGCCCCTCTGTGCACACTACTTATATTTGATGCCAATTGCCTTCATAAACATGTCCTAAATGAAGCATAGCAACATCTTGTCATTTTTATAATAGACAAGATGCAAACATAACCATGCTCTCACATTGGATGCTACATAAGTTCTCAAGTATATGTCATCTATAAAAAGAGGATGCTAAGCAAGTTTGCATGATATCACTACTGATCTTACTAAATAGAACATGTCGGCATAAGTCATACACTTGCTAGGGTGTCATGCTCACTGTCTATCGGTGAAGGCATAGGAACTCTGAGCCAGGGATAAAGCAACACTCTTTACAAACTTTGTTGTGAGAGGTCTCAACACAGCTCACTCCCCTAGGAATGCATTCTTCACCTCTGAAGTGAAAAGCCCATGGAAGCCCTCTCGCACCGCCTCCTTGCCTAAACTATCATAGTGATGGAAAATTGCAAGGGCCTTGGCCATCAAAGTCATTGAGGTGAAAGACTAACTCTGGTCCTCAATAGCCTTGTCTAGCAAGTCAACATGCTCCTTGAGGAGGGGGACCCACCCCTCTGGCCTCATCAAGTTCGGTGGGAATGGGGCAACCTTAACCCCCCATGCACTCCAAGGACCTCTGACAGCAAGAGTAATCTTCTAGAGTCCAAAGAAGTGGTTCAACCATTGGCAAGACTTGGTCACATCCTCCACTGAGCTCATGTTCACCTGGCGAATGACCCTGACCTTCTCCTTAGAAACTTTCAACTTGTCCTCGATAATCTGTAGCTTTTCCTCTACAACCTTTAGCTTCTCCTCTATGGCCTTCAGTCTATCATCATCTAGCTACAAGGCCCTCTATTGAGCCTTAGCCACTGCCTCTTGGAGCATCTCTTCTATGATCTGGGGGGTTTCATCCCTGATCATGTTGGAGATGGAAGTGGCCTATAGGAAGCACACAAAACGATGATATTAGAGGACATTAGAGGAAGCAGAGTGCTGAGCAAAGGAAGGCAATCACCGCAAGGGTACCAAGAAGTAGAGGTTTATAGCTGTGCCCAACCAATCCTTGAGAAGCTAGGTGAACTCTCTAATGTCTCACATGTCGTGGAAGCGAGCCATGTACTTGTTAACACGCTCCTCGGTGAGGCAACAAATCTATGTTGTTGCATCATCATCATCATCAATGAGTAGAACGGTGTAGGAGGGCAGCTCACTGAAGGAGTAGCTCATGGTCCCATCATGATCCTCCACTGCCTAAACCTCGAGACTAGGAAGGGCCTTCTCGCCTCTCAAGCCCTTGACCTTGGGTGTCTCCTTCCCTGTGTCACCAACTTGTGCTCCCGCCTCAACAACGTCTGGCACAAACAGCGGGTATTGATGAGCAAAAGGCGACAAATGACCAAAACTACCCAAAAAGGAAAAGACACCTCGTATACCTCCATCAGTAAAGAGAGAGTCAAAGGCATCACAATACTGAGTGACAGGTGCCTCTAAGCCATTGCGAGGAGTCGAGCCCAACTCTTCCTCCTCCAGCTGCTCTTCCATCGCACGTATAAGGGGCCAGGCAGAGCTGGAGCCTATGGGAGACGTAGAACTAGAGCTTGAAGAAGACAATGTGGCCTGAGAAGTCCTGCAACTTTGAGAAGACTCCCCATCAACCCCATGACCGGGCTCAGCGGTGGGAACACGAGGGCGATCACTGTCAGAAGGCTACCTCTTCCTCTTTTGTGGAGGTGACATCTGAAGTACCTTAAGATCCTAAAGCTTCCCCTCGTGCAAAGCATGGTCAGGGGCATTTGGGCATTGAGGATGCCTCGTGGGAGACTGCATGGTGCTGGGAGCATGGGGTTGGAAGCCACCCATGAGGGGAGGCTTCGCTCCCACAATAGGAGGCCTCACTCCCATATCAAAGGGCTTTGTCTTTAGCTGACTCTTTAGAGGGGGGCTAGCAGTGCCCTCTAAAGCCAACCCCTTGGCCTTCTTCCTCTTCGATGGATCGGGGATAGGCTTGCCCTGAGGAGGCATAACTAACTTCAAGCTGTTTGCAATACTGTTGCTTCCTCGACCATTAGAAATGCTAGCCTCCTTAAGTGCCTCATACTCAGTGATGGTCATCTCCCTGAGGGTCCAGTAATCCTCCTCAACTACCTTCCTAGGAGAGCATACTGCATAAAATTAAAAAGAGGCATCGGATTCATAAATCAAGGACAATCATAAGAAAAGAAGAGAGCTAGCCGAGCAATGCTCACTTTTGCTTTTGAAGACCATTAGGTAGTCGCGCTTCTCGTCAACCAAGGGGCTAGCATCCAGAAGGGTCATTTCCTCCATCAAATCCCAAACACTACTCCACTTGCGGACTTCAGACCAGGGGCGGGCCCAGCGGGTAGTCCATATAGGCCCAGGACTACCCGCTCCGCCAGGCGCCCATCCGCCTCCGCTAGTCGCGAGCTCCTCCCTCCGCGATCGCCTCGCCTCCATTCTCCGCCTCTCCGCCCGCCTCGCCCGCCCTCGCGTCGGCCTCGCCTCGGCGCCTCGCCTCGCCCGGGCACGAGCGGCGGCACGGCACCGTCGCCGCCGCCTTGCTCCGTCGACTTGCTAAGTTCTTGTGCCTTGATCCTTCACCTCCACGGCCTTCGGCTCCACGCGGTGGCTGGCTTCTCGTGGTGTTGGGGTGACCGAGAGTATTGGGGATTGGCGGCTTGTCGTGCCTTTTCTCGGTTTGGCTATTGGTATATGGCAGTGGCATATTTTGGCATTGGTGCTCTGGTTTTGGCCGTGAGAGTTTGCTGGCTGGCGGTGCTATCTGGGCATGTTGGCTCTGGCCGTGTTGATTGTGGATTTGTGGTATATAAGATCATTTCCATGCTAAATGGTTAATAGAATCATTTGTGGTATTAGATTATACCAACATTGGATCATAATTTTTTAGTTAGGCATACCCTGGATTCAAATCCTGGGTCCGCCACTGCTTCAGACGTAGCATGAATGAGCTCCTAGTTAGCATTTGAGAGAGGAGAAATCTCAGGATAGCTGTCTTGAGTAATCTTGAGCTGGCCACCAGTGAATAGAAAACTCTCCTCTCTCAAGTAGAACCACTTCTTCCCAGGCCAATTCTAGTTGTACTTGGTTGCATGAACAGGATCCTTGCCCTGGTTCTGAGCAGCAGAAGTCAGTAAGCCCAGTGGTCTAAACTTCCCATTTGATCGTTGGAGATGGAAGAAGTGGTCGAAAGATACAATGGTAGGTTTCAGACGGCTACCCATAATCGCCGTCTCACATAGCCATAAAAACACTCACCCTGTCAAGGAGGTTGGGTGAGAAGTGCGCGAGCTCAACCTAGTAGTGCTTCACGAGGGGTCCAAATGAATGGATGGATTGAAAGCCCCAAGCCAACCTCAAACCAGGTCTTGAGCACAATGGTGTACCGCTTCTGAGGGCAGGCATGCTCGTCCGACCTCAGCCACCGCCCACCGGACATATCTCAGTGTAAGGTGGCTCCTAGGTGCCACCAGCGCCACCTTCTCAGCCTTGGTAAGGGAAGAAGGCTTAACCCCCACAAGAACCTCCTTGTTGAGGCCATCGTCAAGAATATCGACCTTCACATCAAGATCATCACACGACAAGTCCATCTCGGCCTCCTTGGTCTGATCTTCGTCTCCTCTCCCCCGACAAAAGAGGCCGCAATCCTTAGTCATGGTGGCAGAGCAATGAAAACCTGCGATACCAGCAATGCAAAATGGATAAGTACTTAGCAGTGGAACACTGATATGTGCATAAATTATACAGGAGATAAAATCATGTAAATGACAAACAACCGTGCATGTGCGCCCCAGCACAGGTGCCCTATGAGACTCTCGGTGCCCTACAACCAAAGGTCAACTATGCTAAGTCTGGGCGCCCCAATGCCCAGATGCCACGCCCATCGACGCCCTGGTAGCCGATGCCTCGGCACCAAATCCCTTACCGCACTTGAAGTAATAAGCTGCTCTGGCTTCTGGGAGATTTGGGCAGATCCACGGATTCGAGTCCAAAGATGGGAGCAGATACTCTCTAGCATATAAGAGACTAAGCTAACCATGTCCTCCTAACAAAGATTCTTCCATAAGCTAAACAATATTCAATGTGCCTCCGCTTCATGGCAGCAAAGCTGATTCCGTATGCCCGTGAGCTCTGGGGACACAGTAAACACATGGGCGCCTCCAAGTCCCCTTCACGACAGCGAAGTCTACTCGGGCATTTCCCCTGTCTACATGGCCATCCAACACTCCCCAAAGCGCCAAAACCAATTTAGCGGCTCTCGTCAGTGGATAGCGCCCTGGCACCCAGACACTGCCCGGCGCCCTGCCACCTGCGCGCATGCCCCAGTGCTCGGCTTTGTAACGTCCCCGATTTTTGGGAACAGGGACGTCGTACGGCTCGCAACAGCCCAGGAGTTCTGTTGCAGCCTAACAGTGTATTAAGCCTGCTCACGATCAATTAAAACAAGTTAGTTTAATTGAAATAAAGACCTAATGGCCAATTTAATAACAATATGGGCGTCCAAGCCCAAAAGGTAACTTACATACAGAAGAGCCGAAGAAAACTCCACAGGAACACTTGAGTGCGGACGCAACCCTAACACGAACACTTGCATCCTCTTCTTTTCTTCTGCCATCTGTTGGGGGAAAATTCGGCAAGCCTGAGTACTCCCACCCCGTACTCAGCAAATCACATGTGGGACTACTATATAACTAATTGCCAGGATTCTTTGGTGGAGGGTATATAGTGGTTTTATTATGAGGTGGATGCAATTTTATTTGCAAACAACTAAAGGTAAAACATTTTCTTCTTAAGATCAGGGGTTTTCTGTTATCAGATAAAATCTCATCATTACTCAATTTAACAACATCAGAAACACTACTTATGCCTCGTTGTTGGAATCACCCAATTAACACAGCTTCATTAACCGGAAGCACGGCGTATTCGAATACCATTTATTTCACTCTGCAGAGCTGCCCTGCTTTACCCACAAGATTTCTTAATTCCACGTCGATATTAAGAAAACATGGTTTTTCACGCTCAATTCTTTATATAGCCTCTACGGTGAGAACGAGGCAACACAGCGATCGGCATTCCGGCCCACGTGAAAAGTCGCACATCGACTCCGTGTAATCCTACCGTTGTTGAATATGGTCTCATCGTTTCCATACCAACTTTGTGTCGCGGGACATCCCTTAATCGAGTCCCGAAATAAGTTGTAGATATTCAATCGATTTGAGCAGCTACTAGACCGGGTTGACGAGTCAACGCTTGTGGTTGGCGATGATTGTGTCTTTACTTGGCACAAGGTTCTTGCCCTTATACTTTTCCCGAGGTCCGACCTCGGGCTCGTGGTAAGGCGGTAGGCGAAGTCCTACACGGACCTCCATACCATTTTACCCTAACTTGCACACGGCATCACGGCCTAGGGTACGGTGTCCCATACCACCCTACCCTCTCCGGTTTTCAATTCTACCGCCAACGGCCCACACCTTAGTAGTGTGACACGTCGAAGGGTACAGCAGGTGGCGAAACGCGCCGACGATTTCGCGCAACACCTTTACCCCACACCGCCCGCCACATTTCGGTCTAGGGCACGGCGTCTCATACCACCCTACCCTAGATCCGGGTTTTTCAAACCTACCGGCCAACGGCCAAAGTCGCTTAGTAGTGTATCATGTTGAATGAAATGATCTTGTATACATTTACATCATATATTAATTCTTACTAAGGTTGTCAAGGTGAATATGGCCATCAAGGTAAACAGGGCTATTTATCAGTGGTAGGATTAACTAGATAGCATGCCATTCTAAATCTTTGTTTTAAGCAATTATCAATTTGCAACTATCAATAATGAAAATACATTAAATAAATAATGTAATTTAATGGGATTCAATATGATCAAAACATGTGACTTGCCTTGCGAGCTTATGATTTCGACAATTTCGTATTCTTCAATTTCTTGGCCTTGATCTTGATCCAGAAGCTTCATATTCTTGTATCGGTGATCCTCGGCGTCACGTGCTAGCGCAAAATAAAAGAAACCCCATTTAATTCCATGCTCGATGAAAAATGAGCTAGGAACAATAAAATAATAAAATTGAAAAGAATAAAGACATTATGGAAACTTCACTAAATTGGGTTTTAGGTTTATAGGAGGGCTATATGGGGATTGGACTTGATATTTGGGTTGGCGGGCTCGAAGCGGATGCGGGAGTATAAACATCAATTTTGAGTTTGGGTCAAGTACTATTCATTGGGCTCGATCGATTCTTGTTCCTCGGGTTCGGTCGGCGCGCGAACGGGCTCGGTCGAGCCACGCCGTTTCGAAGTGCGGCCGATTGGAGCGGCGCGGGCGGCGGCGCGTCGGGCTCGGAGTGCGGCGCGTCGCGCGCGCGGGCGGCGCGCGGCGCGATGGGCGAACGCGGCGCGGTCGAACGGAGCGGTGCGATCGGCGCGCGGGCGGCGGCGGCGGTGCGGCTTCGGCCGGCTCGAGCGCGGTCATCTTCAACCTCCGCTTCGCCGCGTGCGGCCGAAGCGAGGAAAGAGGCGGTGGCGGCCGCGGCGCTCCGGTGGCTGCGGCAAGCAAAAGAAGGCATGGGCGGGTCGGGAAGGTGAGGGTTCCGTTTTTAGCGGTGGTCGGACCGACAGGCGGCGTTCGCGGCGGCGAGCTCTTCCTATTTGCGGCCATTTTTGAGCTTGTGCGCTAATGGGAGGCGATCTGGGCAATTGGGTGGGTGCTAGAGCATCCCGGGTGGTGGGGAGCTCGGGAAGGGTCGGCGAGGTGGGAAGCTCGTGGCCGAGCTAGCCATGGCGAGGTGGGCGGTGGTGAAGTGGCTCACGGCGCGGGAAGATGGGTGACCGAGAGGCTAAGGCGGCGGGTTGGGAAGGTTTCTAGGAGCTCATGGATGCTACCAACGGAAGGAATTGGAGCGAAATTGGCGGAGGTCGACATTGGTCTAGAGCTCGGTTTAGGGTTTCTTGCAATTACCCGCAATGGCGGCCAGTGGGGGCTTTGGGTGTTCGGTTGGCTTCGTGAGGGCCTTAGCGGTGGGAAGGGCACGGAGAGCAAGGTGGCAAGGAGAGGAAGACACGAGAGCGAGCGGGAGGTGGAGGCGGCGGTGGATATTTTCGGTTGCTCTGATGCCGCGAAAAAATCAGTGGAAGGAGGGATTGCTTTGAGATTGGTGCTCCATTTGCTTGGTGATTGGTGAGGATTTGGCTTTAGTTTAAGATTTTGCAATAGAATTTGGAAATTCAATTGTTTTTCAAATTTATGAAAAATTTGGGGGATGTTACACACCACCCCTTAAAAAGAATCTCGTCCTCGAGATTCGAGGAAGAGGTTTAGAAAACTTTCACTGCAATCAGGAGCTTACATTTAAGTTCCTCTGAGATTTAGAGTTTGATAGATAAGAGAAAAACTAGATCAAAAGAAGATAGGCACAAGTTGAGACGAAGTAAGGTAGAAGTAGGGAACTTTTGAACATAAACTTTATTTAAACCAAACAATTAACTTTGCACAAATTGCTTACATAACAGCCTAACGGCTAGTAGTGCAATTTGGCTACTATTACAATTCAAATTTCGTCTACTCAATTGGTCTTTACCCGTTACATCAAGGGAGTTAAACGGGCATGATGTACTATCTACTCAGACGGTGACTTCAACTTTTCAAAAGGAAAGTTTTGGTCAGGGACATTCGTGCTACTCTTCTTAACACCATCCTTAGCACTTCTACTAAAGTTAATCTTCGTTCCATTTGGTTAAAGACCTGCAGCAGGAAGTTAGTCTAAACGACTACTCGTATTTTTGAGCTTTTAACCAATCCAAACAAAAATTTTTAATGCATGTCTAGGAAAGATAAGGCAGACATAGGAAAAGTGAGGCAGCAATATTACTTATGGTTTTTGTAACTCTTTTGTATCAGAAATTTAGATTTTGTAGAATCGTGTTCCTATCGAAATCAAACCTATATTTAGGGTTACATCCTACAGTCAAGCATAGCTCGATACCACTTATAACGCCCGATTTTTGGGAGCAGGGGCGTCGTGCGGCTCGCAATGACCAGAGTTCATTGCTGGCCTAACGATGTATTAAGCTGCTCACGATCAATTAAAACAAGTTAGTTTAATTGAAATAAAGACCTAATGGCCAATTTAATAACAATATGGGCGTCCAAGCCCAAAAGGTAACTTACATACAGAAGAGCCGAAGAAAACTCCACAGGAACACTTGAGTGCGGACGCAACCCTAACACGAACACTTGCATCCTCTTCTTTCTTCTCGCCATCTGTTGGGGAAAATTAAGCAAGCCCGAGTACTCCCACCGCACTCAACCAAATCACATGTGGGACTACTATATAACTAATTGTCAGGATTCTTTGGTGGAGGGTATATAGTGGTTTTATTATGAGGTGGATGCAATTTTATTTGCAAACAACTAAAGGTAAAACATTTTCTTCTTAAGATCAGGGGTTTTCTGTTATCAGATAAAATCTCATCATTACTCAATTTAACAACATCAGAAACACTACTTATGCCTCGTTGTTGGAATCACCCAATTAACTGACTTCATTAACCAGGAAGCACGGCGTATTCGAATACCATTTATTTCACTCTGCAGAGCTGCCTGCTTTACCCACAAGATTTCTTAATTCCACGTCGATATTAAGAAAACATGGTTTTTCATTGCTCAATTCTTTATATAGCCTCTACCCGGTGAGACGAGGCAACACAGCGATCGGCATTCACGCCCACGCAGAAAGTCGCACATCGACTCGTGTAATCCTACCGTTGTTGAATATGGTCTCATCGTTTCCATACCAACTTTGTGTACGCGGGACATCCCTTAATCGAGTCCCGAAATAAGTTGTAGATATTCAATCGATTTGAGCAACTACTAGACCGGGGTTGACGAGTCAACGCTTGTGGTTGGCGATGATTGTGTCTTTACTTGGCACAAGGTTCTTGCCCTTATACTTTTCCCGAGGTCGCGACCTCGGGCTCGTGGTAAGCGGTAGACGAAGTCCTACACGGACCTCCATACCATTTTACCCTAACTTGCACACGGCATCACCGGCCTAAGTGCGGTGTCCCATACCACCCTACCCTCTCGGGTTTTCAATTCTAGGCCAACGGCCCACACCTTAGTAGTGTGACACGTCGAAGGGTACAGCGATGGCGAAACCGCCGCACGATTTCGCGCAACACCTTTACCCACACCGCCACGGCATTTCGGTCTAGGGCACGGCGTCCCATACCACCTACCTAGATCCGGGTTTTCAAACCTACCGCCAACGGCCAAAGTCGCTAGTAGTGTATCATGTTGAATGAAATGATCTTGTATACATTTACATCATATATTAATTCTTACTAAGGTTGTCAAGGTGAATATGGCCATCAAGGTAAACAGGGCTATTTATCAGTGGTAGGATTAACTAGATAGCATGCCATTCTAAATCTTTGTTTTAAGCAATTATCAATAATGAAAATACATTAAATAAATAATGTAATTTAATGGGATTCAATATGATCAAAAACATGTGACTTGCCTTGCGAGCTTATGATTTCGACAATTTCGCATTCTTCAATTTCTTGGCCTTGATCTTGATCCGAAGCTTCATATTCTTGTATCAGCTGATCCTCGACGTCACGTGCTAGCGCAAAATAAAAGAAACCCCATTTAATTCCATGCTCGACGAAAAATGAGCTAGGAACAATAAAATAATAAAATTGAAAAGAATAAAGACATTATGGAAACTTCACTAAATTGGGTTTTTAGGTTTATAGGAGGGCTATATGGGGGATTGGACTTGATATTTGGGTTGGCGGGCTCGAAACGGATCTGGGGAGTATAAACATCAATTTTTGAGTTTGGGTCAAGTACTATTCATTGGGCTCAGTCGGTTACTGTTCCTCGGGTTCGGTCCAGGCGCGGCGAACGGGCTCGGTCGAGCCACGCTGCAGTGCGGCCGCGCTGGGAGCGGCGCGAAGGCGGGCGCGTCGGGCTCGAGTGCGGCGCGTCGAAGCTGGCGAGCGCGCGCGCCTTGATGGCGCGCGAGGCGGTGCGATCGGCGCGGCGCGGCGGCGCGATGCGGCTCGGCCGGCTCGGCGCGGTCATCTTCAACCTCCGCTCGCGCGCGCGGCGGAAGCGAGGAAGGAGGCGTGGCGGCCGCGGCGCTCCGGTGGCTTGCGACAGCAAAAGAAGGCATGGACGGGGTCGGGAAGGTGAGGGGGTTCCGTTTTTGGCGGTGGTCGGACCGACGGAGGCGGCGTTCGCCGGCGGCGAGCTCTTCCTATTTGCGGCCATTTTTGAGCTTGTGCGCTAATGGGAGGCGATCTGGGCAATGGGTGGGTGCTAGAGCATCCCGGGTGGTGGGGAGCTCGGGAAGGGTCGGCCGAGGTCGGGAAGCTCGTCCGAGCCTAGCCACTGCGAGGGTGGCGGTGGTGAAGTGGCTCACGGCGCCGGGGAAGATGGGTGACCGAGAGGCTAAGGCGGCGGGTTGGGAAGGTTTCTAGGAGCTCATGGATGCTACCAACGGAAGGAATTGGAACAAAATTGGCCGGAGGTCAGACATTGGTCTAGAGCTCGGTTTTAGGGTTTCTTGCAATTACCCGCAATGGCGGCCACGGTGGGGGCTTTGGGTGTTGGTTGGCTTCGTGAGGGCCTTAGCCGGTGGGAAGGGCCGGAGAGCAAGGTGGCAAGGGAGAGGAAGACACGAGAGCGAGCGGGAGGTGGAGGCGGTGGTGGATATTTTCGGTTGCTACAGTGCCGTGAAAAATCAGTGGAAGGAGGGATTGCTTTGAGATTGGTGCTCCATTTGCTTGGTGATTGGTGAGGATTAGGCTTTAGTTTAAGATTTTGCAATAGAATTTGGAAATTCAATTGTTTTTCAAATTTATGAAAAATTTGGGGGATGTTACAGGCTTTGCCGGCATCCATGCGCACGACGTCTTCTCTACGCCCTCCTCGCATGCGCCCCGGCGCCATGCCGTCACTGTGCCTCGGTGCCCCAGCGATGCCCGTGGGCCCAACGCCCCCGTTCGGTGCCCCGGATGCCGGATGCGCATGGCCACACTTCGCGCCCTGCGCCTGTGACGCGTCCCAGCACCCGGAGCCCTGGCTTGGCTCCCTCCGCCCGAGCCCCTGCTTGGCGCCCAATGCGAGCGCACCCCTACTCGGCGTCCTGCACCTGCGACTCGGCCTAGCACCCTACAGCCGCATGCATGCACACACCCGCGCCCCTGCACACCTGCGCCCTACAGTCGCTTGGAACAACGCCCTGCAGCAGCACCCTGTAGCCACCTAAAGCTTCGCACATGCATCACGCCCTGAGACTGCGCATGCCTCACGCATGCGTCATGCCTTGCACCCTGCAACGGCGCCCTAGCCGGTCGGCATCCCCCTTTCCGAGAGCCCCACGTAAGGCAAACCACTAAGTATAGGGAAAAATGAGAAATAAAGGTAGGGGACTGAACCTACCTTGCCCAGACTCGCCGCAGATGCCCACCGCAATAGCTTCAGGTGGAGGCTTACATAGCCCTCGCCCATCCCGCTGGTAAATCCGTGAAGGGATGACCCACCTTTTCCTGTGCTCGCCGCCGGTGGCCTTCATAGTCACGCCATTCCCATCGTCCTCGTCTTGGTCGTTGGCCATGCCCAGGCGGATGCCGATCGCGCCGAAGGCGCCTTGCTCATCGGGGGCTGGTGCCCGCGTCAACCTTGCTCCAGCCTTCTTCCGAGACCTCCGACCCGGCGGCTCCCCTGCCTTTCTCTGTGCTCTGCGCCTAGCTCCTCTGGGGACTGGTTGACGGCGGCTGTAAAGGGAATCTGGAACAGCCAGGTTCCCATCTCCTTTCCCCATATGGCTAGTTGGGCGGGCCAAAAGGCCCACCAAGAGACTGATTCAAACAGGTCGGCCTGAGTAGCCCCATCAAAAGCTAGCCCATGGGAATTCAAGAAATCTACCCCTCTATAATACACCAAAATTTTCTTTACTAAATCCACCCCCCTCAACCACCCCCACAGTCATGCCTAATCTAAGTCCACCCAGATTTGTGTATCAAAGTAATCCAACTTCATACAAATGAATGGTCTGGATCTCTCCTCAAGTCTTCTTCTCTTACTCATTGAAGATCCTAAGGTCAAAATTATCCGGATCATGCACAGATCCGTTCGTTCTCCCCAACACCCCTTCACAGACGCGCGCTCGCCTACGTTTGGGCCTCCTCCTCCCCACGTTTCTCTCCCCCGTTTTCCTCGCGTTCTTTGCGCCGACACCCCGCTCACTCATCCTCTTCCTCCGATCGGCGCCGCTGCTCTCTCTTCCTCCATCCCGCACCACGCCTCCTCGCCACAGTTCTCCGCGCCGCTCCACGCCATGTCTCCCCCTCCCATCGTCCCGATCGGCGACGCTGCTCTCCCCTTCCTCCGCGCCGAACCGCGCCTCCTCCCCACCGATTCCTCTCCCCCGTTCTCCGCGCCGCCGCTCCACGCCATGTCTCCCCCTCCCACCATCCCGATCGGCGACGCTGCTCTCCCCTTCCTCCGCGCCGAGCCGCGCCTCCTCCCCACTGATTCCTCTCCTCCATTCTCCGCGCCGCCGCTCCACACCATGTCTCCTCTCGGATTCGTCTCCCCCTCCCACTGTCCCGATCGGCGCCGCTGCTCTCTCCCTTCCTCTGCGCCGCCACCCTCCCCTCCCCCCGTCTTTCCCCCTCTCACCGTCCCTCCCCCGCCGCAGTCGCATCAGCCCCCCGCGCTACGCCCCCTTCAACGCCGCCGCTCATATCCGCTGCTCTCCCCTTCCTCCGCGCCGCCACTCTCCCCACCCCCCGTCTCTCCCCCTCCCACCGTCCCTCCCCCACCGCAGCCGCATCAACCCCCCGCGCTACGCCCCCTGCAACGCCGCCGCTCATATAGGGTGGATCCGGCCAGATCTGGTGAGCTACGCCACGTCACCTCGCAGCGCCGCCCCCACTTCCAAGTCACCCACAGTCCTCACAGTCCACAGTCCTCACCGGCGTGCCCATCGTTGTTTTGTATTGCAGCCTCGCCGTCGTCGGCCTCTTCGGCCTCGCCGTCCCCATCCTGGTCTACAAGGGCATCGTCCGCGAATTCGTAAGCACGCGTTTCCTCGATTCCTCGAAGAACTTTTCGCTAATTACCCTCTTATCCAGATCCTAAGGGAATTTTGTGTGTGTTCATGTCTGTGTTTGTCTGGCTGCAGCATATGTAGGATGAGGACGCCGCGGGCCGTCTGCAGAAGTTCTGTGAGCGCCGCCTCTGGTGGATGTCGAGCCGTCGGCCTGGGTTCGATTGGGGAGATGGAATCTTCGTTCGGTTTGTGCTCGTACTGTTTGATTCTTCCTTGGTAGCTTGATGGGATTTGTTGTAGGCCATGAACTTTCTAGGATCCATAAGAGTTCATTGCAGCATTATGGTCAGGTCTTAGGTTTGGTTTATGTGTGCTCTCCTAATCAACCTTTAGACTGCCACAACACTGAAAGAATCTTCAGATGCTCTATTGCCTTTGTATTGTGGTATTTTCCGGCATAAACATACCCAGGATGTTGTTGTCTGTTGATCTGTAGTGTCGCGATCTAAAGAATAGTTTGCACGAGTCATGACCATCTTGTGCGTATATGGGGAATTGGAAGGGCAGCATATGCATGTTCTGAATATTGTGATGCTAGGCTTAGCAGTGCATCTTTCTCCCCCGGAGTTGTTGAAACTTATAGAATGGCCATTATGAATAGGACATCAGATGCTTCGGACACAAGAACTAGATCAATTGAATTTGGGTTGTGGGTAGACCTAAACTGAGGTAGCCCTTAATTGAAACAAGTACTGCACGGGCCTTGTGATATTCCAGCATGCATGCTGCACGTTTATTTTATTATATGGTTGTGAAACCTATTCAACACCAGTGGTTCAGGTTGGCATTGCTTTACCATATGCTCATTGCTATGGCTCCACTTGAATTCAGAGATGGAAGAAGTGTATTCGCTGCCTGCCATATACTGAATCGCTGATATTGCCACCCTCCTCCCTTCAGAGATTTCGACGATTCGTGTGCAATGCTATGGATTATACTTGACACCACATTATTATTTGTAACTGTAATTCCTAGAACATACAGAATACGATTTTTTTAGTGTTTTGTTAGGAGACATTTATCCCTAGAACATAATACGATTATTTTTAGTGTTTTGTTAAGGGATATTTTGTACGCCTAAGCATTTCCATATTGATACTGGCAAATAATTGATTGAATGAATGCGTGGAAACTTGTGGCCATATGATTAATGTTGCGCTGATCCTTTTTTTCTATCGCGCTCTGTACCACAAACTTGGGTAGTGCATGTATTTTTCAGTACATGATGGACTTGGGCCAGATTGAACTATCAAGGCTGTATTTGGTTCGAGGAATGCATCGATCCCAAGATGGGTTGTATTATCATGAGAGATCTTATGATCTTTGTGGGATGGCCCTGACCCGCGTTAGCATTGTGTTTATGAGGTATAACATGGAGATAGTAGGAACTGTTGTGCGGGATCCAACGAATAAGGTGTAATGATTTGTTGACTTTTCAGTTGTTGAAACACGAGATGCTTGATTTGGTTAATTTGGGGTGAAAAGTAGTCTTGTGTGATTTTGTTTATGTTCCAGTGCAATGGGGATTGATGTGAAGGATTGGACTTGTGTTTTCAACAAAGAAAGAGATAACATTTTGGCCTCGACAGGGTGTAGTGTGGCCATCTTTGTTATGTTTAGTTAGTCGTGACATGTCCTTTCGGGATTTGCGAACATAGTGACAATCGAATTTTTCTCCGTAAGCTAGAGATCTTTGTTGATGCTATAAACACCGCTTGGATCGGAGTTTGAATCGTTGAGGAGAGTGGCATGCTAGCTAGCTTGTCCGGATGTTGAATTGAAATGTCAAAATAACCTAGTTGTAGGATGCGTTTTGTTAACATGTAACAGAGCCGCTTGACGGTGATTACGATTTTTCTGTCGAGAGTAACAATTATTTCACGTATGACATTGAGATTAACCGGGTTGGCTGGGGGAATATGAAAAGGGGGAATATGAAAAGGAAAACAATCATTCTTGTAAGATAAGTTATTAATCAAGGTAAGATTGATTTTGGGTTGAGTAGACTGATGTTGTACATGTTATGTCTGCAAAACAGGCCAATGGCAATAGACTTTGAGGTCGGAAACTTTGAATAGAGCTGCTTAAATTGAGAGCTCTATTGAGAATGATATTCTAGGCAGTTCACATGAGCTCTCCCGCCTTGCCTGCCTAGGTGTGCCGAAAAGTACCAAGCAATTATGAGAAAAGAAGAAGTGAAAAGCAATCCCTGTGCATTCTGTACAATCTCGTGGGCGTGGGCGAAGTCGACTTACGACCACGACAAATGTGGTCGGGAGGTCCTACGACCACGGCAAAGCTACAGTAGATTTACGACCACGGCAAATCTACTGTAGACAAGGTCAAAAGGCATTTGACCACGACGAAATTGGAAGACGGTGAGATCGAGAAGCGATATGACCACATCCGAGAGAAGACGAAATTTTATCTTGTTTTGTATTTTACCGTAGCGTTAGCACGGGCACACTACTAGTGAATATAAGTGGCCAAAGATTTTGAAGCATCTGAACATGGTAATTCAATCGGGCATAGGACCCGCCATGGGTACAACGTTTTTGGCACACAATTTCAGATGCAACTTTCATTCAAATCTACCAGGATTTATCAAAAATATCAACTAGACATGAAAAGCCCGATGACTCAAGACTACCCTATTGGACGTTCCTTCTAAACGCCAAAGGACAAGGGGCTAGTGTTAGAGGAAATATTCATCCCTCCACTAACGGGCCCACTCTACAGAAGACACACAGATTGAAGAATTACAGCCATGCTTAGAAAGGACAACAATACTCCTCTCTTGTACTCATAAGATAGTTATCTAACTTAGGGGTATTTTCATCATTTGTACAGGCCTAAGAACCTATAAATACCCTATGTATCCTTCATTTGTAACTTGAACTCATAAGAAATACAAAAAGGTATTCAAACTGGTGTACCTCCAGGAGAAACCCCCCGTAGGCCATTGACAGGAGTAGGGTGATCCTCTCAAACTCCTGAACTTGTATAAACCCTCATGTCACTTTCGCTCTTGTGAACACCAACCCATAACACGACTGACGTTTGCCCCCTCACTCATGTTCAGTTTTTACACCTGCAACATTTTCTACTTGCCTAGATTAACTCGGGGATAGAATTCTGCTCTACGTATGTGATTGCAATATGGAAGGAGACATGAGTTTATCATCATCAAGTCAAGGCTCGGAATGAGGATGACATCATATGTTGAAGGTCATCAAGTTGAGATCCTGAAGTGGTGGATAGCTCTATGTGTCGAAGGCCATCAAGTCAAGAGAATGCATCACATGTTGATGCACATCAAGACAAGGACTCGTTCTTGAAGTGAAGATATTCGTCATCAAGTTTTAAGAGGATGCACAAGACAAAGGTCTAACTAGTATAGGCTAAGGATGTGTTTCTAGTCTTTTATCTGTCTCGGTGTTTGGTTGAGAGATCAGATTATTAGTATAGATTACAGTACTATTAAGAGGGATCTTAACTAGTACCTTGAATGTGTCCTGTGTTGAGAGCTCATTTAGTTTGCTCTAACACTGTTGTAAGATCGAGGAGGCCGACTAGAGGGGGGGTGAATAGACGGTCTAAAAATTTTCTTCAAATTAATATTAGCAATTCAAGATCTTTTCTATTTACCTAAACCAAGTATATAATGCGGAAGCTAAAAACAATTTGGTTTAGCTCAAATAGCGCCTAAGTCAAGCAAATTCGCCTAAGTGCACCAACAATACTAACCTAGGTCAAGGTTTACAATCCTAGGTTTACAAGCAATCAAAATAATGCTAAGTAAGTAAATTGCTTGAATGTAAAAAGAGTACAAGAAAGCAAACCACAAATGATACAATCTCTTTTTACCGTGGTGTTTGGAGACTTGCCGGTCTCCCCTAGTCCACGTTGAGGTAAGCCCGAACTAATCGGACTGGCTCCACGAATTAAGGCTTCCACCTCAAATCCACTAGTGGTAGCTTTTCCCCGCTTCGGGTAGGTGAGCTCTAACTTTCACACACGCCGGGCCTTCTCACAAGCTTCTTTGAAAAGATCACCGGGCACGACGCCTCCAATGCCGTCTAGAAGTTGGAAACTCCAAGAGTAACAATTCAACTCCCTCACTTGACTCTCACCATGTGCAATGAATGCACAAGCTCAATCCGGACACAAAGTACTCCTCTAGATGCAACACATGCACTCTAGATCACCTCTCCTCTCTCACAAAGTGCAGCACATGCACAATTGACTGGAGAGTCTCACACTAGCTCAAAAGAGTGAAATGGAGTCCCAAAAACCTTACCCCAACCGGCCACAAGGGAGTATTTATAGCCCACACCTCGAAACTAGCTGATGGAGTCAAAAACAAGATTTTGCGGAACTACCGCCGTTATAGGAGCGGTACTACCGTACCGCTCCCCATCATAACGACTAGAAAAATAGCCGTTAGTCAGTCATTTGCAGAACTACCGCAGTTATAAAATACAGTACTACCGCTATCCGGTAGTTCCGGGAAGTCGGCGCGGTACTTTCGTTTCCGGTTTTTCAGCACAGACAGCACTCAGAAAAACGGTCATAACTTTTGACTCCGGTGTCGGAATTGAGTGATCTTGGACTCTATGGAAAGCTTATTCAGAGGACTACACAACTCATCTATTTGCATGATCTCAAACATATTATATCAATGCAGAAATTAAAAGACATCCAAAAAGTCACTACCATGGTCCAAATGCCAAAAGGAAATAGCAATAAACAATCTTAGACCATGCCAAGGGATAATACATGATCTCTAACTTTTGCAAAACACATTTGCAAACTTAGATCATGTCACAAGGAGTAGGTACATGGACTTCAACCTTTTGCAAAACACATTTGCAAAATATAGTCACATGTTACAAGGATTCACCACATGAGTTTCAACCATTTGCAAAACACATTCGCAAATGCAAGCCTCATGCCAAGAAGAGCTAGAGCAAGTGAGGTTGAGCCATCAACACATGATGAAACTCAAACTACTAGACATGACTCTTCTTAATAGTACGGCAACTTATACTAGCAATTCGGTCTTTCAACCAAACACTAAGACTGGCAAAACAGTAGAAACACATTCTTAGCCCGAACTAGTCATACCTTTGCCTTGGGTCATCTTCTCGATATGCATCAACTCATGATGCATTCTTTTTTGCAACTCCATCAACACATGATGGTCTTCACTTGACTTGATCAACACATGATCATCACCATGCATCAACTCATGATGCGTCCTTTTTCTTCCATGGCCTTCAACATATGAAGTCATCTTCTTCTTGATCTTGACTTGATGATTTTCAACCCATGAAATCATCCCAAGTCATCCTCATTTGTGGAACCTAATCTATTCATCCAACTTATGAAAAATGTTAGTACCACAAATTGATTGTCATTAATTACCAAAACTCACCATTAACTCATAATGGAGGGACTAGACTCTCAATCTTTCTCTTTTGGTAATTGATGACAATCTCAACAAATAATGAGATAATAAATTGAATATAAAATCATTTGAATTCAAAGTGTGGTACTACCGCCGTTATAAAATTCGGTACTACCGTTCTGCGGTAGTTCCGCAACGTCGGCACGGTAGTTCTGCTTGAGCCGGAACCAAACTTGGCGTTCTCTGGAAAAAAGGCTTCGCTCTACCTCCGGAGCTTCTAGGCTTCGGAAGTAGCGCTCCGGACAGCGGAACTACCGCACCCAGCAGTAGTTCCAGCGTTAAAATCACCGGTACTTCCGATCCCGCGAAATCTCAAATGCATCCGGAGGGTGCTCTCTGGAAAAAAGCTTCGCTCAGATTTCAGAGCTTCCGGTCGCCGGTAGTACTGATTTTGCCTACGGAACTTCCGCTCTGCGGTAGTTCCGACGTTGAAATCTACGGTACTACCGCTCTTTCAGACAGAGCACAGTTTTGCTTTTAAAACATATTTTTAATGAATGCATGCTCCTAGTTTGATCCCAATGTATGTATAAAAGGAAATATGGATCAATACTAATGAAACTTCAAAACATAGAGAGAGAGCTCCCCCTAAATGTGTGCATACAAGTCTTTATGAAAAAAACATATGCACATATTCATTTGAACTATTTGAGGAGTTCAATCTATATTTTGGATCTAAGGAATGCATTAGCAAATGAGAGTGATTTTGAATGCATGCATCTTTGATTTCACCTTTCCATCCAAATGAGACTAAGTGATAATATACTCTGAACAAACATATTAGTCTCATATATACATTTGTCATTATCACCAAAATAATATAAAAGTATTTGTCATTAACATCAAAATCTCGTAATGGCATTTGTCATTAACACCAAAACCAACTTAAATGGAGCTTGATCTTTCAACTGTCAAGACCCGAATATGCAAATTCAGACTATTTATGTATTTTGCACTAGTCCAGAATCACGTTAGTATACACAGTGGAAACATATATGAAACTTCAACCATAATCATGAAAACTATGAAAGAAGCAAATATTGTTATTTATCAGAGTAGCAACCTTATGACTAAGCTTATAAATAATAGCCTAAAGGACCTAACAAAGCTAGCAGTGAAAAACAAAGATAAATATAGTGGTCATTCGACATGTCCATAAGCAATTGACTGGGAAGCGAAGTCCTAATCCGTGAAGGTGCTAGAGAATCCTTCCTCAAATACCTCTGTTTGATATGTTTTTTCTTCAGCAACTGAGAAATAAAGGATATAACTGTGAGTACATAGAGACTTAGCAAGTCGTTTGTAACAAGATACAATACATAATGATGCAAGGTTTATCAAAGAATGCCTTAGTGGTTATTTTGCAAAAAGCAATAATTTAGAGTAAATACAATAAATATATTGAAAACACACTTTAGAAAGGAGTAAGTAAATAAATAAGTCAAAGGAATTGAATAAACTATAAGTGAACTGATCATTCACTTCCCAACCAAACCCAACTAAGATTTTATAAAATTCTACCCCTTGTGTAAAATTACCAAGCATTGTCTATAATCGGAGACATGGCTATCTGAATAGTTTTACACTCTACAAAGGTTACACAACTTTACCCACAAGACATATTCATCTCATATTGCCACTAGATTAACATACTTCCATTGGTGTGCGATAGAGAGACCATGACAAGGCCTTTACAATATTCAACCTCAACCCGATTCTGTTCACTAAGGTTTCATTGCCGAGTGGGCTGACCACCTAGTCGAAAAATCCCCTCTTGCGCCTATGTGAGCCAATGGTTGTGACCACAACCCATATTCATCTCAATGGTAAAACCCAAGTTGAAACATCACAAATTAATTAGTCAGACCAATCTCATACTAGACATGTGGTTACACAATAAGGCTCGGATCAACGATACACAAAATTAAGTCTTTCATTATTACCTAGGTGAGGCATTCATATCCCAATGTGCTAATTACATTCCTTTATTACACAATCACTCGCCCAAGTAAAAAACCATTTTGTTAACCAACACTAATGATACTACCCATGTCATGGTTTACAAATTTTATAACTATGGCTACTAACATGATTCAGTATCTCATTATGTCAAAATTAATTAATTGATCAATGCAATAATGATCCCAACATAACAATAAATATGGCTAAGTACACTAGACGTATAACCCAAGTGAATACTAATATTGCATCACTAGATAATTAACCATACTATTGTGAAAATGGAATCATGGCATTCAAATTATCCAAGGAGGGATTAAATCAAAATTGGTTGATAACTACCAAGTACAAGGGTTTGTAATAAATTAGTAATGCATAATAGTTTAAAATAAAATAATAATAATACTTATATTTGAAATAATAGGTCCAACATAATCAAAGTTCATGACTTGCCTTGGCTTTGCTCAGTTACTACTTCTTGATCTTTAGTTCATGCTTCTGCTCCTTCAAAAACGTTATCTAACAAGAGAGAAAGCGAATGAAATACGAATAAATCCAAAGAAAAACATAAATAAAATCCAAAAACAAAAAACTAGAATTAAAAGATATAGCCCAATTTTATATGAATTTACGAAGAAGAATCAGATCAATCAAAGTTCGGATGGAGGAGAATAGGCAATCAGAATATGGATTGGCTGGGAAATTCTAGAAAGAAAGAAAAAAGTTACTTTGCTAGGGTTTACTATGCTGTGGACCGGGTGCATGGACCAAAGGCTTGGCTCACGGTTGACTTCGTCTATGGAATAGTGTTTTAGCTAAAGTGGTCCACAAGGCAGAGACTTGGCTCATGTGGACTGAGTCCACGGAGGGTTTTGGATGGTGTCATGGCGATGATGATGCAAGCATTGACGCATGTGTCAACGTCATTGATGACCAAAATGAAGCATCGCACCGCGTAGGGACACGTGGTGCACTCTACTGTGTAGGTGGGTTAGCCGGCGACAGAGACAAAGTGGCGGGGAGGGCACACGGCGGAGAACAGCTCACCGACGATGAAGACGATGGCGACGTGAAGATCGGGCAAGTTCACTGGTGATAAGGAAGACGAAGCGTCACGGTGAGGTGGTCGGTGACTTTAGTGATACGGCGAAGTGGTGAGGTGAGGAAAAACGATGGACTTGTTGTGCCTTATACCTGGAGGGAACGCAAGCCGAGATAGCCATGGCGCTGAGTCTAGAGCAAAAATGTGAGGCGGTAGTGAGTCAGATTCGGCACGGAGTTCGGATCAGCAACGGGGATGGATGCGTGAAGAAGATGAATAGTGCATGCACTATTCATATGACATGTGGGACCTACATGTCAACGACTACGAGCGAGCAGAGGCACGAGCGGGCAACGTGTGGAGTGGGGCGAGCACAGTTGGGCCAAGCTACCCATAGAGTAGGCCAAGCCGAGTCAGGGTGGAAGAGGTGGGCCGCGCGGGCGACGCGGGCTAGGCTGAGAAAGAGAAAAGCTGGCCAGGAAAATAGATTTGGCCCAAGCGATAAAATCCATATTTTACGAATTTTCAAATTTTAGAAAAGATGATAAATCAAATTAAGCTCAAATAGATAACAAATAAACTTTGAAATATCCTACAAAATACAAAAAATTCCTTGATCACAAGGAACTCAAATAAAATAGATTTTGTTTTAATTGATGCTTACTTTATTCATATTAAATATTTCTAATTTCTAAAAATTCCAACTAAACATTAATTTATTCAAGAAAAATTCAAATGGTTATTTTTATTTCTAAAACTTTAAAAGGCACTAAAAAGCATGATGTTAGAAGCTCTCTATGTTATGATGCTAGTATTTGTGAATGTGTTTTTCAAATAGTTGAGACTCATGCATCTAGTCTTTCTAGCATGTGACTAGAGTTTGCAATTGTGCTTTGCAAATGGTTGAAGTCCGTATACCTACTCCTTGTGGCATGATGATAAGGTTTGCAAATAGTCGAAGCTCATCCATAATATTTGTACCATGTGACTTAAGTTTGCAAATGTATTTTGCAAGCAGTTAGAGTTCATGTACCTAAACCTTGTGTCATGATTCTAATGTATGCGAATGTATTTTCTAAGTTGTTGTGAATCATGCTTTGACCCTTATTTATATGGTACTATGATTTACGAATATGTTTTATAAATTTGTTGAACTGCATGCATTCTTGTCTTTGCTGAAAATCTCAGGGCGGTATGACCAACTCTGTGTGAGCGGTCGGACTAGCCGGTAGTACAATTGGCTCTATGTGAGTGGTCTGACTAGTTGATGGTATGACCGGCTCTATGTGAGTTATCGCACTAGCTGTACAGTATGATTGAGCAGTGTGTTGGTACCTTTTTTCTAGAGAGCCATTTGTGTGGTTCTTGGTCTGGTGGTCTGATCAGCCTTTGTGGCTGTCTGACTGGCCTGAGCAGTCTAATCAGACCTTGTGAGCGGTCTGACCAGCAACGCCGGTACGAGTAGTTTTCTAACCGTTGTAGAGGAGGTGGTAGTACCAGCCATTAGTTGGCAGTAGTATCGACCTCAGACTATTTTTGCTGAATTATTACTTCAACAATTAGTTTCTTGGTGTGTGGTAATAAATACCCCCTTGTGGCTAGTTGGGAGCAAGAGCTGCTACCCTATTCTTCATTGGTGAGCTAAGAGCAAGCCCTCTCACCTTTTATATGCACGTGTTGCACTTAGTGAGCTAGAAGAGAAAAATCCTTGTGCATGTGTTGCACTTTATGTTGGATTTTGTATCCATTCAGTTTTGGCACTTGATTCATTCAAGTAAGCATATATGACTTGTTATTCTTAGAGGTTGGCATCTCCTAGACGGCGTGAAGGCATTGTGGTTCTGTGATCTTCTCAAGAAGCTTGTGAGAAGGCATGGTATATTGTGAAGGTTGGAGCTCATCTACCTAGAGCAAAAAAGAGCTACCACTAGTGCAATTAAGGTGCTTGGCTTAATTCGTGGAGTCGGTCCAATTCGTTTGGGCCTACCTCAATGTGGATTAGGGGAACTGGTAAGTTTTCGAATGCCACGGTAAACATCATGCGTTAATTGTAGTTTGCTTCCTTGTGCTCATTTACAATATTGTAATTTATATTTTTAGAATTAAATTGATGCTTGTCACCCTAGGAGTGCAAACCTTGACCTAATTGTAGCTTGTTGGTGCACTTAGATGAATCTAGATGATTTATGCTTTAATTGAACAAAATTGATTTGATTTATGTCCCGCATCTAAAATACAACTTTAGCCAAAGAGAACTTTAAAAGCACCTATTCACCTCCTGCTAGTCGGCCTTCTCGTCCTTACACTTGACGCCCGCACCACCGACGTCAGGCCTCTACCACGTGTTCTCTATCGCCTAAGCCGCTGCTGTCAATGCTGACACCGGTGAGAGGGAGATAGTGGCGGGGAGGAATGAGGTGATGAGTTAATAGGTCCTGATCATCCGATAGGATGATAACATCAATTGGATGAGAGCAACTTTGACGATATAGGCTTCTAACCGATCACGACCATAACACTAAGCAATCATTAAATCACACTTCGAGTCATTATCAACCATGCCAAGAACACGGTTGACCTGACCACGAAGGTCTATTTCTGCATGCAATCGAAGAACACGCAAGAACAAGATAACAAGCAATCTAAAATTACAAATATTTATGAATTACTGATAAGATGAGATTCTGAATAAGGATCTCGACCGGGTGGTCTATTTGACACATGCAGAAGATACAAGTTGCAACGAAGACGAACTAAATATAAACGAAATCCAACTAGACTAGAGGGGTGCGACCACCTTAAATAGGGGAGAGGGAGCCGCACATAGCTAGGAGATGGCGATGTGGTACTATTTATGGTATTGTTCACACGTGAACAGTACCACGTGAATAGTAGCCACCATATAGGCCAAGCCCAGTATGATTACAAGGTCAAAATTAGTCCAAACAGGTGACGCAGTACCATCTTTTGATGATTGCAGTGTGCATAGAAAGAATTTGGAGGTGAGGCTAGATCCGTTAGAAAGAGACGAGATAAGCTTTCAATCAAGTACTTGTGGAGCTCAAACAAACTTCGTATGTGAAAGTTATGCACGTTTGAATTCGGTGCTATCTCTGGAGTGATGCACGTTATGTGGTGCTGCATAAATATACATTTTCATCATTAGGTAGCATCATAGAGTTCATATAATATAAAGGCACTGATAAAAATGAGCTCACCTGACAATTTAAGGGAAGTGTACGAGCTCTTATAATTGGAATAGCAAGCATAGCAAATATTGTTGTATTCATAGGGGTCATGTCCTCATCATGAGGCGACAGCCATGTAGCGGAGCAGGTGACGCCACGGCGGGGAAGGAGGTGGCGAGGAGCCGAGAAGGCAGAGGCCGGGCTGGGGAGGGAGGAGGCAACGACCGAGCAGTGAAGCACAAGAGGGAGCCGGTGGCGAGGAAGGAGGAGGCGAGGAGCCAAGGTGGTGGCGGTTGGGCCGGGGAGGGAGGATGGGAGGAAGCCAAAGAGAGGGAGGACATAAATAAATAAATAAAGAGACAAAATGAGATAAATAAATAATTAATTAAATTAATTGAGATAAATAAATAAAGAGACAGGAAAAAGAATTATAAATATTTTAAAGATGTAATAAAGAGCTTTATTTATATTTACATGACTGCCTCATTAAAAACTTTGCCAAGTAAAAACTCAATTTGAGAAAACCATGGCTATGAAAAAAGTACAGCATATAGCTCTACATACATCACTATTCTAAGTGTCATTGTCCAGATAAAGGTTGTCGAATGAGTTCTCCAACTTTGTATTTTTTTTTTGATGAAATGTTGTTGTCGTGTGTCTACCTGTTCCCAGTCTTTGACTATAAGAAGTATTTCAACCATCTTATTCATGAGACTTGTTCTTCTCTCCTTCAGTATTATCCCAAAAAGGCTGAAGGTAGACTCAGAATAAACCATCAAGAATATAACAATAACACATCCCATGCTAGTATGGATAGCACTGAATATGTCATGTTGTACTCCTGCCGCCACTTTAAATTGTTGATATCCTCCTGGCATGACACCGTACCGCTGTCTAGATAGGAGAATAGCTCCCTAATGTTGTGCTCACTTTGTCTTCCTTTGGTGCATAACGTCGCATAAGAACCTAAATCTCCGGAGAAAGAACCTGCACCCCAGATCTTGTCCAACACGATTTTCTTCTTACCTATGATGGGTAGTGGTGAAGGTTGCTACAAGCGAACTCCCTGAAACTTTCGGTCAAACTTGTGATAACGATTAGCTAAGTACAAACAAGTGAGAAATAGCTACAATAGTCTATCCCCGCTGTATCACCTAGATATCAATGAATTGTTGAATCCTCGGAGTTGAGCTCTAGGATCAAAATAAATGCAAAAGCATATAAAATTGGAATTTCTTTCCAATATTTAAAATTTTTAGAATTCATAGAAAATATAGCCTCTCGTAAAACTATATCACTTCATTAGCCTGCAAGTGAGTAGCAATTGAAATAATATGATGCACAATTATAGGAGTGTTGGGTAATAAGCTGCAGACAAAAAACAATAGAATTATAAAATGTTCAACAAAAGATAGTAATCCCTCAGCAACATACCATTGCTGCTCAGTTAGTAGAGTATTATCTTGAAAGCTTTAGTAGTGTGTTTGCATAAAAACGGAAAATGTGCTCTTATAAGGTACAAGACTCTTAAGCATCATGTAAGTAGAGTTTCATCCTACCAGCATGTTCAAACTAAACTTTCTTGGATGTACACACATTATAGTGCAAAAGTTCTTATACAGAGCTATTTATTGGTTAGAATTATTTAGGTAAGATATTGCATCATGGAAAGCTTTATTATATGGTTCCAACCTCTTTCAACCACATTTAACTATCATATTAATAATATGACATGTGCATCGCTAATATAGCAAGAAGGATTCGATGTATGTACTGAATAATGGAGTGAAGCATTGTCTAAAGTTATTGCAAAAATTTTATTATTGAGACCAAAATCTTCCACAACTTTGACAATGCACTCTGCAATATTCTCACCAGTATGAGCTACATCAATTAATTTAAACCTTATAATTCTTTCTTCTAATTCCTAGTTTTCATTCACATAATGAGCAACTACACTAAGATAGTCCTTCCTAATTCGATCACTCCATATGTATGAGGTCAAGGCAATAGAAAATGTGCATGAATCGAGTAGTTCTTTTAGTTTTTTATGACCGTTATTGTAATACTTAACTAGATCTCTATTAGTTGTCTATCTAGACACTACAGTAAATTTAGGATTATGCGCAGTCCTAGTGTATTTTTTGAACATGGAAGACTCCTCAAAGCCTAAAGGTAGATTATGTGTAGCAATTAATCAACAAAGAGATTCTTGAGCTATCTCAGGACTGTATTCCCAAGTACATACCGTATCACCAGGGTTATATTGCAACTGCTTTTGCCTCATTGATGCTCCTTGTTTCGTCATACATCTTTGAGCATGTCTTATCAAGTGCCCCGTTTCACCTAAAGACTTCGTAGTCTTCCTTGTACGTCTTATTTAAATGTTCTCATACTTTTGATGTGCTGGACTTGGATCTCTTTGTTCTGGTGCTTGCAGACATAAAGGCACTCAAAGTGCCTGGTGATGGTACTACAATAGCCTTAGGCTCATTCCCCAGTTGAGGTGTACCCTCAAGTATTGGAGTCGTATCAGTCTCGAAGGCTACAAGGTATTCCGACGTGATGCCATAATCAGCAAGAGAAAAATGATCCATCGAGAAAACTACAATAAAAACTTACACTACTGTTCATTTCACCATACTATAAATAGTAAGAAATTAAGAATAATAAAAATATAAAAAAATCACTATGGCTATCTCTTTTACTGAATGCAGTCGGATTCCAAAATTTCAAATGTTTGGCAAAAATATTTTGAATTTTACCAAATGTTCACAAACTAGATCTCAATTTTCACAATACAAATGAGAGAAGAGATTGAGGGAGGGTGTATATTTATTTAAAAATCAATATTTTGTGATTATTTGATATTTTTTTATTTTTTAAACCTGTAATGACCAAAAACAATGAAAATTTTGAATTTTTGACTATTATTATGCCTTAACAGTCCTTAACTGGCCAAACAGACATAACTAGGTTGTGTCGTGTTGATTAGGCCTTAACGGGTTGGCCGTTAGCCCATTAGGCATGGCCCCCGCCTGCTAACCACCTCAGCCAGTCGGCCTCCTGCTGTGGCATCATATGTCTTGTGGTCCCCCCCCCCCCCCCCGCTTAGCCGCTTTGCTTCGCCTGCCCGACCACCTCCCCTACTCTGACGCCTACTCCCAGCCCACCTTCTCCGCTGCTCCCTTTGTTGCTCCTCCACGGGTGTGCCACTGGACACCTATCTCCTCCATCACTCGACCCGCTCCAACCTTGTTTGGTGCTTGGCCTACCCCCCACTTCTCTGACGTGCCACCTCCGGCCAGACCCTACTCTCTTCGCCACCCACCTCCTCGGCTCCTCTACTGTCACCACCCGCCAGATCCACTAGACCATCGGCGACTCGGCTCCTACATCGTCAGGCCTAACGGGTCGTGCTCACCTGTGCCTAGCACAATACGGTACTATATGTGCTGGGTCGAGGTAGCGACCCAAGCATGACAGCCGCATTGGGCACGATCGGCATGGCCCGTTTAGTCTTGGGTTATGTCGTGCCTAGGCCATGCCAACAGTATTATGCTTCGGGCTAGCACAATTAGCCCAACCCATTTGGCCACCTCTAAGAGGGAGGGGGAGAGAGGGAGGAGGAAGATGGGGGAGAAGAGGGAGATGACGGGTAGGCCCCACTGCCACATGTGAAAACTATTGCCACATATGCATCACATCAGTTGAAAACCAAGGTGAAATGGCTTCAGGGAAAAGTTGCCCGGCTTTAATTGTTGAGGGGCTTGGTTACCGCTTTTGTAATTAAGTGTTAAGTTTTAGACAAACATAATAGTTAAGGGAACAAGTAAACTTATTCCGCACCCATAAACAGAGCAAACGAATTTGGCTGAGAAACCGATCAAAGTCTGTTAAAACCGGTAAAGAATTGGTACAAATTAATGTGAATCGTTGTTAAATCGACGTTGAAACTTGAAACCACACAAGAATCCATATGCCAGTCCAGACAACTTTGATCGAAAACTGGTGGGATCCGGCCCCGCCTGCTCTCCGTGTGGTGTGTCCAAACTGCAAAGAACCTATGAGTTATATAAAGAAAACGTTCGTTAAAGAGAAAACCTTCCAATCTATATCTCCATAGAGGTACAGTTTGAAAATCAATTCATGTCAAAATTTGTGTACTCACAGTTGGATGATCAAAAGGTTTGAGAAAGGAGCTATAATGTTAGAACTTCGAAGTTACAAGAACCAGTCGGCAACTACTAGATCGAGAGCTGGTGATAGCAATCATATACATAAATTTTCTGAAGTGTGAGGTGGAAAACCACTTCCACCCTGTGCCAAGGGAAAAGCACAAGAAGGACCTTGTGAAAGTCTGGGTAGCAGCAGAAAGGGAGTTGTAGGCCATGATGACACCGAAAACTTAACAACACCAAAGGATCATGTCCCCCTCCAACTCAACTGGATCCAGACTTTAGAGCCAAAAAAAAACCCTGAGACAGGGAGCATGACTCAAGAGGAATCAAACATGTCCATAAGCATCCTTAAACCATGGAACATGCGCCGAAAGTTTGATTGGCTGAAAGAAATGCGGCTCTGGCTCATTAAATTTTGTTGAAAGGCAAGTCTAGGATTTATGTCTCCAATAGGTGAAGTTTCTTAGAGCAAGTATAATAAGAGGCTGTTGGTAGGCTGTATACTGAGGTGGAGGAGAGAGAAGAGAGGTGGGCTGTAAGTTTACAGCCAGCTGAAACACAAGAACTAAGAAACTTTGTGAGAGAAAAGTGTGGGTCATACAGCCTTCAGCTAGCTGTAAACTACTATATGAATAGGCTGATAAGTGGGCTGTAGGTGTCCATACAGCCAGCTGAAGGCTGTATTATTAGCCTTGCTCTTATGGAAACCTCATCGCATAATTATTACAATCCAAATAAAATCTTCTATCCGTAGGAGGGTCCAGTGTCCACTCTCATGCCTTTAACCATTAACTTCAGTACCTTCACCTTTCAACGAACACATTAGTTCACAAGAATAGATCGACAAAAGGGTTAAATCATGCACCCAATACATAAGGACTGCAAGCAAATACACATTTCTTGTGTCAGCGAAAGCATAGAGTCATCATGTTAAATCATGCACCCAATATGAGCAAGCCTTTACGATTTTTCTACAAAAAAGGTTTCAGCTTTCCTACAGCATTGCAGTAAACTGTACTCTAAACAAGTTCAGTCAATGATGAAAGATGTAATTCAGAGATCATTAGGCCATCTTACCAGATCTCCAACTTTAGTTTCCTTAGCTTTTCCTAAATGATAAAGAGGAAACAGTGACCCAAAAAGCCTGTGTTTCCTATTGTGTGCTCCCTGGAGTACAAATACTAGGAGGCTCACAGGAAAACTCTGCTGTCTTGTTGCACTCTTTTTAGCTAATCTTGAAGTGTCCACCACCATCATGGTATGTAGTGCTCACTTGCACCTCCCCTTGTCTTTTAATAGCCAAGAATTCTGTTCCAAATTGAGCTTGACCTGACTTTAAAGACTGTTCTGATTGATCTTAGTACTTCTTCAGAGCTTGAGCTGAGAAGTGTGATGGGTAATGAGATGGGCAACAACAACGTCACCGGTCAACAAGGTATGCATTTTGCTAAATACTATCTGCTATCTAGGAATGAGTTTAAATATTTCACTGATGAGCTTATTTTGCAATGTTTAGTTTCAGAAGAGACGGCTAAGGGTTTCAACAAAACCATCGACCATTTGGATGGTTCACCTGGGCTCAACAACACAAATGGTGAGAAAAACATGGTTGGTAGTCTACAAGTTTCAGGTTAAAATCCAATGCAATTTAATTTTGAATTGAATCACCACTATAAATCTATGATCACTCATTTGTCTTCTGTTTATGTTAGATAAGGAGAAGGATGGCACTGAGGATGTAGACATGTCGAAGTCCTTAAAGGGCCCCATCATCTCCAATGGTGGAGATGAGCACATGGCCTTAGATCAAAAGAATTCATCCACTAAGAATGAAGACTTAGATGAGAAGAACAGGGGCTCACTTCAGGATCACACATCAACACAAGATGATCAGAATATTAACTTACCTACAGAAAGAGGTTAGTTCAGCCGTCTGATTTGGTTTCTAGCTAGCTTGTTTTGTTGTCTTCATATCATTTTATTAGTTGCTTTAGTATAAGTCATTAAAGAAGCATGGTGTACTGTGAAAAATTTAGAAATAGTGATTTCAGTATGACACAGAAAGATAAATTTAGGGATTCCAGTAAGAGTGCAAACTTGCTACGCAAATGAGTAGCTACCCCCTTAGTAAAAAGTACATAATGCTTCAATGAACAACTATACTTGAACTTCAGAATCTAAAATGGATCACTATAAACATAAGCACCACTCTGCATTTAGTCCTGTTTTCCTATAGCACTATAAATTCTCGTAATAAAATCAAGCAATCTGGCACAGATGATGAACCACTGAAGAACAAGGAAACTGAAACAACCACGAATTCTATAGAAACAATTGTTGCTGTCAGCACCACAATTGAAGATATGACAAGCAATAAGTATGGTTCAACGTCCGATGAAAAAATTAAAAACCTTGTACATGAGACTAGAGAGAGAAGTGAAGAAAGTACCATAGCTGATTCCCGCTCGTCGTTAGAAGAAAATATTGAAGGGTTGCTAGAAGATGAGGAGGAATCTTGCAGTCATGAAGTTGCAGTGGTGGCTGGTAATCTAGTTGGAGAAGATGCAGTTGAAAACCTAGAACAAGGACACACTGGGGTGTCAACAGTAGAGGATCAATTGATGCCAATCAAAGGAGAAACTACATCATCAACTGAATCAATTATCACTGATTATCTTGATGCTGATGATTCTGAGATTAAGGAGGTTGTCATAGAAGAAGAGCCTAGAGAAAGAGACAATTCATCGTATGTGCAACCAGCAGATGACACCAACCAAGAGACACCCAAGAATGATAACACTGGAATACCAGAAGAGAAGGAAGAAATCTGTGAAATAAACAAACTTCCAACAGTAGAGACTGTGATTGAAAGTGGTGAAGTACTAGACGAAGATAAGAAGATCCGTGGGTTGGAAAATCAGGACGGAGACATTCCAAAATGTAGTGCATCTGGTGCTCTTGGTATTGAAGTTGATTCAAAATTTCAGTCATCTTTAACAGATCCCAGTGCAAAAAATGACAGAGAATCGGTGAAACATGAAGTAAATAAGAGTGTAGCTGCTGCAGGACAGATATCACATTCTGTAAGAACAACTGTGGAGCGTAATGTAATTGAAACAACACACAGAGAGCAAGTGGCAATGGTTGACAAAGCTATTGCAGTGCAGAATCTATCAGATAATTTTGAGGGAGAGACAGAATTTGATGGTATCCATGACTTAGTCAATCTTGTTGAGATCAATGGAAAAGATTTTATAGGATTAGACTCATTTTTATCTTATCACCTTCCTATTGTGAATGAAGAAAAGTTACCAGCAGAAGTCAATGAAGAAGAATTAGTTCCACCTATGACTGCAAAATCCTCTCCTCTTCAATTAGTAGAAGATTTTGACAAGAAGGGAGATATAAAGCCTGATAGCTCAGATAGTAATGAAGAGACCATCATCTCCACATATGAAGAAAAGATTATAGATACACAAGAAACTATGAACAGCTCACAATGTGATCAGCCTCAACAGATACTGCTTGAAGAAGAACATGAAGTTGTGAAATTTGAGAGCAGCGAGACTCTTAGCACTTGCATCCAGTCGGTGGAATACAGTTCAGCGACAGGCATAATCTTCCCTAATGGATCCAACAAGGAGAGAGAAAGTGCATCTGCTACAGCCATAGGTTTTACTTTTGAATCCAACCAGGAGAAAGTCACAGTGACTGTAGGGTTTACTGCTGAATCCAACCAGAAGAAAATCACTGCAAATGCTGAAAAGGCTAGTGAGGAACAGTGTCTGCTTCAGACAGCACCTCCACGAAGAGATGCTGGTGAAGAGACTCCATTACTTCAGAGAGCAGAAAACATGAGTTCTTTCAGTTCTTCTACTAAGCAGAACAACAAAGTAGTCGAGGACATCCCAGTGGCGAACATAGCTCTGATGCAAGCTAAAGATGAAGCTGATGAAGAATCTGCGAAGATCCCACTGTTGAGCCCCACGGAAACATCAGGAGATTTCAGAGCACCAAATCACTCTGCAAAAAACAAGAAACCACTTCAGAGCTTAATGATAGAGGACAGGGTTTGTATGTGGTCTCCATTGAAGGAACAACAACCGGTTCCTAAGAACAGCACCATGGTTAGTTCTCCCAGAAGCAAAGGAAAGCAGAAGTCAAGAACTTCCTTTTTTGCCGGCTGCATGTGTTGCAACACAGCTACGAACTGATGTATGGTTCCATGTGTTTTCTTTTTCTTAAATTTTCAGTGCTTGGTTGATTACTTTGTCCTAAAGGTTTGATGCTTGAGTTCATTTAGTTAAGATTATCTTGCAGTTGTCGGAAATTTTTGAGATACCACAACTTGTATTTGATTGGAAGTTTGCAAAATTGTCTTCTGTTTTATATTAGTGTATCTGATGAGAAGAATGAATGCATTGGGGTTTATATCAACAATAATGAGTGCAGTGCTCTAAAGGGTTGTCAAGTTACATACATCATTTGCATACTACACGGCATATAGCATTGCGACATTAAATGGCTCCACAATTGTTTATCTATGCCCAAAATAAGGACACATCCATAAGGCATAAGCATGACATACCTTGCAATCATCAAAAACAGATCAAGTTAATCAAAATGATTTTGCTAGCACATTCTCTAAGATATAAACAAACAGAGCTAACCCTTTCAAGAGAATTACTAAACCAAATTTCCAATAAGAGAATCAAACCTTTAACGAGGAGTTCCAAAATGTAGGATGCATTTCACTAGGATAAGATTGAATTTAATTGTTCATGTGTATATTTGTTCATAGATGGATAATTTATTTCATTTCAATTAATTGATTTGTGAAATTAATGTTCTTATTTTTTAAATGAATGAATGTGAATTAGATATATATACTATGTTGACATACTTATTTCAGAGGGCATGGTTAGTATTTTCTGAATCTAGCCAATTAACATAAATAGATTTATGAATAGAAAAAAATATTATAAACGTTTATTAATTTGTAACCGTCTTAATAGTCAACTATCATAGACGGTTTTTTTTTGTAGAAACCATCTGTGATATATGATTTATCACAGATGATTTCTACTATAAACCATCTGTGATAGCAACATATCATAGACTGTTTGTAGTTGATACTGCCTGTGATATATCAGTTATTATAGACGATTTCTAATACCAACCGTCTGTGATAGTCAACTATCACAGACGGTTTTTAGTAGAAACCGTCTGTAAAAACCTACATCATAGATAGTTCGAAAGCTGTCTGTGATGACCTCATATCATTACTGATCTATAAATTTAGATGACTCACAAAACCGTCTGTGATGACGTTTTTGAGCCGACTATGATGATCTTTTCTGCAGTAGTGAAGTGAGGAGTCTTTGGCTGTTCATCTCTCGTTAGTTCATTGATTTTTCTCATTGATCGATGTCGAGATCAAGAAATGAGAACAGACGACGCCGGAGGAGACGGGGTTGATGCTGAGCGTGATCTCCGACAACATCTCGGCGTCGACGACGCTGGCGTCGCTGTGCATCACGCTGGGCTCGCTGATCGGGTTGCTGAGCAGCAGCGCGTCCAGGGCGCTCATGGCCGGCGTCGTCTACGGCGATGGTCAAGTTCATCTCGCTCCCCATGTGCTTCCTCGCCTCCTTCACCTGCTTCATCCAGTCTGCAAGGCACTACGCGCACGCGAGCTTCCTGGTGAGCACGCTGGGCTCTGACGTGCCGGTGAGCTACGTGTAGCACGCGGTGATCCGAGGCGGCAACTTCTGGGCGGCGGGGCTCTGGGCGCCCTACTTCGCCACGACGCTGCTCGTGTGGGTCTTCGGGCCCGTGCCGATGCTCGCCTGCTCCGTGCTCACAGTGGCCGTGCTCCACCTGCTCGACACCAACTCCGTGCCGCTGCACCACCACTGGTTCACGGCGAGAAACAAAGGAGTAGTACTGCAGCAGCCTGTGGCTGCTGCGAGATCGACCTGCAAGGCGAGCCGGCTTCGTATCTCAGCTGATGATGGGGAAGATTAGTTATGTCATGCATGATCTTGGAAGTTTTTGCTGTAGCTGAAAATTGAGTGCGGAGCTGAATGAGATTTCTGAATTACAAAGAATTGGCTACAGTTTTTTTATACCAAATGTATGCTCGGTGGTTTTGCTGTGCATTGTAGTGATAGTTGATGTCAAGATCACCTATCACTTCAGAATAGCTGATAATCTGAGATGCCCCATTTGAGTCCAATTTTTCTTAAAACAGGTGAAAATGCAAGGGTATTCAAAGAATGTAACTTGGTTACTAGAGAACCAAGATCATGCCACAAAGCATGCCCAGGAAGAATTCATTCTTGGTCTGTTGAAACAATGCAGTTAGGTTGGTCATCCTGTACTCATTGTCTTGCATCGGTCCAAAGTTTGACGACGTAACAGACGCACACCCCTCATCAACCGTATTCCACAAAATCACACTAACTTTAACCAACACTACTATCCTTTTGATTATATTAGCAGTACACAATAAAGCATTTACACTAACCAATACTACTATCCTTCTGATTATACTAGCAGTACACCAGAAAGAATTGAACAGTAAGCCAAGAATTGAACAGTAAGCCACAACAAGTAATCCAAGGAAAAATTTGCCACAACCATACTGCAAACAACTCATATAAGACATCAACCACTGCAATTATATCACCAACTTCAAGCATCCAGTACACTAACATAAACCTTATGTAAAAATGATGGAATCCGCTTATCTAAATGGGAAAAAGATCTTGTAGGCCCACCTGTCAGTCACAAACTCACAATCCTTAGCAAATTTCGCAAAATTGAGATAGGTGAAACGGTTACACAGTTACCAACAAGAACCAATTCCAGCTGGTTTTTGGAACCCTGTCTACAAGAAGTTTGATACACTGGCCAGCACATGTGATGCTAGTTTAGAAGTACAAAAATAATGCCTGGGATGAAAGCATGGTGAATACAAATAGGCTTAAAAATAGTGTCAGAATATGAAAACATACGCTGATAAGAAACATGAACCTTTAATGCGAATATTGTACATCTGTATGAAGTACACAATATAACCGTCTAAATCTCTTGCTGACTACCAGTTACAGATGACATTTACCGAGTAGAACATAACCCCTCACTATATGAAATATATGATATAACATCGAATACTGGCGATGAAGGAGAGGCGGCGGCAGCGCCACCGTTGTGTCACAACAGTAACACTGCGTAAGACACTCTTGCAACAAGAGTGCCTTATGCAGTGAACCATGGCGTCATAACCAAAGGTGGAGGAGCTCAGAGAGGTAGTCGGTGTCGTTCGGGAAGGCGGTGCTTCGATCGATTTGGGGGAGTTAGGCGGTGTTTCGGTTGGGAGTGTTTAGGGGAGGCATGTGGGCAGCACATAAGAGTATTGGGTAGCGGAGCCGATCAGTAGTTGAGAGGTCATGATGCCGCTTCAGTTTGAAAATTTGAATAAAGGTGGCAAGATTGGGCAGCGAATTATCACAGACGATTTTTAATACAAACCATTTGTGGTGACTTAATTATCATAGACGGTTTTTAATGTATACCGTCTGTGATATTTAATACATACCATCTGTAAAATATCACAGATGGTATGCATTACAAACCATTTGTGATATTATCTCTTCACAGACGTTTTTTAGCGTTGGCAGCAACATAGATGGCCTCTAAACCAAAACTGTCTGTAATTGTATTTAATCCTGACGGTTTTGATTAACCATCTATGATGAAGTGTCTAGTATTAGCTTTTTTGTAGTAGTGCTACACAAACACTTGCACTAATATGTAGTGCCATGAACCCATGTTTGCAAACTACTATAATGTATAGCCTGTTCCTACTTGACCATACTTCCTAGAAACCCAATTCTTCAGAGTTATACTATCCTGACAAAGTTCCAATTTTGCATGCATAATTAGGTTTCAACTGCCGAATTCCCAACATTTCACTCTCCTTAAATTTTCCAACAAAATGATCTTGGACTAGATGTTGCCCATGGGTGATGTGATGCACACAAATGAACCCCTTCAAGAAAATTACAACTTTGCAAACTCGAATTGCACTTCTCTAACATTGGATCAAGAGACTGTGACTACCAAAAGCAAGAAATCAAGAACATATCAATTTATACCTCCAGCTGCAGCCGTGTCATCACCTAGAGCCTTGCCGGCACCGCCTCCACCCCCTCCCTTGCCGCCACTGCCCCCCTATTCCCGGCGCCGCATCCCCCTCCTCCCTTGCAGCTGCCGGATCCGCCTTCCATGAAGCCAGCGCCGGTGGATATACAAGAATGTGGATTGAGGAGCTTTCGGTTTCTTGTGGATTGGAGAATGACGGAGCTTTGGGATTGAATTGGGCTGGAGGCTTTCATTGATTGTGAAAACCTAGCCGCCGCTCGGACGCTCGGTCAAGAAGGAAGGAAAGGAGTCGGCGAGTCGCGAAGGAGATTTCGCTTCATGTGAAAACCTAGCCACCGCTCGGTCAAGATGGAAGGGAAGAAGTCGGCGAGTCGCAAAGGGAACGGCGCAACGCGCTCTTGTGCCGGGCGGTAGTACACTAGTACCCTCATTGTTTTGTTCAATTTGGGCTTTTCTTGGGATGAGCCGAGAAAACTGAATTTTGCTGAATTTTGGTCCGAAATTGTAATCTCAGGCTTGCGCTCAAGAGCACCATGGGATTAAAACAAACAGTTAAATCATTTCTGGATGGACATAAATCCTCAAGCCAAGTCCAACAATTGTTGCATGGATCGATCACTCGCATGGCACTGCCTACTTTTCGCATTATTTTTTGTTATAGATGTACAACTTAGGATTTTAATTCTAGTGTCCACTTGTGCCGAGTGCTTAATTTTATGATGAACATCTTCCTATTACTCAATAATTAGTGCCCAAATGCTTCAGAAATCAGAGTGCTTGTTGTATGGTGAATTGGCGATCGTTCGTAAACTCGACTTGGTTAATGTGGCTAGATTTTGAGCCAGATATATTTCTGGTGGAAATGGAGATGTATCAAAACCAACAGATTGAAAGCCACACCAGTACTTCAGGAGAGGTTGTACCCCTTTCGCAATGTGGTAGCCAGTTTCCTCCATGAGTTGATGCTTGACAGGCTGATCAAAGAATAGATGCACAGACATATCAAAGAACCAATACTCGATTTTGGCCCCATAATCATGGTGGGAGGCAACTTTGCTTTGACATTAGAGACGATAGAATTCTACATCGATAGGAAACACTTCATGATCTCTACCAGGAGATTCGCATCATCATCTCAACCGAGCAACTGGTTGCAACTCAAGGTAGAATGTCTTTGATCGGTTGGGTTCTGATGAATCCCATTAGGTTATAGACGCAAGTGCTCACCGACAGACCACAACCCTATTTATTCGCGAAGAAGGAGGTATGATCCCATAACTGGCTGTTGAGCTTTTTTTAGTAGGCCTTCAAGCGGGTCACCTGGCTAGAGAAGTTTCGACCAGCTAACTTGGAGAAGTTTGACGAGAGTCAAAACCTATTGGAGTTCCTTCAAATCTATACAGCCACAATTCATGCTGCTGGAGGAGATCACAACGTCATGGTGAGATACCTTCCCACCATTCTTGAAGGATGACCTGATCTTGATTGCTTAACCAACCAATTGAATCGATCTACACTTGAGAACAATCCTGTGACCTCTTGTTGGCTAACTTCCATGGCACCTATGACTCCCTGGAAAAGAAGATGACCTTACACTGAGACAAGCCATCAAAAGGTTCAATCGGGTTCGCAATTCCATTCCTGAAATTTCATATTCTTTCATCATTAGGGCTTTTAGGCAAGAAGTATGAAGCTGGAGGTTCACAAAAGACATAAATTTGTGTCATCCTCAAACCACTCTTGAACTCTTCAACATAGCCAATCGATACGCTACCACTAGTGAAGCGGTAGAATGGAACTGAGCGACCAATCGAGGTGACTCATGTTCTCAACTAGCCAGCAAAGAACAAAAGAAGAGTGGCAAATCTAATCAAGCCAAAGGCAAGTCTAGCAAAAGGGGGAAAATCACAATCAAGCAATTCCAAGGAGGTTCTTGCCATTATTGGAAAAGATGGCAAGACTTCAAAGCAGTATCCTGAATGGGGCAAACAAATAAACTCTGATGAAGAACTCAAAACGAAGTGGTGTCCACTTTCATCAAAAAGCAGGGCACGATCTGTGCAACTGTCCCGTGTTCCAGTGCAAGCTTGAAGATTGCTACTCTGGTAAGGGTCCTTTCCCAACTATTCCTAAAATAGGGGAGTCTAGTGGCAAAAAAAAGCAATGATGAGGACGAAGACATGCCATTCCAAGACCTAAACACACCATCGATGTTATCTTTGGTGGTTCATAAACCTATGAATCCAAAAGACAACTCAAAGTTGTAGAACGAGAGGTAAACTCACTAGACACACTAGCTATGATCTCAAAACTAGTGAAGTGGGCAGAGATGCCTTTGTCCTTTGATAAACAAGATCATGTAATCCCCTCCACTCGACTATGTAGATTTCCTATTGTTGTTGAACCTATGATTTATAATTGCAGGGTTAATCATGTCTTCATTGATGGGGTAGCTCTCTAAATATTTTATTTACTAAAGCTCTAGATGAAATGTAAGTACCTAGAACAAAGATCAAACCGGTAAGGTACACTTTTCATGTGCCAGGACCTAGAATTTGCATTCCAAATTCATATGTATTTTCTATGCTAGTCCTATAATCAGTAGGTAGCACGCACATTCAACATTATCAGTATCACATAAATACATGATAAATAAAAGAGATAAAATGACATGATGTAATTAAATAAGCGAAGTTAAGTATTAGCGACTAGTTTTACAACACAAAGGTCGATCGGGCAAATAGTTCAAAGGTCATAAGTATTGCAGTAAAAATAAGATAAAAGTGAGTCACAAAAAACTAGTTAGCATGCCTCAACCTTCTCACAAGCAACTAACTAGGTAACCACTAGTAATCTGTGTCACCATCACTGAAACTGATGGCCTAAAATTAAAGTAACCAACTATGAGGCCATCCTCTTCTTGATTTGATATTGTTCAACAAGAAATTGTGAGTACAAGATTGTACTCCACAAGACTTTATAGCAAAGATTAATAATATGCAAGCTGAGTAAGGAAGGTTGTCTAAATAGTTTGATTTAACACAACACCATACTTTTAATTCCAATATAGAGTAATAGATTGTAAATCACCAAGTGTAAGAGCATTTAACATTTGACAAAAAAATAATAATAAGGCATGAATATCCATAAGTAAGCAAGTGGCTTGCTGACCTAATATCAAAATAGTGGCAAAATCGTTTTGCCAATAACCCATGCATAGCCATCCTATCTTTTCATTACTTGAATCATTTTGTCAAAAAACTACTAGGGTAGAGGGTTCAACAAGTCATTCATGACCGGGGACACGTCTATTCGAATAGATTTATATACTACAAAGATTGCACAACTTTACCCACACGACATAAGCATCCCATCATGTTAACCATGTCAAGCGATACCAACCATTACCCATTTTGAGAGTTATGAAAAAGACTTTACATTACTAGCCCTAAAAACAAACCGTGTTATGATACCTTCTTAAGATATGAAAAGCTCTCCAAGATTTTAAGAACTCATATATTGTGTCGGTAAGCTTTATGATTCTCACAAAGCCCCTATGATTATGGAGGTTCTCTGTCATGTCCACACTAGCTCAATTCACCTGTCCACTACCACCCGCGGTTTGATTGCTAGAACATGGCAAATTACTATACTAGGGCATCCCCATATGAGGCACATGTGATTTGCATTGATATCTTGGATCTAACTACACCATAGACTTGATTGGTGACCCGGGCGAGACAGCCACAAACTAAGGTCCCGTGCGACAGCACCGGTTTCTACAAACCATTCACGTAAGTCCAAGACATGTTTTAATTTGTTTTGGACCAATACACATGTATCTCCCATTTTACATGATTTTTTTAACAAGTTTCCCAACCTAGACGAAATAATAGCGATAAGCATGGCTAAGCACAACTAGTTTGATTCACCTAAAATTCCATGATTATTTATACCAATAGTGGATAACAATACTAAGGTGACAATGATGAGGATAACAATTTATCAAGGTGGGATCAATGCAACAATTGGATATAGCTATCAACCTTACCAACATAGCAATTTTACCAAAATTTACACGCATCCATAATTTTACCGCATTGGACCGCTGCAATGGTGGTGACGATGTACCCTTCCTTGGGATTTGGTTCCATTGCATCTCCTAGAATTTGCCAATCAACCACTTCCTTGGGCTTTAGCGTCCCCTTCCCCACTAGCTCCTTGAGCTTTTCTTCGGTCACTATGAAAGGACCCCACGATTCTCCAACCACACTCTTTGCCATCTCACCTGAATCGCCTGAACTAGCATTGGTTGAAGAATCGGTAGAAAGTATAAACTAGAACCCTAGATCTGGAATCTCAGGAAGCGAGGTAGGGTAAAAGGTAAATGCAATTTTACCCCCTTTGTGTTTTTATTTGTAGACCTTGTGGACAGACAACCGCCACATCATCGGTTACTGTTTATCATGGCCCTTCATATTCCCAAGGAGTTGAAATACTAACTGTCCAACAGTTAAAAGTGCTTACTGGTTAAAAATAACTTATTCAATCCCAACCAAAGACAATTTTCCGACTTGTTGGTTCTGGTTGAAGATGTTTATTACTTATTTATCCTGTTTTTATTCCAATCATTTTGGTAAATGACTTTACTTGGGATTAGGGGGCTAGCTGATGGGGATATAATATTTCTTTTATATTATATTTAATATTTTACCTCCGCTGGTTTTAGAACCCGTATATATTAAAAGTGGTTAAGAAAGAATATTCCTAAAGGATACTCCATATGGACTACAGAAGGCTTCCCTTTACCGAAGAAACCACATGTGCAAATCTTTAAACAAGTGGTTAACTATCCCTTTTCTCTCTATGATAATAATTGACTCAAAAGGATGGTGCAATCAACTACAAAGATCTCTCTGACAACAATCGTCGCTTCCAACCAGTACTGCCTGCACGTGCGTCTTCTTCAAGAATCGTGGGGCATCTCTTCCAACATGACCAACTGCCACCTCTTCGCTGACTCTATAAGGAATTGATCGAGTAGAGGATAGGGGCAGACCCAGCACAAAGTTTGAGTGAGGCACTCTCTTTGCAATTTCAAAAAACTACATTATTTTCTTTGCAAATATACAAAATTTACATGCAATTTAGAAAATTGAATAAGGGCATGTGCCCCGACTAGCATACACGTAAGTCCGTCCCTAATAGAGGATATGACATATCGCTCTTATAATCTACCTTCTGTTTTTTATACATCACGTCTTTAGAACACCATGTAACAATAAAACTATATATTAGGAGCCCCAAATTCTTGGCTCTACTATAATACGTAAGGTCGACGTCCCAAACATCGACACCTATCACGGTCCATACTAAACTGGTGGATCCTAGTTCCTCAACATGACCAGGGCGGAATTGGGCCCCCGGCAAGGTAGGCTAGAGCCCGGGGCGTGAAAAAATTATCAATGTATAGCCCAGGTTAGCCCGGGGTATTTTGCTATTATTCGCCCGGTAGCCATGCGGCCGTCTCGTCGCGGCCCACTCACGCGCCCATCTCCACGCGCCGCGCAACCCGCAAACCCTAGCGCAGCGCCGCAGACCGCGACGGCAAGACGCGCGAAGGCTCGCTCATCCACCGCCTCGTCGCGGCTCGCCTCATCGCCTCATCCGCCTCCTCGTCGCCTCGCGCTCGCCCGCCGCCTGCGTCGGGCGTCGGCGATTCGTCGCATCCGCGCCGCCTCGCCTGCGTCGGGCGTCGGCGCCTCATCGCCTCCGCCCTCGCCTGCGCCGCCGCCGCTCGCCCGCGCCCGCTGCTGTCGCCTCGTCTCGATCTCGCCGACTGCCGCCTCGCCTCGGATCTCGTCGCCGCCGCCTCGTCGACCGCCGCCTCGCCTCGGATCTCGCGACCGCCGCCTGCGTCGCGTCGCCTCGCCTCGGATCTCCGCCGACGCGCCGCGTCGCGTCCGCCCCTCGCTCGTCGCCTCGCGGCTCGCCTGCCTCGAGACTCAAATCCGGCGACACCCCTCGCTCCTCTGGATCTGCGCCGCCACCTCGGGCGGCCAGCGCGGCGACCGCATCGCCCACTCGCCCCTGTTGGCCGCCTCCGGCCTCGCACTGCTTTGCGAGAGTCGCTGTGGAGTGTGGAAAACTCTCGGTGAGACATTGTGCAAAACTGAAATTCTGATTGCCATTGCCATGGAATGTGATGAACTGAATAACAGATGATTGATTGATTGATTCTAGATTTCTAGGCTTCTAGCTAATATGTTGAAATGTGATATTTTCCATGGAATGTGACAATGTGTGATATTTTCCATGCAAAACTAAAAATCCTGATTGCCAATTTGCCATGGAATGTGTGATAATTGATATCATTCTTGTCTCAAAAACTGAAAAATATTAGTGTTTTATGCTTTAAAAAATATCTGAATTTTCATTTGAGAAAACTAGGAGTTATTAGTCAATACAAAATGAAGCGACGAAGATATTGTCATCTTATTTTCAATGAAGCACAATCGAACGAAACACGTAAAGCAGGAGCTAGTAATACGTATCAAAATAATCCTTGTGTTGAAGGGATGAGATCACGTAAGAAATAATTATCTCGTGCTAGTGGTAAGTTAGCTTCTTATAAATGTAAACTTCGTGTTGTTCGTATTTATTCATACACTGTTTGATTTACTCTCATGTTGTCTTTACAGGTTCTGGTTCATGTCCAACTATGAATGAAGAAATGACAGGATAGGATAGAGAGCAAATCTTCGTAATTTAGGTACTCAAATTGTATCTCTATTATGTTACATTTTTTTATGATGCCATATTTTTTTATTATGTTTATTTGTTTAGTATTGAACTCAAATTTTATATCAGTAATGCAATTAGCCAATTATGATATACTTTTGTTATATCGTGGCATGGGTATAAATTGGCGTTAGTTTTAGGTTGTTAGAGTTCAGCCCGGGGCGTAACCAAATCCTGGTTTCGCCACTGAACATGACCATTCTTCCTTGTTTCTAAAACTTGTACCAAAAGGATTGTACCGTACGACTTGTGAGCTTAGTGGAACGACGAAATCATGACTAGGGTTCTACTACTATTCTAGAAACCACAACTCCAGTGATCAATCATCTCTGACCAAGCAATGCCTATTTAACTGTGTTCGTCGCGCCGACCTGATTTCACGCTTCAATTAATTCACGTCGGCGACAAAGGCCGTTAACTATACGCATCATCACGTGCGTGGCGACATCGTTCTCACCACACGGGGGATTCACTTCGGAGTGGAGTCCAAGGTAGGCGCACGGACGCGGGATTCACTTCGCAAGAGAGAGAAGGAAAAAAAAAAGGGATAAAAATTCAGCTAGCCGCACGCGCCGCTTTCTGCTGGGCCCCCCTGAGCGAACTTTCCGTGGACTCCAAACACCACCTCATTTCGGCTCCTCGTTTCCGTTGGGCATTGGATGCTTGCTCTCTGCGGCCGTGATTTATAATTTTTATTAAAATTTTTAAATTTTAGCTGCTTATGATAGAGATTATGGAAAAAAGATATTCGTAAGTAATTTTAGCTGATGCAAATAATGGGCTTTCATGTATACTATAATTATCTTATATAACCTGTCTTGAAAAAATATCTTGCTTGAAAGTTAGGTGCTATAGCAAAAGCTAAAACTGATTTCAAAAGCTGGATATAACATTTCTAGCTTCTAGTTTCTTAATTTCGTTCTTTCTACCTTTTTTGTCTTTTCTTTTTTTGTATTACTTTGTATTGTTTGTGATGGGTTAACCTATTTTTTCTATTTTTAATTTTATAAACTTAATTACGTCAAAAAAACATCAATAACTATAGTACAAACAGTTAAAAATAAACTATAATAATAAAAAAGCCAAATAAGCAGCCACGCGTGGGCATGTGGCTTCAAGGTGCGCCCGCGGCCTACCGGTCAAACTAACCGCGCCCGTGCGTGACGACCATTCTCCTCGGCCCATCCACACGTGCACCCCGAACCACCGCGCGCACGTATATAAGCGCGGATGCGCGAGCTGAGGCACCGGCATGCAAAAATGCATCACAACTAATCCCTGAACCATGGATGGCGATCCGTTCTACTACGGCCAGGACGACGGCGACGACTACCTGATAAGCCTCGGCCTCCTCCCGCCGCCGGCGGTACAATACCAGGGAAGCGCCTTCGCGGCGTACCACCAGCGGCGGACGGTGGCATCGTTCGAGTCCCTCAGACGGCAGTACTCCGAAAGCGGAGCAAACGTCCACCGGAGAATGCACGGGTACCTGAGGAGCATTGGTGACCCCGCGGCGCCGTCCTTGGAGGCGCAGGCGCCGCCGCCGGCGGGCGAGTCGATCGAGCCGCAGGTGCCGCGCAGCTCGCGGTTCCGGCACATCATGCGGGAGCGGCTGCGGCGGGAGCGCCTCAGCCAGGGCTACGCCGACCTCCACGCCCTCCTGCCCCCCGGCCGGGCATCAAAAGTTAGTCGCATACACACACTTCCATTTGCACGTGCTTTTCGGTCGGCCGGTCGCTGCAAGTGACTCGAGCATATCTGTACGTGCGTAGGGTGCCAAGAACTTCATCGTTGGGGCGGCGACCGACTACATCAGGGAGCTGGAGGGGAGGAAAGGGTGGCTCCGCGAGCGGAATGAGGAGCTGGAGCGGGCGCGTGATCAAGGTCCAGATTAGCCGTTGGGCTAATCTGGGAGAGATCAATCTAACATTCTCCCCCTTGATCTCCTTTATGCTTTAACTTTAATTACTTTTGACTTTACTCATTCCATCACAGATTAGTGTATAGAGCATGTCTCATCGTCACGGTCAATCGTCGATAGATTCAACAGCTACAATACACCTCTCTTGTTCTGAAATAGTTACTTTAATCTTTTGGGCAATCTTTTAGTTCAGGAATCATAGGCTTTCCCTTAAACCCATGCCGCTACATGTTCTCTTGAACACGTTGGGTGGTAAGCCTTTAGTAAGCGGATCCGCTAACATCTTTGCGGTACTTATATGCTCTAGACTTATAATTTGATCCCGAACTTTATCTTTCACAACATAGTACTTTATGTCAATGTGTTTGGCAGCACCACTTGACTTATTGTTGTGGGCATACGTTACTGCGGGTTCATTATCGCATTACAACTTAAGTGGTCTATTGATGTCGTCAACCACTTTTAAACGGGTATGAACTTCTTTAGCTTGATTCACTGCCCGTAGCCTCATAACATGCTACAAACTCGGCATACATTGTGGATGATGTAGTGACGGTTTGTTTTGAGCTTTTCCACGATATAGCTCCTTTAGCGAGTGAACACATATCCGGATGTAGACTTTCTATCATCTCCATAAAATCGAATCAGATACCCCACTATATCGAGTGAGTCCGATCTTACATATGTCATCATGAGGCCTTTTGTTCCTTGCAAATAACGCAAGACTTTCTTTATCAATTTCCAATGTTCTATTCCAGGATTGCTCTGGAATCTGCCAAGTAACCCGGTAACAAATGCTAAGTCAGGGCGTGTGCACACTTGAGCATACTGTAAGCTTCCGACAGCTAAAGCATATGGAACCGCTTTCATTTGATCGATCTCATTTGGTTTCTGGGCATTGAAAATCCCCATATCTGTCGCCCTTGACTATAGGTGCAGGTGAAGGACTACATTTATGCATACCAAATTTCTTTAAGACTTTCTCTATGTATGTCTTTTGTGACAGTCCCAATATCCCCTTGTTTCTATCCCGGTGAATTTCGATCCCTAGAACGAACGAAGCTTCACCAAGATCTTTCATATCAAAGTTTGAGGACAAAAACTTCTTTGTCTCCAGAGTGTGATCGACATCACTACTAGCTAGTAGGATATCATCCACATACGTGATTAGGAAGATAAACTTCCCATCTTTAAATTTTGCATAAACACGCTTGTCCTCTACATTCTCTTTAAACCCAAATTTTCTTATTGTACTGTCAAACTTCAAGTACCACTGTCTTGAAGCTTGCTTTAACCCATAAATCGATTTCTTTAGGCGGCATCCTATTCTTTCATTTCCTTCCACGACAAAACCTTTCGGTTGTGCCATGTAAACATTTTCCTCCAAATCCCCATTAAGAAATGCCGTCTTTACATCCATCTGATGTAACTCTAAATCATAATGTGCTACTAATGCCATTATGATTCTCGAAGAATCTTTACATGAGACTAGAGAAAATGTCTCATTGTAATCAATCCCTTCTCTTTGCGTAAAGCCTTTTGCCACAAGTCGCGCTTTGTATCTTTCTATATTCCCTTGGGAGTCAAGCTTTGTCTTGTAGACCCATTTACTGACCTCTTTGTTTTGGCTCCTTTAGGAATAATTTCAAGTCCCGCACTTTATTAGTCTTCATGGACCTCATTTCCTCTTCCATGGCCTCAAGCCATTTTGAGGAATTTCCGCTTCTCATGGCATCTTCAAATGAGGTGGGATCATCCTCCATTTGAAATTCCTCTGTATGATAAATCGATAATCATGAAATAGCCGATCTTCTTACTCTTTGAGACCTCCTGGGACCTCCTCATTTGGTACATCTATGCTTGAGGTCGCTGTTGCTCCCCTCATCCGTGGCAATAGGTTCTATATGATCTCAAGAACAGTTCTTCATCCTCATTCATTGTTGCCACGGAGGAACAATAATAGGTCTTGGCACCACAGTTGTCTTGCACCGCTTGGTGCAATGACATGCAGTAGTGTGAAGAATGGCTCTTGAATCATCGGAGTGGGCGATACACCGCTTCTCTTCAAAGTCAATCTCACGAGCTACCATGCTCCCCTTCATCATTTCATCCTCTAAGAAGACAGCGTGTCTCGTTTCTACAAACTTTGTATATCCGTCTCGACAAGAGAAACGATAACCTTTTACTTTCGGGTAGCCAATGAAATGGCAACTTCTCGTTTGGGATCAAGTTTCCCAAGGTTTGGGTTAAATACTTTAGCCTCAGCAGACTCCCCACACACGTAAGTGGTTTAGTGAGGAACTCTTCCGTCCACAACTCGCGGTGTTTTGGGCACCGACTTACTAGGCACTCTGTTGAGAATATGAATGGCGGTTTTCAACGCCTCCATCCATAAACTCAATGGGAGTGTGGAGTAGCTCATCATACTTCGCACCATATCCATCGAGTGCAGTTGCATCTTTCACTACTCCATTTTGTCGAGGTTCGCCGGCATAGAATCTTGGGCCACTATTCTATTTTCCTGTAAAACCTCGCAAAGGTCCAGAACTTGTCCATATGGGGTATGTCGACCGTAGTACTCCCCACGATCGATCGGACTATCTTAATCTTTAAATCGTGTTGGTTTTCAATTTCACCTTAAATATCTTGAATTTATCCAAGGCTTCATTTCTTTCTTTGATTGGATAAATATATCCATAACGGAGTAATCATCTGTGAATGTTATGAACGAGTCATATCCATCCACACTTTTCACAGAAAAGGACCACAAATATCTGTGTGAATAATTTGTAGAACTCCATTGCTTCTTTTAGCGTCTTTCTTTATTTTTTCTTTACATATTTTCCTTTAATGCATTCTCTGCATTGTTCTAAGTCTGAGAACTCTAATGGAGGAAGAATATCATTCTTTACTAGTCTTTCTATTCTCCCCTCAAATATGGCCTAAACGAGTGCTATAATTTCGACGACTCATCTAGAGTTCTCTTTCGTTTCTGTTTACATTCGTAGACGAGATTCAATCACTTTCGCACGCATAACGTTCTCATTATCGCATCGACATTCACATCATCACACAATGATAACAAATAAAGCTCATTCTCGTAATATGGCAATACCAACACATTCTTTATTAAACATTATTTCGCACTTGCCATTTCCAAAATTGCAATCATAACCATCTTTGTCCAAATTTGACACACTAATCAAATTCCTCTGTAAAGAGGGTACAAAAGGACATCTCTAAGTAAAAGAGTGGAGTCATTAGCTAATTCTAATGAAAGATCGCCAACGGCTTCAACTTCACTTCGACTCCATTTGCAACTTTAATGCATCTTTCTTTTCTTTGCGTAGTCCTCGTCGAACGGAATCCTCAGTAATGAATTAGCAACATGAACAGTTGCTCTGAGTCGATCCACCAAGTGGATTTGAATATTTCACATACTGTGCATTCATTAATAAAGGTAATAATGTTCTCACCTTTCTTTGCCATTATCATCTTTAAATAATCAGACAGTTCTTTTGTAGTGTCTGTCTTCTTCTGATGAAGACACTGGTCTTTGTCTCTGACAAATTTATTCTGTTGAGGCCGATGTACGAGGCTTTGCCCTTGTTCTTTGAGAAGGGTTCTGTTGTAATTCTTTTTCTTGTTATCCTTCACATAGTTGATAGAACCACCATGTGAGGATTTGATTCTTTCCTCCTCTTGCACGCATATAGCTATGCACTTTTCCATATCCCATTTCTCGGGCTGCATATTATAGTTGACAACAAAAGTGTCAAACTCTTTTGGCAAAGAAGCAAAACCAAATGAATAAGGAACTCATCCTTGAGAGCCAAATCCATCGGTTTAAGTTTAGATGCCAAGTTGCTCATTCTAAGAATGTGCTCTCTTATGCCATTGCCTTTTGCGAATACCTTTCTTTACAGTACCGCTTAATCACCGTAGCATAAGTCTTTGAAGAGCCAGTGAACCGACTCTTTATTTTATCAAGGTATTCATGTGAGTGTCACACTCTGCAATTGAGCCTAGAATCGCAGCTCAATTGTGTTTCTTATCACACCATACATTTCTTGTTGGTCGTGGTCCATTTCTTATGATCAAGGTCATAAGACATCCGTAAGGAGCATGATCCTTACGTCTTTTCTCGCCATGCGATGTCATCCTCATTCTGTTTCCTCACCGCGCCAAAGGCTCGGTGGGGCGTCTTGTAGTGAGGACCCAGTCCACCTCACTAAGATAAACGCTAAGTCTATCTTTTCTTCCACTCTCCATAATTATCACCTTTGAGAGTGGGATTTCTCTAATACAACTCATCAAGTTGTATCCTCCGAAAAATATTTCAAATACGGTGAGAACGTAACATCAAAATTATATGCCTTATTTCCAACGTTGGTCAAAAATACGACATACAATTTAAAAACAATTCTATCATACATTAAATCTACATCACCGTTGGGCAGAAATAGAAATAATGCATAAAATCATCATTAAAAAAATTTATAATACTGTTATTAACAACGTTGGTCAGAAAATAACAATATCATAAATCTCTGGAAATTTTATCTATTTTTCCAAAATTAAATTCTCCCATTGGTTCGAATTTAATAATGAAAAATCAATCAACATTAACTTTTGCAGCGGAAACTGTAATTATTCTAAAATAATTCATTATACAAAAGCATTATACTGTACTCTTTTAATCTCTGAAAAAATTAACACGTTGGTGCAAAAATTTACAGAGATTTTGAATCAAATTTCAATCAAATTCACTCAACATTGCTTCTGTAAATCAATAAAACTCATTTTCGGGATTTACTGTGCAAATTGCCAAAATGGCCCACGGCGGCCCAACCGGCCACCGCGATCGCAGCCTCTTTCTCCCACGCGGGCCCAAAATTCCTCGCAGGCCAACAGCCGGCCCAAATGGCCCCGTCCGATCTCGGCCGCCCATCTGAATCAACGGCCAGGAGGGAAAAGCGGCCGAACAAAAACCCCTTCCCAAAACAACCCTAACCCTAACCCATTTGATCCCGTTTTTGGATGCGAGGAGGAGCGCGCGCATGAGGCGAGGGGGCGCAAGGGAGGGCAGCGGGGCAGCGCGGCATGCTCGGCAGCGCCGGGCTCGGGAGGCCAGCGGCGGGGCTCAGCGCGCAAAGCGGCGAGCGGTAAGCGGCGGCGCTCGCGCGGCGCCAGGCGGTGGTGGCGTCGGCCCCAAGTCCCAGGTGAGCCCGGCGACGGCGGCCGGCAGCGAGGCTGCCGGGCGGCACGCAACGCCCGCGAGGCGGCGGCGCGCGCGCTCCAGCGAGCACGGCGGCCGGAGCGCGCGCCCTCGGATAAGCGGCGCTACGAGGCGCAGCGAGGAAGCGGGCGGCGCCGGCGAGATCAGGCTGCGGCGGTGACGACATGGTGGTGAAGGTGCGCGCCGAGAGTGATCAGTACCCTTTGATGGTGGACGTGTTTGAGGTGGTGCTCCGGCGGCTCAAGGCCATGGAGGAGTTGCGGTTGACGGCGATCCGGTCGTGCTTCGGCGCCGGCGGGATGTGGATGGACGTCGTAGTGGAGTCCAAGGTAGGCGCGCGTCGAGAAATCTCCTGCTGACTAACTAAACCGTTGATGGATAAAAGTTAAAAAAACGAGTTAGCACTTCTTAGTTATGTACTGTTAAACTTTTGTAAATAATTATCACGATTTTTATAAATATTAAATTTAATACATAAAAATTATATATATATATATATATCTCGAAATGTACTTTCATAATATTATTAGATTTTGTAAATATATTAAAATATAAATTATTAATCAAAGTTATATTTTAAGGATCATATCGATGTTAAAATTAACAGGTATTTATAACTAAAGAGAGTATTAAGAAAATCAACGGTTCGGAAAGTGATATCTGACATACTTCTGAGCAGGCCTATGCATTGTTCAATTCTATTAGTAGTGCCCAACAACAGATGGTGGTTATCTGTTCATTTGCACGAACGTAATGTTAAGGCAGCACTAGGGGTTGGATAGTTCTTCGGTCATAATACTTCATGGGTTGACTCAATATGCGGAATGCTTCACATCCAAACAAACATATATATTGAAAGCGCGTGTTATCAACCTTGCCAGCTCTTCAAGATTATGTGCAGAACAATTATCTTTTGTATCTGTCAGAAAAATGAATTGGTTTTCTTAACTTTCTTGCAGTACTTGCTAAATTTCACGTTTCTCATATGTATAGATTTCTTCGTACGAGGTGGACAAGGCAATAACAAATGCCTTGATGGAGCTTGAGGAAATCAAATCCGGCTGCTTGGAATGTCCGACCATAGTTGTTAAAATCGGATCAGATCGAACCATTGGTTGAACCCAAAAAAAAGCCAAAACTAGCGGCCTCAGTGGCCCGGCTTGCTTCAGGAACCGCCCTTGCAATCGGACCGAAAAAGGGTGAACTGGTGGATTTTTCGAAAACCATCGAATTGGATGGTTGCTGTGCAAGGAAAATCATTATTATTATAAAAGAACAAGTTGGTAGTCGTATGTCCCTTCTTCTCCAACTATCCCATTTTTAACTTCTCATCTCTCCACTTTTCAACTGATCGAAGTAGCACTCTTTCATAATATGATTCTCTATATATTTAATAAATTTTATTACAATGTACGATCAGGTGACTAGTTAGGAAAGAAAGAAGGGAAGAGGACACGCGCTTGGCCTGGCCAATAGGCCCATTTCGACGTAAAGATGGACAGGCTAGGGCTCACCCATACCTAGCCGCCACCATGTAGTTTCTGCTCTCTACTGCTCACTTCCTCCATAGCTCCCAAGTTCTCTCTCTCTCATTCTTCTCTGTTCTCCCACTCAAAAGTTCCCATCGGTGTCTTTGACCGCACGTATGTGACGACCTACAGGTGTCCTCGGCGACTCGCGACAGCTCTTCGGCGTCGTTTGCGGCTCACGGCAATCCTGGGCAACTGACATCCTTGGCGGTTGTGGCATGACGGAGTCAGTGCCGTGAACGCCATCAAGAGCATCACACTCGCCACCGTTAAGCGGCTGGCCTGATTGTCCTCATGGTCATCGGGAGATGTATGGCAGCAAGGCAAGCTAGCTTAGATTATGAAATCCTTTGCCTGCGATTCATGTTTCAGATTTCGTCAGCCTTCTGGATTTGGTACAAGTGAAGGGATTTTGTCTGGTTTGCTTTATTATACAGCGATTGATGTTTACTTGCCCCTACACCCGTCTTCATTGATTGCATAGTGTTCTTTGTCATATTTGATGCCTACGATACCCAACTATGCAAACTAATTTTGCCCACAAGTGTTCATGAATGACCTATTTCAGATAAATGATAATCATGAAAAATTAAAATGCTAACATTTATTGAGCCGCCAGTTTGACCGGCGGTTAGACCGATGAGCCGGCAAACCGATCACCTAGCCAATTCATTCACCGGTCCGGTTTCAATAACATCCAACGAGCAAGAAATCGAGCTTTAGTTGTCAAGTTGAAGTGGTGTAATTGTTAGACCATGTGGCCAGGTGTCGGCTATTTTAGATGATGAATAATTGACAACGTTGGTTACGATATTACTTATGGTATGTTGCTTCTTTATATGCTTGTGATAGCATGGTGATATGATAGATTGCATGATACGCTTGTGTGAGGTATTGTGCGAATTAACTTGAGTCAAGTCGTGGACTTGTGCTCGTACGAGATTGTTTGTTTATTCATGTGCAGGTGTTGCTTAAGGCGGAACGTGGTCGATGACAGGACTGAAACTAAGTTCAAGTGGAACCGAGGTTTCGGGACTAAGTTCAGGGAGGAACTGAGGTCCTATCGGTCAAGGATGTCATGCGGGACGTTCAGGCTAAAGAACAATGCACATAGAGATGACGCGGCGTTGGAGGCGCGGAGATGCGTCATGGCAGAGTGATGTGCGGACGGCACGTATACGAGGTGTATACGGATTGAAGTTGGTTTTGCATGTTTGGCGTATATACGCATTGTATACGAGTCGGCGTAAAGTCTGTGTATACCAATATAGTGTTGCATGCATGGTATTCGAGAGTTGTATACGGAGAGCATGTGTGGCACGTGTTTCCGTGTTGGAGTTGGTTTGTGCGGCTGCATGTAAAGCAGGAGGTGAGAGATAGCAGTATAAGGGCAAGTACAATAGAAGAGGTGGCTGCCACCTCTAGGACTAGCCACATAAGCAAAAAGACTACATGTGGCTCATGTGGAGGTAGCTAATACAATGAGTAGAGTAGAGGTTACCTCTACTAAAGCACTCAAACATTTAATACTTACATAAATATATCAGGGGTCACCTCTTGCATGAGGGGTAGTTTATCTCTCTCTCCTCGTATAATGTGCTAGAGGTCACCTCTTGCATGAGGGGCAGCTTGCTTCTCTCTCTTCTTTTCTCTCTCTTCCACTTAGGATTGTGCTGATGTGGATTTCACTAGAGGCAACCTAGTCAGCACCATTGTACTTGCTCTAAGTAGTTCTCGGTGGCCTTCTGTTTAGATGGCCGTGGCTTTTGTAACTACACGAGGGCGATTTGATAATTTGGAGAAGTGCTTGCGGCGGCTTTTGGTTTGCCGGTCGTGGCTTTTGAAAGAGCGCATGCATGCCGTGATTTCTTTGGAGAGAATATAAAGGCAGCACTACATGCATTTGTTGTGAGCAGAAACCGCCGTGTCCGTGGACGAACCGGGTGGACGGGCTACGAGCACACACGGATGTCGGCGGCCTCATCTTGCTGTTTCAGGACGACCGTGTCGGCGGGCTGCAGGTGCTTGGCGACAGCCACTGGGTTGACGTCCAGTCGCTCGAGATTGGCCGTGATCTTGTGGAACGGGACGAGCTACTAGATAAAAAGAGGTATACGGCTGTTTCGTTTTGCTACTGTGACTTTGGAACAAAAGAGGACGACGCGGCGCACATTCAGGTAGCGACTAGATAAAAAGAAGGCAGCGGCAAATTGTCTTGTGTGTCGTGATTGTCTGAAAAAAAAGGGCGGCGCGGCGTGGCTGTGCTTCACGGAAGATCAAAGGGACGACTAGATAATCGGTGTGCACGGAGGTTTGCTTTCATCCGTGAGTTTTCTTTTTTCTTCGTTTTGATTCCTGTTTGCATGCATTGCTTAATTAATTGCTTGTCTCAATTAATCCTACCAGCAACAGCTAGCAAGAATCCTCTCTCGCATTTAATTCTGCAATTCAATTGTGTTGGTAGATGTTGCATGGTTCTTTTGTAAGTCTGTATGCATCATCTCTCTTGCATACATTAGTTCTCTCTGGTAGTTACTTTGTGATTAGCACAAGATAATTTCTTAAGACTAATTGTTTTCTTTTTGCATTACGTGAGTTGTGATATGGGAAGTTTGATTTATTAATTTGCTTACGATTTTTGTTTAATCACATAATTATCAATTTCCGTCATTATCTGTACCAGTGAACTTGTTTATTTTATATCTCGAGTTCTAGACCTCCGATTATCGTGATTCCAGTTGGGTTAGTTCAATAACTTTGCCTAGTTTATTCTGACATATTTTGAGGTCAATCGGAGTTACGGTTTTTTTTTATCGAGATCAGGTTTAGTGAGGACGCAGTGTTCTGTCCTGATTCTTTAATCGAGGTTTAAATAGGTTTTGTGTTTAAAGGGAGTCTTAAAATTTATTTTTAGCTTCCGCAATCATTCACCCCCCCTCTGATTGCCTATCTTAGTGTGAATCGATCCTACAGGTGTACTGAAGAGTTGATGTTCTAGCTAGGTTATTTTCCTAAAAAATAGAGAGATGATGTTCTTGCCAAGTAAACATAAGACATGGATGCATATATATACTTACTACTTTACTCCTCCTAACAACAAGGCATGACAATCAAATCAAGAATATTCGATCTGACTGAACACTCGGACATTCAAAGACGGCTCTCCACCTTCTTCATAATGGAGGTCATTGACTTGAAAGGAAAGTTTCACTCTGGCGACACCGCTTAATACATGTTCAAACAATTAATTCAATTGTAACTCTGATGATAATATATGAATATTCTTTTGTAATTCACTTTGGATTGTAATTCACTTATCTGTCATTTATATGTAATCGCTTACTTATTTCAGAGAGCATGGCTAGCATTTCCTGATATTAACCGAAAAATTAAAAAAAATTAGCTATACAAAGAACTATCACATACGACTTCTAACACAAAATCGTCTGTGATACATAGACCATCACAGACGACTAATACAAAAAACAGTCTATGATGGAACAAAAAATTGTCTGTGAGACCATCACAAGCGGTTTTTTGTATTAGTCGTCTGTAATATATTGAATATCACAAATGATTATTTTAAAAACCATCTGTGCTGCAACTTATCACAGACTGTTTCGAAGTCGTCTGTGATAACCACCTATTATCACTAATGCAATAAATCAAACAATTAATAAATCATTTGTAATGAATATTACAAACCGTCTATGATAATTTTATGTGTAGTAGTTTTTTTTTCATTTCAGCATACAAAGTCATTGTACGAGGTTTTATCGATCACAATTTTGGTCCCATCCATGGCACGTATATTATCGTCTAGAATATTAGCGCACGCTTCTATATACATATGGCCGATAAGCGTTTGTCGCATCATCGTCTGCAGCTCTCAAGGGCTATGGCGCAGAAAGAACGACCGAAAGAGACAGCTCTAAAAAGGAATACAAGAAGGACCGTCTATTCCATAGTCAACTGAAAAAAATTGAATTTCAATCGATTTTGCTGTAATATTTTTTATATATACAATATTTTTGTCTATGTTTATAATATTTTTTGTCTATATTTACAATATTTTTCTTATATACGTAACATTTCTCCATAAAAATGTTGCATACATGGAAAAATATTATATATATAGGCGAAAAATATTGTAAACATGAGTAAAAAAATATTTCATATATAGAAAAATATTGCAACAGAATCAACTGAAATACAATTTTTTTCAGATGACTATGTAATAACAATCAAGGTACAAGAAAGAGTCAAGGAGTCTTCTACAGACCCAGCAGAAAACTGTTGAAACCAGCAAGGTCAAATGTTAATTAGTTGCGTCCACGAGGGAATCTAAGTAATTTTAGAGAGATATTTTTTATGCTTTTCTTAATTAACAATAATTTGTATAATCTTTAAAATATGGTGAACGATAAATAGATGACTTGTGTACTTTCAGAAGCGCCGTTCTTGACCTAAAACCGTCTTCCTCGCTGGCTCACGGCTTGTTTCCGAGTTGCCTATCACAGTACGCGACGTGACATCTGGTCACCTCGATTTGTAGTTTAGCACCCGCGCTTCGGCCGGCAAGGCTGCGCCACCAATCAAACGCGGCATGGGCGGGGCAAAACTGGCGGGCCGGCCGGCCGGCTTCCGCGCGCGCGCACCAGTTACCGGCCGGAAGCCGCCGGCTCAGCGCCGAACCCTGCCATGGCGACGTCGCGCGGCGGCAGGTGAACAACGCGCGCGGGGGCGTCCAATCCGCTGGTCTTACGTTATGCGGCCCGACCTCCGCTCCGCAACCGCAACCGCACGTACGTACGCCGGCGCAGGGCACCGGGCACTTGTCCACCTCCGCGTCTTGCTGCGGCGCGTGCGTCGTCACGGCGGCGCGGAATACGAGAATCTGTAGCGTTTTGCGGGGAGATTTAGCGGGAGATACGGTGGATGGGTGGAGGCCGGGCGCGTCGTCGCTTAGCGTTTTGTAGCGGACATATAACCGGATTCCGGCCATGGATATATGCACGCCATGGCGCGCGGTCGATCGCGAACGACGTGGTTTTTGTCGTACGCAATGAGTTCTTCTCTTTATTACAAGTAATATTAGCTTAGTTTAATGCACCACTTCATCTAAAAGATTAAGCTAATAATAAAATACGGATAATACAATTCAACATGGTGAGCGATATACTTCAACACTCACGATTTATACTTCAGATGTTAAGACCAGACAAAGCCAAGGAGAAAGCCAAGGAGATTGGATCTCTTATTCCGCCTACAACTTATCTTACAAAAAGATTAACCTAGTTAATCACAACTACAGTAGCAAATTTACCAAGCTAGCGCACGTGCCATCATTCATCAATCGTTGTTGGACGTGGCATCGGGGACCAGTCAACGTCGATCCATCATCGATCAAATTAACAATACAATGGTGGAAAACAAGAGTTTTGTTAAATGTCATCCGGATATTTTCTTTTTAACTATTATTCATAATTAGGATTGTTGGATTAGAAATTCAATGGTCATAAATTACCCCCCTTCAAAAACAAATGTCTCCTTAATTTCTAAACCAAAGATCACAAATTTGAATGATAGTTAGTAAGAAAACATCCGGATGATGTCTAATACTCCCGGAAAATAAATATCAGCCGGCACACACAAGAGATATATATACCTATGTTACCACACGGCGCGGACGAGATCGAGATCATCGAGCGTACGCATGCGGCTACGGGGACGGGAAGCACGCCTCGCTGTCGAGGATGGCCGACTTGAGCTCCCGCTGTATCGACGCCCTCACCGGCGAAGCCACCAATTCCTCCCACACCAACCCCGCGCCGCCCGTCGGGTGCCCGTCCGGGTAGAGTTCGTGCACGCAGTTGGCCTCCTCGTTGATCCTGCTCACCCTGTCCAGCAACCCGATCTCCTCCACGTCCACCAGCAGCCCGCTGTCGCCGTCCTTCCATCCAATCAACTGCACGCCCCAACATGCACAGAAAACGTCTCAAAGCTAATATCAGTGGATTCACTGAACCTGATCAGCGCAGAAAAGATGTCTTGGTTTCTCTGACCTTTGCGCCGGCGATGGTGTTGGTGCTGTAGAGCCTCGCGTTGTCGACGAGGTCGCAGTATTTCCGGAAGGCGCCGGCGAATCGCTTGTGGGACTTGAGCTGCGAGTTCACCCGCACGGCTCTGCCGGATATGATGGCTCGCCTGATCCCCCTGACGACGGCGAGGTAGGCGTCGCAGATGATGCCAACGAGCTCGATGCGGTAGGGCTTCCTCGCCCTCAGCCCGCTCTGCTGCTCGCCAGCGCCGCCCTCCTCTACCGGCTCCCAGTACTGCTCGTTGGTCGTTCCGTCGGCGGCGACCTTGTAGCCGACCCCCATGCGGTACCGCTGCCGGTGCACGGACCGCGCCATGGCGATGGTCTGCAGCACGAACGGCTCCCACGACATCGTACCGTCCATGATCACGTCCCGGCCCTCGTTCAGCGCCGTCACTAGCAGCGACGCTGCCGCGTCCGTCGACGATTGGTGCACCTGCATGCACGCACCATTGCTCTGGATCAGTGACCCGTGTGTGCCGTGTGTGCATGGCGACCCGAGAGCAGTTTCGGTGTACCAGTTCGGCAGTCTGCAACATGTCGTTGTGGTGGCCTCGCGAGCTGATGGCTTGGTAGATGACGTCAGACTCCTTGAACGCGTCGGCCTCCACAACCACCGCGTTCGCCGCGGCGCCTAACCAGAACACCCTGCATGTACACATTTGCACGGTGTTCAGTTCAATCGTGCTTGATTCTGGGATGTGAAGTACACGAGCGACTCACGTACTCCTCCATGATCTGCTTGAGCACGGTGCTCTTGCCGGCGCCCATGCCGCCGCCCATCAGGAGCAGGACCGGGCTGCGGTCTCTGTGAGCCTTCGGGACCAGCACGTCGGTGCACGGCCGGTTGTCGTAGCAGCTTATCCCGATGGCCTTCAGCTCCTCCATCAGCGTGGAGAACAGCCTAGTCACCTTCAGCTCCCTCGTCACTCTCTCAAACCTCATCTTCCTGTTGCCCAACAAAAAAACCAAGATCCAAATTTCATTTCTTCGCTTAGAATTATACAAAAAAGAGGGACTGATTTATTCTCTCACATTTTTCTGCCGGATCAGTGGATCATAGTTACCTAGTGGCCTCTAATACCATACTTTTCAGCTTTCTTCTAGGCTGCTCTGCTGTTAGTACCTAAGCAAGTGAGCTCAGCGCCATATACAGCACATATAAGAACAATTCGATGATAAAAGGACTAAGAGGACATTTCTCCGGTATGCAAATTTTCTTCCAGTCTACCTGCGTGATTACGTGAGTGGCACATTTCCAATGGAAGGAAAAGTAGCCAAGTATGCATTTGTCTAGCTCCTCGATCAACTTCACGAGCAGAGCGTCTGGGTTCATGCTGTTATGGAAGAATGCAAGTAAATTTTGTTCATAACCCTGGCTCTTCTTCAGATAATCGTAAGCTAGTGCACAAAGGTGGGGGCACTCGTTCAAATCCTCAAACCCGATTTGATTGGCTGAAAGAGATGAAAACTTCTTATCAGTATTGAACCGGCCGGTTCCGGGCACTCTGTTTACATTGCTTATATATGTTGATCATGATGAACAATGTAAATGCGCGGCTAACACACAACATTGATTTTTTTTTTTTTTGCGATGAAACTCAAAACATTGATGCAATAGAAAAATGAATAATATTACTGAAAACTGTAATGTATATTATTAATAGCATGACACAAAAGTTATTACAATTAAGAAATATTGTGAAAATTTTCCATTATAGGGAACGGTTCAGATGCAGGACTCCGTTCATCACATACGACATAGGGCAAATACTGAAATTCTGTTATGTTGCGTCTAGAGTTTTTTCGCCTTACGTTTTCCTCTCTCTCTTTCTCGTGACTTGCCACTGCAACTTACAAATGAAAAGCTAATCCCCATGATATCAGAAAACGCATGGAATTCCATTCGTGCTGCAGCATTGCCCTTCCTTTGCTGCAGAATTGCCCACTCAAGGACTGACTTAATCAGAAAAATGCCCAACCTATTCGCCGTAATAACGTAAGCTTCATTTTGTTTTCGAAACCTACGTAAGCTACATTGATGGATATAGAGGCCGGATTTTATATCCTTTATCTAAAAAAACGTAAACTACATTGATTTGGCAGAAGTAACGTAAGGCGAGGAGAGAACCGTACCAACGTAGTGTGAGAACTTTTCGATCTCGTGGACGCGGCCGGCGTGGGACGCCACCAGCCGCGGCACCACCGTCGCGATGTTGCCCTTCATCTTTTATCGCCTGGCCTTCTTCCCCGTCCGGCAGCGTCAGGCGCGCGGCCGTGACGACGATCGAACAGAGTAATGCCGTGACGGCGAGTGAACAGAATAACTTAGGGCAGTATCAAGGACACCCGCCCATGCATCGATCTATCGCGAGGAACCGTACATCATTAGTGTGTGTGTGGCTTGGGGGAGGGGGGGGAATGTGTTAAGCCTCTTGAGATGCAAGTTTGAGGCCAGAATCGAGCGCGCGAGAGAGATCCCAAGGGCGCGGAGGTGGGAACAATGCATGCATGAGCAGGCAGGGAAGTGAAAGGCTATTTTGGACTATTTCTTGGTCCCTATTCATATTGTTTTTTGTGTTTAGAAAAATCCATACAAATACCCGACTTCTCACAATAATTTCTCTACTCTTGTCGTTACTGTCTTACTTTAGGGCTAACCTGATGCAGGAGGTCATGGGTGTATCACCCACCCCACTCATCTCGCTCCCGTCACGCGCACGTATCTCTCCCTCACTTTTTACGCCACTCGCTCTCTTTTATTTTCAGCTAAGAGCATCTCCAAGAGAGGCTCAATATTTTGTCCTCTAAAATCTCATATTGAGAGTCTTCCTAAAAAAATTGTCCTCTAAATCTTTCCCCTCCTTCAGCAGCTCCTCTAAACTTGGATCCCTAAAATTACCATCTAGGCACTGTATATTTGATGGTGATCCACCTCAATTTTGGAGTACCAAAATTATTAGGCGTGTTTTTGAGTATCTGTTGGAGGCTTGTTTTTAGCTTTCATACCCAATATTTGAAGATAGGGGGTGAGAAAGAGCATCTCTTGGAGATGCTCTAACAATCATAAGCTATAGTCAAAAGCTATCAGTAAAAACTAATACATACATACCTTTAGTCGTGGTGGCTTTAGCACAAACCATGTCTAAATAGGTGACATAAAACACCACGCTTGTTCGGGTCAGTTTTTATCATTTCTCTGACCGAAACAGAAGACGCAAGTGGGTCCTCCCGTCTCTAATCCTTCGTGCCCTGCTCGAATTCGACGACCAGGGACTCCCGCACGGGAATCCTTGGTCATCGATGGTGGAGTCTGACGGCTGGGCTTGGAGAAGAAGGTTCGCTTCAATCGAAGCCAAAGGGGAGAGGGAAACTTGGTGAGAATGAAGAGGAGATGTGGGCAAGGGTTTTGACACACTCAGCCATGGCTTAAACAGAGAGGAGGGAGAGAGTGAGTAGCATCAAGGCTTCGGGTGCAAGGGAGCCATAAGGGAGAGAGTGCATGAGAGAGAGAGGGAGGAAACGGGCACAGTGATGTGATGAGGTCATGGTGGCGTAAGGCTTGAGATATCAGGTGGTGACATGGCTCTGGCTTGTGCAACGCATGCATACGGTGTCACAGGCATGAGAGCGAGAGAGAGTGAGCGGAGAAAGATGGCTTGAGGAGAAAGAAGCACAGTGCTTCGGCGCTAACAGGTGGGGTCGGGGTATACTCGTCAATGAGAGCAAGATGGGCAGGGGGTGTCAGTTGGCTAGGCTGGGCTGCTGCATCAACCGGGTTGGCACTGGCATGTGGGCCGCACGGAGAGGAAGGAAAGGAAAGGCAGGGGCGCGACGCAGGCTGACTCGACTGGGCCGTAAGGGGGGAAGGAAATGGGAACGATGCGAGCCGGCTGGTCCACAGCAAGGGAAAGAAAGAAGAGGGAAGTGAGCCGACAGTAGAGAAAAACTGGAGGAAGGGGGCTAGGCTGTCAGCTGAGTTTTGACCAAAGGGAAGCGAGGGGAAAGAAGGGTTTATGGATTTTTATTTGCAAATGAATTTTGATTTGAAGTTAAAATTTGAAATCCGGGAAGGATTTCTACACAAGGATTTTAGGAGATTTTGGATGGCGCACAAATAAATTTTACAACATTTGAAATTTGATTTTTAAGCCAAGAAAATTTATTTTAAAATTTTAAATTCAAGCAAGGTTAGAAAATTTTTTGAGATGCACCAAAAGTCTTTGAAAATCATGCGTGTTTTATTTTGAAGCCAAATTTAAACTGTTACAGCTAGGGGTAGAAAAAAAACTCATTTGTAAGGTTCGTTGGTTTGGTTCAAAATTGCTTCAATTACACTCGTTAATTGGTTAAATATTGAAATGAGTCGATTTCAAATGAAATTAAATTTTACTTTGGCTCAACTCGACTCAGCTCGTTAGCTCGATTCTATAAATACTTCTAAACTATCAATAAAATAATATAAATTAAACTTTGTTATTTTTTAAAAAAAAAACTCAATAAGATAGACATCTGGCTCGATATCTGCCCCCAGTTACAGCTGCACACTGCAGCCGCCCTCTCACGGTTGCACGGCCGCTCTCCACTGGGCTCCGCCTCCCATCATGGATTCATCCAGGGCTCCGCTCTTCCTTGGCTTGAATGTCAGCGATGTTCTTCCAGGGCTCCAGCTTGCTTCTGCAACGAGACACGCAAGGGAGCACGTGCCGTTTACTGCGCTCTTTGCCCTAACACGTGTCTGATGGCATAGCTGTAGTTTCTTGTTTGACCTGGGCAGGTTTGTAATATTGGGCATGTTTGTACTCTCTCTTGTTTAATATAAAACAGGGTTATTTCTTTTAAAACCCACTGTTTTTTTTTTGTGAAAACCAACCCACGGCTGGTTGACATTTACTCTGTTCACCAATTGTTTGTGGTGGAAGTTCAGCTTATCATTCGTATGCTGTGGTTTCTTTTACTATACCTAAATAATGATACCCTATTAGAACTCGTTGTTTACTCGGGAGTTTTTTTAATGAAATACTCATTTTTACAAATATTTTATTCTACAAATATTTTATTAATAACTCTTTATGAGCTTTATTTTTCATTTGACCCTTTTGACTATACCACCACTTATGACATGGTAATATAACACTGTCACACCGATCATTGTGGTATTGCCAAATCCTGCCACTCCACCACTAACGGTGTGGCAGTATTGTTTGATCACGCTGTCACTAATGGCGTGGCAAGAAATAACATTTAGTTAGACTTATCTCATGTGTGGCAGCGCCATGAGTGATGGCATAGTTAAAAAAGTCTAATTTAAAAATAAAGTTGACAAGTGGTTAGTAATAAAAATAATTTTAAAAAAGGGTTGATTAATAAAAAATGTTGTTTAGGCCGAGCTCATGTCCTTGTTAGAAAAACATGAGCTCTGTACCATAATAGATTTATCCAAATTAACTTAACAAGGATTAACTGTTTATAGTCACCATGGATTTTTGTCAACTAACCTTTCTGTAAGCATAGATTAACCACAGGACCACGCAGGGGCGAAGCCCAATAGAGACCCGTGGGTGCCCAGGCACCCCCTCACCTCCAGAATTTCTTAAGGATTGGAAAAATTCGGTCCTATAGGCACCCCGCATGGCCCAAGACGAGACACCCCCCACCAGGCCGGCAGCCCAACAAGCCCACTGCGCCACCACATTTCAGAAGTTGTACACCCCACTCATTTGCTCTAGCTTCGTCACTGGGACCACGGACCACCACAGCAACCTACGTGACTGTGCAGCCTCCAACGAGCAGATGCCTTCGGGAAAGAAAGGCAGATGGTTTAAAAGAGTCAAAGCCTTGTTTAGTGATCTTTTCGTTCTTTTTTTCACTAAACGTCCTAAAATCTATGTCACTATTTTTAAAATTTAAATATTGATTAATTTAAAATTATCTAGATTAACTATTTAAAAATTATATTATTAGATTTCTCATTAAACATACTTTTATAATAGTATAATTTCATTAAATACATCTTCGTATTAAGTTATAAAAATAGCTATTAAAATCATATCTTAAATATAGTGGGAAATAAAAAATATCAAGTAAAAAGAATGGATGTGATAAGATAAATATTCAGTATTCGTATAACCAATTAACCATAGAGGAAGAAAGAGCTCAACCACCGCACGCGAGCGAGCGCCTTTCGGCTGGCTCGCGTCGTTGTCCAGCCCGGCCCGCGGAGCATACTTTTCGGTAGGCCGCCTCGGCAGCATGGCGTCGCCACCGGCCAGCCACCGCCCGCCACCACCCGGTCCACCCCACCTCCCTCTCGCTTTCGTTTTTGGCTCGTTTCGGCTGCTGGGAATATATAGCGCTGGGAGGGGAGGCAAGTGGTCGGTGCTTGCCACCTTTGCGCATCAATCATCGTCTGCCGCTGCTTAGCCGCCTAGCCCTTTTTGGCGTCTGCTCCTAACGAATCCGCCCATCAAGCCGCAGTCATAGATCGGGATCTCGCGAGGGGTGATCCGGCAGGTGCGTTCTTGGCGATTCTTGAAGGAATCGATGCCAGGTTTTTCTGTTCTTTGCTTTTGTTTTTTTTTTCTGGATAACTCTTAGCTTAATTAGCTTAGTAAGCTTCTTGGGGCAATCTCTTGTAAGGTGCTTAGCTTTGTTCTCTCTCTCTCTCTCTCTCTCTCTCTCTCTCTCTGGACTCCATGATGTTACTGGCTAGTTGCTTGATTCTGTGCTGATCCTTGTAAGCTCATGCGGAGGCTGATGCTTAATTTTGCGCGGATGTTAGGATTTCACCCAGCTCCTGCAGGAAGGACGCTAATCCTATTAGAATCCCATTGTGCTGACTAGAACAGCTCTAACTTCGTATTTTAGTTTTTATAATCGGATTTGTGCGTGCGTGCGTGCGTGCTTTGTTGGCAGAGTTTAGTTGGTTCTGGACTTCTGGTATTAAATTCCTTGCTTTGAACAAGTTCCAGTTTACTCTTTTTTTTTTTGATAACGGAAATATTTATTAATAAACCAAGAGCAGTACATCAAGGTGATACACAGTTTTGGAATAAAATTTCCAGCCTCTGCCTCGTAGGAGGCACATAGCTAAACCAATCAAAATCAAAGCATAATCTAATGACTATCAATCCGTAGCCTAGATCGCCACCCATATGCCCGGGAGTCCGTAGCCTAGTTCCAGTTTACTCTTAGGGCCAATTTTTTCTTCAACGAATGTTGCGAGATCTTGAGGGGAGGGAAGCTCTTTGTCCTGCATCACTGTTTCTCATGCTTCTCGGAGCTGTCTTTTACGGGATTTGTTTTTTGTGATTCTTTGTTGGTTCCAATTCATGCGAGATAATCGGCGCCCTCTTTATTTGGACTAATGCTTTCAATATTCTGCTGGTCCTGGGTACCTGTCGATTGCCGTTTTGGTTGGTGCCGCACACTCTTCGTTTCTGTTATCTCGTGTTTTCCAACCTGGTGTTCGGTCCTCCTGTCTTTTCTCCAGCTAAGCTTGGCTTTACTTCATCAAAACTACATATATTCGCTACAATGACACCGCCATCATTATTTGTCCGTTCATGTTCAGTGCTCAATAATGGAACAATGGTCTTAATCATACGTGCTGAACCTTGATGTCAATAGCTCTAATCAGCTGCTTTTGTTAGTTTTGTCAAGCAGTAGATTAGTAATAACATTGAAGTCACACTTTGCTGATAAAGTTCGCTTTGATGCCTTATAGCAATCCTGGTTCAACACCAACCACCTTTCACCAATCTAAAGAAGTTTGGAGCAACTGGTGTGAAGATTTTAGCATACTGTCGGACGACGGGTACAAGGATGCCAATCCTACGTCGATTGTCAGCCGCACTGTCCTCAGCATTGCTTGAGTGGATCTTGATGCTGCTGCTATTCATTGATGCAGTTTACTGCTTCCTAGTTACCAGATTTGCTCGTCTCTGCAAATTACCGGCACCATGTCCTTTCTGCTCAAGGCTAGATCATGTTCTGGGTTAACGAGAAACCATGCTTCTACAGGGAATTGATCTGTAAAACTCACAAGTCAGAGATCTCTTCTTTGGCCTTCTGCCACCTCCACCAGAAGCTTGCAGGCGCCCATAGTATGTGTGAAGGATGCAGTAGCTCACTAGCTGCAGAAGAGCAACAACAAAATGATGACAACACAGATGAACCCTTGGTGGATGTGAATACATCCGATAGTGATCAAGGAAAAGATGCTGCTTTGCATTCACCTCTTAAAAGAATTTGTTCATGTTGTGCACAGCATTTCAAACGACGGAGCATAACATTGTTTTCTCGAAAGATTGCAGAACTAGAACCTGCTGAAGTTGCTGTCTCAGCAAAGGTTTTCACAGATTATCCTATGTCATGTCAAGTGGATGAGTCTTTGGAACCCAAAGATATTTACCACCAGAGTGATCATACATCTCATGAGAGATACAGTGTGCTACAGATGACTTCTGATTCCGAGGTCGAGGTTACTTGTGCTGATGATGGGGGAAGTCCACACCCTCATGAAGCCAATGATATGGAAAAAGACATGCAGGAAGATGCAGCTGTTGAGAGACCAATTCTTCCTTCCCCTGAGGTGGTTAAGGCATATGAAATGGATGTTCAAAAGGAACTCAATGTTACTGACTCCCGTGATATATCTTCAGCATGGCATGTTGTGGATGGCCATCCTGACGGTGTAATTGGTGGGGGGGAAATGGAAGCAAAAGACTTCTCATCCGGAACACAGACATCCTTAGTTGTTATAGAAGAGTCGGATTTAAAAGGTAAATTTAGTTTCCCAGGTCCCACCACCACTTCCAATTCTCTTCAGTTGATAGATCCTAAAATAGCATGGATAATGGTGCAGATGCAGATGTTTCCCAAATTCCAATTGCATCAAGTGGTGAGTTACCTCAAGTTCTTGGTGAAATTGAAGCATGTCAGAGGACAAGCGAAAGCACCGTTGATCCATATACATCTCAATTCACAATACTTGAACAGCACTATGCTTTTTCAGGAGACAGAAATATAAAAGGTATGCTGTCTTGAATTTGGATCATAACCAAGTAAGTAGTAGTTTGTTTTTCTTCATCTAACCCCAATACAATTTGTTAGATAATCTGGAAAAGGTATATGCGTCAGAAATTACTGCTACATCAAGTGGTGAGTTCCACCAGAGAAGTGCATTAACTAATGATCCAACTGAACCAGCACCTCAGGACACTCACTATGTTGCTTCAGAAGATACAGATCTAAAAGGTTTCATAGTTTTGACCTTCTTTCTCATCATAGCATTTATAAACCTTTCTAGCTGAACCTCAGAAAAGGACTTATCTGTTTTCTATGTGACTATGTCAGATAATTACAGGGATATTCATGTTTCACAAGTCAGTGGTGATTCTGAAACTGTTGTTGAAATTGAAGATTATCCTAAGAAAATTGAACCCACTGGTGATGTGGGAAGACATGAACTGTCATCCCAAGATACTTCCAATACTGCTTCCAAAGATTCGGTGGCAGAAGGTTAGTTAATTTATACCTTCCATCCAACAACAGTATTTAAAAAACTGGCCCTTACATTTAAGTTTGACCATTTGCTTAGATTATGTGGAAGCAGCTCATATTTCGCAAGTTGCTATTAGATCAAGTGGTGAAGTATCTCCGGGTCTTGGTGCCATTGAGGAACACCCCGAAACAAGTGATAACATTGGTGAAAGGAGACCATCCCTTAGTACTCAGATTAGCATGAACGAAGCCTACAAGCTTGCTATTGGTACCAAGAGCAGCTTGCCATCCCCTACCTTGACTGATGTGATTCTTGGAAAGGACTCTTCTTCTAGTGTAAATGAAGAATTAAGGTTACTACTATCGCAGCTCTCGGCTTCCAGGGGATTAGAGGCTACATGGATCGACCTAGGCCCTAGCCCACGCGCATATGGGCGTGGTGATGATTTGATAGTGCAGAATATCACGAAAAGAGTTTCGATCGAGGGAAATGCATCTGGTTTGGAGTCACTAGATGGAAGCATTGTTAGTGAGATGGAAGGTGAAAGCACCATTGACCGGTTGAGAAGACAGATTGATCTTGACCGAAAATCCATACACCTCCTCTGCAAGGAACTGGAAGAGGAGAGGAATGCTTCAGCAATTGCTGCAAGTCAAGCGTTGGCTATGATCAGCAGGTTGCAGGACGAGAAGGCCGCAATGCAGATGGAAGCTTCACATTACCAACGGATGATGGAAGAGCAAGCTGAGTATGATAGCGAAGCACTTGCAAAAGCTAACGAGCTGCTTGCTCAAAGAGAACAACAAATAGAGGAATTGGAAGCTGAGCTTGAGAACTACAGGATACAGTTTGGAGGTGGAGGATCAACAGAGAAACAAGCCAATCAAGTCCCCTTCAAAGAAGAAAATAATACTACAACTTTGGCGAGTTTTGAAGATGAGAGGGCATACATAGCAAACTGTTTGAGGAAGCTGGAGCAGAAGCTCCACGTCTACTCCAACAGCCGTACTTCTATTGATTTGTCGAACTCAGATGCTATAGAGGATGACCTTTCCGATAAAATGCCTGTTGTCGAAGATGACCCGTTGCAACGTCAAGAAAGCTCGAGGGAGACACGAGAGCCCATTTTCTTAGCACATGAAGCTCAGTCTTCAACATTGGGTGGGGAGGTTGATCTAAGCACACTTCAGGAAAAAATCGCCAACTTGAATAAGAGATTGGAGACACTAGAAGGAGACCGTAATTTTCTTGTACACAGCATAAACTCCCTCAGGAATGGCAAAGAAGGTGCAATGTTCATACGGGAAATTGCTAGCAACCTGAGAGAACTGCGAGCAATTGCTGTTGACAATAAATAACGTGCCCCAACTTGGATTTTTGTTGTTTATAAAGAACTTTTTGTATAACAGATTCCCATCCATCATATACATTGTATTTTTGTAGCCACAAAATGAAAATGTGCATGCGTGCGTGCGCGCTATCTAGGAAGTTTGTTCTAGCTTGAGGGAAATTTTACAGGAAATACTTGTGTGTAATTGTGTATACAAGGCAAGACTCTTATCTCTAGGCAAACATGTGCATGTGCAAGTTTTCTTTTTTTTTTCCTATTCAGAGTATCGGATTTGTCCCCATATCTTAGCAGCACGTGGATGTGTAACCTGGCTGAGAGTCGAGACTTCCGACAGTCTGAATTGCTTCTCCAAGTGGCATCAGTAGCACCCGGTAATCCCAACCTAGGAGCTGCAAAATCACATCACTTCTCCGTTTCCTAGCTCCGTTACCTTGGCATGACACAGAACCAAAGCACGTCCAAATGTCCAATATAGCACACTGGAAGAAATAGCCATATATCCCCTTCACGTTAGCTTGTTAACTGCAGTTGTGTGCTCCAAACACAGCAAAAAAAAAGCACTCGAAACTGATAGTTAACAGACTAACTGCAATTCTTTTTTACATAATGTATCATTTCTTTTCCCCTTTTGAAATTAAAACCTTACAAATTGAAGGCCATGGAAATCCTTAGGCCTGGCAACATGGTCTGTTACAACTTACAACAAGCATTATTTTGGATTGTGTACAGGCATCACCATTGCCTGTTGGCACGGCCATACAGATATTCCCCATTCACCCTTGCTAAGTTAGTGTAGTCCCCCATCGGCTGTGAAAATCCATTCGAGTTGATTCCGAGATTTACCGTTGGATTAGGACAGCCATATAGCCAAGGCTTCGATGAAATTGAGTCCACCCTTCCATTGGAATAAGCATCCAACGTGGAAAATTGCCCCCCTCTCAACCTATGCAGAGCATTCAGCCTGTCATAGGCCCCCGGGTAACCCTCGTCATAGTAATGGTCGGTCAAGTTCAACCGGCCAGAACTACTCACAGAAGACATTTCAGAGTCTGCTAAGTTGCCTCTTGAAGAAATTGGCAAGCCAAATGTACGGTATTCATGGAGGGGAGACTCTGCCATACTCCCATTGCCTTGTTCCTCCTCAAGCAAGTCATTGATGATGTCAAGGTGCGGAAATTCTTCACCCACTGGCCCCTGCAGCTGGTGTGAAACAAAACTTGCAGGAATCTCCCTCTGGAACTGCCTGTGTTGAAGTCCCCCAAGTCCGCCTTGTCCTTCTGTTCCACTGCTGATTGCTTGCTGATAAGAATTATCTTTCCAAGGGCGTACACGTGCATCACCATTGGTCATTTGTTGATAAGGAGAGTCATCCCTCCACATGTGTTTGTTAGCATCACTGTCACCTTTCCATGGGTGCCAGTTATCAAGAGCTTCCGGCTTGCCCAGCCCAAACATGAAGCCTTGCTCACCTGGTAATTGGTCATTCCTTCCAACAGGAGGCACCATAACAGATGTTGCCGATGCATATGCTGATACTGGCTGCGAAAGTGTAATACTTTGTCCTAGAGAAGTTGGCTGATCAAGACTACCCTTACCAATTATGGCATTTCGGTAGGTCTGTGGTACATAACTAGGGACAGAAGGGGAGGGGTCATTGCTCGATCGTCCAGACACGGTCATTGAACGTGAAAGCGATGGGAGTACTTGAACTGCAGGCATAGGTGGTAAAGTTGATCTTGGTGCCTGGAACAGAGGAGCACTTGAAGGCCTTGATGTTGCAGGAGTTTGGGGAACAGAAGTGATTGCAGCCTTTTGGGGAACATTATCTTCTCGAGTTTCTGAAATAGATGTGGAAGGTATCTGTCGCAATACTGGTTTAAGTGGGACAACCTTACCAACCTGAGGTGAAGGTGATTTTGGTGGTGCTGGAACAAGTGGGACAACCTTATCAACCTGAGGTGAAGGTGATTTTGGCGGAGCTGGAATAGCTTTAGCAACCTTTTCAACCTGTGGTGCCGGTGATTTTGGGGGAGCAGGAATAGCTTTAGCAACCTTATCAACCAGCGGTGCAGGTGATTTGGGGGGAGCTGGAACAACTTTAGCAACCTTATCAACCTGTGGTGCAGGTGATTTGGGGGGAGCTGGAACAACTTTACTGACCTTATCAACCTGTGGTGCAGGTGATTTGGGGGGAGCTGGAATAGCTTTAGTGACCTTATCAACCTGCGGTGCAGGTGATTTGGGGGGGGCTGGAATAGCTTTATCAATTAGCGGCAAGCTTGAAGGAAGGGTAGCAGCTTTATCAACTGGTGTCAATCTTGAGGTGATTGAAGTAGCTCTATCAATTTGCGGAGCTGAACTCGATAAATGTTCTTCACACAAAACTGGCTCAACTTTACTCGGAGTGGGAGCAACAATGGGCATAGATTCAGTGCTTTTGGTGGTGGTCTGCGTTGCTGGAACAGCTCCATTATCGGCACCGCTGGTGGCTACAGGCACAGACGTAGGAGGTGGTGCATCGATATTTGAATCAGAAATAGTTACTGAAGATTGCTCTGAGCTCTTCAGAACATTAAGAGTCTTTTCCAAAGGACTAGATGAGGATGACGAGGATGAACCAGATGCTGCCTCAGCTGCTGCCTTCTTTTCCAAATGAGCCTTGAGTAGTTTCCTACCCTCAATTTCCTTCTGAAACACGCATAAATGGAAACAGACTCATCAAACTTTTAGCAGTACATAAACAAGTGCACAAGATGGCTGACTAATCAGGAACTGAAGTGTTACAGAACAGTTGTTAGAATTTTACAATGAGATATTGAAATGATTAGCAAATATTAAATAAAATTCCAACTCAGGAAGTGAATCCCCCGAAAGTATATTTTTTTTCATAACATCTCCCATGCAACACATCTATTCAATGTAAATAACATGAAAAAGAATGAATACTTTCAGGACATATCCCAAGAAACATAATGATAAATCCATTCAATGTAAACAATACCGAAAAGGATGAGTAACTTGGGACAATATGCTGCAAATATGGTCATCAAATATACGCATTTTGATAAAAATTTAGAATGCTATCTTGTGGTATCCAGCTACAGTTTTTTCAAAGATCTGGAGGCAGTCCATGCTATTCATCCATACAGCAAAAAAAAGAGAGAAAAGGAGAATAGTGTTCAGTCAACTAGCAGTGAAAGTGCAGCATCACGCCGCGTTAGCTACCACGTGGACCGAAGTAAAATGGGCGAAATCCGTAAGAGGGGCTTCTCTAAAAAAACCAAGGTCTCGTGTGTATTTTCGGAGGAAGCGAGGGGTTTTTCCACATAAAACCAAGGACCCGTGCATAATTTTGAGAAAACTGTGGAGTTTTATCCAGCAAAAGGAAGGCTAAGGAGGGGCTTTTTCTAAAAAACCAAGGACTTGTACGTATTTCAAAGGAAGCAAAGGGTTTTCCGCATAAAACCAAGGATCTGTGCATAATTTCGAAAAAAAACTACAGGGTGTTATCCAGCAAAAGGAGGGCCTCCATGAAAAAACTGAGGACCCACATGGTATTTCAGAAAAGCAGAGGGTTTTTTCAAAAATTGAAATGTCAGGGGTCTTTTTGTAAAAACAGAGGACCCGCACGCGATTTACGAAAATTCGGAGGGTCTATTCGCAAAAAATCCGACATGGCATGCCTCCCCGGGGGCGAATCACCCGGGTTTAATATAGGGATAATTGGAACATGGTAAACAAGTGCAATGAGTGCTACAAGTCTAGCCAAAACATATCCATGGTACCATAGCAACAGCAGCTCTGATGTTCACTCCTGCAGTCGAATTGCATAACAACTCTCAAAGCATTAGTTATAATGCATAGCAAAACATGTTGCTAATCATTGCAAAATCTACAATCCAAATCATTAACCTCTAATCCTCTTATGAATTACCAACAGAAATAAGCAAATTTACACTACTACTCCAGATTAAACAAAACTACAAAACAATGATAAGGCATCTGTTTCTTTCAAACCAATGAAAATTATGGAATGCTTAAGACAACTGTTTGCACAGCTAGGATAAGAACAATAAATATTGAAAAACCTGATCTCGAAAATAAAGCCCAGTACTTTATGAAATAGTAACTTCACCTCCTGTAGTCGTTGTCCAAGCTTCCGAAGCCTATCTTTTAATGTGAGTAGAGCAGTCTCCTGATCAAGCTTTGGAACTGGGCCACAACCAGATGTATTGCGGTCTGAATGACTAGTAGTGCTTGAGGGAAGAACATCTGCATCTCGGGCAATGTTCATACTGCTTATGCTCCTGCTACGCTGAGTTTTCCCTCTGCAAATAAACTCAATTAGGGCAATCCTAGCTGCCAAGAGAAACAATGAAAACTTAAGACGAAGTGCTAACTGACCTATTGGGTGATATTTGACTTCTACTGTCTAGCAAGTTATTTCTTTTGCCTTGCATACTGTTCATAGTAGCAGATTCAGCTGAATATGGCGATGACTTGATCTCTACAGTAGAATTCTTCTTCCCAGACTGCACATTTTTCATCTCGATGCCAACATCATTCATTCCATTCAAAGGTTGTGAAATCTTGTCACCTGTGTCAGTTTGACATATCTCAATTGATCCATCTAAATTGTCTGACACATCTGAAGCACCTTCTTCAGAGGTATCGACTTTCGCTACTTGTCCTGCCTGCTTAGAGTCCTCCCTATCATGAATTGTGCTTTCATCTTGATCCCTTTCTGGAAAATTTGAATCAGATTTTTCCTCTCTATCCTTGTCTTTAACCTTACGATTGTTTTTCTTTTGTTTGGCCTGAAAATGGTAATTCAAATTATGTAAGCAAAATAAATTTCAAAAAATCCAACCTAATACAGAAGAAATGAAGGCAGAATGGCATAAATAAGAGCACTAACACTAAGGGTCCGTTTATATTGACTTTTGCTGATGGCTTTTAGATTTAAATTATAAATAGTAACAGCTTGTAAAGAGTTGTACAGAGAGAGAAACTTGGTCGATATAAATAAAGTTATTATAGTGTTTGAAAGATAGTTACTGTAGAAAAGCTATTTATTGTAGAAAACCAGCTTTTAGAAACCAATATGAACATGGCCTAAAGTAGAAACAAAGTAGGAGTAAAATAAACTTTTCTTAAAGGACCGAAAGCAAATAAGGATGTAGCGGCAAATAGCCATTGAAACCAGAAACCATGAGTTACTGGTAAAACCGGACTCTGCGAGTATAGGTTAAATAGAGCATTTTAAACTTGATCAATTATGCGTAAGACGATGCCGGCACTCAGATGCGCTTACAGCAGGTTTGGGGCCATCAGCTCATAAACACAATGATTTAATGGTTTATGCTTGCCAGCAGAATTCCAGTCACTTTTAGACTAGATGAAATAATGCCAACTTATTTTTGTCTAACCTCCCGGTCAGCAAATTTGATTAGTTTTGATCAGTTCCTACCAGGAAAACAGTACTGGCTACTCGTCAATAACAAAGCAGAAAATGGGTGAACTCATCAAAGCTCAAAACTCTTGAAAACAACTGCAAATTGGCCATGCATCAAGCCAACCAAACAAGTGTACACTAGTCAATAACAAGACTAATCATTAAAAGAATCCTAGAGGCTAGCATATATTCAAGTAGTTGGATATTCTTCCGGTTCACAAACTTGTTCAAGCAAACTGCAACCAATGGAAAGCTTTCATCATGTCACCCTGCTACCAACTACATGATATTCAATGCAAGGAATTGCAAAGGGAGGAGAGGGAGTGCTTAACCACATTAAGAATGTGACCTGTTTTTTCTTTCCACGCTTCTCCTTTTCAGTGGTATTACCACGCTTCCCCTTCATCTCATTTTCAAGGAGTCCAGCTTCTTCCTCTTCACGAATAAGCTCCTCTTGCCTCTTCAAAGCAACAGCTTCTTGATAGGCGACCTCGATCCCACTAACATGAGAACAAAATGTACGAAGCAATGCAAAACATGAAAGATTATCTTGAGTAAATCTCAAAGTCATCATACTATGTCCTTTTATTTCTAAGCAGAATTAAAGGATGAGCTCCAACTTAGTGTAAAAAATATCTGTTTAGTTTTCCAGGATAAAACTAAAGTGCACGCTTCAATGAAAAACAGCATACTCAGCGGCAATAGAACTTAAAGGTATATGCTTCAATGTATAACATCAGGAAATCAGTGAATGATTTCACAGTTACACAGCAATGTAAAAACCTAAAATGCAGGTCACCACATCATTCATCTGGTTGGTCTAGGAATACACAGAAGATGGCACTAGAAAATTAACATAAAGGAAGACACAATACAGACCACAAATGATTGAACACATTTATGATATCTACACAGTAAATCAGTCAGGCACAGGCAGAGGTAGCAAGATGATCAAAATGAATGAACTTTTTACCTAAATATATGAGATAGCGCAAATGTTTCAAGTATCTTCTGACCAAGCTCAGTTAGGCGCCTTTCTTCACGCTCAATTGAAACTTTGTTAACTTCTCCAGAACTACCATCCTAGAAAGATGAGAACAATAAAAACTGAGCAGCAATATAATAATTATACTGCACAAACTAATAATAATGCTTGCAATCTTCAGATATCAAGACAACACACACGGGATGGTTCGATCAAATTCCTACTACTCCATCTAGTCACAGAAAAGTTTTGTGTTGACTTTCAGTCTCCAAGATACAACTTTGGGACACCGATCTTTATGAAAATATATTTGTCAAACCTATTATATAATTATATAATTATGGAATTTTAATGAGAAATCTACTCGTACAAATTTTATTCACCCAGCTTGAATATTAACAAAGATATTGTTGGTCAATTATCTTTTTACCACAAACATCCCAGGTTTTTAACACATTAAGTAAACAAGTTAAATGGTGGGAACTGGGAAGACAAGGAAAGAAGTTCTGTATAGGATGCAAAGTAGATATATTTTGAGCCAAACTAAGTTAATTCCGTATTAGTGCAGTCAAATCATACAACAATACCTACCTTAGTGCGGCTCTGGGAACATTTGTCATCCTTTGGAGACAGAGGTTGACAAGGCAAGGGTTCCAAAGCTGCCCTCTCAAGCAAAGCTATGACATCGCCAGCCAAAACAAACATGTCCATATCAACATGGACCATGGGCGCTGATAGCTCCTCCAAGTCCATTAATTTCATTCTCCCTTTCTTGCCCTTGCTATGGTGCTCAAGTGCCTTCAGCCCCGTATATAGAGAGTCCATAACTAATGTTGAAGTGACTTCTTTCTCTACAAAGAAATGCTTCACCATTATTTTCAATATGACATCGCTCTTCTCTCTGGACATGCGCAGTCTTGTGCTTGGGTCAATTGCAAGCCAGAAAGCACAGAAACTGCAACACCAAAAAAGACATACATGTTTTACAATTAAAATTCCAAAAGGCAATCACAAATATTTAACTATTCATTGTGGCAGGATCACAGGACATCCAAAAGGCTAATTGTCTAACCTGGACCATCTCATTTTGTCCTCAATGAGCTTGCTAAGTTTACTCCTGCGTTCTTCAACAAAGCATCGGTAAATTTGCTCTATATTTGTCATATAGACACGGAGTAATTCCCGTCGATAAGGGTGGTCAAGGCAACGAAATGGGTGGTCCACTTTCTCCCTCCAATATTGAAAAGCAAAAGGGAGAACAGTTACAGAATGATTTGCGATAAATTTATAAGTATTCAGTACCTAGGAGAATATAGGCAATGAGTGCATCATATCCTTAAATATATCCAAATACCTAAGCACATAATAGGTGTGCAATAACAGTTTAACATACCAAAGGCAGAACATAAGATTTAAACAGTGATGAAGAGAGGGACACAAACAAGGGCTTGTTCATATTGGTTACGGCTGATGGCTTTTGGTTGAAAATAAAGGCATGTTTGACATGGCTGTGGTTTATGATTTTTGGCTGAAATTTTTGAACTTTAGCTGTTTACGACAGAGATTACGGGGAAAGATACTTGCAATTTTGGATGTACAGATGTTGGGCTTTTAATATGTACTACAATTAACTTGTAGACCTCATCTTGAAAAAATATTTTTGAAAGTTAGGTATTGTAGCAAAAGTCAAAATCCGGTTTCAAAAGCCATATCAAACAGGCCCAAATAGTAGTGGTTGAAAGAAATAACTTTTAGAATGAGAGAGCAAGTGGTTGGGAAAGTGAGAGAGTGGTGTGTGCGAGATGGGAGCGAGAGGAGTGGAGTGTGTGATGTGCCCATAACCCCCTGCTTTATCCTCGGAGCGAGAAGAGCGGCGAAGCCGCTTCGAGAAGCCACACGTTCATATTGGCTTCTGGCTTCTCATCGCAGAAGCCAAAAGCGGAAGCCAATATGAACAGACCCTAAGAAGGAACTCCGAACGAAATGCACTAGATTCTTACTGCAATAAAAAACAGTCTAAAGATGGTTTCTACATGCATGAGTATTGTGCAATGAGCCAATGATAGCTTGTAACGGGATAAAATTAGGATTTTAACAGGGAGAGATTGCACAGTAAGACTAAGTTTGGAATTAGCTAGGAGAACATAAATACCCCCAAATCACTCAATTCAAGTGCATCATATGAACAATCCAATGAAGGATCTTTGGTACTTGAAAAACATGGATGGAGGTAACACATCTATAAGCATATTTGTGGTATCTTTCACTGGTAGAGATATAATTTATCTTCAACCATAAGCTTAGGAGCAGTAAATATCTTTGAAGTACTAAGCCTTAAAATTGATAAAGTAACTACCTGATAACTTGAACTTGAGCTATGATTTCCAGAACATCGTCAACAAGAAAGCCGTCTTGAATCTTTGACAACTCCATAAACTTTTTCCATCCCCAATCATGCTCCTTCTTCCAGAATCTGTGCAAAGTGTCTGCGAAGTTACTTAGTTAACCTCTGAAATTGGCTGTTTAGCTCGAAGGGGAAAAATCACCAATTCATTGTACCTGAATATTTAACTTTCTTAGGATCAAGATTGCCTACAGCTATAGTAAACTGTGCAAAATGGCTCCATCCTGTGTCAAGGGCGTGATTAAAAAATACTCCGTAGGTGACATAAGATAGTTTAGGCAACATAGTAACACCAACCTGGAAGGAGTTTCTCATGATTAGCAACACATAGAAACAATGACAAGTGATTGGAGACATCACATCCTTGAGGGTACACTAGAATATACCTGCAAAAATAACAATTGCAGATGATCAAGGGATAAATTTATGAAATAGAGCGCCTAACCAGTATGCATCACAAACTGAGTTGCTCAACAATTTAGAATTCCCAGCTCAAAAAAGTTAATAAAGCTATTGGAAAATGGAAATAATATAATAGACATGAGGGAGATAAGCTAGTTTACAATTTCACATGGACTAACCGGCTCGAGGGTCCATTAATATGACTAAAACTAGAATACAGAAGAAAAAGAGTATGGCGTCAAAATTGTCTTATTAGTATTCTTCAAGCTCCAACTTAAGTTTGGAAGAGATCAAACAAAATTAATAACATTGGTAGGCTAACTGCCATGCAATTCAATAAATTAGAGAGAGAGAAATATCACATATGTCATGTATTTGAGAAAATCTGCATTATTCGGTGGAGGGGCTAAGATAACAACAACAACAAAAACATTCACAGACCAAAAAAAGAAGCAGAAAAGAGAGAGGTTGCAACAAAATTTTCAAGTCAATTGCCATTGGGCACCCTACCACTTATAACCACCGGCTTCAAATGGTTCGCTTTTCATTTCTCTCTTCTTCTCCTTTGAAAAGTTTTCGATTCTCCAAGTATGTCGCCTGAATAAATCTGAAGGTCTGGGCCCTGAGATAATAATTGCCAGAGATTAGCTAAATGAAATGTAGCCGCAATTGCCACTAAACAAAAAAGCCTAAATGCCTCTAAAGAAAAACCCCATGTTAATTTGGAGAAGCTGGTTACAATTAATGAAGTGTCAAGATATGCACCGAAAACAAGTACCCATATTTATCCCTTCAGTCAACCACAAATGCTGATACAAAAAGAAATAAATAACCACAGACATGGTTAGTGTATACCTCTCAACTCTTCATATGTCCTAAATCCAATTCAAAGCTATACACGAATCGAGACAATAGATTAAAGAATCACATTCTACAAGGATAAATAATCAGACTGTACATGGACAAACAACACTTTGGAATTAAGTTATCAAGGAACTGCCAAGAGACAGGAATGGGAATACACTGCATATGGTGACGGCCTAAAAATCTCGACTACCGCATAATTACTTTTGGGTGCAACCGTGCAAGTACCCATGTGGTCACAATTTTCAGACAAATATTCATGGGTATGAGCAAGACATATGGCGATTACTAACACAGGAATGATATAGTCACCAAACCAACTCCCAAAACATATTGAATGGCCATCATGCATGTTTTGGCCTACATTAATCAATTACAATATATTTATTTTCAGTAACTTCCAAACATGAACCTCCCAAATTGAAAGTTGACCAAGTAACCATCAAAATATCTGCAAGGGTAATATGTTCAACATTTACTTTGCAACATCACTTCTGAGGCACTGAGGCACACTAAACTAAAATATCAATGCTTTCCCTGAAATAAACATCATCTTTAGCAGATGCAGAGATAGGCAAGACATTTATGCCTATGGCACAAGTAGCTAACTAATACTATACTAAGCAGCAAAATTACACTAAGACTTACCAGCTCTAAAATGTTAAATCCCATACCAACACTTTTCTGCTATTTTTTTTGCTGTTTCAAGGTGTAACAGAAATCTCTATGTTCTAACGAAAGAGTGACCAATTAAATATGAATGCCCATGGGTTAGAGCTCTCCAGAAACTCCATGCTTGTACAGAGATCCTTACGCTGAAGGCTGCCATATAAAGCATTTAAAAAAATCAGGTTGTGTTTGGTTCAAGGTTAAGAGGTGGGTTCGAGCAAGGATGAAAACCGAACCGGTAAATCCCGGCGGCAGAGCGATACAGTAACCGCACTTACGCAGAACCGTATTCGGTTTCCAACCGGTCAAATTTCAGCAAAGGAATTTTTGGCGGGCGGAGGCGACCGTAACGGACCGATTCTGGCGGTTACGTTTTACGATGAAAAACGGAAAACCGGTGGAATGAAGAGGTTTGGCTAAATATTTGGATCCAATTTCTCAACCCTAAATTGAAGTATTTTGTTGCCCTAAATTGGAGCTCCACTACATCAAACTAATCCATTGTAAAAAGCTCCATCAAACTACATGAAACTATCCCAAAGCTCTACTTTTGTTGCCCAAAATTGAAGTATTTTGTTGTAACTATGAGGCCAAAAGTAATTGAGATGCTTGGCATATATCAAAACCTTGTAAATTGCCATATCTCCTCTTCTCCTCTACCACTTTGCTGCAGCTACTTGACTTCTCTCTCGCGTGCTACAGCTAGTCCCTTCTCCCCAGGATGCTGATTTCTTCTCTCAATCTAATGTGCCAACTGTTGCTGCCCTTTCTTTAGTGCTAAAGTGCTGCAAAACACTCTCAAAGACAAGTATCCAATGCCCTTTCCAGCACAATGGGCCCAACATGTGTTGCCAACAACACTACTAGCTGCCAATCACAATAATTCACCCTTTTTTACTTCCAACAATAGCTAATCAACCTTATATATCAAAAACAATACCCAAACTAATATACCCACTGCATTAACAAGTCAAAAATTCAAATATTCAATTCAAAAATTTTCGGCCGGTATTTCCAATCCCGGTTGCGACCGGTATTTCCGGTTACCGGCGGTTACCGGCCGGTAACCGCCGGTTTTCTCAACCCTGGGTTCGAGGCTCAACCTGCCAAACACCAGTGGGTTAGGAAGGGTTACTTTAACCTGGCCAAAGCCTTTCAACCCTCCTAACCAAAGATTAAGCTGACCCACTAAAAAGGTAAATATGCTAACCCCACCATAATTAACCGCCTGGGTTTTTCAACTGTTGACCCAGCTAAACCACCAAATCAAGCCACACAATATTTTAGACTAACTATGTTTGCTGCCAAACACAAAAATTGGGTTAAGCAAACCTAGCTGGATTAGGATAAGCTAACATAGCTATTTTAACCAAGAGCCAAACACAGCATTAAAGGTAGAGATAGTACAGGAAACCAACAGTGCAATATTCAGCAGGAGAATTGTATTGCACTGACATATTCAACATTTGAATGTGAACAAGAGGAACAAATTATAGGAGTAAATAAACTATTGATGTTTATTGACATCACCTTCGCACAACTTCTCCAAAAAAAAATCTAGCCCTTTCAGGTCTTCGTAAACATATAATATTTGCCCATACTAAGTTACTAACGCACAGCCATCATGATTACAGTCTCCAGCACTCCTGGCAGACCCATATTTTTGTGTGATATTGCCTTACTAAGAAACTAATAAAACTCTTAGAAAAGGTTATTCAGTTTTCTTTCTGAAAAGGCTATCCAAATTTCAAGCTAAAGTGCTATCCTTTTAACTTAACTGACAATATTTTAAACATCACAATAAACAAAAACAGTCCATTTGTGTACCAGGATCATCTTCGTCGTCAGTATCCCAAAAGGGAGGGGATGTGGAAGGGCTCCCATTTGCAATCTGCTCGCAGGACCGCCATTCAGACAGGGAATCACCAGACACGCTGCAATCCTCATCCCCCATCCCAGTCGTGCTTGCAACAGAATCATCAGTTGACATGGCACCAGCCATTAGCAAATCCTCGAAGCTCCAACAGCCTGAATTCAGAGCTCGTATAGAAACAACAAGGACAAATTTATGCTGAGTTCAGCACGCTTGCTATCTCCAAATGACAAACTCTAATGAAACATATACTAAACCCTCGAAACTCACGCTACATCGGCTCCGGAATCGCTAATCAAACCCACAGTATCCCATAATCATAACATACAAGTTACCATCCATCTAAAACAAAAGCCCCCACATATCGGGGGCACCCCCACCGAATTTCACAGTTTCACTGAAAAATAGATAGAAGTCAAGCTAGAGGCAGCTGGGCAAAACCTAACGCGTCTTCCAACCAGCCAACGTCGAATTCCTTTCCGACCCCAAATCCCCAATCGCCGACTGAACAAGTCGGGACCTAACCCTCAAACCCTAGTCCCCACGGGCATCCGCCGCAAGCGTCCCATCTGCGCGCGGGCGTCCCCGTGGGCGCGAGGCGCCCGATCCAGTGGCGGCCTATAGAGGCTAGGGTTTTACCTGCGTCGGAAGGGAGAGCTGGCCGCGACGGCGAGCAGGGGAGAGCTGCGGCGGCGGCTGCGGCGGCGAGAGGAAAGGGGCACAGAGGGGGAAAGAGAGAAAAGATGGGTATTTTTGGATTGGGGAATTTATATTGTCGACTGGGAAAGATGAGGTGCGCGATGTGTTTCTTCTTCACGCAGTCTGATGGATTGTGGTCGACTGTCGCCGACATGCGCGCACCCGTGCGGCGGACCGCGAGTGGATGGGGACTGAAGCAGGCAAAAACCGGTTGTAAGGAGAGAGAGAAAAATGTACTTTCATTCACATCTAGCGAAATTTCAACCGAGCACAGATACTTTGAAAAATTATATCGAACTTCTGACCAACAGATAAAAGGATTCTCCGATAGTATCTACGGATTCTCCGATAGTATCTACGGACATTTGAATTGTTTTCTTGAACTTTAGATAGAACACATCTCTCGTGAATTTGACATAAAGTATAATTAGTCGTCGTGCAATAAAAATACCGACGAATTGCACCGAATCAACTTGCGGCGACATATACTGATAGCATGTCAGGGTGGCAACATTATAGGCAGTTGGGGCCGCATGTGATTTTAGTTGTTGGTGGTGGAGTCGTCGATAGATCATATCATTTTTTGTGACGATGTGCATGGTTTAGAATTAGGTTGTAGCAGGGCAAGATTTGATAACAGCGGCGGTGGCAAAAAGGGAAGGTAATTGGTGAGAATGAGTAGAAGATGTCGACAGCGAAGCTCGATCGCTGACGAGGGAGACTATAGGGAGCTGCTAGATCTAGTCGCTTAGGGGGTAAGGAAGTGAATAAAGGAGGAAGAAACGAAGCGTGAGGGGAACAAGAAGAATCACACGTGGTTTATCTGGTGGACGTGGTATAAATAGGACAAATTAAAAACAAATATGGTTTGATGGTAGATGGGGATATCCGGATATGTGACATCCACAAGAAAGAATTCACCTTAATGCCCACGAAGATAGATATTTTAGAAGGGCATTTATTAGTGGCTCATGCAAGGTTTTCTTTTGTGTTTTCACACGAGGAATTAATGTCCAAAATTAATAGTTGCTTATTGAGTAATGATTCTATGTTTTTCACTAACAAAATCAATTGGGCACTTTCAACTTCCATGTTCTAAACAGGCTCGCTTAAGCCTGACTAGTTAGCCCATCTACCACATGCCCACTAATCGTGCAAAAATAGCATACCCGCAAGTGCACGGATTGCCACTGAAATAGCGGCGAGTGTCGTGTTCTCCATAGGGACTAGACTGGGGCTACCGGTGCTCAGTTAAAGTCAGGTCAATCAAAACAAAGGAGAAAACTAAACCTAAAATAACTACTAAATGGATCGAATGAACTAACTATCAAACGAACTCTAATGTGCACGAACGAAACTACAAACGAACTAACAAAGGACGATGGGCGAACGACCGTATGAATTGACGTCGCACGACCGAACAAACAACACAACAAGAGATACACGAATGAACACGCACGAACTACAATGACTACAAGAACGATGACACGACTACCGACCGACGACCCAACTAATTACCGACCGCGAGAAAGAAGCAGGGAGTCTAGAAGCACAGAGGGAGTCAAGAGAGAAAGAGGAGGAAGATAGTCGATGGCTAAATAGACGATGGCGATAGGGCAAACAAATAACTACGACAAACACACGCACGACTTAACTATCAAACGATTGCTGAAAGAAGAAAAGAGGGAGGTCGAGAAGCACAAGGGAGGACTAGAAGCAAAGAGGGAGTCGAGACATCAAGGGGAAGGGAGACGGTCACCGGCTAGCTAAATCGTGCAACACAAACATAAAGACAAACACAGATACCAATACTGACAACTGCATAAACACAAGGTAGACCCTACACAAGCACTGATCACAGACATACACACAGTCACTAACCTAACATCACATTAATGCTAATCAATCTAAAACATATAACCACTTAACATAGCTAAACAAAATCACAATTGACAAGTACTAACACAGATGACTAACAACTACCACTAAATGACTAACACAGAGATTGCAACACCACAAGTACTAATAGATGAATAACTAAGCAAAATCACATGAGCTAAACCATATCCATATCCATCATGATCCACAAATCAAAATCATAGTACACATCCACAATCACAGTGTATACATGATCAAACATCTCCAAATCACAGTGCATATATGATCAATTAACTTGAGCAGTGACTAAGAAAAGTAATGAGGCAAAGGGAGAGATTATACTAAACCAAGTAGAGCAGTAGCAGGGGAAGCAGAGGCTGATTCAGAGGGAATTGAGGAAGCCAAAGAAGATGATGGTGAAGACGAGATCGGTGACGCTGCTGCTCGGCCGGGGTTCACTGGACGATGACAGCGATGGTAGCCATGGATCTGGAGGGGCGGCGCGGGACTCAGTGGAGCTGATGAGGCCGTCGATGAAGAGTTCGCAAACGTTGGAGGAGGAAGCAGATCGGTGTTGGCGCTGCGGATTTGGTGGTGGTGTGGCTCGCCAGAACCGAAGCTAAAAGGGGGAGAAGAGATAGAGCAGTGGGGCTAAGGGTAGAAGAAATCTGAGGCCAAGGTAGAAGAAAGAGAGCTTGAGGTGGAGGGAGAGCAGAGAAGGGAGTGGAGAGAGGCGGCCGCCAAAGGGGGCACTAGTGGCGCCCAGTTGAAAGATGGTGTGGTGGCGAACTGGTTGGGGGAGCAGCAAGGTGGCGGCGCTGAAAGCATGGTGGAGAAGGGAGGCGGCCGAAGAAGGCGGTGGCCAAATTGAGGAGAGGAGTGGTGGTGGTGATGTGATGGCATGCTGACAAGCTGCGGCCTGGCGCTCACCGGCGGCCGGATATGGAGGAGAATCGGGGGGAGCAAGAAGGCGAAGGGGAGAAGAAAGAATGAACCAGGCTCGGAAGAAATCCCAGGTGGCTAGGGTTTTGTGGAGATTAGGGAATTGACAATTTTGTAATTTAGCCCTCTAGGTTTTTAGGAACTGTAATTAAGTCCTCTCATTTAATTTCTTTTGAATTAGACCTCTAGAGCTCTGTTTTCATCGCGGTTTGATCCTACGCATTTGTGTCAACATGTACATCTATACGGAGCACTCTCGGAATGCCAAATTTGTCATTTATGCACCTCAATCACGCCGGCCTACGGAAAACCACAAAAAAATATAAAATGATCCAAATTGAGCAATTAATTATAGAAAAGTGTGTAAATGATGATAAATGGTTCCAAAAATACGATAAATAATGGGGTAAAATGATGGGTAAATATATGTAAAAATGACGCATGTCATCCACTCTTGCTCGAAGTTGTAACATCCTAATTTTCATAGCCTTTTTGAAGCTTTTAAAATAAAATTCACTATTTATATTTTTCTAGAATTAATTAAAGATAACATTGAATTTTTATTAATTAAAAATATTTAATATAACTAAACATAATTTTTTAACATTTGCTAGAAATATTTTATTTAAGTTTCTTGAGTCTCAAGGATTTTTCTGAAAATTTCTTGGATTTTTCTAGAGTTATTTGCTATTTTATAGAGCTCAAACTAATTTAGTTGAATTTCTAAAAATAGAAAATCTCTTAAAACCCTTGTGGGCCTAAACCCAAACCTTCTAGCCCAATCTCCCTCTGGCCAGCCCACATTCCCTTTCGGCCTATTCAATATCAGCCATCCGATTTCAAACGCGAGCCACGTGTTGGCCATCCGACCCGTGGCCACTCTCAACCGCCGGATCTCACTTGAGTCCATATGGCGACCATCCGGAAGCCGCTTCACTATTCATCTGTGCCGTCTCACATCAACCGCTTGATCTCCGAGCATGGCCACGTGTCATGCATCGACCGACCTAGTCACTGTTCTTCATCTTCCTCATGGACTCTCACCGCTGTGCGCGAGACGAGTTCATCTCGGTGTCCGTGCCCGCCGTGGATTCCTTGAGGCCAGGTATAAATAGACTGTGGTCCTCTCATGTTCTACCCCTGAGCTGAGCTCGTCGTGCACCCTATCGCCCCTGCGTTCGTCGTCATCGCCGTTGAGTTCACTGTCACTCTCGCCGCCGTCACCATCGTCCTCTACTCTGGCCACCGTTCGCTGCCTCGTCGGCCAGCCGCTGCCGCCGAGCAGCTTCACTTCGTCGGTCATCCAACGTCTCGAGCGCCGTCACCGGTGAGTAGCCGTCGATGAGTCACATCGCCTCACTCTGCTCCGGCTCACCGCTTCCTCCGCTCAAACCGCCCAACCGCCTCGATTCGTGCGACACCGTGTCACCTCGGTTTGCGCACCCACCAGATCGCACTGCACCACTCTCGGTCAACAGTTCATCTTCTCCATGCACCCAGTCCACCGCGCACTGTGCCGCTGACAGCAGGGGCCCGCACGTCAGGTGACTATTCCGTAGACCGATGGACTGAGCCCCGTCGGCCCTAGCACCACATCAGCAAGCCCAGTCACCGTGCACTGTTATGTGAGCTGGGTTCACAGTAGACCAACCTTTCCATGCATCAGGTTCACAGCACAATAGTTTTTTCAATTTTCAGCCTTTTCCTTTAGATTAGATTTTCCTAGAGTCTGTTCTTCTCCGTCTTAGCTCCGTTTGACCCGATTCTTTTTCTTAAATTTATCTAAAATTGAGCTCTATCTTTTGGTTCTGATTTTATGGTTTTTGGAGTTCATTTGAATTTATTTTGTGTCTCGTTCATTTTCTCTCGTTAGATCACACTTTTGAAGGAGCCAAAGCAAGATCTGAAGACCAAGAATTGGTAATTGAGCAAGGCCAAGGCAAGTCATGTTCTTTGATCATGTTGAATATAGTTTTTAAATCTATTATGTATTATTTTGTTTTAAATTATCATGCAACACTATTTTATTACAAACTTTTGTATTAGTAGTTAATGACCTACTTGATTAATTCCTACTTGATAAATTGAATGCCATGATTCCATTGTCATCATAGGATGGATAATTATCTAGTGATACAATATTAGTTGTCACATAGGTTGTACACTTAAATTGCTTAGTCATGCTTATAATAACACTGGGTTAATTATCACATGTTATCAAATAATTAATTTTGATTTAATGAGATGTTGAATTGTGGTTGTAGTCACAGTTATAAAATTTGAGTACCATAGCATGGGAGGTGTCATTGGTGTTGGTTATAAAAAATTGGTTTTTACTTGAGCGAGTGATAGGCAGTAAAAGGGGAAGTGTGGATTCACTTCAAGGGATATGGATGTCTCGCCTGGGTAATATTAAGGACTTAACTTTGTGCGCCATTGATCTGAGCCTTACCGTATAACCACATGTCTAATATGGGATAGACCTAGCTGATTAATTTACGATGTTTCAAATTCGGTTTCATGGTTGAGATGAAAGTGGTGTGGTCGTAGCCATGGATCCATATTGACACAAGAGGGGGCTGGGATGGCGAAACCTTAGCGTGGTGAAATTGGATTGAGATTGAACATTCTAAAGGTCCTGTTGTGATTTTTTTGGTTGACATACCAAGGAAGCATGTTATACCGGTGACATTACAAGATGGTCATATTATGTGGGTAAAATTGTATAATCATTGCAAAGTGTAAAACTATTCGAATAGCCGTGTCTCCGGTTTTGGACAATGCTTGGTGATTTCACACGACGGGTAGAGTTTTCATAAAAATCTAGATAGGTTAAGTTGGGAAGTGAATGGTTAGTTCACTGATGGTTCATTATGTGAATGGTAGTTCACGGGTGGTTCATTAGAGTGAATAGTCAGTTCACTTGTGGTTACTCTCTATTCCTTTGATTATTTACTTATTAATCATTTTCAAAATTTTATTTTTAATCTATTTATTGTATTTACTTTAAATTGTTGTTTTACGCAAATTAACCTTTCAGCCATCCATTGATAAGTATTGCATATTATATTGCATTTTTGTTACAAACAACTTGCTGAGTACTCTATATATTCACGGTTAAATCCATATTTGCTTAGTTGAGGAGAAAGGACCAGATCAACAAGAGGTATCTAAAGGAGGATACTTTGACGACTTCGTGGATTAGGACTTCGCTCCCCAGTCGATTGCCTGTGGGCATGTCGAATGGCTACTACGCTTATTTCTGTTTTTCGCTGCAAGTTTCTTAAGCCCTTCAGACTATTATTTGCAAGCTTGGTCATAAGGTCGCAACTCTAATAATTAATAATATTTGAGTCTTTTCTTAGTGAATCGTGATATGATATATATTTCATCTTTATTTATACTGTGTGCACTAGCGTGATTCTAAACTGGTGTAAAATATACAAGAGAGTCCGAATTTACATATTTGGATCTCGACAAAAGTCTTAAGTACAACTCCTCTACAGCGGAGAAGAAATTGTTAAAGGCTAACAAGAGTGTTTTTACATTTTAGCGCTACTAGATGAAGGATGGGTGGCTGAGATCCAATGTTATGAAAAAGAGCTGAGTCTGTTGATCAGTTGACTAATTAATTGGTGATGGTGGGTACACCGTCGCGGATTAACGGATAGCATAATCAGAGTAGTGTCAATGCCATTGAACGATTAATTAACCACATGATCCAATTAATTGGGCGTTTTTCCTATTTAATCCCAGAAACATCTTATTTACATTCACTAATTACAATAAATTAGTTTATAATTTTGTGTAGTTGTGTTCATAGCATGTACCATATGGATCAGGTATAAACTATGCAATAGTAAATATGGCAAATGATGTTTTGTATAGTGATAATTGACCATAATTTTAGATAAACTAGCTGAGTTCTCTGTGTAATTGTGAGACTAGATGCTATAACGCATATGCTTGCATTTTAAAATAGAGTTATATATTTTTTTTAACAAATATAGGGTTGTATTTTTTTAGACAACCCTAAATAGAATTGTGTATCTTATACAACCGCAACAACTCTCATAATTGGATCTTTTTAATCTTGATTGTTATAATTCGGCCTACCAAAATTGATGATGGAGAGAGCGAATGTGGTGGTTTTTTACTTTGTTTTTTAAAATTATGTCTGACTTTGTTTTAATAATACAATAGACAGATGAAATGTTTGTAATCCGTTTTAATAAACAGTATATTAGTAATAACGCATCTGGACCATTAACCCGCAGATCCGACGGTGGGGAGTATACCCACTCGCAATCCTCACGCTCCACCCGTTCCGCCGTTCGCCGGCTTGCTGCTCGGGGTGGAAAAAAACTCGTTAGTGAGACTCGTTAGTGAGGCTCGTTAGCTCGGTTCAAAATTGCTTCAATTATGTTTGTTAATTGATTAAACATTTAAATGAGTTGGTTTTAAATGAATTTGAATTTTGCTCAAGCTCGATTCGTTAGCTCGTTTCTAAAAATATTTTTAAATTATATATAAAATGATATTAAATTAAACTATATTAATTTTGAAAAAAGCTTGTTAAGACAAGAGCTGATCTCGATATCCACCGCTACTTGCTGCTGTCCACCCTCCGCCGCCACCAGCCTCCGCAGTCTCCTCTCCCCAGTCCCCACGTTCTTCACCGCTGCGAGATCTGCGATGTTGACGCGCGCCGGCAGCAGGGAGAGCGCTACGCGACTGGGGTCGGCGTGGCCAGCGGCAACCCGCCGGTTCGTGTCGCTGGAGCCCTTGGGGCGCCCGGACGGAGGCCCTGCGCACGAGCCGCTCGACGCGGCCGGCAACGTCTCAACCAGCAGGGCCCTCGCGCTGTATTGCACTCGCCGGTAAGTCTCTGCTGCTAATTCTTGCACAAAGTTGTATTGATTGCGCAGATTGGCCTAAGAACAAATGGTGGCTATCCGCACGTTGCTAGTAGAGATATAAGCGATCGAACACGCGCATGGCTTGGAAAACGTGATTCGAATCTACAACATTTGGAAAGAAAATGATCTCTTCATGTTAGGTATACCCCTGCTCGTTAATCACAAAGCTAGGAGATTATTACTATTCTATGATGATAATCTAGAAAGCAAGTAGCGAGCAGGGCCTTTAATGTAATACTTTGCAGTTGTAGCAGTGAAAACAGTGACGTATGTTTTAGGGCCTGTTTGGCTGCGCACTGCTGAAATTTTTGCTTCTGATTACGGAGAGATAGATACTCAGTTGCGAGCGGATGTTGGGCTTTTAATGTGTACATCGTTTAACTTGTAGACCCGTCTTAAGAAAATACTCCAGTCTCGTAGCAAAGCCAAAGCCGCAAGACGGAGAAAAAAGAACAGGCCCTTAGGCTGTGCTCCACTGGGCTTCTAGCTTCTTTTCCAGTGTTTGGCACTGTTTGAAGTTTATTTTTGTACTCTAAGTCTCTAACTGTTGTTAGATTTTTCAGCGTAATTAAATTTAAAAAATAAAAAGAAAATTATGTTATCACGGACAATACAAAGAAATAAAGGGAAAAATACAAAAAGCCTAAAAACCAAAAATTCGGAAAAAAGATGAAATTTAGAAGTTAAAAGCTATAAGCTTAAACCCTTTGAAACACATGTTTCTTGAATGCACCATCTTCGTTTGGATTAACTGCTAACTCATCTTAACTTGCTACAGGACTGAAACTTTTGGAAGAAGCATGGCACATTTTTCAAGCTGGGTTGCTCAGAAGGTGGCCAGGTGGGGAAGGTGGTGGGGGTTTGGGGAAGGTGGCGGAAGGATGGGGAGGTGGTGTCACGTTCCGTGTCACGGTGGCAACAAGTTTAGCTTCACGCAGTTTCCCGTGAGATAGTTCTCCCCAAGATAATGTTATGTCAGTAGAAGGAAGAGTGTCTTGGTAGTCAAAGTTCTCAATAGATTGACAAAATGTACATCAATCAGACCCATGAACACAAAATAAATAAGGATTTTCCGTCTTAAGACATCATAATCTTCTGAGTACTATCAGCTACCAATAGGAAACATAGTTGCAGGACAATTTCAGTTTTACTTTTACACAAACTCTTGAGTTATCTGAATAGATGGGATGTGTTTGACCCTTAAAAAATCGTCACCAAGCTCCTCTAGTCTACGAAGAAAGGAGCTTGGCATACCCACTAATCTCAGCGTCTTTAATGTAGCAAGAAATTGGAACCCAGCAGGAATAGTTGCAAGCTTTGCGCATAACATGATCCACACTTCCTGGACACATGGCATGGCTCCTTCATCAACATCCCACTCCTCTAATTCCTCAAGTTCAGTTATGATGAAGATTTTTAGCTTAAAAAAACCTGGACAGCAGCATCTCATTACTTTCCCCTGGTATGCTTTGTTCAGCTGGAGGAATAGCAGATTTGGCAACCGAACAAGAACTGAAAGCGGGTCGTCTTGCAGCTGCGAGCAGCTCAAGCGCAGCTTTGTAAGGTTGTTTAGCTGAGCAAACCAATCTGGCAATGTCTGCAAAGATCCAGCTAGGTGCAGCTTCTGTAGACATGGTGAAGGCTTCAGCGTTGCAAGGTCAAGAGGCCTGGTGCCATCACCAGTGAAGATGGACAGGTATGATAGTTCCTTCAGATTGTTCACAGAAGAGCATAGTTTTTTTGCATCTTCATTGTTTAAATCCTCTATAAAAGCTTCTTAAGCTGGGTAAGGCTTGCAATCTCATGAACCACATCTGTGCTTGCTTCCAAGCCAGTCAATACCTGGAGCTTGTCGATCTGGGCAAGTCCCACAGGGACATGGATGCTTTGGTCATCTTGTTTCATCTCTAGATGCCGTAAGTGTCTCAAACATTTGATCTGAAATGTGATTCTTTTTATCTGAGTCCTCCTGATATCAAGAGTTTGCAAGTGATAGAGCTTGTGCAATGTTCTTGGGAGCTTCTTCAGCTTAGTTCCCCTTAGCCCAAGGTACCTCAAGTGAAGTAGGCATCCTATCTCTTTTGGAAGCTTTTGCACATTGCCATCTTCCAAATCCAAAATTCTTACTAGTATAAAGCTCCTTGCAACATTTTTGCTTTCAAATACAACGGGTGCACTGCTGCTGAACATGAAAACAGATCGCAATCTATTCTTGTGTTCCTTGCTGAATGACACATTAGATGTTTGCAATGAGATGCGCCGAGCACTAATATTTGCACCTTTATCACTGCAGATGACGGAAAATCTCTCATTTTCTGACAGCAAGATGGCAAGCTCGTGAAGAATATCATGAACCCTGCACACTTTTACTCTCCCGCTGCTGCTTGCGATCGCCACTTCTACCATGTTTCTGCTGATGAGCTCCATGAGGTAATTCTCTGCAGTCATTTCAAGTGTCTCATCAGCTCTCTCTTTCACAAATCCTTCGGCAATCCATAACCGAACCAGCTTCTTTCGGGAGATCTTGGAGTCATATGGGATGACCGAGAGCAGAAGAAAGCATGGCTTCAATTTTCAAAGGTGTGGGAGGTCCTTGTAGCTTAAGAGGAGTGCTTGCCGAACTCCGATTTCACCGTTGCTTAGATCCTTTTGAATGCTTGCCAGGACACGCCTCCATTCGGTGTCTGTTCTTTCTTTCCTGGACATCATGCTCCCTGCAGCAACAATAGCAAGGGGCAAACCGGCACACTTCTTCACAATGTCCTTGGCGGTCTCCTGCAGACCATCAGGGCATATCCCGTATGGAAAGAATGCTTTCTTGCAAAACAAATTCCAGGAATCCTCAAACGGCAATGGCTGAAGCCTATGGACGTTGCTCTCTGCATCTTCAGCTGAGCCAGCCACGACGGCGTTACGCGTCGTCACAAGCACCCTGCTCCCGCTGCTGTTTCTGGGCAGCACCAGCTTGATCACGTCCCAGAGCCCTCTGTCCCAGACATCATCAAACACAAGAAGAAACCTCTCGCCGTCAAGGCCACGCAAGAGCAGTTCTTGGAGCCGCCTCTCGCCGAGAGAGCTCGCCTCGGCGGTGGGGATCCTCATCAGCCCGTTGGCCATCTCGCAGAGAATGTTGCGCAGCTCCATCGTGTTCGACACGTAGATCCACGCGCAGCGGTCGAACTGCTTCTTCACATCCGGGTGGGCGTACACCTTCTTGGCCAGCGTGGTCTTTCCAACACCACCCATGCCCACCACGGATGTGACGCTTAGCTCCAAGCCCCCGTTCAAGATATACTGAAGTAACACCTCCAGATCTCTATCCAGGCCTACGGTGTCTCTGTCATGAACCAGAGGGCATGAGGCTAAAAGACCATGGATCCATTCATCACTCGACTCCATCGGCCTTTGCACTGCATACGCCGATCGCCGGCGGGAGATGTCGCTTAGCTGGGCCCGGATGCGCCTGATCCGAGACCCGACATCGTGCCGTGATCTCAGCTTACCAAGGGCGCAGCAACCGCGTACCTGCTGGCCGGCGTCGAAGATGTCGACGGCGTCCTCCGATTCAAGCACGATGTCCCTCATCTGGTCGATCCATGCTTCTGCGGCCACGCTGCCCTCCGTGCTGCAAACCTCCATCTCGCGCAGGAAGAGCTGCATGCTGTGGAGCTCGTCGCGGAGCCAGCCGACGTCGCGACCTGTGGACAAGAGGCGCCGGCCATGGTCGGTTGCTCTGCTGGTAAGCAGGGAGGCTATGCCATGGATCAAAGAAGCAAGGACGGGTTCGGCCATGGAAATGGTGTTCGCCCTACCTGTTCAGCAAGGAAGGAGGAAGCTCAGCCCACGACTTGTCATCCATTAGAAAGTCAATGCGCAGCGTTGTATTATTGCTTGTAGCAAATATTTTTCAACTGTTTATGCCAAACTGATCTCCTTAGCCCACAGCCGCACAGGCAGTCCCTGCCAGAGTCTGGGCCATCTATTCCCTGATAATGATGCGTAATTGTTTCAAGAAGACACACAGAACGCTACTCGCTCTGCCATAGCTCAAGAAAAATTAGCATCTTTCTGGACCAAAGATCCAATGGGCCATCTTTATTAAGAAAGCATCAATCACACGGGTATTACAGTCACAGAAGACGAATGAGCAGCCTCCATCTTGGGCGATAACCATTGTGATTGTGGGAGGGAGATCGACAGGAACCACATATTTTTCTTTTTCTAAAGTAAATTAAAACCAAATACACCATAAAGAGTTTCACCTCTACGCTAAATGAAGTGGCATTTCAGTGAAGACCTGTGAAGCGGAATTGTTTGGGTAAGATATGTTTGCGGGCTTTAACAGTGGACTTTCTTTGGGCATTAATGTAGAACGTGAAATATGGTTTGTCAAGCATTGGAGCAGCTTATGGGCCTGGTAATTGGGCTATGAGCCACTAATGCCCAAGGCACTTGACTCAGCCCGCAAGCCTGGGCTTAAACTGGAACTCAACTTTAGACTTTCAGTATGACATATGTAGGCCTCTAGGGTCCAGTGCTTCTCTGATACAAAACCCAAGTACATACAGAGAACATCTAAAAAAAGTTATATATAGAGAGACAACATATCTAGCGTTAATAGGTAATTAGACGATTAGGCCGTGAAGGCCGAAATTGTCCCCTCCCCCGCACTTACACCAGCGTGGTTCGATGCCTCCATGGAGACAATAATGCCCGAACACCGGCCCAAAAAACATTGTGCACGGGCTCCGACCTAGGTTGACATAATTGCGCTAGCTACTTCGGGTTGGTTTGATCGGCATGGAGTGTTCGTGGTGCTCCCTAGATGCCTGAACTAGCCACGCACAATACTTGACCCGTGTACACGGGGCCACAGAGGTGGATTTCACCCCTAGCTTAAGAAATAAGCTGGCAGCCCGGATCAACATAATCACCATATGAATCAACTCCTGAAGGCTAAATCATATGTGCACACAAACCCCGTACTAACACTAGCGTGGTTCGATGCCCCCATTGAGATAGAGATGCCTTGACGGCTGCTGGCCCAAAAAAGCATTGGTGGCCCTAATCTGGGATGACATAGTTGCGTTTGCCCCTTCATACTAGTTTTACCCATACCGAGTGTCCCCGGTGCCCCTAGGCACCTGAACTAACCACACATGATGCCAAACGCACGTACATGGGGCCACGAAGGTGGATTTAACCTTGGCTTAAAAAAGAAGTTAACAGCCCGGATTGACAAAATCACTACACAAATGACCTCCACCAAGGCCGAAATCGCGTGCGCAGCCCTGCTCACCTGCACTAGTGCGACCTGATGCCCTCGGGAGACAAAAAAAAACCCTGACGACAATTGTTCGAAAAATGCCGTTAGCGCTAGCCTCTTCGTGCTATTTTTACCAACGTTGACCATTCGCAGTACCACCTAAGCGCTCGAAATAGCCATGCATGATGCAAAACGTGTGTACATGGGACTATAGAGGTGGATTTTCGTAAAAAATAAGACTGCGACCCTAGGGGGGCAGAATCACCACACAAGGCACCTCTGTAAGGGTTGAAATCATGTTAGCGGCCCTTTGCATTGATACCAACTTGGCCCGATGCCCTTGTGGAGACATAAACACCCTAATGATTGCGGACCCAAAAATCATTGTCAGTAGGCCTCGATCTAGGGTGACAACTACGTTGGCTCCTTTGTGTTGGTTCAATCGGTGCTGAGTGTTAGGTGTGGCCCCTAGGCACTTGAAAAAGCTATGTACAATGCCAAACACACTCATGGAGGCCATGGAGGTGGTTCACTCCTGGCTTAGGGTTTAGGGTGCGACTCCCAACAACGACACCAACATGGCTCGATGCCCCCATGGAGATAGAAGTGCCTCGGCGGCCGCTAGCCTAAGAAACACCGTCCGTGGGCCCCGATCTGAGACGACATAGCCACGCTAGTCCCTTTTGGAACACATGATTTTTTTTTCTAGATTTGTGCAGGTATTGAGCTGTTTTTTTTATGAAATTATGCAAAATTAGAGTGGAAGTATATTGTTCCAAACAAGCCTCTGGTAGGAACTGCTTAAAGGTACCAACTTAATTATATGGTACGTATGCACAGTACTTTTCTTGTGATGTCACAAACAGATCCAAACTCTTGCATCAAACAAGATTGTCCTTTTCATCAATCATGCCGCTGCCAACCATTCGAGCTCGGACTTGTGCAAGTCCATGTACCTACGCGACTGGACGGCATGCATGCATGAATGCATCAAGGATGACTCAAAGGCGCGACCCAATCTTCACGGTCCGCACGACACATTGGTGGCCGGAGGACCACCGGCGCGGAGGATCCATGAACCTGGCCGCGTTCGTGTTCCTGCCGCTGTCGCCAAAGTCGTCCCTGATAGCAGCAAATTGCATGGCTTCTCGTATTTACGCGTCGTCTTCCCAGTATCCCCCCACCGACGGCGACGGGGGACATGTAAGTCAGGCCCTGCTTAGGAGCGGGCCATGCGATGTCTACCTTTCGAGTCCGGCGCCGCCGTGGCCACTTGCTTCCATAGTTGGATGAGCTTCTGTCGATACGGATTTTAATTGTGACGCCATTGACGGATGACCAGCTCAAATTCATGAATGCAATTGCTGGGGCCCTTCGGTCAAAGAGTGTCTAAATGTTGTGGGAAGGAAAGATTGGACCACTCCCTCCATTCACAAATTTTAACCACTAATTTCTATTATGTATTTATAAAATTTAATAAAAGTATAATATTATGGAAGTGCTTTTCGAAACAAATCAACATATATGATTTTTTATGCATCCAATTTAAATACTTAAAATATGTAAATAGTTAAAAATTTAAAGTTCAAATGCACGTATAACCAAAACAACGTGCATTTGTGAGAGGATAGAGCAGTACCAGTGCAGACAGTACATCTTGTATAGTAGTGGTACAGCCTAGGTTTGGTGCATGTGCATCGTGTAATTTGCATATATATGGACCAAACAGAGACAAAAGTTCCAGGCAGCCACTGAATCACTGGAACGTACTGACAAAAAATCCGTACAGTTGCATGGCCATGGTACATTTCTCTGTGCAGATCATATCGTACTGACTTAGCATTGTACACCGCATCTAACCATTCTGCTTTTCATTTGCGTCTTCCCCTTTCCAGCTTGACTTGTATCCGTAGTACCACTCGTCATGTGGTGACAGATTCTGTCTCAAATCTGCTCCTAGTCCATGCTAATCAAGGGAAGAGGTTTCTAGAAAATATATGAATATTTTTTTATTAAAGATACTTGAATTTCGATCTATTAGATCTACATATAAAAGATCTTATCTGTTTTCAAATTATATATATTCCTCCTCTCCTCGTCTCTCCTCTCCAAACCTTAGCCACCGGTCCTCCCTACCATCGTCGCCGCTAGCGTTGCCTACCAGTGAGCCTTTGCAGCCGTCGCTCCTGTCTCCCTCCCTCCTACGCCACCTTCTCCCTCCTCTCTGGCGAGCCGCTCCGCACCCTCACCTTCTTCTTCCTCTTCGGCGAAATCCCCTGCAACGCCCTCCTTCCTTGTCTTCAATGGCTAACGCTTAGCAAGGGATCACAGGTGTGATCGTAAAGGAGTTACAACCACGGTGATCGGGCGAAGGACGTCCGCATGAACAACAGACGTGGTCGTAAGGAGTTACGACTACGGTGACAAGCGGAGGTATCCGCAGGTGCTGAAGACGTAGTTGTAAAGAGGTTACGACCACGGTCGTAGAGCATAAACGGTGGTCATAGAGTGTTACGACTACAGCAGTCGACAGAGCCTTCGACGTGGTCGAGAGAATCATTGCGTGGTCGTAAGGAGCTACGACTACAATGATCGATCGCGGTCAAAGTGAGTGCAGGACAAAGGCAGTGAACGTGTCGTAACTTCAGCTGAAGTTTACGACTACGTGATCTGAGCAATGAGGCGTGATCGGAGAGATCACAACGTAGTCGTAATAGCTGTCAGTGTGGTCGAAGAACCAGCAGAGCGGTTGTAGCGATACATGAGGTGGTCGTTGCCTCTTGAACATGGTCGTACGTCTACAGGAGATGGTCGTAGCCGCTAGAAGGTGATCGTAAGATTTTAAGAGCAGTCGTAAAGACTATAATTACATGCTTACATGACACATTCTTCTGTACAGAACAAGCTAATTATGTAGCAATGCATGCCACATGAGTCGTGACACACATCTATACATCATCGAACTTACTAATCTTCCCCTTCTATGATTACTAATTACATACACCTAGCTAGCAAGCTAGCGACTTGGCATGAGTAGTCTTCTCAAGACTCGGACAGGGGCTGCGGCGGCTAGCCGGCTGGTGGGAAGATCCCCTGCCCGGTGGCCAGCATGGCCCTCGGGTCGAACTCGGCCTTGAGCCGCGCGAACCGCGCCCACCTCGCCGCGCCGAAGTGGTCGGCCCACTCGGGCTGCGCCTTGTGGTTGGGCAGGTACTGCTTCGCGCCGATGCCGGCCTCGGCGCAGAAGTCGAGGATCTGCCGGTTCTGCCGCGCCAGCGCCTCGAGGCTCTGCGCCGGGTCGGCCGCGCCCGGCAGCGCCGACCGCAGGAACGCCACCAGGTAGAACACGTCCTCCTCCGGCGTCACCACCGAGCTCCTCGGGTCCCACCTGCGCGGATCCCAAAGCAATCAGCACCCAGAAATTTAATACTAGCAGCAGTAGATCATCGAATCGGCTCGAAAGGTTGGAGCAGAGTAGGAAAAGCAACAGTCAGCGACTCTGATACGTCTTTTTCTAGGTTGAAGTACGTGAAAGCGACAACGCATGAGGCCACTAACCCCAAAAGGGGATAGGAACCAACTTCTGACTGTGCCGTGCTCGTCGCGCTGCCGGAAAGGCTAGTCGGCGCCGGTTTAAAATAACCGGTCGGCGCAGGCCGCGAAAATTGATGCCCGGTGACTGACCTGCGTAGCATGGCATGTTGGCATGGCGCCACTACAGAATTAGAATAGACCCTGTCGCCTTAGTGCGCGGTATGTCTGCGGCCATTCAATCACCAGATTCGGCGATGGCAATCAAGCAACAATCTGTTGTTATTAATCTAGTATATATGGTGTTCATCTGGCACCAATCGTGGCACACTCGATCGCCAGTGAGTGTGGCCACCTTCGGCAGTTCTGCGTCGCATGTGATGTCGGTTTGGTAGGACGGCCGGGAACGTGACGTCTCGACTCTCGAGCCCTGCCTGCTCGTGTTGCATGTGGGGTCGTGCGTGCGTGGATGGATCGTGCATGGACAGTGATCGGTCGATGAGCCGTACGTCGTGCATGGAGCTGGAGACGGAAACCGGAACAAGTCGACGATGGGCGGGCTTACTTGTGCTTGTTCATGGGGTAGATGAGGATGGGCCCGCCGGCGGCCGTGCGGCTGCCGAGGACGCCGCGGTCGAAGTCGGCGATGCGGGACGCCGGCACGAAGAGGTTCAGCCACGGGTGCGGCACCTCCCACACGCCCTTGCCCCGGAGCTTCACCTCCGCCTTGTGCACGCGGTCCAGAAAGTCCACGTACGGCAGGTCCGTCGTGAACACCGTGTCCGGGATGAAGCTCAGCTCGCCCAGCAGCGCCTCCACCTCCTGGAAATCAAGCACACGTACAACATTTCGTAACCTATCTTCTCTTTCTTATCCGTTAGTTGTAAACATATACTACTCTTATAGCTAGATCAAATCTCTTTTACTTATAGCACAACAAAATATTACCAATCAAGTGGTAGATAAAATAGTGTAGGTTTTGCCAACGGAATTTAAGATCTAGTAGCAGGATCCATGCAGTGTGCTCTGCATGTGGGTGTCATCATGTGATCATTAGGGCTTCAATTATATCATTGCGAGCTAAACCGCCCATAACTAACAGAAAACATGGCCCAAAGATTGGCTAAGGGCTTGTCCAGTAGTATGTCTCTTAAAGTTGTCTCTAAAGCTATCTTCAATAGCGTTATCTCAGCTGTCTATTAGCTATATTAAATAAATAAAATCTTATGTGGAGGAAAGAGAATGTGATGAGAGATAATATGCTATTTCTTATGTTAGAGATGACTTAAGTGCATAAACCAACTAAATAGTGAGAGTGTGTGGCAGGAAGTTATGGTGAAAATAGTATAAAATAGTTAGATAAATAATTTATTGTTGGGGAGGTTGTCTTTAATGCTGTTTTTAGGTGAGATGGAAGCCTTAGCAACAAACTTAAGAGATGGACTATTATACATGCTCTAAGACTTCTACCCCATTTAAAGACAACAATAGAGATAACATCTCCAATAGTTCATCTCTAAAATTAATTTCTTTAACAATTTTATATTATTTTTTATCATATTTTTCCTTCATACTTTATTACCATTTACGTTAGTTTGTGTGCTCAGGTTGTCTCTTGCATAAAAGATAGCACATTCTCTTTACTCATTTTCTCTCTCCTCCACATATCTCTCTTATGTTATATACAATGGTGTGATATCAGCTGTCTATAAACTTTGCCATGTATAATACGAGATTATGTGGAGGAGCTAGGAGAAGCGTAGAGAATTGGGCTGTCTCTTATTCAGTAGTCGACTATAACACGATAAACAAGACATATTGTGTTATGAAGAAGCTGTCTATAGAGATATGTAAAAAACAACCTATTGTATTAGCTATTTTTAGTGTTGTATATGGATGATATGGAGGATACTATAGATATCAGTTGTTTATACCATTATACATGCTCTTATTCTCAAGACATTAATACTTATGGACACTATGATCATTTCTCTCTACCATTTATTTGGTTTCATGAGCTTCTTAGTCCCTGTGTCCAAACAAAATATGCTTTATAAAAGAAACGGACCGTCATAAACAAATAGGGCAGCTAGGAGGCAATATTATTGAATTAGGAAAGGCGGCGCTGCCCGAGGGAGACGGACCTGATCGACGGTTCCGGCGGTGGAGTCGTCGTAGTTCTTGGTGACCTCGAGGCAGTAGAGCACCTTGGAGTGGCGCTTGAGCGAGCTGAGCTTGACCGGGTTCTGCGGCGAGAAGAAGGAGGACCTCCAGTTGTTGATGAGGCCCTCGGCTGCGACGACGAAGCCCTCGACGTAGTCGAACCGGCGGCCGCCGTGCAGAGAGATGAGCCACTCCTGATCCGCCGTGAACTCGCTGAAGTTGGAGTAGAGTGCCCGGATCCAACGAACCTGATGACCAACGAGACCACCATGCAGATAATTAAAGTAGTCCAGACGCCGTACTGAGCTTAATCATCGTAGAACAGTGTGATTACTTAGCATGGATTGGTTAGTTAATTGAGTTAGGGGAGAACAAAATCTTATGAAAGATCGCGCGTGAGCTAACCAAAAGGCTTCTCTATACAAATAGAAGACTCTGTTCGAGTGCTGCGAATTTTAGTTTTTGGCTGTGATTTTTAATTAAAATGATACTAGAATAGCTGCTAGTTTTTTTAAAAATATTTAATTAAATAAAAATAGAAAAAATAGTTATATTTCCTTATATAGTGCAAAATTAAAAGAAAAAAGAGAGGAAAAAGTCACTTTAAAAATTAACATATTTTAAATGGTTTTTAAGTTTTGAAAGTATGAGGACAGAAGCTTGATCAGAGCTAGGACCACCAATTGATCAGCGAGACAAAGCTGATCGATGGATCCCAACCAACAACCTGGGCGGCTGGGCCACCTGACCAGACCCATAATAATGTACTTGGAGACTTCCACTTGGGGCGGACTCTGAACAGTGATAACGAAATGGCTGTTCCAAGCAATACCGCTACTACTAGTTTAAACATACGTGTCGTACAGCCGTGGCCTCTTAAGACGGCTATAATTAGCAACACGTTCGGGGCTTTTTCGGTGTCTTTGTAGGGGGTTGACATGTCGTGAAAATCGTTCTACCTAACAGCGGGCCGCGCTGCTTTCCCTCGCGCTCGCCACTTGCATGGCCGGTGTTTAGTTCCCGATTGGCCGGCCATTAGTTGGAAAGCGAGGGCGGTGACACAACAGCACAAGAAGGATATCGCATAGATCGCCTATTTTGCCTTGCCACACGAGAGAGAGAGAGAGAGAGAGAGAGAGAGAGAGAGAGAGAGAGAGAAATGGTGAGTTGATATTCTTCTCCTTGAACAGCAACAATAGGATGTTGTGTGTGTTACCCTCTGGGGAGCAGGCTCGAGGGCGATGCGAGCCCGCGTGATGATCCCGAACTGGCCCAGCCCGCCGAGCGCGCCGAAGAACAGGTCCGGGTTCTTCGTCTCCGAGCAGGTCACCACCTCTCCCTTCCCTGCCAAGAATCGATCGGTAACATGGAGGATATCAGTGCTGCATACAAGAAAGCTTGCATGCCGCGGCGGGCTAGTTAGGAAGGTTGGCTAGCTGCTCACCGGTGACGACGTCGAGCTCGTAGACATTGCTGATCTGGGGGCCGTGGTGGAAGGTCTGTCCGCTGATGCCGGCGTTGGAGAGGGTGCCGCCCACGGACAGGTACAGGTAGTCCGTCCACGACCGCGGCGCGAGCCCGCCGTGCGCCAGCGTCCAGTTGAGCACGTCGATCCACAGCTCGCCGCCCCACACGTCCACGTAGTGCCCGCCGACCGCCGGCGAGTAGGCCGGCAATGCCCGCGCCCTCCGCTGGTCGGCGCGCCACCCGTGGCTCATGTCCACGACCACCCCGCCGGGCACCTGCGCCTGCCCGCTGATGGAATGGCCGTGGCCCCGCGCCGAGACGCGGAAGCCGCTGGCCGACCCGTACGCCGCCCGCACCAGCGCGGTGACGTCGCCGGCCCCACGCGGGTGGAATACGGCCAGCGGCTCCCCCCGGGTGAGCCCCCCGAAGTCACGGGACGCCTCCAGGACATCGGACGGGTCGACGCTGAGCTGGCAGCCCCCAACCTCGCCGCCAAGCTGCAGCAGCTCGGCCGGCTCCACCGGCAGGCCGACGGTCGAGATGAGGCAGTAGATGAGGAACACCATGAACACCAAGCACCGCGCCATTGCCAACTACACGAACTACCAATCCTCTCTTCTATGTTTTTCTTTGGTCTCCTTGGCGCTAGATGTGTCTGTGCACTAGCTTTGCGCTAGAAGAAGAAATGAGTTGTGTGAGGCGTGGTGGTCTGGCGAGGCGGTATTTATAGGGAGGTGGTGGTGGAATGGGGCTTAAGACAGTGAGAAAAGGGGAGGTCGGGGCCCGGGGGAGATACAGGAGTGAGAAATTACATGCCTGTCGATTATTCGATAGCCTTTTTCTTCTAAAAAACCAGTCATTTTTTGACCGTTGAAGATCTAGCTAACGGTCCGTGTTTCTTTCTAAAGATCTACTACCTCCTTTTCTCGATCCCACCGCTCGGCCTCCTGATAGATTCCATCTTGCAGTGTTGCCCACCTCTTGCTTCTCAAGCCCCGCCTACCTGGCGACGCTGGTGAGCCCTCCCTATGCCGCCGCTCACTTCCTCCTCCCCATCTCTTCCTCTACCACTGCTGTCCGCTTACTCCTCCCTCGCCGATGCTGTTGCCGGTCTCCATCTCCTCTGTCCGCCTTCTTCCTTGTCTCCATTGGCTATCATTGCTGGATCCACGACCACCGCCCGCCATCTTATAATATTCTTTTGGTTTTCTCTTCCTCGCCGACCTCTACCACCCTCATTTAAGCCTGTAGCCGACGGCGCCACTGTCACCACCCACCGCTAGTCCCCCTCATCCAGGCTTCCCTCTAAATTCGGGTCCCAATGAGCCTCAAACCATAGCCGGTGAACCTCAAGCTCTAACCTGGTGGTGGCCGCAGGAGATGACAACGCCGAAGAGGAGAACGACAAGCTCGTCGTAACATGAATCTTAAAATGGATCCGAACGTGAGAAATTCGATTGATTTCACAGAACATTTCATCTAACATATTTCTAGCGGCTTCCGGAGAAATTAAAGGTGTGGAAGGATTGATGTAGCCGCGTGAACACACACACGGCAGATGGGGGCCGCGCGCCCGCGAATAGACAACTGATCCGGAGGCGCGTCATGGCTCGTGCGCATCTCGCAAACTTACCGGTTCTTTCCGTGTCAGATTAGCGGATCGTTTGGCCGGTGCGGAATTGGATTTAGCCAGAGGCACGAACTGACACATGCTCAAGCTAGCCGTCTGAAATCATGTGAAAATCGCACACGAATCCTCTGTTAACGCATTGTCTCGCTTTGATCCAAAATTCTGAAGTGACGTTGGTTTCCTCCTTCGCGCCATGTGCAATGAACTTTTCCGGTGGAATTCTTACGTTGGTTGGAAGAACGCGCAATCTATAGAAGCTCTAGCTAAGCTCCGAGCTGAGGGAGATCAACACTCGAACAAAAGAAAGATACTCCCCGGTCTTCCGTATCTCAAGTTCTCAACTTTCTAGCTAGGGCGCTTCCACTCTCAGCTCACTTGAGGCAGGCAGGCGTGGATGCAGGTGGGGAAGAATCTACATCAGCACCAAGCTTTAACCAGAAATAACCTAAAGTACACCACATCCACTAGGTTTCTGGTCAGGCATTTACCAAAAGTACGTGCCACCCAATTCTTCAGTAAAATAAATGTAGCAGTAGTATACTACTGTAGTAGCAGATGGTCCACATCTCGGTTTCTGTGTTCCACAGAAAGCACGTTAGCTACTGTTCTTCCACACTTGCCATAGGCTGCTGCATGCGTTGCTACTTTCCTAGGCACTACTACCTAAGGCGAAACGAGGAGAAGCATCGCTTCAGGGAGATCGTGAAAGCGTCGTCGCGCGTCCACACACGGCCGATTGCACAGGATCGCACGAAGATACGCACGCTGCTTCTTTTACTTTCTGCTCGATCTTCCTGTGTTGGACGCAAAAAATTCGATCAGCCACGTGGTTTTATACCGTGCGATGAGCTTGCGAAGGAACAAAACATGGTGGCAGGCGGCGTTGCTTGACGATCGACGGGGAACGTCAAAGAGGAGGAGGATCGATCTCCTTTGCAGCATCCGCCATCGCACGCGCGCGAACCCCGTGAGACATGCGCTGGCTGGCTAGGCGATCTACAAGCTAGCAAGGCAAAGTGAATCTGAATACCTAGCTACTTGCAGCTGCTAGACCTGAACATGAATAGCCCGGCTATTTGTATTATAGGCAGCCGGCCTTAATTTACAGTAGTACAGGTACTTGCTTCCAGGGTCGTTAGGATTTCATTGATTCATTGATCTTCTTATTAACACGAAAACGATTGATCCTAACAATAGAATTGCTTGCTTCACCTGTCTGGGGAACAGGGATCGACTTGTTACGTGCTGTACCCGTGATTGCGTCGTAAAACGGACATGCACGAACGACACCGTGTAACACTGAAAGGGGTCCATGACACATCTAAGATCCTGCCCGTTTCGACTTAAACTTTTGATTTCTAACTTATTTTTTGCTATTCCTAAATCTTGTTTTTGACTTTTTTAGCTTTTTTACCAGTTCTTTTTTTCTGTATTCGTTTGCATTGTTCGTGATAGGGCTAACCTGTTTTTTCTATTTTCATTTTTTAATTTAGTTACGCTAAATAAGTTACCATCAACTACAGTGTAATTTCAGTCAGTACATTATAATTTCAACTATAAACTAGCTTATTTCAGTCCAACCAAACGGCTCCTAAAAACAGGCCGGTCATTCAGTCAAACAGCATAATGAAGCCATTAATTGGCGTGTCCTGCGACTCAATCGATCACATTCCATTCCTACTACTACTACTTATTGCGAGTTAGGACCATGGATCGATGATGGCCAGAAGCAAACGAATTCGTATACATGCATGCATGCTCTTGATTTCAAGCTGACCTAAGATTATTCTCTCGGAACAGTAGCACTCAGTCGCACTCGCCGGTGGTCCATGCCCACTCGTATTGGGGCGTCTGCGCGGAGAGACCGAATCCTCCCGGATTCGGCACCGAGATCCCTGTGCGATTCGATCGGGGAATTGTTCGCACGTTGTCGCTTGCATGTGATGTGCCGTCGCCACTGCTGCGCCCGTGCCCCGTGCCCGTGCCGAGCTGCGTAAGTGCGTCGCTCCGATTGGCGCCTAGTTAATGCGCTTGCATTACCTTTCTCTGCCCGTCTCCTGCAGGAATTTTACGCAAATTTCACAGTGTCTTTGTACTCGCTCCGTTACTTTTTTACTTGCCTTTCTAGAATTCATACCATCAAACCTTTTAAAGTTTAATTACTAATAGATTTAAAACTATCTAGATTGGCTATATGAAAATTATATCATTAAATTTATCGTTTAAAATACTTTCATAGTATTACAATTTACTATTATATCTTAGTGTAAAGTTATAAAAATAGTGATCAAACTTCTACCTCGAAGACCATGAAAAGTTATAAATATCAAGTAAAAAAGAACGGAGCGAGTATAAAGACACTTAATGTAATGATTATGTCTATGACTATGATTCAAAAGAAACTTTATTTCTTTAGTGATAAATTGGTCGAAAGCTAACAGTGACCAGCCATTGCAATGACGACTAGTTATATGGCTTTATAAATCCCAACCAGGTAAACTGGTTGAGAAACATTGGTAGTTTCATGTGATTAACATGAGATTAGTTATTAGCGCATCTGGCAACTTACAATGGTTGGCCAAGGGATATGACAGTTCAAGACTCAACAAAGACACACATGTGAAGACAAAAGGGGGCATTTATCAACATTAATTGCCTTTCTTTAGATATGCATAAATAGGGTACCTTGTGTGCCCCAGAACACATCAATTCCATTCTTGTAACATTCTTTCCGTCTAAGGCAATAAAGTCTCTGTTTGATTGTGCTCGCTTGTTTATTTTCCCGTAAGTTGATAGGGGACCATGGGTCTTAATCATTGACAGTTGGCGCTAGAAGGAGGGCTCCGTCAAGCTGGAGATCACTGTCGTGATGTTTTCAATTCCTCACTCATGGACGAGGAGAACACATTCTACATTGCCAATTATGTCGATCTCATGGACAAGGACTACGTCCTTGAGGAGGCGTGCAAGTGCGACTTCTACCTCAAGTATGTTCCTAAGGGAGAGCCTACGCCACCCACAACCCAATCCTTTGGAGGTGAGGTGATGAAGGCGACACTATCGTCCCCAAGCAACTCTGAGGACGAGTACATTCCCACTACTATCTCAACTAGAGAGACAAGTTACCATGATGTCAATGCCATGGAGCCCAATGATGATCTCACCGACGATGTCAATGCTGAGATTTTGGCGGAATCATTTCCAGAACATCTACCCTAAGATCTCGACTACTACCCTCCTTCAACAAGAATAGGACGTTCTCACCCTCCATCTGCTCTGGCTTTTGTGCATGTGCAGCCATCAACGTTGATGAGAACGGTGAACAATAGATGGCACGTGAACAATGTGAGGCCTAGGAGCAAGCCAAATGTTTGGCACAAGAACAACGCAACAACTAGTTACTTGTCACCAAGCAGACGACAATGGAAGAGGCCTATCGCCAATACCACTCCAATGCACCAGGGACATCTAGGAGGCCCCACACTAACGTAGGTGGAGATCGCCTTCAATAACGTTTGCCAACCACGCCCCAAGTTGTCCCAAGGACATCGGTAAGAGATTTACACCGTACTGTCCCCTTCGCAGGTTAAAACCTCGATGGGTCGTGTTTTCATACTGTCAAATGCGATCCTCAACCACTAGGTAGGAAAAAACAATGAGCAGGACCTCTTGGTCATCTATTCATTGGCTGTTGACATGCAAGAAGTTGCTGTAGAAGCAGAGTCTTTTGTAATCATCGAGACCCCAAACAGGGTTGAGAGCAGAACACTTTGTTTCCAGGAGTCATCATCATGATAGTGACAACCAACCCCGTTATGCAAATAATTCACCTTGATAGAATGTGTTCGACAGGATTGGCACATGATACAAGGCATTCTCGCCTGGTCTAAGAGAGGTGGTCTAGCCAAAAAAATTCAAGATAGGTCAATTTGAGAGCTTTAGGCCTTGTTTGGAAGGCCCATTCCTAGCTAGGATCCATATGGATGGGCCAAGAATTTCCTAGCCCATCCATGTGGATCCTGGTCTAGAATGGGCTTCCCAAATAAGGCCTTAATGGGACTCAAAATCTTTCAGAATTCCTCCAGATCTACACTACCTTCGTCCTGGTTGCGGACAATGATGAGAAGTTAATGGAAATTTACTTACCCACTGTATTAAATGGCTCTGCTTGTGTATGATTGTTTAATCAACCGAAAAGTTCAATTTATAGTTGAGAAAACATTTGCTATGCTATTTTAAGCAATTTTAAAAGAAAAACATTTGCTATGCTATTTTAAGCAATTTTAAAAGAAACCTGGAAAAGAAAATGATTTACATTGTTTTTGACAAACTTCTGGCAAAAACCTATGCCAATTTGTTAAGAGATTTGTTGAGGTATGTAATACCATTCCTAAAATTATTGATGATTCAGTTCTTTGAGCATTCAAATAGGCACTACACTATAAGAGGTTCACAAAAGTCCTAAACATTCACCCATCAAGAACCGTGTTAGAATTATTCGACATGGTTGATCGCTACTTCGATGCTCATGAAGCAGTGGAGTGGAATCGTATGGTCGAGAAAGGCCATGCACCGTCCCAACTAGGTTTAGAGGAATTAGGCAAAAAGAGTCTAAGGAACTGACCAGATTTGGGAAATACAAGGGCAAGATAAACAGGAGAATAGTTCAAATACTTCGCCAAGAGAGGTTGATGTCGTAGAGCAGTGTCCACACTATAACAAGGGGGAAAACACCTTGGAAACATCAAGCTAGTCATTCTAATGACCAATCAGGATCCAAGGATCTGGTATGACCGGTGGGAATGGCCGCTAGGGTCCACTCCATAATGTGCCCAAGCACGACCTACGCTATTATCATACCTGGCAAAAGCACATTGACGCTTTTTTACTCAAGCAAAGGGCCAATGCCCATGTTGCCTAAAGGTGGTGGCTCAAGCAGTACTAAAGATACTGAGGGAAGCAAAGAAATGGCATTCTAACAACCATGTTAATGTTATCTTTAGAGGATCTATTGCCCACTCATCGAAGAGGTAGCCAAAATCAACTTGGAGGGAAATAAACAACATCAACACCCAACCAGGAAAGCCAAGTTATCCAAAGTGGTCAGTGTAGTCCTGTCCTTTAACAAGGATGACTATCTGAAGGCATGTCCACACCTAAAAAATTACCATTGTTCATTTCTTCTACAATTAGTAATTGCAAAGTAGATAGAGTATTGGTCAATAGTGGTAGTTCTCTTGATTTGGTTTTTGTTAATACTTTAGATGAGATGCAAATGCCTCATTCTAAGATAAAACTAGTTACAAATCCTTTCTTTAGAATATTACCTAGTCCATCCATAACACCTATCGGTCAAATAATATTGCTAGTAACATTTGAAGATTCTCGCAATTTTAGAACATAATTAATCACTTTTGAAATTATGGATTTTGAGTTAGCTTATAATGCCATATTGAGTAGACCATCGCTAACAAAATTTATGGTGGCTAATTATCATGCTACTAGAGTCAAAATTCCTAGTTGAAAAGGTGTCATCTTCATGCAAGGTAATCAATCTACTACACTTAGTTGTGATCATAACTATCTAGAGATTATTGATCAATTACATTAAGATATTTTAATGAAGTAAAAAACAAGATTGAAAAGTTGAAAGCAACTCCTCAGGCCAATGAATAAGTGGAGCAAGTTCCACTTAACCCTAACGACTAGTCCGAGATAGTGTGGATTGGTATGAGAAATAGAAAATTGAGCTCATTGCTTTCCTCTAGATGAACGTAGATGTAGTTTGTAACATCCTGATTTTCAGAGTTTATTTGAAACTTTAAAAATAAAATTCATCATTTGGATTTTTTGGAACTAATTAAAGCTCAAACTAAGATTTTATTAATTGAAAGGATTTAATATGACTAAGTTAAACTTTAACATTGGCTACAAGTATTTTATTTGGGTTACTTGTGCTTAAAGGAGTTTTTGGATTTTCTAAGATTTCTAGATTTATTTGCTCTTTCCTTAGCTCAATTTAGTTTAATCAAAATTTTGAAAATAGAAAATGTCTAGAAAATCCCTTAAGGCCTTTTAGGATGAAACCCTAATCCCGGCCCACCTACCATCTAGCCTGCCTTGCATTAGCTATCCGACCTCCCCACTGCCATGTGTTAGCAATCCGGCCGTCCCTCATGCCAACCACCGATCACCACATGTTGTGCATCAGCATGTCCGAGCACTGTTCATCGTCATCCTCCCGGACTCCCACCATCGTCTCCAAGCTGGACACGCCTCGGTGTCCATGTCGTACCCGTCGTGGACTCTCGCCCATACACACCTCGGTCTCCTTGGCATCTGCGCTTTATAAGCTGAGCCGCCGTTCGTTCTCTGCGTCCCTCGAAGCCGTGCTATCCGTCGCTCTCATCCATTCGTCGCCTCCGTGGTAAGTCGCCCATGTGCCATGTTCACCATGGTCGCTGTCGTCTTCTACGCTGGCCGCTATTCATCGCCCTTGTCGGTCAGTTACCACCACTGAGCCGCTCCACCCCGTCGGTCATCCGCCATCTCGAGCGCTACTACCGGTGAGTCTACCCATCGCTTGACTGAATGAAGCACCACCCCAGTTTGTGTGTCGACCAACATCAGCAACGACTCACCCCACACCCGCGTCGTGCATCCCTTTGCCTTCTTTGTGACCCATCTACCGTGCACCTTGCCTATGACATGTGGGTCCCTCAAGAAAGATCAACTATGCCATAGAACCGTGAGCCAAGCCGAGCCGAGTTAGCAGCCATGTCAGCCTTAGGTCCTCGTGTCTGCCACGTGTCGTGCCACGTCAGCACCCAAGTCATCCCATGTGCCATGTCAACTTTCCATGTCATCTGCCACGTGTCATGCCACATCAACCCTAATGCTGAGTTAGCCACCACATCATCCAAGCCGTGCACAGTGCACTGTTCCATACACTGAGTCCATCGTAGACTAGCTATTTCATGCATCGGGTTAATAGCACAATATAATTTCTTAATTTTTAGTATTTTCTTTAGGATTAATCTTCCAAGAGCTCGTTCTTCTCTGTCCTAGCTCCGATTAACCCGATTTTTTCTTCTAAATTTATCTAAAATTGAGCTATATCTTTTGATTCTAGTTTTGAAGTTTTTGGAGTTTATTTGACAAGATATGGCAAGAGAAGGTGAGGATAAGATTGCCTTCATCACCCAATTTGGTGTCTACCGCTATGTCAAGATGTCAATTGGTCTGACGAATGCTAGATCCATATACCAACATTTGATGCTGAAGACCTTCATAGACTAGATAGGGCAAAATCTAGAAGCTTATACAGATGATCTCACTATAAATAGCACAAAAAGCTCTGATCATTTGTGTGATTTGACAAAAATCTTTAATAATTTGAATAAATATGGGGTCAAGTTGAATCTAGAAAAGTGTACTTTTGGTGTTTGTTCTGAAAAGTTACTTGGTTTTCTTGTTTGTTCTCATGGAATTGAAGTTAATCCCAAAAGATCTCAGCCATTGACTCACTATGACCACCTTCTACTAGGAAGGAGGTCCAAGGATTAACTGGTCGAATGGCGGTATCTAGTCATTTCATTTCTTGATCGGTTGAATGCAGATTACGTTTCTTCAAAGTAATTCATAAACATGATAAATTCCACTAGTCGGATGAAGCAAATAAAGCCTTTGAAGACATAAAAAATTATTTGGCTAGCATGGTTATCACGATATTGGTCGTGGAACGAGATAAGGTACACAAACCTATTTATTACATAAGTGAAGTGTTACATAGACCAAAGGAGTGATACCCTTAAGTGAAGTGTTACATAGACCAAAGGAGCGATACCCTTAAGTACAAATTACTTTATGCCCTATTAATGGCTTTTCATAAACTTAGATGTTATTTTTAATCACATAAGATTATAGTACCTTCATCCTTTGCCTTAAGAAGTATCCTCCATAATCAAGAGGCAATGGGTCGCATTGCTAAATGGGTAGTAGAACTTGGGTCACTTAATATCCATTATATTGCTTGGACAACGGTTAAATCTCAGGCTTTGGTAGATTTTGTCATTGAATGGACTAATTTTGAACCAAAGGAATAGAATGATTCCAAATCAGACGACCACTGGATCTGGATGCTATATTTTGATGGTTCTTGAGAGCTTAAAGGCTCGGGGGTTGATATAGTACTGGTCACACCATAAGGCAACCTATCACAGTACGTAATCCAAATACAATTACCTACTACAAAATAACCTGGCAAAGTATGAAGGTCTTCTAGCCAGGCTCCGAGTAGCTAAATCCCTTGGAGTCCATCGACTATTAGCAAAGGTGGTTTGCAATTAGTTGTAAACTCAATTGGTAAGGAATATAAATGTTCCGACAGGACAATGGCTCACTATCTGGATAAAGTGAGGAGATCAAAAATTTTCAGTAGTTTTGAAGTCCAATATATTTTGTAGAAAGATAATACTCTAGTGGACCAGTTATCCAAATTGGGCTCCTCACGATCACTTGTTCTAATTGGTGTTTTTCTTGAATATTTATCTAAACCCTCTATAAATACATCCATAAAGGATCAACTGACCACTTCAGAAGTTGCTAGATTGAGCATGGTGGAGATTGGGTTCAACCATTGAAAAACTATGTAGCGCATGGAACACTGCCCGAGGATACACCTACAAAGATAAATTAATTCAAAAGGCATGCATGTACAAACTGGTCGACAATGACTTGTACAAAAAAAAGGAGAACTTGGTGTTCTAATGCACTATATATCCCAAGCAGATAGGAAAAACTACTTAATGAAATACACGGGAGCTTATGTAGAGCACATGCTTTATATAGAATATTGGTTGGCAAAGCTTTCCGATAAAGTTATTATTGGCCCACCTTGCTACAAGATGCAATGCACCTTGACTTGTTAGCAATATCAATTTCATGCTCACTAGGTATACCAACCAGCCAATACAATTATAGACAGTACCATTGTCGTGACCATTTTTGACATGGGGAATCGATATAGTTGGATCCCTACCATGGTCAACTAATGGGTATAAAATTTTATTTTTGGCCATTAATACATTCGCAAAATAGATTGAAGCTAAGTCAGTTACAACAATGACAACATCAGCAACATGAAAATTCTTTATGAAATATGTGGTCACACGGTTTGAAGTACCTAGTAGGCTTATTACTAAAAATGGGTCACAATTTGTATGTGGTTTGCTTCAAGATTATTGTGATGAAATAAGCATAAAGATTTGTTTCGCTTCTATTGCTGATCCTCAAAGCAATGGAGCAGTTGAATGTGCTAATGGCCAAATCATAGAAGGCATGAAAAATGAGTCTTTAATCATCTCAAAGTACGCTCGGGGGCTTGAGTAGAAGAGCTCTCTTCGGTGCTTTGGACTTTACGCACTATGACTAGTAGAGCTACTGGTGAAACACCTTTTCAATTGGTTTATGAGGCAGAAGCCGTGTTATCTAATGAAATTCATTTAGGATCTACACGAGTTGACCTCTATGATAAAGTCAATCAAGATGAGCAACATGAAGATGACATCAACCTTCTTGAAAAAAATGAGATTAAGCACTTATCAGGTTAGTGGCTTATTTACAAGGGTTGCAATGATATTACAATAGAAGAGTTCAACCACACATACTTAATGTGGGTAATTTGGTTCTTTGAAGAATATAGAATCAGTCAAATTTGAATAAGTTAGCTCCCAAATGGGAAGGTCCTTTCGCTATCGTATCCATTGCCTGACCAAGATATGTTCGACTTGCTATGGAAGATGGGTGAATCCTTTATAACGCTTGGAACATCAAACACATTCGCAAATATTATGTGTAACAAACTCTTTATAATCAATAAAGTTTATGTTCATGTTCATACTTTGTTATTTAAATTTTCTTCTTTAAGTTTTGTGACTCTTTATTGCTTACTACACCATATTATAGCAATAGCAAGAGCCAAAAACTATTGGGGATATACTTTCCCAATAGCCATCTATCAAGGATTGCCTGTCAGGGTTGCTCTATTGGGGATGTAGTTCCAATGCCTACAACCATGTTGTTGGGCTTCTTTTCCAACAGTGCACATTGTCAGTGTAACATAGTGTTGGATTGGCATCCAAAGAATCATAGCCCCTTTGTTGCATGACTGCACTATTAGTGAAGACCACTATCTTCACCAACAAGACCCCAAGTATTGTACTGGGAACTCAAGCCTTCTAGTTGAAGGGCTGCTCCTTCCAATTCCTACAAACATGGCCAAATATCAAATTACAATATAAATATGTTCACCCTTAACATTTTTGCATTGCATATCGTATTTCTGTTTTAAAGAAAATATGAAACAAATCATTGGCATACTAATGTATGTCTATTACATGTCCTTCAAATTTGATGACATAATTATTCTGTACTTACAAGATATAGAATATTAGTACATGATGTAAATATTTGCTTGCCTTTTATTCTTACACTCACATATGGTTGAATATCTATATGAAATTTTTCATGAGAGTAGTACACCTATTTTTGAAATATGGGATAGGTGCCCAAAGATTTCCACACATTTTTATGAATTACTCAGGCCTCAACTTATTACCTTCACCCCCAAAAAATCTAGATAATAAAAATTTTAGAAATCCCTATTTCCATGTGTGCGCTCTTTGGTTCGTCGGCATGCACACCTCAGCGAGTCATTGGATCGGGAAGCAATACATCTGGAACACCCACCATGGGGAGCATGTCACGTTGATGGTCGAAGGTAGCATGTGTGCATGGCTGGCTAATACCAGTAGAGGATGTTGGCTCCACTCCTTTGTTTACACAGTCACACTGATGGTATGGATGCTGCTTTGGTGGAACTCCAATGGCCCCTATGCTTTCAAACAATCATAAATGTACGTGTGTGTTGCCTGTCAATAATGGGACACTTGCTGTATCTACCAAGATAATTAATTACCTATAGTACTCCAATGCCAAATTTGCTTTCGAAATTATCTTGAATTTGCTCTCAAAATTATGTTGATTTTGCTCTCAAACTTATCATGAATTTGCTTTTCAAACTTATCCTGAATTTTCTTTTGAATTTTATATTGATTTACTCTTAAAATTATCATGAGTTTTGCTTTCAAAAATATCTTGAATTTTGCTCTTGAAACTATGTTGCTTTTGCTCTAAATCTTATCTCAATTGTTGCTCTATGAATTATTCTGATTTGCTCTCAAACTTATATCGATTTTCTCTAAACATTGTCCTAAGTTTGCCTTGTTTTTGCTTACTATGTAAGTGGGTCTTAGTGGTGGGGTGGAGGCCCACGTTGGATGGAACGGAGCGTCTACAAGGGAAGACACGTCTAAACTATTTTGTCATTTAGCTCTTTATGACGTATGTGTGTGGAACGACCAATGGAAGCATGGCCGGTCTGAAGTCCCATCCTAAAAATTTTGTCATCTCCACTAAATAGTTACCTGTCACCAGCACGTATGATAATAGTCTTGGCAGCATGTGTTGTCGGTTCTGGCTGGATCGTGTTAGGTCCCTGAGGTGTCCGAACACCCCTGGTATAATGGACATTAGAGCATGACTATGGAGTCATTGCCCTCATAGAATTGCGCTTCCTCTCCCTCACCAGGTTTCTGGAACACCATGCCTCTTACGAGTAGCGTGTATTGCCTCTCTAATATCTCTATGGCCATGTTCTTTTCAGCTTCTAAAAGCTGCTTTTCGACTTTTCTATAGTAATTAGCTTTTAAACGGAGTATCTTTTCAAGATAGAGTCTACTAGTTAATTGTAGTACATACTTTACTGACTTCATTTATATCGCCAAAAACCGCACGTGAGTTTCTGTTACTCTATAATCTCTTACACAAACAACCTAAAAGTCATTAGCCGCAACCAAAAGTCACAAGCCGCAGCAAAAAGAACAGGCCCTATCACGAGGCCTGTATAACGAGGATTAGAACCAAGTGCATAGATATATATTAGGAACACTAGAAGGTACATACAGGTAAAAAACTTGTCATATAAGACAGTAACGATAAATATTTTATGTTATCATAAAAATATTTATATATGTAAGTACAGTAAGATCAATAGTCATCGGGATCGTTGTAGTAATCCTCTTGATTAGAATCATCTGTCGTGTAGTCTATCTCGTTACTAATATCATTAGGAGGAGGCTCATTCGGCTGTGCAACAGTGTCACTGATATTCAGTTTGTTCAAAAGGTCAACATCAGATTTTTCATGGCCAATGAACGCCTTCACTATGAACATTTGAACCAGAAAAGGCATGATCGGTAAATTCTTCTGCTTTTTCAACCAATTTGCATTAGTACCATTTTATTCCAATCATCATACATCCACGTACGATCTCCATCCATCACTTCTTTTCTATAAATGATCTGCAAAACTAGTTTATATGTGAAGTTAATTGTGACCATAACCACCATTGTTTTGTGTTTAGAGGTGTTCTGATCACTATGCAAAGCATAGATGCAATTAATTCTTCGCAACAAAGGAAAATATAAAAATATAAACATAAAAAGGGAACTATAAGTTAAATTTAATTATGATTGCATAACAAAAAAAAAATCCATACACCATGTAGTTCAAACATGACATTATTAGTTTGACGCAACAAAAGGATATCATATCATAAATGTATAATGGTAAAGAAGCAACTGTATCTTTGAATTACTTACATGGTGTGCAGTGATTTTTGAGCGATCAGTTGCAGAGATGAAGTCAACGTGCTAGTTACCTAGATCAAAGAGAAACAATTACAGGGTATTGAATATGGATGAATATTGAATATAATATTGTTCCCCATCAGCATGGAAAATTCCACATGCTATTTTTTTGGGTATGTCTAGTAATCACCCAAATATTTTCTTTCAAAAAATCATCTAAATTTTGTGACCCTTAGATTAAGATCCAAAGACCCTCATCCTTTCTCCCATACTATATAATCACGCGCCTCTCCCTCCGCACTGGCCCCTCCTATGGCCTCCTCCTCCTTTCTCGTTGGAGCAGCTCCGTGCGCCTTCCACCACCACCCTTGCCCCTCCTCCACCATCTCCGGCTAGTGGCGCCCCTGCCGCCTCACCACGCTGCCTCTACCCGTCCCCGCCGTGCCGCCCTCGCCTAACCTAATAGCTAATACCTTCCACTGCCGCTGCCCTCCGGCACCGCCCACCACCCTTATATCCTACTCGTCACCCCCACTGTCGCCCACTGCCCTCCCTTTATGCCTGGGAGAATGGTGAACCCTAGGCGTGAGGGGCGGGATTCTCCCCTCGGGCTCGCCGGCGAGGAGGAAGAAGGGTTTGCCGGAGAGGAGAAAGAAGGGGTCACCGGAGAAGAAGGTGGAGGTGGTGGTACACGAATCTTTGCACATATATAAAGGTTAGAAATTTGAATGATTGTTTGGAAGAAAATGTCCAGGTAATGTTTATCAAAACCCTTTTTTTAATAGTAAGGCAATGAGAGAAAACAAAGTTCCTTACAATCATAACCATCTTGCTCGGCTATGCTCAATAAAATTGAAACAATTCAGTTTAGATTATACGGCAATAAACCAACCACGTGTACAGCTAAAACTCAAGCACCAAATTAGGGGATGTCTATTGCTCTACAGCAAGAATGCAAGCACCACATCTATGAAAATTTGCATGTCATGTGGCCAACTTAATTAATGATCTATTAATATATTTTGTTCTCGAGTACAATATTAACAAAATTTCTTTAGAGGACTTTACCTCCAAGAACAGAGATCTCTCAACTATTTGGAATACAATGCTACAAAAATTGATCGCACAGTGTGGAAGGGGAAAAATTAGATTGAAAAGGCACTACAGACATGCACCTGGGCTCGAATCTTTCTTTGTGGCAGGCAGCGGCGAGATAACTTGTCCATTCAATCCACGGTGATGAGAGATGAAAGTGAAGACAATGAGGATTTAGTCGATGGAATTATGGGGCTTATTTTGAGAGGCTGCAGAGGAATATATGATAGCTGTAGGGCAGATGGTAGTTAGGATCCCTAAACCCTCGAGAGCACTCCTTGTAGAGAGGGAAACGAAGTAGTAGTTTTTTGAGATCAGAGGGAAACGAAACTCCTCTGTGTTGATTCCGAGGCCAAACGACCACGATCCGCACTCATCCGCGACTACGACCAAGACGCAATTACCACCACGACTGGTTCGTGTTCGACCACCCCGGTGGACTACGATCATGAGTGAACACATCTACCATGGCCGGCGACTTGATCACTCAACCGAGGTCGGACTCCTATCGACTACTACTGTGACTCTTCTACGACCACGACTACCAACCAGCGACCATGACAGAGGTTTGTTCTCCTTGTGATCTTTCGGTGTTTTGCTTCCCTCCACTTGGCTTTGCTTTGTTTATCTGTTCTAGTGGGAGGAAGGGTCCCATTGGTTAGACAGAACCGAGGCTCTAGGTGATATTGTCTCGATCACACTTCTCGTCCAAATGGTTCTCTAGGATTATTTACTACCTAGTTTGGGCTTTGGTTCTCTAGGATTCTCTTCTACCTAGATTGAACCTTTTCTTGGCCACTAGAGTCTTGTGCATTGACATAGTGTGCTTTTGCCCGTGGTATGAGGTTACTGGACTAGAGATCATGTGGATAGGGTGTGTTTGGGATTCACCTCCTTGAGTTAGAACCCTCTTTTCTCGGTTTTTGCCAAATTTCTTGGTTCTTCTCGAGTTGCCTTCTCTAGGGGAGTTGGAACCTTTCTATCTGCTCGGGCTAGCTTTGAGGAGTTCATCTCGTGTGCATTCTTTTGTCTCATAATGCATAAAATTCACATGAATGCCTGCAGATCTTTGGAGCCTTGTCTATTATCTTTATGTGACATGATATCATGCTTTATATCTTGCCATGTCTTGTGATAGCTTGATTTATCATGCCCTTCTATGTCTTTGTAGCTCTTGCCATACTAGCTTAATTAAATGTGAACAACTTAAAGTAAAACATGTCTTGTTCAATCTTGTGACTAGTCGGCTTTAGTGATCCTCTCTTGATTCAGGCCATGTCGAATAAGCTAAGTTGAGTCTTGAATCTGTTTTTGAAGTTTAGATTGAGCTAAGTTAGTTCATTAGTGATGCATGAGTTAAGTTTTAACTCTTTGTTCATGAACTAACTCAAGTAAATGCAAAAGATCTCTTTGTGCGAAAAACTGATCTCACCAATTCTTTCTCATGAGATGGCTTGCCATTGCACTAGGCATGAACTCGGGGAGTTTTGGATGACCAAGATCACCTCCTTAAGCTTATTGCTTGGAGTGATCGTGATAAGGTTTGAGATCTAGCACATGGCTATGAAAACAAAAATTCTTGTGAAAAATGGTTGAAACCAACCATGAATTTCTGATAAAGCCTAATGTGCTAATTTTACTCAACTACAAATCTTCTTCAAGTGGTATCCAAAGTGCTACAAGTGATACCTAGTGCTTGAACAATATGTCTCATTTTGGGCTTGTAGCTCTCTAAATCAACTCAACTATAGTTTCTTGATTTCGCTTAGAATATTGACATGGCTTGACTCACGCTTGGATACCTTCTTCTAGACCATAATCTTGAGTGACTTGACATGCTAATTAAACATTTAATTCAAAGATCATGATTTATTTGGCTTGAGCTTGGCAATACATAGTTTGTTATGATCTAGATAGCATTGTCACCTTTTATGGCTTGGTATAATTTTCGTTGAAGCCGGTTTAGATAATCTTCATGGCTCCTCGGCTCTCATTGCCTTCATCAAATCAACTGCGGCACTCCATTTAATTCATGCTCTATTTTTTCTTCCTTGCATCTTGATGACTCTATTGCCAAAAGGGGAGAAGGATAGAAAAAGGCATTAAGGGTGCAAAAGGCATTAGAATGGGAATTTGCATTAAGAGATGGGAGAAGGATTGGAAAAGGGCTTTGGGGAGAATACTTGGTCGCCTTGCTCGACAATGGTCATAAGAGCAACAGCTCTTGTCTCTGGACCATGAGCAAGATTGGACACTTTTTGCCAACATGGTCTTGGGTTCTGTCTTCACTTCTTTTAGACCATGTCTAGCTCATGCATCTCTCCTTCCTTTTCTTTTAAAAACAAACTCATCTTCTTGCCTTTTACTGTGTTTGTCAATATACTCATCAAGGGGGAGATTGAGAGACCATGTGGAGGTCGCCTCATGGTTGTGATGAGTAATTGACTCTTAATCTAGTGAGATTGAGTTTGGTTTTTGAAGTTTGAGAGGAGAATGGGTCTCTCTGTTGGTTCCTAAGCCCTTACGACTTGCTTGGCAATAGCCTTACGACCACATTGTTTGTTGTCTTGAGCGGCTGGAAGTGTTCGACCACCGCAGCGCTTTTTGGCCATGGTCGGAGGTCGCCAGATAGCTTTACGACCACCTTGGGTGTGAACGGAGAACATCAGAAGAGGTTACGGCCCCGGTTTGGTCGTGGTCAAGGTCAGACGACCCGTTTTGGCGCTACGACCACCGCTATGGTCGAAGGCCATCGGAGCGCCTCGACCACATTGGCGTGGTCCGAGGTCGTAAGTCAAATCTACGATTGCCGTGGTCGGAAGTGGCGCTGGGCGCACGACCACGTTGAGTAGTCGGCGCCTAAACATCGGAAAGGAATTCAATTAAGTCATAGTTGATTCCGAGACTAAACCACATCTGAAAGGAATTCCTCTATGTTGCGATAGCAGGCACCAAGTTAATAATTGTTCTAGCAAATAGAGTCTAAACTTTGTAGAGTGTTGAAATCTCGTTCGACCACTCGAATCCCTCATGCTTCCATAGAAGTTTGAAGAAAGAAAATCTTTTCCCCCCTGTCGTGCGATCAAATGACTTAAAGCCACCATACACCCTGTGAGCTTTTGGACTTCTTTCTTAGTGGTTGGAGGGCACATTTGCTCAATTGCCTTTATCTTTTCAAGATTTGTTTCAATAACTCTTGCCAAAACAAGTAATCCAAGCAATTTCCCCAAAGAAGCTCCAAACACACAGTTCTCAGGATTAAGTTTCAAGCGGTATTTTCTGAGGTTGTCGAACATTTCCTGTAGGTCTAAAATATGGTTAAGTCATTTGATGCTCTTTATGACTAGTCATCAACATAGGCTTCTAAATTCTGGCCTAGTTGAAGTAAAAAAAAGTCAATTACATCAAATGTTGAAAAGTAGGACCAATATTTTTCAGACCAAATGGCATTTTGACATAGCAATATATCCCAAATGGTGTAATAAATGTGGTCTTCTCTTCATCTTCTAAACACATGCTAATTTGATGATAACCAGAGTATGCATCTAGAAAACTTAATACTTCACAACCAGCTGTAGAATCAACTAATTGATCGATATGAGGAAGAGGAAAATCATCTTTTGGATAACCTTTATTAAGATTAGTATAGTTTGTAGACATACGCCACTTACCATTAGACTTCTTAACCATTAAAGGGTTAGCCAACCACTCTAAGTGATTGGCTTTTCTTATAACACTATAACAAAACATCCGTGGGGAGACATCATATTTGTAGGTTAGAGACGTTTTGTTTCGTCTCCCACAGACAACTGAGGCGCTTTTATAAAGCGTCATAGAAACGTCTCTACATGAAGCGTCTCAAAAATATAGAGACGCTCTCTAAGGCGTGCCTATATTATTTGAGACGTTCATTAGAGACATCTCGCATCAGTATCCCTATAAAGTTAGAGACGCTTTTATAAAAACGGTTGCACCACGTCTCAATTAATATAGGCACGTGCGTTGAGACGTTATGTGCCGTCTCAAGATGTCCTATGTAGTATGTATTTTTATTTTGATTGGTATATATTTTCTTCTATACACACAAATACGTATCCGTATGAGAATATAGTATTCCATATATTTATTATATATACATGTATATATAATAATTTTATAGGCAGCACCATAATATTGAGTACATATTTTTATAAAATATAAGGAATGGGCGTAGCACAACAGATATACTGTTATAAGAAAAGCAAACCAACTACAACTGGAACCAAGCCACACCCTGGGCAAACCATTGGCAATTGGCAAATTCGTCACCATTGCACCCTCCAAACCCCAAAGAAGTTTACATAAGAGAGGTTTACAAATAATTATAGCATCCATTTAAATCAACAGAGTTCACAACTAAATAAAAATCTAATATGCGATAAACACATGTCGGTAAAACATCCTCCAATTTGACACACATCTTTTTAAACTGCTATAATAAATCATCGTGTCTATTTCTTCAATCGTAAAATTGTGCATCGTGTCTTCCACTGCATTTCTTTTCATAGTCCTCCATATCCTGCAAACATAGCAATATTAACAACAAAATATCAGATATGAGCAATCATGAAAATCTTACGGTACAAGTTCGTTAATTAAACTAGAAGTGGCATACCTAGCGAGTAGAACGTTTAGGCTTTTTACCCAAGCAATAGATATAAGGAATACATGCTTCATAGCAATACATGTATTTGGTACGTATATAAGGAATAAAGTATAGATCTAGCATGCCAACATTAATACATTTGGAAGAGAACAGAGTGATATTGTGAGGGCAAATAAAAGCGGTTTGCATGTCACATAGAGTTGTGAAATCATAAAATTTCACAAAGCCGAGCCATTGCAGGATATCATGAGCTGCCTCATAAGTTTAAACATTGTTGGTTATTTTTTCAGCGTGGAAATATGTAGCGCACAAGCGAAGTTGTACCCAAGATAACCAAGCATGAGTGAAACACCCCAAACAATGCTTTCTCGCCTTTATTGAATGGACTAACATCCATTGATGCCTGCATCCATGAAGACAAGAAGGAAACAATCACTTGTAAGAGATGTTAACACTCAAAGATGCTCTATAAGTAACAAGGGCCATCAAAGAAATACAAAGGGTACTGGTCATATGTGCATTGGCCAAGTACCACCGAAGTAATGGTTGGAACACCAATACAATATTAATGTTGAGAATCAAAGTCACAAATATGAGAATTGAAGTTCTATGTTGAATTGAACACAAATATGAAAACTTCTATGTTTCTATTGAATCAATTATTGAACACAAATACTATGTTCCAAAACCATGAACATTGCTATGGTACTCTATTACAAATGGAAGAGGTACAAATACTGTGTGTGTGTTTTCCATATCCAGATCCATCGAGGGGTAGATGAAGAAAGTAGAGGCACACTGACCTTGGAGGCAGTCGCAGTTCTCAGCCTCCTTGCGGACGACGTCGAGGATGGAGTCGATGAGCTCGGCGCCCTCGGTGTAGTGCCCCTTGGCGCTTGTTGCCGACGCGGTGGCCAAGACGGTTGTCGGGCGGAAGATGTGTCCGAGGGGCCGGAGCGCACCGAGTCCATGGTGCCGGGCTCGACGTCCATGAGGACAGCGAGCGGGACGATGTGCAGGATCTCCCTCATCTTCGTCCTCGCGAGCGAGTGGGATTGGGGGTGGAGTCGGATCTGGCCGGTGGGGCGGGGCAGAGGCGGCGGATGAAGCGAGGGGGCGAGCCGGATCCGCCGGGTGGGGGCTGGGGCGAGGCGCGCATGAAGCGAGAGGGGCGAGGCGCGGATGAAGCGAGAGGGGCGGAGCCGGATCCGCCAGTGGGGGCTCGGGCCAAGGTGGTGGAGGATGAAGCGAGTGCGCGAGTTGGGGGCGGAGGGGGAGGAGGAGGCGGCGGATCTGGGGGGCGAAGGCACGCGCGCCGGTGGGGCGAGGCGCCGCGAATCGACGGATGAAGGAGGAAAGTGCGAGAGGAGGGCGGAGATGAGAGGGGGACCGAGGGGGGCGGCGGGCGAAGAGTATCTGGGCGGGCAGGGGAGTTAGGTTTATTATTTTAGGATGGCCCACATGTCAGTGTATTTCACGAGTAAACGGGTGAGACGGATACGGGTAGAGCTAACCCATACCTGTACCCGTTTACCCGATGGGCAGAGATTTCTCCCCATTTTTATACCCGTGGGCAAAGAATGCACAGTGGCGACCAGCCCAAATTCTTTCGGGATTGGTTATTTCGGCTGAAAACATTAAATTCGACCCAACTAAGTGTATATATATATGTGTTATACCTTGTATATACTAGTTTTTTGTCAAAAAATTTGGGTATTCAGCTGAATACCCTTGAATCACTGTAGATCCGCCCCTGACCTGTGCTAAAGCCCACCTTCCCAGGGGCCCAATTCCGCCCCTATTAATGCGTGAACATTCTAAACCTTAGGTTGAGAGTTCGAACCCTGGGATTGATATTTTTTTATGTTTTCAGCCACTGGACAAAAGCGAAAGAAAAGTCTCAGGTTGTGAGTTTGAACTTTGAGATTGATATTTTTTTATGTTTTATATATATATATATATACCGTTACTTACACCATTTTGTTTTTTAATATTCTTATATGGAGATAATAGATAAGACGTCTCAAATGATAAATAAGACATCTAAAATTTCGTCTCTATACATGAGACGTACTTCAAAACGTCTTAGCAGCCGTTTTAATAGAATTTAATAGCGTGCAACCCTTTAGAGCGTCTCAAACTGCGTCTCTATTTCAATTGTGGTTCTAAAAAGAGAGACATGATTCAAAGCGTCTTAAACAAAACGTCTTAATATGTTCATTTTGTTGTAGTGTAAATCCTGCTTTTAGTAGCTTGTCCAATTTTGACTTGATAGCTTCCCGTTGATCAGGTGCAAATATCCATAATTTTAGTTTTACGGGCTTCTTGTCAGGCTGTAGAGCTAGCATGTGCTCGATCACCTCCCTAGGACCCCAGGCATGTCGGATGGTTGCCACGCAAACAAATCTGCATTTGCTCAGAGGAAGGTGATGATGACGTCTTCCTAAGCAGCACGTTCGGCTTCGGTGCAATTTAGGCTTCAAGTGCTTGGTCGAGGGCAGCACCTTGCTTGCTTCTCGAGTCGGCAACTGACCGACCATTTCGAGGGACTTGCGGTCGCATGCAAGCACCATCTTTTTATCATAATGGATTGTGATCACTCCTTTGGGATTTAGCATTTTAAGACATTAATATGCATTGTGAGTAACAATCAAGAAACATGCCAAAGTCAGTTGTCAAGTATGGCGTTATACGTTGTGTCAAAATCGACCACATCAAAAGAGATTTTCTTTGTCCTAAAGTTGCCTGAAAAATCAAACATAACAAGCAAAGAGATTTGGCCAATTGGCTTGGCCGAAGATCCTGGTACGATCCCATGGAATAAGCATAATACATGCTTTATTCTGGTCCGAGGAACTTGCATCTCGTCCAGTGTATTTACAAACAAAATATTTAAAGAACTATCACCATCAATCAACTCTTGATTTACCCGACAGTTGTTAATAGTGAGCTCGACTACAATCAAAAACTGACCCAGTCGAGTTGATAGGATCAGACAATCACTCTTCTCGAAGAAGATAGTGACTTCCGACCACTTAGGAAGATTATTGACAAGAGGAGGGTCAATGAAATTTACCTCATGTTTGATAGCTTTATACTGCCATTTTGACTCGTATGTCGAAGATTCTCCATAGATGTGCTTGATGGTGTGCTTTGGATCCCAAAATGGCATCTCCTCGTCATCATCTAACAACTTTTGAACACTCGTTTGTCCTGGTTCTTCTATTGTAGGGAGTGGTCCTTTGCCGAGTAGCAATCCTCGAGTTTTTATTAGAAAACTCAGCAATTGAGAAGGTAGTGCCCTTCCTTTTTGTGGAAAGGGCACCACCTTGGCTTGTTATCGTTCTGAGCGGGGATATTGCCCTTGCCCCAATCGGGCTACGACTTGGGATTACGTGTTTCCTTATCGCCCACGATCAAGAGCTCCTTAGAACCTCTGACTTTAGGCTTCTTTGGCCGTTTGCCTTGTTCTTGGATTTCTTGACCTTCTCTTTCCTCTTGCTACCATCGCCTTCCTCTTGGAACTTTGGTTGGTTTTGATCGATGGTCTTGCTCCATTCAACTACTTCAGCAGTAGTCACATAATGATATGCCATCTCAAAGAGCTCAACAAGTGTAGTTGGAGGGTTTAAAGTGATATCTTCTATGAATCTTCTATTGCGGATTCCTTTCCAGGATGATTGTAAGTGCCCTAAAAATTGGCCAGCAAAAGATTGCAGAGGTGCTGCCATGAATGAATCAACTTTAGTGATTGATTCAACAACCACGATCGAGTGGTCGAGTGGATCCCTCGAGCACAGTCGAATGGTAGTTTGCCATGACAAGCTCTCCTCCTCCTGCTGCTCGAACCGCGGTCATGTAAATTTGAAGGTAGTCGATGGGATTTTGGGACCCATCAAACTTCTCCATGTTTACTGGCTAAAACTGCGATGGCCAGTGCACTACTCGGAGTTCAGGCATGAATGCCTGACATCCGATAACAAGATCGTGACACCTCCTTTGCGGGAAAGGATGATTGATGTCTCCAGGTGACCGTACTCGATGATGCCCAACGGTCGATGGACCTGACTTGTAATAGGTCTCATCCATACGAGAGTAATATTCCTCATATTCCATCTGCTGTTGAAGATTCCTTGCTCGAAGTGGTGACCAATCACCTCCTCTATAAACTCGCCGATTCGGGGACGCTCGAAGATCTCTTGTCTAACTGGAGTTGTGATTTGGAGAACGATGTGACATGTCATCATGTCGATTTCCACGAGGTGAGTTTTGCAAATGACTAGATGTAGTCATACCTGTTCGACTCTTAGAGTTGTGTCGGGGAGGTTGCTCGAATCTGGCCATCATGCTTTGGAGTCTTTGCACGATCCCTTCAGCGAAGTGGTCGTAGCCTGGTGCTTGAGCAAGCTCTTATGTTGGATTCTTGAGCAAGTTATTTATGCATTGAAGCTCTTGAGCCTCTTCAGATCGATACTAGACATGCCCAGGCAAATACCTTTAGGTAGCCAATCTTCTCCTTCGGATGGTCTCGAGATCCTCAATATCTGAGGCTAGTTGATGCTGCCTTAAAGGAGAGTGATTATTTTGAGGATTTCTCCCATGCTCATTAGAGTACTCACCTGGCTCATCACTGGAGGCCTACTCACCATCACCACAAGGGGGTCGCAGTGTGTGATCGGCGGAGAGAGTTGTTAGCCCTTCCTCCGGGAGAGTGATCAGTATTTGCGGGGAGGGCAAAGACCATCTATCTATAATCTCCACTTCCATCAGAGGCCCCTTGCTTAAAGAGTCATCCAACGAGAGCGCATCGTGACTTGGAGTAAACCTCACCAAGAAGGGGAATTCTGGGTTATAATTGTCTCCCGTTAGAGCTAAACACTGCAAAAGTATGAGCGGACCTACAGGGAGCCCACCCACACTCTTTGCGGGGACAACCGGAGAGTTACAACCACAAGATTTCGATGGAGTCCCAGAATGTGGGATTCCAGGACTCGTGGAGCCTGATCGGATGGCTGCTGAGGGACTCAAACACTTAGGTGGAGGCCCAATGTCATGTTGCAAGTCCTACTTGCGGTCGGATGGACCCTTGCCCTTTGGGAAAACTACTTCCTCCATTGAGCGTAATGCTATGGGGGGATAAGGATCCCTCCTCAGCCTCACCTGTGGTGCGATCTCCAAGATCTCATGATTGATCTCTAGAGACAGTCTCACCGTCGGATGACAGTGTGGGCTACTCATAGTCATAGCAGGCATTCATGTTGAGATCTACGTAGTCAACCAGGCTTAACTAGTTATCCTCGTTCCACTCTCCTGCCATGAGGACATTATAAAGAAGAGGACTTGGCGATGAGGAATTACCGGAGTTTGAAAGAAGATCCCCATGAACAGCACCAATTGTCGGTGTTTTAGTATTGATCTTATGTATAATTTATTGGATTCGGGGGATCTCTTGTAATGATCTGACTATGATCATATAGAGAAAAGACACATAAATTTTTATACAGGTTTAGACCTTCTCCTAGGACCCTACTACTGTGTAGCTATTGCTCAATGAACCAATTACAACCGAGAGAATAGTGCGGAATGTCTTGCTCTACTTCTACTCTCCCTCGGGTCTGTCCTATCCCCCTTTTCCGCAACGTCAACCTTTATATAGCTTGCGAAGCGGCCACCGTTGTTCTATGTCAAGAGGCACCTTAACATTTTGGATGATAACCGTCTGATGGAAGTTATTATCAGAGAGATGTGGTATCTCACTCGTCGTGCAACGGTTACTGTCAAAGAAAGGTTATGTGCAGCTATTCCAGAGAATAAATGTATGGCTAACCACATCGTCAAGATGACTCACGATGCAATGGATTGTCGCAGACAAGTAGTCAAAGTCAGGCTTGTCGCAGGAGAGTTTACATCCACAGGGTAGTCATAGAATTACTTACGATTATGTCATGGTCGTAGGAGAATTTACGACTATAAAGTGGTCATAGAAAAATTTTACGACCAAGGGGTTGTCATAAAAGAACTTAAGATCATGAAGTAGTCTAAAAAGACTTACGACTAAAGAGTAGCTGTAGAAGAGCTTACGACTACTTTGTGAAATCTCCCCTTATAGGTAAGGGGTATACTTAATGAGTATAATGACGTAACAACATTATTTACATATAAATAATAATTTGAGGATTGTTATATCCTCGTTAGGGTTCATATTCTCATGTGGAAAGCGGGTCCATATATTAAGGGCCCACTTAACATAACGGTTATGTCTACAATCACAATTTAGAGAAAACATTATCCCTTTAGTGACAAATTGGTCGGAAGCTCACAACGACCAGTCATGTGCAATGATGACCAGTCATATTGTTCTATAAACCCTAACTAGGTAAACTGGTCGGGAAACATGGTAGTTTCCCACATGATTAACGTGAGAGCGTATATTTAGTAACTTATGACGGTTAGCCAAAGAACGTGTCAGTTTAAGAGTCAACAAAGATATGCATGTGAAGACAAAAGACGTCTTTAGCGGCATTAACTATCACCCTTTCCTTTAGATATGCATAAATAGAGTGGTCTATGTGCCCCAGAGCACATCAATTCCATTTTTCTAATATTCTTTTTGATCACGACAATAAAGTCTCTATTTAATTGTATTCTTTTATTCTATTTTGTTCATAAGTTCGATAGAGGGCCTTGGTCTTGATAGTCGACATTGCAGAAATTTGAAACAGTGTCGTCGAACATAATAGAACAAATCCAAGGAGAAAAACCAAACTGATTAGTAAGTGTGTGAATGGTACAAATAGCGCTGGTTATCCTGATCGAACAACTTACTCCTAGGATTACAATATTGATCGTAGTGTACATTGTCATTTTTAATGAGAGTTCCCATCTGATATGTACGGCCGCATTATTTGAAGATTATCGTCTAAGACAATGTATAATAATTTGTCTATTAAAGTTATCTCTAAAGCTTTCGCCTCAGCTAAAGGCAGACTAGAGACAACATCTCTAACAGTAAATCATTTCTCTAACTATTTTATACTATTTTTACTATAACTTTCTGTCTCACACTCTTTCACTATTTACATTGGTTTACGGGCTCAAGTTATCTCTTACAAAAACACACACCATTCTTCTCAGCTCCTCTTTCTTTCACATATAATTTCACTTATTTAATATAGTTAAAAGACAATTGAGATGATACTATTAACGATACGCTATGTTGTCAAACATTTATGTAGCACGTACCGCCATTACACTTTTGATCACTACAACGATAAGTTGTCGAGGAGAGCAGGAACACTCGGTCGTCTGAATGTCTGGTGGATCCGATATATCCGGCCGCTCATGCTGAGGTGCCGTGCGTCTGTCTAGCACAATTATCACGCAACGGGGACAAGAAACGGTCCCTCCCCGCGGTACGATTCCACGGCGCAGCCAATGGATCGGCACGGACGTTGGACTCGATTAAATGCTTGTTCGGTACACATGGTTTGTAGTACGTACGTACTCCATAGATGGACCAACCTTGTGCCAGAAACAAAACCTAAAAGTTCACCTCATCGTGCATCCTGCTATATATCCTTCTGAATTACTCCTCCATTAGTAGTACTTGAAAGAATGTACTGCGAACGGGAAGGATGTCCCCACACGATCGTGCAATGTGGATCGATGCCTGGTAAGTTTTATACCTGACAAGTGAGAACGTATCACGCATGCACGGTGAATGATGGGATATATGGACGCTGGGGGTAGAACAATTGCCTCAGCGTAGCAGGTTGCACTACTACAGAAAGGCTAATAGTAGACGCCAAATCACAGATAGTTTTGTGAAACCGTCTGTAATGTAAACTATTATAGACGGTTTTAATTTGAAGGCCGTCTGTGGTATTTGTGGCGGGAAAAGGAGTATCACAGACGGTTCTTACCGCTGAACCGTCTGTGTTGTGTTGACTATCACAGACGGTTGTTGTTAAGAACCTTCTGGAAATGTTCACAGATGGTTTTTAACAAGAACTGTCTGTGATGTCCCTTTGTCTGTCGTATTCTAGATCAGAGGTTAATATATAAGTACGCATTGCTTCTAATAACTTAACTACAGAACTACTGAGACAAGAGATCACAAATTAAAGGCAAATTTATTAATTTCAATTAGAGGCAAATTTATTACAAAAGTCGCACAGGTAAAGAATTTTCCAGATTGTATTCTTTTGAGCTTCGTACGCTTCTTCTTCGACTTGGGGACTTGGAGGATCAGCCGCTAAATTCTCAAACGCCGTTAAGATTGCCCTTGTCCACAGACTTCCTCCTCCAGCTTGGGCAAATGATCGCGAAGATTCATAATGTCGTAGAGGATAGCATGAAAAGATTCTCGACCGCCGTATTTGCTTGATCGGCAAGGCTATCCATCAGTCTTTCCAATGCGTGTAGAGCTTCTTCCGCTTTGCGCACATTATGGAGAAGAACCAAGGTGAGGGATGTTTCCCTTTCTTGAGCGGCAGCGAGACGCCTCCGTCGACAGCGGATGATGAGGTCGAGCTGACGGATGCAAGAAAGTCGGGGAAGGAGAGCAGGGCGTGTGCGGAGAAGCTGCTCCAGATGCAAATTGCTAGTCGCCTGTGTAAGGTTCCAGCCGAACAATTCGTGATGAACAGATGAGAGGAAGGAGATGATCACAAGAATAGTAGAATCCATATTGTACGTACGTAGAAGAGACCTGAATTAGGTGCGCATATTTAACCTTTAGCATCGTATACCCAAACATTAATGATATAGACGCTTCGTATAACGATCGAGGGACGTTAATTAGACACGATCGAAACACAAAGCGTTCTGGCAATCGAAACACGAAGCGTTCTGGCAATAGAAACACGCACAAAGCATTAATGATATAGACGCTTCGTATAACGATCGAGAGACGTTAATTAGACGATCGAAACACGAAGCGTTCTGGCAATGGAAACACGCGCGAAGCGTTCTGGTATGAAGCTTATCACAGATGGTTTTTAGTTAAAAACCATCTGTGATAATGACTAAGGCATTTATTGCGCTGCTCAGACCGCATCTGTCTTCATTTCGATCCAGATCTAGCCACTGCTGCGCACTTTTTCACTCGGGAGGAAGCTAGGCGATTTCAAGCCAGTTAATTTGGTGGGAAGAGGCAGAGATTGAGCTTTGAATTAAGATTCAGAATTTCCTAGTTGCTGTAGATATGGTTAGTAATAAAATTTATTTTTTCTTTAATTGCATTACAATTTAGGTCTAAATAATCCATGAGTGGTTATTGAAGATATGGTTAATTTGCAAAATTGTTGGTTATATAATAGCTGCTGTGTTTGCAATATGAATTGAGCTAGCAAATTAATTCTCAATATAATAAATGTGGCCGGTATATATGTAGTTATAATTAGTTAATCTAGATTTTAATACTAAGTTGTTATATATGTACGTAACATAGGACCGAAGCTGGATGTATGCCGCGAGCCGTGTGAGTGAAGAGTACGTTAATGACGTTTCTGCTTTTATAAGAGCCGCCGAGGAGGATATGTTGAATAAGGGGGTGGAATATATATGATGTCCATGCATCGATCGCGAGAATTTGAAGATGTTTAAGAATCGAGGCAAATTGAAGCGCACTTGATTGGAGGGGTTTCAAAAAGGATTATACGTGTTGGACCATCATGGCGAAGTGAATGATCATATGCCGCGGATGACATCGCGGTGAAGTGAATGATATGCCCCGGATGACATCGCCGGTGAAGTGAATGACATGCCGCCGGTGATGTCGATTGTGGCTCGGATTCGGATAGGTTGCACAATGATAATCTGGATCAGATGCTTCGCGATGTAGAAGAGAACTATGATGAGAGAGAGTATGTTAAATTCCGTGGCTTGATGGAGGACTCAGAGAAACCTTTGTACACGGGCTGCAAGTACACGAGGTTGTCGGCCGTGCTTGAACTGTCGAAATTGAAGGCAAGCAACGGTTGGTCCGACAAGAGTTTCACGGCGCTGCTAGGTCTTTTTGCGGACATGCTTCCGGAGGAAAATGAGTTGCCTAAAACCACGTATAAAGCCAAGAAGGTTCTTTGTCCGTTGGGAATGGAAGTAGAAAGAATACATGTATGCCCGAACGACTGTATCATCTACCGTAAAGAGTATGCAAACATGCATGTATGTCCGGTGTGTAACGCATCCCGATACAAACGTAACAAACAATCAGATGATGGCGAGGGAACAGAGGCGAAGAAAGGACCTCCTGCTAAGGTGGTATGGTATTTTCCTATAATTCCCGCTTGAAAAGGTTTTTGCAAATCCAAAGGAGGCAAAATCGCTGCGTTGGCACTCGAGGAGCGCAAGAAGGATGGAATGATAAGACACCTTGCTGATTCTGCGCAGTGGAGAAACATCGATAGGAGTATTGCGAGTTCGTGCAAAACCAAGGAATATAAGGTTTGGTGAGTGCGGATGGGATGAATCCTTTGGTAGCATGAGCGTGACATAGCACATGGCTCGTGACTCTCTGCATCTATAACCTTCCTCCTTGGTTGTGTATGAAGCGAAAGTACATTTTCTTTGTCGATACTTATCCAAGGGCCAAAACAACCTGGCAATGATATCGATGTGTTCCTAGCACCGTTGGTGGAAGATCTAAAAGTACTGTGGAACGAAGGGGTACACATATGGGATGCATACAAACGAGAGAACTTCACTCTGCACTCCTTATTGTTCTGCACCATAAATGATTATCCTGCCCTTGGTAACCACTCGGGCCATAGTACAAAAGGTGCCAAAACTTGTACTCACTGTTTAGATGGTACCGAGAGTGTGTGGCTGAGACACTCACGCAAAACCGTCTACATGCGTCACCGCCGGTTCCTTCGGAGGGCTCACCCATACCGCAAGATGAAGAAATAATTTGACGGAGAGAAGGAAGACGGTTCAGCTCCAAGGCATTTAAGGGGACATGAGGTTTATGATATGGTTAAGGATTTAGATGTTGTCCTCGGAAAGGGACGTAAATTGAGGGCTCATAAGAAGAACACCTGGAAGATGAGATCAATATTTTGGGACTTACCTTATTGGGAGTACATAGATGTTCGGCACTGCATTGACGTCATGCACGTAGAAAACAATGTGTGCGACAGCTTGATTGGTCTCTTACTGAACATCCGTGATAAAACAAAGGACGGTGTCAACGCACGGCTTGACTTGGCCGACATGGACATCGGCCCGAGTTAGCACCGACAAGCACCGATAATGGACGAATGTACCTTCCCCCGCGTGTTACACTCTGTCCAAGGTGAGAAAACATAATCGTGCGCTGCTTGCATGGTGTCAAAGTTCCGTCCGTTACTCCAAAGAACGTGAAGAAACTTGTTTCGATGCAAGATTTGAAGTTAAATGGCATGAAGTCTCATGATTGTCATGTGTCGATGACATAGATGCTCCCTATTGCAATTAGAAATATTTTGCCGATCAAAGTCCGAGAGACAATCATGAGGCTATGTTATTTCTTTAACACAATTGCTCAGAAGGTCATCGATCCCGAAGGACTAGATGCTCTGGAGGACGAGGTGGTGATGACTCTATGTCACCTTGAAATGTATTTCCCTCCTTCGTTTTTCGATATCATGGTCCATCTCATTATTCACGTTGTGTGGGAGATAAAAATGTGTGGGCCTGTATTCCTACGTAGCATGTACCCATTTGAGAGGTCCATGAGAATTCTCAAGTCCTACGTACGAAATCGTTCTCGGCCGGAGGGTAGCATCGTCGAAACTTATGCAAGCGAAGAGGTCATTGAGTTTTGTGTTGATTATATGGCTCAGATTCAACCGATAGGTGTCCCTCAATCTCGTCATGAGGGGAGGCTGAAGGGTCTCGGAACTATCGGAAGGAAAGCAATCACTCCAGATATGGACACGTACACTCAAGCCCATTTCACGGTGTTGCAACACATGACTGAAGTGGCGCCTTATGTGGACCAGCACAAGGATGTGCTTCGGCAACAGAATCCAGAGCGGCCGGATGTTTGGATCATGAGACAACTGTCAGACCCGGATTTTTCAATCCGAATCTACTGTGTTTTACTGCACTAATCCCTGGATCAGTAGTTAGTGCACACAGATACATTGCTGAATCATGTCATACATCGCATGGATAATTACAGAGTTTAAATTACACCACGTCGGGTAACAGTTTACAAAAGGGCCGATTAGGCCAAATGTCTTTATTACAAACACGCAGTGAAACATTAGCAAAAGTGAACCCAAAATCCACAAGCAAGCGACTGGAAGGGTATTGTGTGCATTATATGTCGCCAGTTAACTAGTAACATACGTGCACACAAAACCGGAAGTCCACTTGTCTATGTCCAATCCACGGGCCTACGCCTTAGTCTCTTTCATTATCCTTCTCCTCCGTAGTAGGAGTATCCTCATAGGCATAATGGTCTTGTGTTTCTGTTTCTGAATTTTGTCGCAAAAGCGAGAGTGAGCACTCCGACCCCGTGCTTCGCGAGCCAACACACAGAATGCAATATTTAACATGTATGGCTAATCAAATGAAGGTTGGGGCTCATTTTATTTTTTTGCGTAGAGTGCTTTTGAATACAATTACCTAAAAATTCCTAAGACCTAGCATTTTGAACAAAAGCATAATGTTCAAGAATATGCAATAATAATAGCGATCCAGATTCCATCCACCGTTACATGGCATCTGCACCATATAGCAATTCTTCAGCGTTATAGCCGCTTAACTTACCACTGGGACGACACCTAGGTCAATTCCAAACTAGGGCAGTCCTTTGCCCTTCAAGTCTTTTCATACCCAGTTTTCGATATTTTAGAACAAAACTATATCCAGTTAAGTTCCCATGTCAGCCCTTGACCGTGGGCACGGCTATTCGAATAGTTTTAGACTCTGCAGAGTTTGTACACTTTCACCACAAGAGACAATCAACTCGTTGCCCCACACGATTCCTTAGACGTATGGTTGAGCAGACTATCACAGTGACTTTTCAAAGTATCTAGACCCATTTTGTCATCTCACCTTATGGGAAACTGCCCACTTGCGGTGGGTCCCATCTATGCGCGGGATGTTTCCCACCTCCTAACGCAGCAGGGCTCCCTTCCCGCAACGCTAGGACGGTGGGAAACTTCACTCCCACCGGTGTCCCTTCAGCCCCCTTGCCATAGCGTAACCCTTCAATCCCTACCAGTGAGATGAGTCCGGAGTTTCGATAAATTTACTTAGCCAAGTTGTATTTTACAGACTTGTGGTTGTACTATTTTACACAGGAGATCGTGACAAGATTCGGTCCTTAGTGGTATCTGGCGATCTACCACTAACCCACTTTGTGCATCCACTGCACCACACTCACACCCTCAAACCAATCCACCCAGATATTTAAGCAAGTTGGGGATTTTGAGAGTATAAAATAGTCATGTCCAGAATATACCAGTCATTCCCATCATGATTGCCCAAACCATTTTCTCATGATTAAAAGCGACAATGATGTGTGGGGCATTTCAGCGCCCCCTGAGTATCTATGCAAAACTAAGCATAGCATATAGCTCGGGATTTATTTTCAAAACATTACTATTATAATTTTGCTAGGAAGACAAGGTTCACACATTCAAATATTTCAAAGGCGAGGGTAATATTATTCAAGGTAAACAATGGCATATAACTAGAATATCAAATTTAGCATGTATTTGCATAAAAATAACAGCATGCAATTTGTTAATTTAAAACAAAGTAATTTACATGAAACATAGGTTCAACATGATCAAAGTATTGACTCGCCTTGGTCATAGTGGTCTGGTGCTTGATTATCTGGAGCTTCTAGGGCTGCCACTTCTGCGTCTTCCTCTTGAGCCTCGTACGCTATTTTAACGTGCGCGAAAATTTGGATAAAACAAAAATCGACAAATCAACAAATAACACCAGAAATCCAAATGAACTCTAAAAATTATGGTTTCAGTTCCATTGGACAGATCTTGATTTTAGATGAATTTAGAAATTTGTCTCATCCAATTGGAGTTAAAATGAAAAAGTTATGATTATTTGAAGTTCTCAGGTTGAATTAATTCCAGAAAATATGAAATATCTGACATGTGGGGACCCACTGGTTATTTTAATCTTTTAATATTTTTATTATATTCCATGATATGTGTGTATGACATGTGGGACCCACCAGTCGGCGGGTCTTTTGAATCCTAGTGGCTGACATGTGGGACCCCACTGTCAATAACCATGCATGTGGCTGGTCACTGACAGGTGGGCCCTTGGCCTTTGGCCCCACAGGTCAATGGGCTGCCCTGGCAGGCGGGGTCCGGCTATCAGTGGCTTGCGGTCCCGCAGCGGCTGACGAACGGGGCCCATCTGTCAGCGCGGGAGAAAATAAAGAAAACTCGACCTCAGCACGCGGAGCCGGGGGCTCGAACGCGCACCGAGGGAGTCGGGGGAGAAGAGACGAGCGCTGGTCACCAAGTGAGCGGGGAGGCGTTGCCTACCCTAAAAGGATAACCAATCCTTTGAAGTATGCTGTGGAGGGGGCCGGGCAGAGGGAGAAGAAGGCGGTGGCGACGGAGGCGAGCGATGGCCGGAGAGGTTCGGGAGCTTCGTGAAATGCAGCCCCTGGGTGACGGCGAAGCTGCTGGTGAGGTCGGCGGAGACGAAGGGGCACGGTGGCGGGCCGGCGGCGTGTGATGGCGGCGGTTCGGGCGGGAGCTCCGGTGACGGCGAGATACGGGCTTCGGGAGGTGCGGGTGAGACCGAGGATAGCTTCACAACGCTCCGGAGATGGTTCAAGAGCGGGGAATCGGGCTCTGGTGGCTCGGTTTGGCGGATCGGTGATCGCCGGAGTTGGGGAAGGAAGTAAGCTCGCCGGCGATTTAGGGACTCTCGGTTCAATTGCTTGCAGGGGAGGGGAGAGGGAAATATTGCGGCGCGATTGCGGCTCGTGCGCGGGCTTTATAGCGGAGAGAGTGACGCGCGGCGGAGGCGTCTACCTCCGCCTGCTCGTTCGCGGGGCGGGGATGGAGGCAATCTTCGCCGGGATAGCGTAGGAGGGAGGTGGCAGAAGGTGCTTTGAACTTGCCCGCGGGGTGTGAGGGAGAGAGGGAGGGGGATTTGCTGCGGCAGCGCGAGAGGGAGCAAGCGCGAGGGGAGCTGCGACGCGTGCGCGTGGAGAAGAAGAAGCCGGGAGAAAGAGCGCGCGCGGGAGGGCCACCGCGAGAGGGAGAGGGTCCGACGCGTGGGGCGCGCGGCGAGAGAAGCGCGGTGGAGGCGACGGGCGAGATGGGCGAGGCGCGATCGGCGGCCGAGCGGCGCGAGGCGCGTGGATGGCACGGGCGGACGACGTGTCGCGCATCGGGGCTGGCCAGGTGGCGGCCCGAGAGGAGGAGGATTTTCATTTTTATTTTTACAGATTTTCAGAAATGCGCAGTTAATTGAATAAGCCTCAGAAAAATATGAAATTACTTCCAAAAATTTCAGGAAAATCCACAGAAGCTTATGAGGACCTTCTGGACTTAACAAAAATATTTTCAACTATTGTTGGTTTTTAATTTATTTGCTTCCCTTGTTATTCATGCCATTATTTTAAAAATGAGGGTTTTATGTTTAAACCAAAATTTCCCCCATTCCTTTCTGGATCATCCTTTCGGATTCCTATTTAAATTTTAAATTTTCTAATATTTAAACATGCTTATTTCCCTTGGTCCTTTTGACTTTTTGGAACCTTCATTAAATTATTCAGAAAAATACCATAAACTCCAAATTCAAATAAACCACATTTACAAAAGAAATTCAAAAACTTTATATTGTCAGATTTCAAATTTTCTGGATGTTACAACAACACAACCGTTGGTTCAACCAATGGTTGAAGGAGCAAATCGCTAGGAGCTCGCCGAGTGAGACGCTGACATGGTTGGCAAAAGGGCCGACATTTACAATTGTAACATGGCAAGGATATGACATAAATGGGTACATATTCTATACGCAGTCTCAGGATGTGAAGAGCTCTAACCAGAACAGTGGTGTCCGCATAGATGCATTCTGTACCGATGGGTCGAGAAACTCGTACTATGGCTTCATAGAAGAGATTTGGGAGCTTGACTATGTGGTTTTCAAGATCCCCTTATTTATTTGCCGTTGGGTGCATCTCCCACGGTGAAGGTTGACAAGCACGGTGTCACGACCGTGGACCTCCAACGTGTCGGGTACAAAGACGAACCATTCGTACTCACCAATCAAGTTGTTCAAGTTTTCTATGTAACCGACCCGGCAAATAAGAAACGCCATGTAGTTCTTCATGGAAAAAGGAGAATTGTCGGAGTGGAAAATGTAGTGAACGAGGAGGAATACAATTAATTTGACGAGTTACCTCCTTTTGGAAATGGCATAAGGGTCGACGATGAACAACGTGATTGAAACTAGTTACGTACGCATTGATCATGATGAAGGGCTAATTTTTAAAGGAAATAATTAAGCAAGTACAATAAGAATGTATATGTGAAAATGTGTGACAATTTTGAGATGTATATGTGAAAATATGTGACAATTTTGAGATGTATATGTGAAAATGTGTGACAATTTTGAGATGTATATGTGAAAATGTGTGACAAAATGTATATGTGAAAATGTATATGTGTATTGCCATTTATGTATATGTGATGTATATGTGTGATGTACATGTGATGGCTGATATGAATGCAGCTGGTTGGTGTTGTATATGAATGCAGCTATTTGGTGGTGGATATGAATGCAGCTGTGGTTATTGGTGCTGTCTTAATAACTACAGTCGCAAAGGCTTATCACAGACGGTTCTAAACTTAGAACCGTCTGTGATAAATATCACAGACGGTTCTTAGTTTAAAACCGTCGTGATAGTATAACTATCACGACGGTTATAAACATAGAACCGTCGTGATATTTATCACGACGGTTCTAAGTTTAGAACCGCTCGTGATAACCTCCTATACATACCCTCCGCTAGGGTTTTCCTATGTGCCGCGCAGATTATTCGATCTAGATCTAATTAAATCCCGAGCCCGCCGTCGCCTCGCCTCCCGAACCCTCGTCGCCGCCTCCCGAGCCCGTCGCCGCCGCCTCCGCCCGAGCCCGCCGCCGGCCGCCTCCCGACCCGTCGCCGGCTGCCTCCTCGAGCCCTCGCCGAGCCCGTCGCCGGTCGGCTCCCGAGCCCCTCGCCGAGCCCGCCGCTGGCCGCCTCCCCGAGCCCCTCGACACCGTCGCATTGTGAGCACTTTTCGTGATGGACTAGGGTTTTGAGTATTGTGAGCAGTTTCGTGATGGACTATGGTTTTGAGCATTGTTTATCGTAGTAGCTTAATTAGTTTGCTATTTGGTACATATTACATTGGTACATTGTTTATGCAGTAGCTTAATTAGTTTGCTATTTGGTACATTGTTTACTGCAGTAGCTTAATTAGTTTGCTATTTGGTACATACTACATTGGTACATTGTTTACTGCAGTAGCTTAATTAGTTTGCTATTTGGTACATATTACATTGGTACACTGTTTACTGCAGTAGCTTAGTTTAATTTGCTATTTGGTACATACTATATTGGTACATTGTTTACTGCAGTTGCTTAATTAGTTTGCTATTTGGTACATATTACATGGGTACATTGTTTACTCTAGTAGCTTAGTTTAATTTGCTATTTGGTACATACTACATTGGTACATTGTTTACTGTAGTTGCTTAGTTTACATTGGTACATATTACATTGCTTGTTGTGTTAGTATATAGTATATAGTATAGGCACATAACCCCTCTCTCTGTCCACATCACCCCCTCCCTTCTCCCCTTCCCTCTACTCCTCTCCTCTCTTCCTAACATTGAGCATCATGTTTCACTTTTCTTACTTCCTCATCTTATCATGTTTCACTTTTCTTGCTTCCTCATTTAGTAGTGGGACGGCCAAGATTAATCTTGTGCAACCCTACAATTTGAGAGCACAAATTAACCAATCAAGGACCACTCTAGTGTATATGCCACATAGACCTTCAAGGGGCATGAAGTAAGTGACACACTCGAGTGTTCCGCTCAATGAACCGGATACACTAGTTTGTGTCATGATTCGAATCATCACCACGGCGACGTGATCCGAGACCGAGATGAAGAAAAGGAGGGAAGAAGCGGATGGATAGTCGCCACCAAAGAAGTCGGCTATGTCATTGCTCACGAAGAATCTGGAATGTCTTTTTTTGCACTTTTGTAATAAAATTGCTTTGAATTTTGGGGAAAAGAAGGATTGTCGGAGTGGAGAATGTTGTGGATGAGGTTCCTGATAAAGAAATCTTGCGATTGTTGCAAAAGATACATGGACCATTTGGGTGGAAAGATGATTGTTTAAGTCAGCGCATGATGCCAATTGAAGCATAGCATAGCATCGAGGCACATCCAAAGCTGCTGCCTTGTGTCTTGAGGAATGCCACATCCAAGACCAGCTCTTGGCATTCCTCAAGACACAGCAGCAGACCTCGGATGTGTCTCGGATGCTATGCTATGCTTTGAATTGGCAGTCATGCGCCTGACGAAACAGTTCATCTTTCCACCCAAATGCTCCATGTATCTAGCTAAAAAACAGCAAATGAAGAAAGTGACATACTCTAGTGTTCCCGTTCAATGAACCGGATACACTAGTTTAGGGACTTTGCTATTTGGTTTATAGTATTAGCAACTAAAGTAGGTGCTAAGATAGGCACATCACCCCCTCTACTCCTCTCCTCTCTTCCAATTCAATATGATCACTTTCTCATCTTATCTTAACAGACCCACAAAATGAGTAACATGTCACCCGCGCATTCTTCAACATCATCGCCGGAGGCGTCCGCTCCAACATCAAGACGCCAAGGAAGAGGCCTATCGAAGAAGCCTGAGGGCCGACAGACCATCACAGCGGTAAACGCATCTGGGGTCCCTATCTTTCCTCAAAAAGCGGTAAACGCATTCCGAACTATGGTCGGAATAGTTGCACGAGAACGAATTGAGATCACATACAATTCGTGGAAGAACGTGCCTGACACTCGGAAACGTGAGCTGTGGACCAAAATTTTGGCATCGTTCGAGTTCCCAAAATAACACCTACACGCTGGGCAACGACAAACCTACCAAGCGGCGTGCAACGCATGGAAGAACTTTAAGAGCACGCTTGTCAAGAAATACGTGGAGACGGACGAAACGCCTGTTCATAAATACCCATTCCTGGAACCACAATGGGAAGAGTTCAAGCCGATGAAGACGTCCGAAGATTTCAAAAGTTAAGTGTGGCGCACAAGGCCCTCCAGGCAAAAAACACACACCCCCACAGACTTGGCACAGCTGGGTATGCGGGTAAAATCCCGCAGTGGAGGAAGGAGGATGACCTGGCAGCTGCACAGGACATCGCCCCGCCGTTTTCCAATATCCCGGATAACTGCGCTCGAAATTGGATTAGAGCAAGGTCATCTACAACGACATCGGGGGACGTCTCCTTTCGAAACTCTGCAGACCAGCAAGTGTCCCAGCGCCTGGTAAGATATCGATAGAACTACGTAGCTTGTAATTACTCCACAACTTCGTATGAATTGAAATGACATTTTGTGCTCTTGCAGGAAGAGCTGAGTTTTGAATCTACCTTGGGATCATTCCAGGGAACAAGGAAGAATGATATGCTCTCCGTGGCCCTGGGAAACAAGGAGCATCCGGGTCGTACGAGAGGCCTTGGGCTTTACGTTTCTTGGAAACATGGTTTCCAAGATGACTCCGGGATGTATCGGCGTAGGAAGAGAAACAAAGCCGAGCGTGACGCATAGCTACGAGAAGAGATCAAGGAATCTCTTATAGAGGAGCTATTAGCTCGGATGGTGATGTAATCGAGATGAGGTGCGAAACAGACGAGAAAGTCGTGAGCCGCCATCGCCGCTCTGTGCTAGCTAGCCCGCACAACCATCCGAGTAGTCGCGCGTCCAATCCGACGCAAACCTGTGCCAAATTTCCGTGGACGACATCTCGTAATAATTATTATCTCTCGAATGCTTGCTCCATTGATAGGCCTATTCGAGTAGCTAATTTTGTATCGTTGTGTAGAAGCCTCACGGCGCGTGCTCCAAGTGAGATATGGCTCCATTCCCTTGTACGCTTGCCAGGGCGGGCATATTCGTCGTATCGAGGCCATGGTGCACGGTCAAGCTTTAGCACCAGGCTTCGCAAAAGTTAATGTGGATGGTGTGTATGTCAATTTTGAGGTGGTCCCGCTACCGAAGCCCCCCAACGACAAGATCGTGACTCTAGGACAGGCCATTGGAACATTCATCCAGTGGCCCAAAAGCGACATCTCCCTGGAGGCTTCTTCACCGGTGGCAGGACCAGAAGTGCAGTGCGAACCACAGCAACATGCACTGGTGCCATCTCCACACGGGCAGTGCGAAGCAGAGCTACCTGCACCGGTGCTATCTCCACGGGTGCTATTCTCGCCAGAGCAACTTGCACCGTCTGTACCATTACAGTCGACTAGCATAAAGTCGACCGACAATCGAGGCAGTGGCCAGGGCAAATCAAAGACGAAGGATGACGACGATATCCCGTACATGCCATTGGCCCGCAAATTCGTGCTAGGCGAGCCGATGATAGTCCCGAAAGAGCACCTCGCAAATCTAGGACTTGGTTGCCAAAGATTCCACATTTGGTATATGGAACATCCAATAGACCAGGCGAACGGCGCTCAGTATCATGGTCAAATTCAAGCGAACATTTCTTGCACGGTTCGTGATTGTGTCTTCCCGTTACCTTTGACGATATATTTGCTGTTTTCATGCTCAACGCTCTCGACGCCTCACTCGTTCGATGCTGGACGCTGTAAGTCTGTACAATCACAGTCTCTATATATATTCATGCTGATCGAAGCTAGATCATCGAAATCACCAATTGGTTTCCTGGACCCACGCTTGGTCGCCATTGATACCATCAACGAGAATGCATCCTTCGTCGAGGACTATATTACAAAAGCACTGCTGGCTCACCAAGATAAGGAATTTGTTCTTATGCTATACAATGAGAACTTCCATTGGATTTTTATTGTAATTATACCAAAATGGAACAAGGCTATATACCTTGATTCTCTAAGTAAGAACAAATCCAACTACACAGCTATCGCTGAAATACTCGATAGGTAAGTACATTGTACAATGTAATCTTTCTTTCCTTCCGAATGACTAATCTAACTTTTTCGAATAACGAAGGTCGTTCGTCACATACGTTCAACAAACAAGTGGCTCGACGACAGCTGCCAAGCCCTTGAAATATGATCGTAATTTTCGGGTATTGGCTAGCTACACATTAATTAATCATATACAACACTTAGTAGTAATGCCACTTGATTTAACACATTCTATTTTTGCGGTGCACACGAAGAAAGGGCAACACGTGTGGATACTACGTGTGCCACCATATGAGACTACTCCTCGATTCGATCTCCACTCCTAAGGTTTGTCAATCTTTCCACATTTATTTCATACATGTCAAGTTTTATATGTGCGCGCGTTGATATTCCTATCGACAGGCTGCGCCCATCTCTACATCTGCATTGAAACACCGGATTTTGCAAAAATTCGAGGAGAGTTCATTTGGTTTTGTGGAGTAAAGTCGTAAGATCGGATGGAGAGTTCCACCGCCGTAAGATTTTTATTGTAATTCTAAGTGCAAATGCAGTGTAGATCTTTTACAATTGTGTATTTGTTAATGGATATTTTATTTTATTTCAATTCAATGAATTGATTTGCGAAATGGATGCTTTATGTTTGTGAAATGAAGTGCATTGTCAATTGGATGTTTTATGTCTGTGAAATGAATTGAGATGTGAAATGTATACGAAATGACATGAGATGTGTGAATTGCATATGTTTTATGTCCGTGATTATCCGCTTGTTTGAGAGGGCATGGCTAGCATTTCGAGGCTAGCCAATAAATGTAAATATATTTAGGGTTGAAGGGAATATCACGAGCGGTTTTGAGTAAAACCCGTCAGTGATAGTCGATAATCACAGACGGTTTTGAGTCAAAACCGCTGCGTGATAATAAGTATCACAGATGATTTTTAATTCAAAACCGCTCGCATGATTATCGGCTATCACGCAGACGGTTTTGAATTAAAACCGCTCGTGATACTTATTATCACGAGCGGTTTTGACTCAAAACCGTCAGGATTATCACTATCACAAACGGGTTTTACTCAAAACCGCTCGTGATAGTGATAATCGCTGACGGTCGAAAACCATCTCGTGATGACCTTCGATTATCACTGACTCATAAATACAGACGGTTCACAAAACCGTCTGTGATGATTTTTTTGAACTGTCTGTGATAACTTTTTCTGTAGTAGTGTTGCATGCACGCGAGGATATGGATGGATGGATACATATGTGACGTTTCACGGTTGTCTCTTGGCCTACACAAGAGTGCGAAGGCGCATGAATGCATGCAGGTCCATGCCGTTGTAAACGCCGATGTCTTGCGGAATGCCTCCGCCAACGACGTCACGTAGCATTTGAACAGTCAAATCCAAGGGTGAGACGAGCATTCTTGGCGCCTCCGCGAACCGGCCGGGCCGTGCATTGCCCCTGTGTACTGGAGAAAATCAATTGTGCAACCCGCGCACAAACCAATTTGTATCACGGGCTAATCGAACGCTGACACGTGGCAGTAAGTATTAAAAAAATTAATCATTTTTACTGTTTTGTACTGTAGCATATGAATAAAATTTTGTGCTGTAGCAAACAGTAAAAAAATAATTTTTTATTGATTTACTATAGTACAAAACAGTAAAAAATTAATTTTTATTTCTTAACTGTCATGTGTCACCACCCGATTGGCCCGTGACACAAGCTGGTTTGTGCCACCGTTGCACAATAGATTTCCGTTTCACAAGCTGGTCTTGTGTACTGCCATTCCCACCATCCTGATCTCCGTGTCCGCACGATGTCATGCATGTAAAAAAAGCAGCTTTCCTTGCTGTCTGTGATGACCGCGTGTCATGTCAGGATTTTGTTTGGGTTCTTGATACAACTTGCACCTCACGATTCTTGGCAATGTTGGTCCCGGTCATGTTAGTTCGAGGAAATCGTTGTCTAGTATCACATGTATTTCTCTTTGTGCACGTTGTTGTAGAATTTTCTGTACTATCCGGCCAGAGTACATATGTATATGTTTGGAGACGTGCATACGTACAGGTACAATGGATGCATGCACCATGATCTCCAAATACATGTCTAGGTTTTTGTTACGTTAAGATTTGCAAGAAAATAAGCGTGTCTGCCCGCGTGTGTGCGTTTGTGTGGGGCGTGTGCCCGCGTGTGTGCGTTTGTGTGGGGCGTGTGCCCGCGTGTGCGCTCGTGAGTATCGCGCGTGTGCGGTGGTGGTGTGTTACTGTGTGCGTCCTCCGTTGTAACTAAGAAAACGGGTTTGCTTTTTGTAAGTTTTCTGCTTTTTTGATAGCTCCAAGTCAAGTTTTCTGAACTTGAGGTTAGCCAGCTTTGAGATGTATGTTTGATTATAATTTTGATCCAATGGTTTTTTTAAAAAAAATATATTTAAGAAAGCAAACTAACTTCACAAATAGATAACCCCGAAACAAAATATAAAAGCAAGATGCGAGTTATTAGGCTTCAAGAATGCTCAAAGTGTGTCAACACCAAGGTACTCATCATCGTAACTGTAACGCGTCCCGTTTTTGAAAACAGGGTCGTTGTGTGTCCCGCAACAGCTTAGGAGTTCAGTTGCGGACAAAATGGTTATCATGCTTACTCACGAATATTTAAAAAGAGTTAATTTGATTAAAACAAAGACCTAATGGTCAATTTTAACAATTTTAAGGGTGTTCAAGTCCAAAACTTAACTTACAATTAGAAGAACCAAAGAAAACTCCACAGGAACGCCTGAGTGCGGTCGTAACCCTAATACGAAAACTTGAAACATCCTTTCTTCTTCTGATCTCTGTGTTGGAGGAAAAATAAAGCAAGACTAAGTACAACCAACCGTACTCAACAAGTCACATAGGGAAATGCTATATAACTACTTGTCAGGATCTCCAAAGGATGGGGATATATAGATTTGGTTACGTAGTTGTGGGTGCAGTTTTTATTTGTAAACATTTTTAAACACAAAAGAAAAATAACTTCTTAAGGAATTGGGGTTTCAAAACTTGATTACCAGACTTCAACATTTCCAAATCTACTTGTGCTTCGCTATTGGAATCACCTATTAAACACAGCTTCATTTACCGGAAGCATGGCGTATTCGAATACTATTAATAAATGACTCTATAGAGCTACCCAAATTTACTCACAAGATCTCTTAACTCCTGAGTCCGGGTACAAGAAAACAAGGATTTTCACTGCTCAATTCTTTATATAGCCTCCACCAGTAGGTTTTTGATTGTGACCCACATGCCTCACACGATTTGTCGCAGCTCTACCGTTGTATGGTTAACCACCTCCCAAACAGACTCACCCTCGGTCTCTCCCCGCCAGTTGTAGAGATTCAATTGAATTGGAGCAGTTACTAGACCAGGTTTAATGAATCAACGCTTGTGATTGGGCGATCGCTATGTTCTTTACTCAGCATAAGGGTCTAGTTCTTATATTTTCAGTTAGGCAACTTTCACCCACAAACTCATGTTTTAGTGCCCACTGCACTGCCACCATTCCATTCCCAGCCTCCACCCTAGGATAAGTTCATGGGATCTAGCTATCTCATGTTCTCCCGCGATCCTTCCTTATCCTATAACCACTTTAAAATTCTATCAACAAAATGTTAAGACTCTTAGTAGTAGAGAATTTGTTGAGTTCCTATACTACCATGATTACATTAATAATACTTTTAATATTACTAAGTCTTGTCAAGGTGAATATGACCATCCAATTAAACAGGGCTTTTTCAGTTGGTAGGACATTAGTTAATATCATGTCATTCCAAATATTTATTGTACATGAAATAACAACTTGTAAATAACATAATAAAAGAACTGATAAATAAATAATTAAAGGAATGTAGTTTCAATATGATCAAAAACATGTGACTTGCCTCTGTCCATAGTCTTTGATTATCTGTATTGTAGTCTTCATATTGGATACTAACTTCTTTAATTGCTCTTGTAGTCCTTTTGTTGACTCACTCGTGTGGTTCGAGTACTAGCATGGAAGACGAATACAAATGAGTTCCTGCTTTGCAGAATGCAAGCTGGGAACAAAATACCAATAAATACCATAAAGAGTAAAGGTTTAGGCGGTTTGGGTTTAGGCAATGTTTGGTTTGGCTGATCGGAGTTAGGAATTAGCTTGGAATGATTGAGATAATCGAAATAGCTATATAGGTAGATATGAGTTTCGGCAAATGGTTGCAGGCATGGACGGTATTGGGTTTTTGAGGTCAAAATATTATTTGGGTGGTTTAGAGATTTATTAGAGTTTAAAATAACAGTATGGAGATGGGAATGGTGTAGATAGGTTCAAGATGATAAAAATGAGTGCATAAATATTTTTAGGGTCTTGGTGAATAGAGATGGTTTGTAGAGTATTTGAATTTTGTGTTTGGAATGGTGTTTGAGCTAGTTAGGATTTTATTGATGTCTAATTTGACCAAAGGGAGTAGAAATTAGACTTCGCAGGGGCAAAACAGTCAAAATAACTATAAATATGTTTTTTGGATGAACAGTAACGGATGTCTACTATTCATCGCAGGTCTGCACTGTTTATTCCGAGCCTAGGTACTATTCATTAATGGGTTTTGACTGTTCACTACCGGGTTGGTTGCTGTTCATACTGGGTCGATAGCTACAGTTCCAGATTGGGTTTGGATGAACAGTGACCCAACATCACTATTCATCGTCTTCCTCCTCACGTCGCTAAAGTACCAGGAAACAGGGGAAATGAAAATCGGGAAAATCTCGAGCTGTGGTGCATAGAAATGAGAGCCGGGGATATGGGTGGACTCCTGGGGACAAGGGGGTTCCATTTTGAGGCTCGGTGGCAGTCGGCAGGCTATGGTTGGCTGGCGGTGAGGTGCTTTCTTCTCGGGGCGTTTGAATGGCACAGGAGCTATGGGAGGTTTTTCCTTCTAATTGGCTGCTTTTTAACCATCTAGGAGTGGTCACGGTGGCTCGGGTGGCTGTGGTTTGGGTCATGGAGGTTTGTGGTGAGTGGTCCATAATGGGGTGGTTTCGGCTGGTGAGGAAGTAGGTGGTCGATGAGCTATGCGGTTTCATGGGCCATGGGGAAGTAGGTGGTCGATGAGCTAAGGGCATGAGGATGCTACAGACACAAGTAATTGAAACGAAATTTGACTCTACCAGAGGAATTGAATTTGAGGCTTAACTTGGGGAACTCCAGTGATCGATAGTGATGCGACGGCCGACGAGGGGTGTATGGGTGTCTAAAGTTCACCTAGGTGCCAATGCTACTCAATGGAGGGCTTGGGGTGTTTTATAGGCGAGCTAGGGCGGTTCGATAAAGGGGAGGCGTCCACTCGGATTTCGGCGTGTGGCTAGGGCGGGGGAGCTTGAGAGGCTTCGGGAGGCTCGACATTGGTGGTGGGGAGGTTGGCAGGTTGAGTTGGCACCTCGGGCGAAAGTTTGCGGCAGTTAGAGGAGTAGGAATCAAGTCGACTGAGATAGAGGAGAGGTGACGATGGTGAACACTCAAGTTTGGCTTTGTTCGGCGTCAATCAAGGACCTTCGGGAGGTGCTGTCAGTGGCTCTACAAACGAGGTACGGTCACTGACCGAGGGTTGCGGCGCTGACCAAGCAACAAGAAGCAGTGGGAAGGTGTAGGAATGGAGAAAGATTGGGCGGCGGCGAAGATTTTCAAACGGTGAATAGTGCTTTTGAAGATCGACCGTAGGGGCAATGCAGTGGGGTTTCCAGAGCAGAGATGGCATGTTTGGGTGCGGAATTTGGCTAGAATTCACAAGAAATCAACTCAAACAAGAACTCAAATTTTCTTTGAAAATTTTAGTTTTGTTTCAGTAACAACCCACCACAGCACACCACCCCATTGGACCGCTCTAGCACCCACACCGACACCCCATTACCAGCACTCCCAAGTTTAGAAACTAGCTGTAACACAGGTGAGAGTCCGAGGCATGCACACATCTTGTGATGAGGACCCAGCCAACCAAACAGTCACCTGATGCTTGGTAGACGGTGAAGCTAAGCAACATGTCGATTCAACGCATACTACCCCTATTATTTCCGGGGGACTCCCCGCGAGGAGACCGCGTCCACGTCGCCCCTTTGCCTCCCTGCGGCCGCCGCGTGGCCAAAAAATTTCGTACGGTCGAGGGAGGCGTTTTGCAAAAAAGTCCCTACGTTTTTTTGAAATTACATAAAGGTCCTTATTTCTCGCAAAAAGGTCACTGCCAGTTTTTTAAAAAAGTTTTTTGAAAACACCCCTCCACTTCACCGAAATTTTGTATACTTTGCAGGATAGCGCCCCGCGGTTTGCTAAATTACATACGGGTCCTCGTTTAGTTACGTACAGGCCCTCGATTTTTTACGAAAAAGACCTTTGACTTTTTCGAAAATACGCATGTGCCCTCGATTTAAAAAAAACTCCTCACAAATTATCGCCTCTTTTACTTCGGTACACACGGTGACTGGCGCAGCGTCACCCTATTATTTTCGGGGGACTCCCCGCGAGGAGACCGCGTCCACGTCGCCCCTTTGCCTCCCTGCGGCCACGCGCGTACAAAAATTTAAATGCGGTCGGGGCGTTTTGCAAAAAGTCCTGCGTTTTTTCTGAAATTACGTAAATGTCCTTATTTCTCGCAAAGGGTCTGCCAGTTTTTTAATTTTTTTGAAAACACCCCTCCACCTCACCGAAATTTTGTATACTTTGCAGGATAGCGCCCGCGGTTTGCTAAATTACGTACGGGTCCTCGTTTAGTTACGTACAGGCCCTCGATTTTTTACGAAAAAGACCTTTGGCTTTTTTGAAAAGACGCATGTGCCCTCAATTTTTTTAAAAAAACTCCTCACAAATTATCGCCTTTTTTATTTCGGTACACACGGTGACTGACGTGGCGTGACGCCGCACCTATGAGGCTAGTTAAACAATAAGCAGTACAGTACGCTGGCCGGATAGTCTCACTACTATTCACTGAAAAAGCACGCATAGAACAGCGAAATAACAACTAATCACTCGCATAGCGACAGTTACTGCAATAATATATATAGTAGTACCACATCGACGACAAGACTAACACTAAGTCCTAGATTATTTTGTGACGGTACACTTCAATCGTTTTCAGCGAGATTTTGGAAGGATACGCCATGATTCCATGAATACGTGATTTGGTTGGCCAGTGCCTCGCGTGACCTAACACAGCTCGTGCAGGCTCTCTTGATGTTGCATGACTACTGTGCATCCGCAAACAAATCCAGAGATGCATGATATGCTCAACTAGGAGACCATGCAACATAATGAAAAAAAAACTATAGCCTAGCGAGAACGACTTCTTTCGTTGTTTAATTTTCTCTTTTGGTAGGTATACATGATACATCCGCCTTTGTTCTTGATGAACCTTGTATTGTGCAAGTCAAAAGGCAGCTAGGTCTGCAATTGTTACAACTACGTACGGACTGCTACTATCTCAAGGCTATACCTAACAGATGGGGTCACGGGATCAAATATTGAAAAAATGAAGTAATAATTCTGGTCATTGGTCGAAGAACCTGGGTGAGAACGGAGATATAAACGGCGTATCGATCTCTTGTACGTATATATGTTGGAATTTTTCGAAGGCTTAAAAGTTCAGGTATATATCCATCCGGGACTTTGTCAATACTTGAATTAAATTAGTAGCGGGCAGGTTTGCAGTTGGGTTGCGAATGATTGGAGAATGTAACTACTCAAAATTATATTGGCAGCAAATCTAGAGTACTCTACATACCTGGAACTGAGATGTCTCCAGCCGTCCGGCCGGCCAACTCATGTGACGCCAGCACTAGATCGGCAAATAAAGCAACGATTAATTGAGCAACCGCACAATGCAGAACTACTGCCGCAGGACCATCTCCTAAGTAATGCAAGAACCGATTCATGCTTCTTCTCTGCTTGTTTTTAAACACTCCACTTGCATGCACAACCGATTCATGCTTGTGTTCCTGATTCTGAGCATACAAGATGTTTTCTCACATGAATTGGGACCCTTCCAAATTGCGTGATATAATTAAGTGGAGTTGCACTGATTAGCTGACGTCTAGCTGTGTGCTGATAATTACATGACCAAGTATATTATTTGACCAAGTTGCAGTAGAGTTATTCTCTATACCCGTTTCATTATGAACAGGTGCATACAGAACGAATGGTTTTCATCCGACCAAACAACCAAAGGTTTTTAGAGCGAATTTAGAAGAAAGAAATGGGCACCCTGGACTAGCCTTGTCTAACTTCGACACCGAGAAGAAAAATGCACAACAATATACGGAATAAACAATATCCGTTCATATCCGTTCTGATTACACCCTTATTCCCTTTTTCGAAAGAAATGTGATATATGACCAAATTTGACTGCCTTTTTAAGATTTTGAGATCTTGATTATCTCATGGCAAAAACCAATCCAGTTAGTTTCTTTTCGTAAATAAATACATAACAGGGCCCGCAAGTGCGTCCTAATCACATTATTTTTTGAAGCACCTTCGGATTAAACTAGGACAAACTATCTGACTAATTTCCGGAATACTTTATACGGCTTCTCTTCGAAAAAGAATTACTTTACACGACTTCGTTTTTTAGGATAATAAGAAGACCACAGAGGGTTTACCCTGATTATATAACAATTCTCGTTTTCAGTTGTTCTAGGTCTGCTATTTTTCTTGTCAAATTTACTACTCCCTCCATTCAAGAATATATGATGTTTTGGACATCAACAATATTTTTAACATACAACTTTGATCACTATATATAAATATGTTCATAAAGATATAAAAATGCTTGCCTGTACGCTTTCTAAAACATCATATATTCTTTTTTTGCGAGGAAAAGAGAGCTTTACAAATTACTCAAGAACAAAGTTACATCACTAGGCAACTAATTGCTTGACACATGATGGATAAAGATCATGCCAAACCGAACAATGATTTGTGCGCTTCACCATTTGTGCGAACTCATGAGTAACACAATTTGGCTCTCTCTTCGTGTGACAGATTGAGAATGGCTAGCAATTGAGCAGCATACGCCAGGATTTCTGTGATGATGAAGGTGATTCTCGAGCGTTGTGTTGCCGAGTTAGTTAACAAATTCGCCACCGAAGCATAGTTTGTTTCCAGAACAACAAGTTTATGTATATTCGGCCATGGCCTGAAAACTCCTTTCTGGTCCACAAGTCGGTAGCGTTCCCTAACATGACATAATGACTTCTAAATATGCATAAAGATCATATCGGATGAACCTATATAATTCTTATGTACCGATTCCTTTGCTCTATGATATCAGATTGAACTCAAGGCGAGAAGTGTGCTATCTTATGGTATGTATTTTCTTAATCTAACCACATCAAGGGGCCCAGAGATATCTCTCTCATTATATAGGATTGGCAAATTTCATGTTGATCATTCATATTCTTTCGCATGTTTCATAGTAAATCCGAAAGCTATTTTATGACCACTCAGTTACGGAGTAGTGTTTAACAATCTCTAAGTAAACTATTACATATGTAGAAAACTATGACGGTCTTAAATCCAAGGATCTTACATACACTATGTATGAGACCAACTTATGACATTTAGGTATATAACAATTCCCGTTGTATTTCATATTATGTCAATTCTACACTATATTCTCTAGCATGTGTCCATATTATTGATTTGATATCCACATATCTATGATCCGTGAAACATAATTATTAATTAATACATATGCCAATCTATAAATTATACTTGTCCTACATAATGATATAAGATCAGAGATAATTTAGAATAACATCAAAATATAAATAAAGAGTTCTATGAACAAGTCACATACTTGTTGGTAAATATGAAAGATATTTATTCAAGGTACAAAATAACATATTATTTTAAAGATCATAAATATAAAAATGATACAATCATATCTATGATTGTCTCTAGGGTATATCATTAACATATTTCGCCATGCTTGGCTCCCCATCAATAGTTTTGAATGCATTTAGTTATCTCCTCACAAGCTGATAACTCAAAAACACTCATAATATAGGTGGCTATCATCTAGGCAATGGATTTTTTATAAGAGCCTCTTCACCTCTCATAGACAAATACTTCTCGATTGAAATCTCTCTGCTTTCATATGACCTTCTAGCGTTATCAAACCCAATTATTTTGTTTCAAACGATGGACTTTCAACACAATCACCTGAATATATGTGTTCAGCAATAAAAGAATCAGCGTGCTCGCCAACCATTTAAGGAGCACTTCGCTGAGTTGATATGCTGTCCTGTAGCCTCCGCAAAGACATCCAATACTTCTTTTATCTTCTTGGCTTGAACTGGGCAAGCTTTGAAAAAAATAAGAGGCTATCATCGGCAAAAAAAAAGATGCGAGATACCCGATACTCTTCGGCACACCTTCAGTAGTTGAATTACTCCATTTGAAATCTCTCAATTCAGCAACATCAAGAGACCATCAGAAACAAATTAACATGAATAAATAAGACGAAAAAGGAGCACCTTGTCGCAAATCGCGTGACGGGCGAAATGATTTTTGAAAGGAACCCTATTGAAGCTAACCACATATATAGCACACAGTGGTAACACACGACATATCCACTGCACCTATGTTCGATGAAAGCGCAGCTTTAGCATCACATCTTTGAGATAATATCAATCAACGCGATCATATGCCATATAAATATCCAACTTATATGCATTAATGGTTCCTACTCATCTTCCCCATGATGAATAGCATGAATACACTCAAAGACAATTAAAGCATTATCCATAATCATCCTTCCTGAAACAAAAGCGCTCTGATTCGGCGATAGAACATCTTGCAATTCGGGTCTGAACATGCAAACAAGCAATATTTTCCAGATTAACTTCGCAATATTTTCCAGACTATGTTATCTTCGCAATATCGTAAGGATATTCAAAATATTCATATTCAGTCATATGTGTGTAAACATGATTAAATTACACTCCTAATCACAAATATTTTCCAGCGAGTACGACTGCTGCAAACAAGCAGCCAAGTCCAGATTAACTAACTTAAAAAAAGGTCCAGATTAACTAACTTAAAAAAGGTCCAGATTAACTTGAGCACACATGCGCGGCCTGTATCGCCCCCATACATGCATGCATGATACACGACCAAACTGCCCCCATGAAAAAGCGCACGCAGAATTTCTTTTGAAGACTAGCTAGCTAGCTAATGAAGTGTGAATTAATTATGTTTACTAATCAATCGTGCAAAGAATGTGCTTAGCTATAGATAACTCGCTGTCACGATCAGCTAGCTGGTCGCCGTCGCGAGTCCACGGCCATTTGCCTTTTCCTTATTCCCAGTCAGAGAGTCCACGCGGCGTCGCTCCGGCCTTCGCTTCGGATTCCCCGCGACCAGCAGGCAGACAGCACAATCCAGAACAAGGGCCCAACGGCGCGCGGCCGGCGGGATCCACCGCGGTGCGCGCCGGCCACCACAACACGCGCCGATGCCGATAAGACCATCCTGTCAAAAGCTCTAGTCCCTGCATCTGCAATTCTTCACGCTCGTACTTTGACCAGCCAACATGCATGTATGGCGGTAGCACTGCCCAAAATTCAAAAGCATGCTGCTGCATCCTGACCCCTAGTGACCATTGCATTGCATCTATCTATGACTTGTCTGGTCATGGTGGCACCTCAGGCCAGGCCACTTGTACGATGAATTTGTCGCAAAAAACCAAATCCCAAAAGAGCTTTCCACCAAGATTTGGGATGCATGCCACGGTCGCAACAGGATCGATCACTCTCATCACATGTTAGTACCAACAAAGCTAGTGTTGCCTGCCGGCCGCTTCCTCCTTTGTTGCCTTTGCCTTTGTATTATGGAGTAGATGGACAGAGGTCGCATCCATGCCTACCCACTGGACATATGGAGATCGATCATCGATGTGTGTGTGTGCGCGCGCGCTTGTCCAATGGAACAGTCAGGACCCTTCTGAGAGATGTGGTGCAGATGATCGAGTTGATGGCAGATGCGATCATCGATCGATCCAAGTGGAGATCGATCGAGAGATTTGATATCAGTATCCACATTGGCGGATCAGGATTAAAATTTAGGTTGTGGGGGACGGATCAATAGTAATATAAAAAACAAAGCAAGACATAACTAATCCATTTTGCAATCAAACAATAAGAGCATATGACACTAATTTAAACCCAAAACTACAATCCACATACAAATATGTAAATGTGGAAGTAGAATATGGTGCTTCATTAATAAAGTTTACACAACAATTTTCCACCAAATTATCAAATCGTTGAATACACTAGTCTGAACAAAAGATGAAGTAACAACTTGTCAAAAGTATATGGATTACTGAGTGTTAATATTAATTGATCAGTAAAAGTTAATTGAATATTGACAAACGTAAAAACATATCACTGAAGCACTAATCAAGTCTAGGAGGCTGATGCAATTTCATTCTTCGATGTTTCATGGCTTAAAATCATTTCTTAATTATATCACAATCAAGTCCTCTAAATATCTTTCGTTCAATGTAACACACCATGAAGTCATTTAGCCACTCATTGGATAATCTATTGCACAAATCGGTTTCTAATAATATTCATGGCCGAAAAGACTCTTTCAACTGAAACCGTTGCTACCGATAGGAGCAATGCTAACTCAATGAAGCAGTAGACAAATGGAAAAATAATGTCTTTTAGTTTCAACCATCTTCACGACCAAACTTCCAAAATCATGACAAACAAAAAAGTTATCAATCCTTTGCACATGGAGAATGAAGGTTTTAAGGTGATCCCTTATAGTTGCACAATCAGCAATAAAGAAATCTTTATCATAGATCTCTGCAAGTTGAGCAAACTTATCCACCTCAAACTTACAAAAGGAGTTTCTTGGGTCAAGACAAGAAAAGCATACAAACAACTTCAAAGATATCTCATTAAAGCGGTGATCTATCTCTGTGTTAATAGCATCATTAGCAGAAAGAAAGTATCAACATGATAATAATAGTTTTGAGTGACTGTGATCCCATCTAGCCTTGATCGGCCCCATCTTGGTATGTCTTCATCCATATTTGGTATCAAAATATTGTTTGCAACACAAAATGCATTTTTTGCAAATAATGGCTCCCAGCCATGTGTTATACCCTAATTTGGTGAAGACGTTATGACCAAAATTTTCATCTAAGGGTTGCTGCCTAAAAAGAAAGCAATAGAAATAATAAGCTACATCCTTCTCCACACTATATTCCAACCAATTATGCCTCTTAAACCATATTTCACGGAAGCTCTTAAAATCCTTTTCATATTGTTTGTGAGGAAAATTATGACCAAAAGGTTGAGTTAGGCCCTTTAATAAATAAACCCTCTTAACTTGATCTCTAATGTCAGGATGAAATTCCTCAATTGGTATACGATGTGTCGAATTAGGTACAATGTGAACATCTAGGTTGAAATCCTTAAAACCTTCGATTTGTTCCTGTGGAAGTGGACCAAGTGGTTGTGTCTGTGCATCTTCAACATCAATGCGCAAAGTCGGCTATCATATCTTGAACATTATCAACATTAATTCACGCTTCTTCAGTCGCCATAGTGTATTCGCTTGCACAAGTACTTGGTCTCAAGCTCCTGCCGCTTGACGCAATGCTAAAATAGCTCTTTAAAGACAGTACATCAAATATGAAAATTAATTATAGATTTACAATCAATTCAATTTTCAACTGATTTCCTTGTTACACTCTTACCTTTGAATATGAACTTCTTGTTTTAAGACTGAGGAGGAGCCATGTCTGCGCACCCCACCGCCCACCTAGTCGCCTCAGTCGGCCCTTGGCTCACCCGCCTTGCTTGTCCGCTCACAGCACGCCCGGTGCCCGCCCACTGCCCACATGCTTGGCGCCTTGCCGAATTTTTTCTATTTAAGCCCTTTTTTTGAAAAATATTCACATTTAGACCCCTGGTGGTTTTAATTCCGTTTTTGGACCCAGGGGGTCGGAGCCGTGACCCACGGCGCCGAGGTAACACGTCTCGGTGCCGTGGTCCATGGCTCCGAGGTCGCAGGCCCACTCCAACCTGGTCGCCTGCGTGGCGCTGACGTGGCAGCACCTCGGCACCGTGGATCGTGGCTCCGAGCTCGGAGCCGTGGGTCGTGGCGCCGAGCTCGGAGCCGTAGATCTTGGCGCCGAGCCCTGGCCACTTATGCAGCGCCGAGCGCCCGCGTGTTCATTTCGCCGCTCGACTCCTCAGCGCCCCGCCTCCCCGCCCCGCCGCCTCCGGCCCCGTGTCTCCGGCCGCCGCCCTGCAGTGCCGCCGGCCTCCGCCTCCTGCGTCTCGGCCGCCGCTGGTGCCGCGCGGCCCGCCGCCTCCCCGTCTAAGGTCAGCATCCTTAATCTTCTGAAATTGAAATTGCGTGTTTGCGAAAAAAAAGAGAGTTTGCTAAGAAGTTGTGTTTGTGCAATTGTACATTAGTTAATTGTGGGTGGATGGATGATGGGACTTCTTGTAATGATAAATTTGAAGCTATGGTGTTGTGCGTATTATTTGTTATTAGCTCTGTCTACCATCGGCATTTGTGCTGCTGCCCAGTCTATGATGGATGATGTAGGTATCGATGCTTGATGACGAGTCTGATCACGAGCGCAAAGCTTTTACATTTAATCTTCTGAAATTGGCATCGCCAAGTAAATACTTTTGTTGGCGAAATGGATTGAGTGTGGCACATGGTAGCCGTGGGGAATACTGCAGTCCGAAATCTTTTTGCTACGTGTCTTTATCAACCATTGTCTTTGAAGCATTTAATGGGTTATCTAGATCAGCATTGAGTCCGGCGGTACCAAGTTTGGTACCAGCGTGCGACGCGGTCAAAGCTTAAGGGCCAATGGACTCAGGATGACTACGCCGACATTGCGTCCTCGGGCGACGAAGACACGCCATACGACCAGTCGACTCGCCTTGGGACGCAGGTGGAGACGGCACCAGTCCTGGACCGTGTGGTAATGTTCAATCTCATTGCTTATTTTTCCAATAGATATAAATATCACTACATATAGTAAATTATCCATTCTTTTGCTTGTTTGCAGGGCAACACCAAGCGATCCCAGACAGACATAGAGCATTTCTCCAGGACAGTCGGCGACGCCAGGACGCTTACCTTCCTAGAGGTAAGCTTCGACAAAGCCACTTACAAAATTAGTACGTAATATCTTCGTATCTTGTTGGTTAACAAAATGTTGGATGACAGAGGCTAGCAGGTCGGCTACGTCGTGCGGCTAGTCGTTGTGGTTGCAGCACCGGCGCGGGGAGGGACGTAGACGTGCCTGCACGACACGACTTGCAGACCCGACGCGGCGAGGGTCTTACACGGCACAGAGCTCATCCCCCACGAGCGACACTTTCCCTGACGAGGGGGGTGAGGACGACGACGAGGTGGAGCAGCAGACTTACGATGAGATAGGCCCGTCTCACCGTAGCGCGCCTCGAGACTCGGCCTTCACACTGACACGCAGACGCCGCCGCGAGCCTAGCCGTTACACTCCAGGCACCGACGCCCTTGGTAAGGGTAAGGGTAAGGCTAGGAGGCAGTGATATTTATGTGTAGGCTTGTGGGTCGTGTTGTAATGAGCTACTTGTTTGTATGTATGTGTATATGTTATATTCATGTGATATTTGTGTACGAATCCGTAGTCTGTACTTTGTTGTTCCATAATTCCTGCAATGAATTTATGTTTACTGCAAATGACTGCAAATGATACGAACTATGAATTTTTGCTTATGAATTTATGCTTCTAAAAGCACAATCATTGAAAAGGCTACGACCTAAAATAAAACAGCTTTGCCAGTCACAACACGAAACAACACATAGATTGCACGTACATAAAATATAGCAAGTACTACAACCATCAACACAAAGAACGACGGTAAACATGGAGGGTACCAAAAAATGACAACACAACCAAGTACTACAGCTATCAACACACCAACGAACACAACAACTAAAACACAACACAACCATACACCTTCTTACCTACATGCCAAACGAGCCTCGTGGCACCCACATGGAGAAATGCTGAGGGGGTCGCCTCGGACGTGGTTGTCCATCGTGGTAGTGGCATGCACATATGCAGCCCGGGTTCGCGCAGCAACATGTGGGATCATAAGAGCTTCCTATATTCACGACCTCCTCGTTGCCCCTCTCGCGTTGCATCTGTTCGCGGAGGTCGTTGTTCTCCTCAGTGAGACTCTCTATTCGGTACTCCAAGTCCCATATTCGAGCCCATAATGTATCCACATAACGATCAACATACCGTTCGTGAGGACCAATGTCATGGGACCCCAACCCTGCTACTTATAGCAAAACGGGGCAGCTTAATGCAGTGACCACCAAAAAAAGAGGCTTTTGCTCAGGGACATGACAACACGCCCGGCTTTGCTCAGAGACATGACACAAGAGGTCGCTTTGCTCGGTGAGATGACAAAGAGGGCAGCTTTGCTCGATGACATGAGAAAACGGGCAGCATATGCCGACTTTGGGCAAGTGTGGAGTAGACCTTTGCTTTGTACACATATAGGGCGTAGGTCTTTAGCCTTTACTGAGATTAGGCCTGTAGGCCTGTACACATATAGGGTGTAGGTCTTTAGCCTTCTAGGCTTTGAATGGTCCAATCTCTGAAAAGGCTACGAACTATGAATTTATTACGAGACTATAGTCTCGAAAAGCCTACATAGGGCCATTTATTGCTGCTGGAATCCGGAAAGCGAAAATATCCTCTCCATGGACTATGCCCATCGCACTGATAACCCGCCTACATAAAGGCCTCCCTCCTATGTCTTCCATACCACATCTCCTCCTCAAGGCATCACAATACTACTACACAACAATGTCTTCTGGAGGTCCGACCCATTTGGAGTGCCGGAGTGGCATGAGCGCCGAAGTGCCATTGCGGCTTTAGGACGATGTTGGGAGTCCGGATCGATCGAGTACAACGAGCCAAATACACGGCCGTAGGTTCTTCAAATGTCCCGACACGGATGACGACTTCGTGGTAACGACCACAACTAAATCATTTGTTTCTCGTTATCTTTTTCAACTTGATCGATGACATCTACCACGCCACACATAGGCTTGCGAGTTCATCGAATGGGTGAATCGGGTGTCGCGGCATGGCCAAATAACCGGCGGTGGAGGTGGAAAACAAAGCACAATATTTTGTCAAGATGACTCGGGCTCGCGAGGTGGAGCGGCGGATGCGGCTTGACCAAGAGCGCCGCGTGAGGGTGGACCAAATCCGTCGAAGGGCAAGGAGGATGAGCGCAAAGGAGGCGGGAGCGATTAAGTTCGCGTGAAGCTGCCATCAAGCGTCGGGAGGAGGAGCTTCAAGCTCGGGAGGCAGCTCTCAAGACCAAGAGTGACAGGAAGAAGGATGCGCGGAGCCATCTTGGGCATGACAAAAGGGGAAACGACCACGCTACACCCGGTGAGACAAAATGTAATAGACCAAGCAAGTTATTTTCCCTAAGGCATGCATGTTAGGACTAGTGGTGGAATTCTGAACATTAGAAGTACAGAGTTGCACACATGCCACATGCCTGCCATGTCAAAATATCACTCACCTTCGAAATATCACTTACCACTATATGCATCGATATTTCTACGCTCAATCCTTCGGCAAAAAAATTTAGCATAATTTGGTTTGCATGTCCAACTTGCAATGAACATAAACTTTTATTACGACTTCATCAGATTCGTTCCCATATTACAACTACAAAATTACCAAACCTTGCAAAAACCACGGGAATTGCAAACCCTTAAAACATATCATACCTTAAAAGTCACTTACCATTTTATATATCGACCGTTCTACGCACAATCGTTCCTAAAAAAAATTACCATATTTTTTTATGCATCTACAACGAGCCAATCAACATAAACTTGTTTTACAATTTTTCAAATTGTTTTGTAATTCACAACGCAAAATTAACAAAACTTATAATCGATGCAGATTCGCAACTAGTAACAAAATTAACAAAATACAACTAGTAATTCTTTTTGCGACAACGTAAAGCCTGATCGGTGCAAACCCTAGACGCCGAGTGTCTGCAGACGTGGCAGGGAGCTCGGCGCCACGTGGCAGGCAGCTCGGCGCCACGATCTACGGCTCCGAGCTCGGCGCCACGATCTACGGCTCCGAGCTCGGCGCCACGACCCACGGCTCCGAGCTCGGAGCCACGATCCACGGCGCCGAGGTGCTGCCACGTCAGCGCCACGCAGGCCACCAGGCTGGAGTGGGCCTGGCACCTCGGAGCCGTGCTCCACGGCACCGAGACGTGTTACCTCGGCGCCGTGGGTCACGACGCCGACCCCCTGGGTCCAAAAACGGAATTAAAACCACCAGGGGTCTAAATGTGAATATTTTTCAAAAAAAGGGGCTTAAATAGAAAAAATTCGGGGCTCCTCGCCACAGTGCCGCCACCTGTCAGCCCGTTGTGTGCCGCGCCAACGCCTCAACCTCGCACTATGGTTGGCCTAGGAGTTGGAAGTGACCAAGCAGGTGAGCACTAACCAAGAGTCTAAGGTGAAGTGGTGACCGATAGCTCATGGGCTAGTAGTAAGCCTCCTGGCTCCTCACACACACGCGGCCCATGAAGACCCAATCACCCAGCTTGCCACTCACTGCAAACAGCCGAACGCCATAGCCAGTGACGAAAGCTTGGTGGGAGAAGATGGGAAGAAAGAGAGGCCGAAGAGGGAGTACCGGCAAAGTTGGCTAGCTCCGCCGGCCTTCCAGCTTTGCCCGATTGCTGGCTCCAGCCTGAGTACCTCGCAAGACAGAGAGAACATGCTTGCTTTGCTTGCTTTTGGAGGAGGCCTTGACTGGGTTCTTTTGGACTTTTGGCTTATGCTAAATTAACTAACTTTCAAATGATGTATCTTTTCAAGTCAGAGTTTATAAATCGATTGTAGTAGACACTGTACCGGCTTCAGCTATAACAGCCAAAATTATACGCGATTATCTCTCTCTCTTCATACTCTCTCTCATAAACAACCAAAATTTAAAAGTCATAAACTAAAAACATAAGCAACAACTAAAAAACTCACACCTTATATGTCTGCTCTAGTCGCATTTTTTTCTATTTTCGGAGCACAAGTGCATATCCGATAGAGATCCAGTTGCCGGATCCATCTTGTCGGTGCCACGTGGAAAGCTCTCAACGGGGATCCATCCGGTTACAATCGTGATGAATACATATAAGGAGGAAATAAAAGACATAAAAGGAAAAGAAAAATGGAAAAGGAAGCTACAACTTAAATTGATGTTTATCTAGGAACTCTATAGGAATTTGAAAGGAATTTTTAGAACGCAGTGCCTAACTATCAGTCTAAACATCTCTGTAGACACTACTACAGAAAGCCTAATAGTAGACGGCCAATCACAAACGGTTTGACAAAACCGTCTGTGACCAACACTAACACAGACGGTTTTAATTTGGACACCGTCTGTGTTGGCGGCGTCGGGAAAACGCATATCATAGACGGTTCTTAACTATGAACCATCTGTGATAATTTAGTATCACAGACGGTCTGTATTAAAAACCGTCTGTGATGATCCCAGATTATCACAGACGGTTTTTTATTAAAAACCATCTGTGATAATAGCAATAGACATTTATTGCCCTGCTCAGACCGCATCTGTCTTCATTTCAATCCAGATCTAGCCACTACTGCGCACTTTTTCACTCGGGAGGAAGCTAGGCGATTTCAGGCCAGTTAATTTGGTGGGAAGATGCAGAGATTGAGCTTTGAAGATTCATACTTTCCTGGTTGCTCTAGATATGGTTAGTAATGAAATTTATTTTTTCTTTAATTGTATTACAATTTAGGTCTAAGTAATCCATGAGTGTTATTGAAGATAGTTAATTTGCAAAATTATTGGTTATATAATAGCTGTTGTGTTTATAATATGAATTGAGCTAGCAAATTAAGCCTCAATATAATACATGTGGTCGGTATATATGTAGTAATAATTAGTTAATTTAATTTGTAATACTAAGTTGTTATATATGTACGTAACGTAGGACCAGAAATTGGATGTATGCATGAGCCGTGTGAGTGAAGAGTACATTAATGGCGTGTGCGCTTTTACAAGAGCGCGAGGAGGATATGTTGAATAAGGGGTGGAATATATGTACTTGTCCATGCACCGATGCGAGAATTTAAAGATGTTTAAGAACCGAGGCAAATTGAAGCGCACTTGATTCGGAGGGGTTTCAAAAAGGGTTATACGTGTTGGACCAGTCATGGCAAAGTGAATGATCAAATGCCGTCGGATGACATCGCCGGTGAAGTGAATGATATGCCGCCGGATGACATCGCCGGTGAAGTGAATGACATGCCGCCGGCTGATGTCGATTGTAGTTCGGATTCGGATAGGTTGCACGATGATAATCTGGATCAGATGCTTCGCGATGTAGAAGAGAACTATGATGAGAGAGAGTATGTAAAATTTCGAGGCTTGATGGAGGACTCGGAGAAACCTTTGTACACGTGCTGCAAGTACACGAGGTTGTCGGCCGTGCTTGAACTCTTGAAATTGAAGGCAAGCAACGGTTGGTCCGACAAGAGTTTCATGGTGCGACAAGAGCTTCCGGAGGGAAATGAGTTGCCTAAAACCACGTATAAAGCCAAGAAAGTTCTTTGTCCGTTGGGAATGGAAGTAGAAAGAATACATGCATGTCCGAACGACTGTATCCTCTACCGTAAAGAGTATGCAAACATGCATGTATGTCCGGTATGCAACGCATCCCGATACAAACGTAACAATTAATCAGATGATGGCGAGGGAACAGAGGCGAAGAAAGGACCTCCTGCTAAGGTGGCATGATATTTTCCTATAATTCCCCGTTTGAAAAGGTTTTTTGCAAATCCAAAGGAGGCAAAACTGCTGCGTTGGCACTCGGAGGAGCGCAAGAAGCATGGAATGCTAAGACACCTTGCTGATTCTGTGCAGTGGAGAAACATCGATAGGAGTTTTGCAGAGTTCGGTGCAGAACCAAGGCTATATAATTGTAATTATACCAAAATGGAACAATGCTATATACCTTGATTCTCTAAGTAAGAACAAATCCAAGTACACAGCTATCGCCCAAATACTCGATAGGTACGTACATTGTACATTGTACTCTTTCTTTCCTTCCGAATGACTAATCTAACTTTTTCGAATAACGAAGGTCATTCGCCACATACGTTCAACAAACACGTGGCTCGACGACAGGGGCCAAACCCTTGAAACATGATCGCAATTTTCGGGTATTCGCTAGCTACACATTAATTAATCATATACAACACTTAGTAGTAATGCCACTTGATTTAACACATTCTATTTTTTGCGGTGCCACAAGAAGAAAGGGCAACACGTGTGGATACTACGTGTGCCACCATATGAGACTACTCCTCGATTCCACCAAGATCACCAATTCTAAGGTTTGTCAATCTTCCCACATTTATTTCATACATGTCAAGTTTTATATGTGTGCGCGTTGATATTCCTATCGATAGGCTGTGCCCATCTCTACATATGCATTGAAACAGCCGGACTTTGCAAAAATTCGAGGAGAGTTCATTTGGTTTTTGTGGACTAAAGTCGTAAGATCAGATGGAGAGATCCTTGCCGAATGATTTTTATTGTAATTCTAAGTGCAAATGCGGTGTAGATCTTTTGTAATTGTGTATTTGTTAATGGATATTTTATTTCAATTCAATTAATTGATTTGCGAAATGGATGCTTTATGTTTGTGAAATGAAGTACGTTGTCAATTGGATGTTTTATGTCTGTGAAATGAATTGAGATGTGAAATGTATCTGAAATGAAATGAGATGTGTGAATTGTATATGTTTTATGTCCGTGATTATCGCTTGTTTCAGAGGGCATGGCTAGCATTTCACGAGGCTAGCCAATAAACGAAATACATTTAGGGTTGAAGGGAATATCACGAGCGGTTTTGAGTAAAAAACCGCGTGATAGTGATAATCACGAGCGGTTGAAAACCGTCTGTGATGACCTTCGATTATCACTGACCCATAAATACAGACGGTTCACAAAACCTTCTGTGATGACGTTTTCGAACCGTCTGTGATGACCTTTTCTATAGTAGTGAGAAAGTTTTCTTATAGAATTAAAAACCTCCAAAACTCGGTCGTTCACAGATATTCCATAGGAATTTTGTAGAAATTCTTTCCTATGAAATTTCTGTGGAAACCATGCTATCCAAATGGGGGTCTCCTAAATAGGGGTATGGTGAATCTTCTTAGCTGGCCAAATCTGTTTACGACTATATTGAAGGTTATGTCGTGAGCCTTTTGTTTTACTTTATGTTTATGGAATATCATAATAATAGTTAATTTCATTTTATTAAGGTCCCAGGTAGGACACGAGGCTTGAATTTATTGCATCAATCAGCATACCTAAATGCGGCAACATTGGGTGACAAAGGTGTTAATGCGGTTGTAGGTCACCGATCTAACACATGCGGCTCGGATTTAGGCGAGTGGGAGGCATCATTCCACTTAAATGGTTTTGTAGAAATCCCCTCACATTAAGGTTTTTTTCATGAAAAAGACCTCCTTACCTTTGTTGTCTCTCTCATGATGCACTGTTTCAATGGAATGACGCTCTCGAGCTTGTGACCTAGCGTTAACCTAAGCCATGGACTGTGCCCTCCTCCACCCGACGTCGCCACCCCTCCTTTCCCCCAAGCCGCACTAGATATGTTGCTCCTAAATGCTTTACTGGTACGGCACCTAGCCGCAAAAGGGCATGGCACATGGAATTGGGGGCATATCAACAACTAGGAAAGCTCCCACACTTGCCATGCCAGATCCATGGCGGTGCAAAGCATGACCTTTTGCTAGTGCTCACGAGCCACTTGGAGCCCCTAGCCCTTAAGTCCCTTAACCTTGCTCCAAGATTTGACCCAACCCAAGACCTCTCTCTCACACAACTCTTTTGGAAGTACCAAGTCGTAACGGACTCAGGATTTTCAAGACGGATGTTTGAAATTACAAAATTTTTGTTTAATAGAAAACATAAAGATTCATGATAGTATAAATTAAAGTACAAATTGTTCATGGTAGAGACAATATCTCGAATAATATAGAGAAGTAATAAAATAATTAAAAATTTATAATCTAACTCAACAATGCTTCATGACTTGGAAGCGAGATATGATATCATCATCCTTAACTTGTAACAAAAATTCTCACTCAAGAAAGGTAACCAAGCAATCATTCAAGTATTGCTCTCCTATTTTATTTCTTAGCTTATTCTTGATATAATTCATTGAAGAGAATACTCTCTCAACACTTGTAGTTGCTATGAGAAAAATTAGCACAAATTTGAGAAACTTGTAAACAATTTGATAATGGAGGTTTTTCTTCATTTGAACAAGCATAATGAAAAGATTGCAAGATTTGTTACTTTTCCAAAGCTTGTAAACACAAACCTATGAAATAAGTTCATATTAATTTTGAAGTCCGCATATGCCATATAATCCAAACTTGAAGTCCAGTGCTACAACTAATTTTGTAATAAGTTTTGATTAATAGCTATGGAAGCGATTCAGTAGGCAAATTACCAAATGAAAGCCATGTTAGATTACAAATTGAACATAAAATGAATTAATTCAAAATGTCTTCTTTGTTCAGCTGCGAAGAATTTCCTACATTAGGACCTATGAAGCACCGATACGCCTCCGCACTATCGTACGCGTATGTGATACGTATCCGATACGGCTATACATTTCGATACGTACCGATACGCTATTGACAGAGTATCAGTGAGTTTCAGTCGAAAAACATAAAAATACCCCGATATGTTTCTGATATAGTATGATACACGAGGGATACGTTGGCACAATTGAATCTTGGCCCAATAGCCCAAAGGCCCAAACACTCACACAGTCATGCCCTACATCCCCAGCCGTTGTTGACCCAAACAACAATCGAACCCTAATCTTCCCCAGCACATTCGCATCCCTTATTCTCAGTCGCTGCCACCACCACCACTGGCCGGAGGCCACCGGCCAGCCGTTACCTGCAGTCCGCCGCTCACAGTGCCTGGAGATCCGCTGCTCCCTCACCGCTCGCAGCGCCTGGTGGTCTGTTGATCCTCGCCAATCCTATCGCCTGGAGGTCACCTCATGTCGCTGCTCCCTCGCCGCTCGCAGCGCCTGGTGGTCTGTTGATCCTCCCAATCCTATCGCCTGGAGGTCACCTCATGCCGCTGCCTCTCCTACCACCAGGAGGTTTGTTGCTCGCAGCACCTGGAGATCCGCCGCGTCCTTGTCGTTGCCGCCTGGCACACTAACATTATTCATGAGTTAGACAAATAGGTTAAGTTCCACAGATAAGGATGACTTCATGTGTTAAAGATCATCAAGTCAAATGGTGGATGCATCATCAGTTGATGCATGTCTAAGAGGGGATGATAATGTGTTGATCATCAAGTCAAGTGAAGACCCATCATATGTTGATAGAGCTGAAGTAATAGATGCATCATGAGTTAATTCATGTCAAGATTATGACTCAAGACAAAGGTATGGTTAGTTAGGGCTAATGATGTGTTACTAGTCTTTTACCAGTATTGGTGTTTGGTTGGAAGATCGGATTGCTAGTATAAGTTGCCGTACTATTAAGAGGGGTCATGTCCAGTAGCTTGAGTCTTATCATGTGTTAATAGCTCAACCACACTTGCTTTAACTCTCCTTGGCATAAGACTTGTATTTACAAATATGTTTTGCAAATAGTTGTGGCTCATGTACTGAACCCTTGTAACATGGTATTATATATTGCGAATGTGTTTTGCAAGTGTTGAAGTTCATATGTCCATTCTTTGTAGTATGAGGCTTACATTTGCAAATGTGTTTTACAAATGGTTGAAACTCACATATATATTTCTTGTGTCATGATTCTAAAAGTACGCAAATGTGTTCTGCAACTTGTTTGGAATCATGGATAATCCTTGTGTGCATGATACTGTAGTTCGCAAATATATTTTACAAAATCTATTGAATTATATGCACTTCTCAGGGAAATCGGAACTACCGTAGTGTAGTCTACGGTACTACCACTGACCAGAACTACCGATGTTATAATCACAGAACTACCGCGTCTGTTGGTGATCGAAAGACCTGTGTGGTCGAGAACCATCGTGGTCAAAGATTGATGTGGTCGATGACCTGTGTGGTCGAAAATTGACGTGGTCAAAGATCGATGTAGTCAATGACCTGTGTGGTCGAAGATCATAGTGGTCGAAACCAACGTGATTGAAATCTATGTGATTGAAACTGACGTGGTCGAAACCTATGTGGTCGAAATCGACGTGGTCGAACTGACTTGATTAAGACAGCGTGGTCGAAACCGGGTATTACCATTGTGGTCGAAATCGACGTGGTAGGAAAATTTACCCATACCGACTTGATTAAGACGGGTAACGTGGTCAAAGATCGACATTCATTAATCATACATGCCAAGCACAAAAGCGTCGTCAAAATGGTACTTGGAGATAAACAATCAACAACAAGTAGTGATCGATGTCTAGACTAACGTATTCAGTCGAATATTGACATGGTTGACGTGGTTCAGACCTAAGTTGTCGAAACCAATTTGGTCGTAGATCAGCATGGTCGGAGACCTGTGTGGTCAATCTAGACAACGTGGTCGTAGACCAGTGAAGTTGGAGACCTGTGTGGTCAATCTGGACAACGTGGACTGAGACCAATGTGGTCGTGGACCAGGGTAGTCGATGATCGGAGTTTCCGACCGGCTCTGTGTGAGCAATCTAATCAGCTCTGCGTGAGCAGTCTGATCGACGAGCGGTTATACTCGCTCTATGTGAGCGGTACTTCCAATTTGTGGAACGGCCGGCTCTGTGTGAGTAGTATTTCTGTTTTGCAGAACGTCCGGCTTGTGTAGCGATACATTTTTTCCAGAGAGGCACCTATGTAGTGGCCTTCTCCTCCCTGTGAGAGCGGTAGTTCCGCATGTGAAAGCGGTACTTCCGAGGATCGAAACTACCGAAAAATGTATAGCGAAACTACCGGATTCGACTGATTCTTTACTTCTAATGGCTAGTTTTTTTATTGTTGTGAGGGGAGCGGAAGTACCGCAGTTTTGCCGCCGGTACTTGCGATAACCCTGATTTTTCAGAAATTTGGCTCTAACAACTAGTTTTCTTGTGTGGAGTATAAATACCTCCTGTGGCCGGTTGAAGATGTTGTTGCTTGACCCATTTCTATCACCTTGAACTAAGTTGAGTCTCTCCTCTCAATTGTGCATGTGTTGCACCTTATGAGCAAGTCTCCAAACACCACGGTAAAAAGATACCATGTCTTTGCGTCTTGTTTTCTTGTGCTCAATTTACTTTCAATCAATTTACATTCATATAATTAAATTGATTACTTGTCATCCTAGATTTGCAAACTTTTAACATAGATTTAGATTGTTGGTGCACTTAGGTGGACCTAGTTGATTTAGGTTTTGTTTGTGTTAAAACCAATTTGATTTAATCTTCTGCATTATATACTTGGTTTTAGCCAAATAATTTAAATAGAATTTAATTGAAACATTTAGAAATAACTATTCACCCTCTCTAGTTGGTCTTCTCGATCCTATAGCCTGGTGGCTAATTCTGTGATTCATGGGACAAAATCTGTGGCGAGCGCGCGGGCTGTGACTGCGGCCAGTGGCCATGCGGGAGTATAGGTCGTGGGACGCTTCTACGCAGGAGGCTCGGGAGATGGGTTCAGTACTTCAGTTACTGTGTGTTTGTGTGTATATGCTTTAGCATTCTTAGATCTATTTGTAATATACCTAATATATAATAGAATTTTTATCAAAAAAATTAGATATTCAACTAAACATTTATAAACTCAATGGGGTCTGCACCTGGTACCAGGGAAGATACGGCAACAGCAAGATCTTGTTCCAAAAGCGGGAGGGAGATGGATGATGAGACGTAAGCTCGTGTAGCTGCTGTGTGGCGTCGCACGCTGTGGCTCCGGCCGGCTCGCTTTATGGCGACAAGGCGAGGCGACATGAATGTCGGCCGCTAGCTCGCCACAACGCACAACGCCGTATGGCGTATTTTAACATGCGCGCGCCTCACGCCATTCGCTTCGCTCCTCCCCGTTGCTTTCCATCTAGAAGGCGAGAACGAGCTCTCTCGTGCCGTCGCGCTCTACAGGCACGGCGTGCACGAACCGAGTTCCCCATTGGCGGCTCGGCAAAGAAGCCCCAATGCCGTCGCGCTCGCACACGCACCACGGCGCGCACCAACCGAATTCCCGATTGGTGGCTCGGCAAAGGAATCCCAGAAAAAGATGCGTTTTTTTTGCTTGTGCGACGGCGAGACGCGCGGATCGTGATGTTAGCGCCGGTGTTGCTAGTGGGGGTGATTTGAATCGGATCAGACCGGCGAGTTTTGCTTTGACCTACTCGTGTAGTTTGTCGGACGGGTCGATCTTGGGGGAATGAACAGGCAAAAGGGTGTGAGATTGAGTGGTACTCTAACTGGCTTAACTTTTTTTATTGTGATTTTTTTATTTATAATTAAAATTATACTTTATTAGTTATTAGTTTTTCTAAAGAAATAAAGAAAAATAAAAAATTTGTTATATTGTCACAGACAATGCAAAGGAATAAGAAAAAAAAGAAAAACCCAAAATACCAAAATAAGCTGAAATTAGAATCCGACGCGTTCCAATTAGTTTATTGCTTAAATAAGCCAAAAGCCAAAAAACCACAAACTGAAGCCGTTTGAAGCGAGGCCTGAGCAAGGCTAAAGCCCTATTCTAAACGAATTCTGTTTCTAACTTCTAACATCTAACGCGTCAGATTCTTAATTTTTGTCTTTTTTTGGTGCTTTTGGTTTTTTTCTTTTTTTTCTTTATTCCTTTGCATTGTTCATCATGATATAATTTTTTTCTTTTTTATTTTTAAAATTTAATTACTCAGAGAAAACTGATAGCTGCTACAATACATTTTCAACCGTTACAGAGCTTTTTCAACCATAAGCTACATTGAGCACTACCTAAAAGAGGTGTGGTACCAACACAAAAGTGGAGGCTTTAACCTAACATCTCATGCCTCATTGACATCTCAGTGTGTGCCACTTTTCAATCAAAGTACAAGGTCCCGTTCTAAATGGTTTCGACTTCTAATTTTTCTGGTTTCCAGTTTATTTAAGTCAAAAGCCACTTGATGTACGCCATCTTCTAATTTCAACTTTTTTTTGCTTTCGCTTTTGTCCCTTTTTCTTTGTATTTTTCATGAAGATATAACGGTTATTTCAAAAAAAATCTTATTTTCTTTATTTTTTTAATTAAATAAATTAGAAAAAACTAACCACTGCTATTATGTAATTTCAATCAAAAACCAATTACCACAATCAGAACTATAAACTTAAATTTTTTGGAGGGCCCTTTGTCTTCTGCTGGTCCTTGGGAATTAATGCTTGGAGCTCGACTTCGACTTGGCGAAGACAAATTGCATGTCACTGACGATGCTAGGCTAGGCTAGGACCTAGGGGGTATGCCAACTTGATGTATGTAGTATTACGTCTCGCTTTATTTTAGCTTGAGTTTTTGTTTCTGACTTTTTTTACTATTTATAAATTTCATTTTTTTTATTTTTAGTTTTTTTGAGTTTTTTTGTCGGTTCTTTTTTTCGTATTCGTTTGCGTTGCCGTTCCCCGGTGCCGACGGTCGTGCCGAGTGACCCCCCGAAAATATCCATGCGTCAGGCCAAAATCATGGTGATTCCACCGTCCGCTAGCCAAGGAAAACAGTGCCCCTCTCTGGTACCAATCATCCCCCGGGGTCCCAGGGCTGGGAATGGCCCTTGGGTCTACTAGGGGTGGTGAGGTGTTGGCAGGAACCGGCTGCGTGGCAGGCAAAATCGCCCACCGTGGGTGCGTTTTAGTTGCCACGGTAGGATTTTGGCCTGAAAGGTTGCCGACGGTGCCGTTCCCCGGTGCCGTTTTTTAAATTTAATTATACCAAATAAACCACCTTTAATTACAGTGTAATTTCAATCAGATACAGTGCAATTTCAATCATAAGCCTCTATTTTTCAGTCCAACCAGACGGAGCCTAAAGTTCAGGCTTTAGGTTGTGATCAACATGGCTGAAAAGCCCGTGGCTTATGGCTGAAAACTCTTCAGTGCCATTGAAAAAGCATCATGGTGATAGAGGCTTATTTTGCATAATTAAATTTAAAAAAATTTAAAAATAAAAAAAATATGTTAGCCCATTACGTATAATACAAACGAATACGGGGAAAAAAAAGAACCGGCAAAAAAGCTCAACAAAAAGCCAAAATTTCAGAAAAAGACGAAACTTATGAATAGTGTCAAATAAGCCTCCACCACTGTAGCATCAGCCACAATGATCGCAGCCGCGCCAACCAAAACCTCAGCTTGGGATTGCTTTGCTTTTTCAGAGTTCACAGGTCAGTGTAATGATGTACTCATGAATTAGTAGTATTATTATTTATGAACTTTTTTAATCACAACAGAGGACTTACGAACTTCTTTAATTACAACAGGGGACTTACGCTCAAATACACCATACTTATATCACACATTATATGTATGTATGTGTGTGTTCTACTTAAATACATGCTAATCTTATTGAAATACATGTTAGTACTTAAACGAAGGTCGTTACACAATTTCTAGATTTATCCGATACTTATATAGTATAGACACGTATTTTTCTACTAAACGCACACGTAAATATAAGATGGGATATTCAGGCCCGTCTAAGGATCAAATCCGGACAGGCAGCATGGTAACCGAAACTAGCAAACCAAGCAAAGGTCGGTCCTCATTATTTATGAACTCACTCTCTGGCAATGTTGTTTTAACAACTTGTCAGTGTATTCTGCTACATGTGGTGAATAAAATATTTACCGTAACCACATCACTGAAACTACACGTGTGATAATACAGTTCACTGTGACAGAATAAGACAACGGGAAAGCACAAGCAGGACAGATCGCACATGGCCTGTTGACCTCTCGCAGTTCGATTGCGGTAAGATCACATCTGGAGAGTTGAAAACTGCACAAGTGTACAGAAACTGCACAGGGAGAACGCACCCGACAGCAATGCAGCCCTCCCAAACTCTTTTTGCCGTTCTAGGTTCTTTTCTTTTCGCCTCAAAAGCACCCATGAGGACGCTCAGAATCTTATCTTCAGGAACATTCGTATCACCGAGATTTATTACTGCATGACACCGACTAAATCAGGTATTGCTAGTTAGTGGGTGTTTATATTAGTTTTTACTGGTGGTGGTTTTTAATTTTAGCTAATAAATAATAATAGTTTGTAGAGAAGTTTGTCGAGAAACACTCGTATATGATTTTAACTAATATAATTAAAGTGACTATATTATTTACTACATTTGATGACTAGTAGATCTCATCTTGAAAAGGTATTTTATTTAAAGGTTAGATAATATAAAAAAATCTTTTAGAACCCAATAAGTTTCGAGCACATCAATCGTTTCAGACTTAAAATATCTCGTACCAGATTTGCCAGATTGGCAAGGTTCTTCCATCCTTTCAGACTTTCGGTGACGCGATTTGCTTGTGCTAGTCTAACACACTTGAATATCTGAATGTACTACTTGGTTGTTAGTGCACAGACCACTTGCAAAGACGCTAGTTCCACACACACTTCACTATGTGGTTCTCTGAAGCTGTAACTTGGATGACAGAAGCTATCCAAATTAGCATTCTTTACAGTGTTTTCCACCAAGTTGGGTTGAAGCAACAGGGCCTTGTTTACCAGCGGCAAGCACAAAGCAGCACTTCTGAAAACGTAGCATGAACCTTATGGGTTTTTTTTTTAGTATTTTCTGAAATAAAGATACACCGAACGATGTATGGTGCATTTGATGTCAGTGAAAGATGCAATATTCTCGTATAACAATTCAACCTTGGAACACAGATGAAAGGATGTAACGTTAAACCAAACAAAATCACAAGATCTTGATCACTGCACCTTTTCATGACCTTTGACAGGCCACAAAGTTTTAGCTTGGGCGGTGCCCAGCAAACAATTCTGACAACAACGCTTGAGAGAATTAATCCTTCAATTCAGACAATGAGACAAATAAATCACACAAATTTGGAATATACCACGGTTGCTCAACACAAAACAACCACGAACAAATTATGCTGAGCTTGCCACATGGAGAGAGAACACTCAACTGCAAACTGAAAGTGTGTGGCCTTCAGAGCACAGCACTACAGCGCGTAAATGGAACAGGGAAAGCAAAGCTCAAAACAGATACTTGGATATATAGTACTTGGAGGTAGTTTTCTTGTCTCCCAACCAATGCTGCATATGCACTCCAATGGCGTCCAAGTACTGGCCGGTCCGGCCATGGAAGCCGACCACCTTCCCTTCTGTCGTAGCAGAGCAGAAATAGGTACCCATCTCCTCGCCGAATGGACCGTACTTCCCTCGGCTACTGACCAAAGTAATGGATCTCAGAACTGTGTGTTATCTGGCTACCATTGCCATGCCTTGTAGACCAGATGGATTGCCCACTTCTGTCATACTCGATCTGTATGGACCCGATGAAATCGGTTCTCATTATGTAAATTTGCTTGACTCCTGTGTATACACCATCATCCCATGGCTTGCCTCCCTCCCCACCCCATGGCCCTGGCCCTATTGGTATTGGTTCTTTCACCACACCATATGTCACCTACAAAATGATTCAAACGCATCCTTTCCTCAGTCACACTACTACTTGCATTATCAGACAACATAGGAAGAACTCTGCTGAAGACTTTCCTGTTTGGAAGAACTCTGCTGAAGACTTTCCTGTTTCTTCTTGCATTAGTATTTCAGACATAATTCGCTCAAAGAATGGTTTACCTCATCTCCAATTTCCCTCTGTGCTAGAGCAAGCATATCGGACTGTCGAGACGGACTTGTATTGGTAAATGCTCGGTCAGCTCTCTGATAACACCTTCCCTTCCAGAACATGAACTCCAATGCTATCCACATACCATCCTTCCCAGCCATGAAATCCCACTATCCTTCCTTCAGTCAGACAGGAGGAGAAAAACGTCTCATGCTCATCCCCAAATGGTCCATGGCTCTTCTTTGTCGTGTGGAACGTGAGAGATTTTATCACTGTTGGGCCCATGATCATCGTCAAGCCGAAGTAACCGGTTATGTGAGTCAAGATCTCTGACGGGAAGTCAAATACTACCTGCCATACAAAATCTCCATGCCATCAGTTATCACAAGTCTTAAACTGAAATTCTGAAGATGAAATTGCTTCACCTTTTCAGGTCTCGCTCCCCAGTGACTCCACGCTTATCACCCGATATCGCCTGCCCGTTGCGATCGTAGAGGACCTTCATAGAAGATATTCCCAATCCTCACGTCAAATTGATTTGTCTGACACCGGTGAATATACCATCATCAAATATTGTGCCACCACTCCCACCCCAGGGGCCAAACCTCACAGGAGTGCTTATAGTCATGGTTCCATTATCAGAGTAGAAACTAGGAAATGACACCATCTGCAAAGCAAAATTCATAAATTGAATGTCTATTGAAGCACTTGATACAATCCGGATATTTGAAGCAAGTGGTTACATGAAAGATTCTAGATTAAAAGGTTTAGTTTATCTTACCTTGTTCCAGAGAGTTGCATCCTGAGATGGATTAGGATACTGTTCCTTTGGATGGCTGCTAGTTAGAACAATGTAGTTGTCACCCCCTTCTCTCACTGCAAGAACCACGTCATACCCAGCATTACTATCTGCATACCAATGACCATTTCTGCCATAAGATCTCGATATGCTTCGCAGTGCTGATGGAGCATTGGACGGATTTGGGTTCTTCTCCTCCTTCAAATGGCAGCCTATTGAGTCAAGATACGCCCCCGATCTTCCATGAAAGCCGACGATCTTGCCATTGATCGCTGGGAGCGAGAAGGATGCCCCTTGTTCAGTGCCAAAAGACCCGTATTTGGAGCGATTACTCCCAAATGTTAGTGATCTTATGAAAACCCCAGTCCCCACTGATCCATAGTAGCCATTGACAGACGTGAGAATTTCTTGAGGGTAATCAAGTTTCACCTACGGGAAAGGCACACTTGTAATGTCAGTCTGAAACTTCGTTTCGGCAGCATTGCTTTGTAGCATTGTCATACTACAAAGATACAGCACCCATCAGTTTTCGTGCCACCAAAGCAGTTTACTACAGAGATACTACAAAGATAGAGCATGCATCAGTTTTTACTAATGAAAATTATTCAGATTCCATACACTTAGAACAAGAAGGAAGAACCACGAATTTTGAACTTTGTTAATTTATCACAGTCAAAGAATAGTTTTGTCTAATAGTTTTGGTTATTACGCCACATGAAAACTGAATTCATAGAAACTTTCTGTAGGAGTGGCTGCAGGGTGGAGCTGGATCTCCCTGCAATTCATAGTAAACTTGAAGAACTTCCGCATGCTGTAGAATAATGTGCAAGGCTTTGTGCATTGGTGATCAAGTAGACATTTCAAAAGTACATACCTGTGATGTACGACTAAACTAACTTATTAGGAACTTCGCTAACACAAAGCTCGGCATTATTCAGGTGCTCATAAAAACAATGTCATTAATATCAGACAATAATAAACTCCTGCACCCTAATTCTCTTGTAAGATTGTCAGAGTTTGTCAAAATCGCAGCAAGATGTTCATATGTGTAGCACCAAAAGATATTGCCAGTCGCTATCTCATATCCATTCAAGAACGCAACTTAAGTAGCAACTTGTGCAAATAGAGACAATTTTGTGTTCATGTCACCATGTCTATGAGTGCTGCAGTTTCCAAGTAAAGGCTTCAATGCCATAACAGGAGATAAGTCAGCTGAACCTGATCAGGTTTTGAGCCTCCATCACCCCATGCTTGTCTGACCAAACTGACTTTCCTTTCAGGCCATACTCGATCTTTATGGAATCAATGGCTGCACCATGGGTGACTACGATCTGGCGCACCGTGGAGTGCACCCGTCGGCCCAAGGGGTTCCTCTAGGCCTCCCCATGGCCCGACCAACATTGGGTTCTTCCCGTTTAAGTTACGAAAACAAGTTAATATTTTGTCCCAAAACAAGTTTACATGGTCATGATAGAATAACTAGAACCTGTTGGAACCACAACAATTTTATATGAACACTATAGAACAAACAATTCAAGAAAAATTACTATTGAAGATACGCTGCAGTGCTGCAGTCAAAAGTATACTGAAAATTTTAAGAAATATGCAAAAAAAAAAGGAGAAGGAAGGAACATAGGTTTTGCTAAGCAGAGGGAAAACTTAACCCGTTAGTTACGAGTACATGTTGGCAAAAAGAAAAAAATAAAATAGTTACATCTATTTCGAACAGAGATGACTTCATATCCCACTGGCTAAATAAGCAGAATTATTCTGCAATTCCATTGAGCAGTTGATTGAGCGAGAGTATTTCAGTTAGCTGAATAATGGGTTAGTAATTGTAGTTGTAGTTATACATCTTTTATTAACATCAAAATTGTAATGGAAAGCTATGAAGGAATGTGAAGACAGAAGAGTTATAGCAAAGTGAACCATTTCTAAAGGTGCTTAACACACATCCCTAAATAATGTAGATAAAAGATTCAGTATTGACCTGCAAATAAATACCTTTACGCTTATCCACATCGACACTATAATCAACAGGTAACTTATAGGAATGTTTCTGCAGTCTCCTTAAACAGTTGTGCATAAGATAGGATAGCACTATGTTGCAAACATCGTTATCACTGACAGACTGCAGTTGAAAGAAATTTAATGTCAGTAGCAGAATATTACTAAATGTAAGATACTAAGATGACATCACAGCTAGTATTAACCCAAATTTAGAAAGAAAAACTTTAGTCGTCCAACGAAACACAGTAATAAGTATTAAGTAATTCCCATGACAACAATGATACTACTTTATACTTGCTTCTGTGAAAATAGCAGCATTTATGATCCATGCAAACAGAGATGTTAACAGTGCTGTCGCAACTAGCAGTTTCAGCATTCCTATTTGCATTGTATATTCCTTTTTGACAAGTACAAGAATAAGAAGCATATATGAGTGGTTCAACTCTTTGCACTCCACTTGTTGAACGCCAAATTGGAAGATCTGCAGCACTTCCCCCAATAGAATGACCCAATGAACACCAAGACAGCTTGCCAGCATGCCGCCTACCGCCACAAAGCAGGATATCCCATTAATCCCGCTGGATCCCAGGGCACCTTATTGACAAAGTTCTGATCCTTTTTCACTAAGCCATGTAATGGACAAGGAACCAATCTTTTTTTTCACTACAAGCCACCTTATCGACAAAGTTCTAATAATTTTTCACTACAAGCCACCTTCACGACAAGCCACCTTATCGACGAAGTTCTAATATTTTTTCACTACAGGCCACCTTCACGACAAAGTTCCAATCTTTTCTCGCTAAAAACCCTAGAACGACGGAATCGTCCAGTCCATGCACTCCAAAAATAAAAGAAACCATCTTGCCCTCTCCAAGAAAACGAATCCAATTGCGAACACAAAGGAATATCGAATTCGTGCACAAACGGGAATAGTCACCAGAGCCATATAACGGCAGCGCCTAAAGCAAAAAAAACAAACTTCACCAATCCATCTACCTCGTTCCCCTCTCCAACAACAAACGGATTCACGAACGAACCCAACACCGAAAACTAAGGAGGCGACAGGTGGGGGAAAGAAGAGAGCGCATGGAGAGGGAGCGTAAGACGTTCTCGTAGAGGCGGAGATCCAGGTCCATCATGGCGTAGGAGAGGAAAATTTTCTAATATATATGGGAGATACAACTGTGTTGGTGTAACAAACCAATGAGACGGTAACACATGGCAATAAACACTGTAGGGTCACTGTAGTAGCCATTAAAAACAATTTTTTGTACTGCTACAATATATTTCTACCCATGTGCCCGCACCGGATTGGCTAAGAACATAAAATCATATGTGCAACCGTGACACAGTAAAATCTCTCATAGGAGAGAAGGTTGGTGCCGGATACAAGGAGGGTAGGCTGGTGCTGCCTGCCGCGGGGGAGCCGAAGATTTCCGAAGGAGAGGAGATCTATTTTTATTTTATTTTATTTTTCTTTTTTTGCCACGGGCCTAGGTACATGCCATGTCTGCAAAACCATGGTGGTTTTGCTCGGAAGGGGTGTTTTGCCTGATTTTGAGTTTGAAGGTGTTAAATAACCAGGTTTGAAGTTGATGATTGATTTCTCGATTCGAGTAGGAGTTGAGAGAGTAAAATGAACTTATTCCTTTAAAATTTGGCTCGAAGAAACACCATGATGGCACCTAACAGATTTGGAAGACCCAATACTGTACCCACTGTACCTTTTATTATTGAACAACAAAATCATTAACATTGGGTGCAAAATCATGAAATGATACAAGATATACCGGAAGAAATGCTTTACACACTACTGGGAGAGACCTATACTTCCGTAAATACAATTGAGGGCCGGTTCATCTTCTTTGCCCTAGCCTTATGGTATGTTACAAACAATATGATGGGAGGTACAATGTGCGTAGATAATGCCTATTGGAACCACGTATCAACGTCTACAATTGCTGTATATAAGCATCCTTCATGATGTGGAATCACTCTATTTAACTTTTGCTCGCTTCCATACAATAACTGTACCGTCTGAATCAGATGAGGCCAGCAAATTTTCCCCATGACTCCACGCCACTCCAATTACTGGAGAGCCGTGTCCCTTCAGGAATGTAAATGGTTTCACTGGTACCTATGAATCAAAGTTTAAGATGCAACAAATAGAAGAAGCACTAAACATACCTGCAGTTTATTTACGCATGAGTTCTTTGGCCGTGCCAAATCATAGAAGTAAACATTTGAATCCTCACTGCCGGTAACTTCATGTTCAGAAGAAAATACAAGTCAGCTACATTCTTTTTTGCAAAGTTCAGTAATGCATTAGCACATGGTGGATTTAGTTTGCAAGAGCAGACACTTATTTGCCAAAGCCATCCATCATACACTGTTTTATAAGTTCAATTCGACATTCTAAATAAATTTATTAACAAAACTTGCTTGGGACTGCTTAGAATGAAGTGTCAACTGCGATTGTCTTGGTACTTCATTGAAATAAAATAGAGGTTCACCGTTCAAAGGGATTGATAGTAAAACAATAAATGAGGGCAGGCAAATTCAAATTCAAAGTGAAGCAGCACTTGAGTGCTAACTGACCGGAAAATTATCAGAAATACGACTCTGGAATCTGGATGATCAGCATATTAAGTTCCAGATAACCCACAGGAAGCAGCTACAAAACATTTGAACAAGTTTCAATTCCAACTCACCTATGAATTCCCCTTTCTCAAGGGAAAGAAGTGGACAGAAAGAAGCACGGATTCTCTGCACTCGTGAGGCCAATTTTAGAGAGCATATGAGAGTCAAGTATCCCTGGGCATCTGTTGCAATGCTGAAATGCCAATAACACAAATAGTTAGATAAAAGTGGAGGCCACCACAGGATAGACAGTAATAAACTTAGCATACCTGAAGAAATACAGGTTTCCGTCTTGAGCACAAGATAGAAGTACTGGACAACGTGCTACCAGAGAGAAGGTGCGGTACTGGGTGGTTGTAATAGGAGATTTGCTCTTACAACTCTTGTTCTTGTGAGCTCTAGATAATGACCCTGTGTGAGAGTTTACGCTAACAGTATATATGTAACCCTGCACATTTCAAGAACCAATTGAAAATTATGAACATTAAAAATTCATTTCAGTAGTTGACGAATTAAATTATTGGATACCTGTGCATCACCAGCGAAAATAAGCTGACCAGTGTGATCAATATCCAAAGCTGTAACCGCATCGTCAAAGGTAAGTTTGCTGATTACTCTCCCAGTGCTAAAATTAATTGCCTAGATTAGAAAGAGAAATGGATCACATGGCGGGTAAAAACAAAAGCAAAGAAAAGGGGAAATGCTTCTAATTACATAAGTTTACACAATTTTTACTTATTTAATGGGCAGAAAGTTGCATAATATTTATTGAAAGAAATACCAGAACATCAAAACATCTTTTTTCCCATTATTATTGCACAACAGAACATTGATCAGAGGACTGAGCAACAAACAGCATATGGGAAAGCAAACTGTAGTGTATAAATTGTTGGGAGCAACAGGCCAGAAATCTTACATTGATTTCCTTGTTTGCATTGCCAACTAAAAGCAAATTATTATTCACCTGCAACAAAGTGTTCAAAAGAAACCCCAGTAAACATATGATACAGTCGATAATTCATGCTAGTTATCATACAAAGAGTTATTAGCAATGAAGAAACAGGCAAAGAGAATTGGTGAAAAGGAGCAAAAAGGATAGACAATCATGCATTCTGTTAAGTTTAGACTTACAGGATGAAAGCAGATGCATAGCTGGGAAGAAACTCCGTATACGACCCTGATACAAGTGCCTTTAGAGATTTCCCATACTCTCATAGTTTTATCCATGGAGCATGAAGCTATGTACTGGTTATTGGATGAAAAATCAAAATCTGTAATGCAGTTAGAATTTAAAACTCACATGATATTTTATAAAAAAAATGAAGGAATATACAGGAAAGAACACCTTAAATTGATCACACTTCATCTACATTCACGAAATCCATAAAAAAATATAAACTTTTCATGTCTTGCATCCATAAAAAAAATATAAACTTTTCATGTCTTGCACCCCTTTCTAGCTATTACAAAACACAAATTCAATTAGTTATCCATATTACTTCTCTGTATAACAATTGTATATGCTCAGGTGCTCAGCACTAGGGGTTTCCATCATGACCAGCGTGGCAGGTATTATTGATACTGGGAAATCACAATTAACCGGATTACCAGTATGAATTTTCTGAAATGCTAGCTGCTAAGCAGGGATAGCAGCAATAGGAGGTAAAAGACTTTTACGAGAACTACAAAGTTTTTATTTGAGGTAAACTACAAATATATTTTGTTACCTTGCTCGAGCAATTAGTTCTTAATTATTAAGACAAGTACCAAATCAGACCCTAGAAATACCAGGAGAAGGTCACTCTAGCGATGCAATGCATAATATCAAGGATATGGTTCGATGCAGATTTTCAAGTTATGCTAATAGGTGCATATTTGAATTTCCCTAGTACTAGAAGCCAAATACTTTGTGACAAATGAAGGTAGATACACAAAAATAGCTTTACAAGCACAATTAAGTGTAATCTAACCTGTGATATCTTTAGAATGACCTGTTAACTTTTGAAGAACAGATGGTGGTTCAGAAACCTGGCAGACCGTCAAACTGCCATCGGATGCACCATATGCAAGCAGGTCTGAACTTGCATGACCAAATTTCAGTATTGTAACTGCCAAAAGTAAAATCAGTCATCCATGAGGATACTATCCAAATCACTCAGATGAGAATACTTCGTCATTGAAAGAGAAGAAATCGTATAGCGTAACCATAAGGAAATAACCTGATGCTTTGCAGTTGTCAAAGATGCAATGCATTCCAACAAATGAGTACGCAGGTTCGGCAAATCTGACATGGCGCTCAGGATCACTCGGTTTTGAGCTGAGACTTATGTTGCGACTTAACAAACCGCTGTTACTTCTCCAGTCCTGCAGAGCAAACACGTCGCATCAGAATTTACAGCGACATGTGCAAGCACTTCTCCTAGGACAAAAGCATCCACAAAAACTTCATGATGCACCATAGAAAAACTAACTGAACAAACCCGGCTAGAACTCCAGCTGTCTGCCTCAGACAATGTAGCAGGGCCAGGAGAGGGAACCCACCTTCCACTGGTCAATTGCAATGTACACAATGTTAGATTTCACCTTTTATATAGCATACTACATGCTCAAAGGATTAAGATTGAGAGCTAACTACTGAAGTGTCTGAACAGTCATAAGCAAAAGCTTACAAGGGCATTAGAGCACAGCACACAAACGCAGCAACATTTTGTCCTCAATTCGTTAGGTAAGGGCTGGGCAGGACATGGGGCACAAAAAATCAAAGGCGTTACCTGTTGCTCGGCGTGCTATGGGCGCTGCTGGATGCGGCGCCGCCGTCGATGCGGCGGAGGAGGAAGTTGCGGTAGGCGACGTAGCCCTTGCCGTTGCACTGCCACTCCTGCAGCATCCCCACAAATTCATCCACTCATTCCCCCAAAGCAAAAACATAATACCATTGGCAAGGGGACTCTAACGAAGGATCTAAGAGCGGGGAGATATGCGGGGAGTAGAGAACGGGTACCATGCGGTGGCGGAGCGCGGAGGGTTGCTTGCGGCGGAGGAGGAGGCGGCGGAGGGCGGCGTAGTCGGGGTCGGCGCGGGAGGAGGAGGGGGTCGGGGGCTGGAGGACGCAGCTGAGGAATTCGGGGTCCGTAGGCCGGGAGGGGGCGGGGCACGCTGGGGTGGTGGCGGTGGCGGTGGCGGAGGAGTCGTCGGCCGTCGCCTCCATTTTTCCCAGCGGCGTGCGTGCCGGTCGCGCGCGCGCCGCGCCGGGGAGAGATCAGAGATGGGGCGGGGCGCTTGGATCTCGGGCGTACGGGGCGTGAGCTGGCAAAGTGGTTATTTTTCTGTATTTTTCTTGTCCGTGCGCACGCCGGAGTAGGGGCCGTTTGGTTGGTGCTCCGGTTCGAAATTGGCCGGTCTGGTGGAGCCGTGGAGGTATACTAATGTTTCGTTGCTATATAAGGAACCGTCGCTGGTGATCAGTTTTATTGATTTCTCTACTTATGTAAATAAGATTAATTACATAAGACAGAAATAGTTGATTGAAAACACAGAGATAGAGAGAACTCCTGATATTTTTTTATTGCTTTCTTTCTGATTTCATATACAAAATAACCAATAATACTCCTTATTTATAGTCTTATGGTGAAGTGCCTACTATGGACCAAGGCTTCAAGCACAGGCTCAGGTTTCCTAACACTCTACATGTTTAGTTTCGGATTGATTAGCAACCTTGACTAATCTCATGTTGGTTGTTACACAAGTACCTCTTAACTCTGCCCAGGTTGGTTAGAAATGTTTTTGACAGAAAATCAGTTAGAAATTAAAGATACGATGAATTAGGCAGTCCTATTTGGTCGCACACCAGCAAAACTCATCTAGAATTTCCGGCCACTTCTCTAAGAACGTTGGAAATGGATTCGGATTTCAATCGTATCTCCATTGTTCTTAACCATTAAGAGTAAGAAAAAGAACAGTTAAATTGATCATACCATCGTAGCAACTTTTATGTACTGTAGCAAGTATTGTTGTGCGTAAACTTTGACCGCTTGTGTTTTTCTGAAAATGGCTTCCGAATACTAGCAGCGTGTTAGAGTGATTGTGCGACGCGCACGTGCCGCCTGGTGTCAGTGGATAACAATGTGTGGGAGCCATTGGATAGGCTAGGAGCATGTGATGGAAGTAAAGCATAATGGTGACGAGAAGTTAGCTACCACAACATATTGATGCCAGCTCATGTGGGCTCATCATGTTATTGATTCATTAATATGTATGCCACTTTTGTTTCTCTCTCTTTTGGAATTCGCTTCACATATCTCCCCTCATGGCAAGGCAAAGCGCACCATGTGAAGTTGGGTTCTAGATATTTTAGTCAGAGGTGGATGCCATTGCAGCAATGTGCAGCATAGGCCAACAAGGAGTCTTGACCATAGGAGGTTCAAGTGGCTAATGATGCTTATCACACCAGCTTTGCCTCTACATGCTACGAGCCCTAATGGATTTCTTCTCTGATAAGCCCTCCTTCTTAATGAGTTGCTACCCCTTCTTAGTGAGATGCTAATTGATTTACAGTGAGTTACTACCCCCTTCTTAGTGAGTCGCTACTTGAATTTACAATGAGTTTTCTACTCCTTTCTTAATAAGTTACGAATTGGTTTTTAGTGAGTTGCTACCCCTTCTTTGTGAGTTGCTACCCCTTCACAGTGAATGCTACTCGAATTTCTAGTGATGTGCTACCCTTCTCAGTGAGTTGCTACTCGATCTCCAGGGAGTGGCTACTACCCCTTCTTAGTGAGTTGCTACTTGAATGTTCGGTAAGTTGATACCTCTACTTGAATTTCTAAAGAGGTGCTACCTCTTCTCATTGAATTGCTACTCATTTTTCTCTCTCGGTTGCTTCCTAGATTTCTCTGGAGCTCCTAGTTGCTAGTTGATTTTCTAAATAGTCGCTACCATTCTTTCTTTATAGTTGTTTCCTAATTTTCTCTAAAACTCAGAGTTGCTAGTCAATTTTGTCTGGATTTGCTATTTATTTCGTGAAGTTTGATACTTTGATTTTTTAAGTTGCCACCAAAATTTCCCAACACCTCATATCTTACCCTCTATTTTTCCTTCTCAAAATTGCGACAATAAGGGGCGGTAGGGAGCTTAGAGTCATGACAATGTTGACTCGATGCTCGATGGGGGTAAGTGAGGATGCATTGAGGGGGTTGAACGAAAAAGAAAAAGGAGGGCAGGGGAGGTAAGCATTCAGATAAACTAGAAAAGGAAAAGGGGGTTGTCATGCTGAAGCGCTAATGTGAGACTAGTTGCATCCTTTTTTTAATCTGTCTACTGAAAACGAGAAACACAAGAATGGCTGATATCGATACTATACTATTCACAAATAACATCACCATATCTCAGTATATCTATACGTAGATAATACAATTTAGGCTAGACTTACATATCTTGTAGTACATCGGCCAAGAAACTTGGCCAAGTTCTTTTCGACTTATAGCTTCCCTCAAACAAACAAATGAGATGGCTTCTTCATTGCCGTTTTGAACCGGTTTATTAGGACAATATTTTTGAAACGGCTTATTGGTTTATTGGTATTCAGTTCATTCACACAAGTGGTAACGCTAGAGCCAAAACTATAAGCTGCAAACATAAACCATAAGCCGCAGTAAAAAAGAACCCACTGATAATCCATTTTCGCTTTTTGTATAAAGATGTGCCCTTCAGCCTCCACAGCTACAACCCCCACCATCACTACGCACTCACGGCACCACAGATGACGATCACGTGGCATCGGCGGCACGGGCGAGGGCCAGCCACCAACCGTGTGCGCAAGCGAGCACACAGTGTGCCTAGCCTAACGGTAGGGGCGGGAAACGATAAACGGTTCATCCACAGAGGTGATGTAACAATGCTGGCACAGCGTAGAAGAGGAATGAAGAGGGATGATGGGGGCATCGGGGGGCTCGAAAGTGGCTCGGCTGCGTGGCATGGGAGAAACTGAGAAACCATCATAGTATACGGCATGTGCGGCTCAAGACTACCTGCCACGGCAAGGCGGACCCAAGCCAAGCGGCAGGCGGGCACGCGCGGCTCAACACCACCGCGCAGCAGGATGTGTACTCCAAGTGGCACGACGAGGTAGTAGACGGCTGCAACCTGCCTGCTAGTAATTGGAATTTGGAAGGGAGCTCACCCAACCAGCACCCAACCTAATAAGATGGTTGGCTCGATGCTACAAAACTCACAACGCATGTCTGCCTCTTTTTTAGGGAACATGCAAAAGGGTCGCATGTTGTTGCATTAAGAGGGAAGGGAGAAGTACAAAGAAGCACAAACACTAGTGGTACTAGAGTTTTAAGATACAAACTAAGGGAAGGGGAAACTGAAAAAAGGAGTGGGCAAAGGAAAGAAAAGAACCACAGCAACCAAAGTTCAAATGCATAAACTGGGCTACATTGCAGGCTGCAGGCAAGAGGACTAAGAGGTAGTTGTCGTAGGTGTCATAAGCGTGTCTAAGCCCGTCCATCGCCAGAAGGAGAGTTCTTGCCTGAGGATATCCAAGAGCACTTAGATACCCTTTTTTGTTTTGTCGAAGACCCGACCATTGCGTTCGTGCCGAATAGTCCAAAGGAAGAGGATGACGTGATACGGGTCGCCCGATCTTCTTGACGTAGGATTGGATACTCACGTGCAGCCTCTCGAATCGTAGCGATCCTTCGTTGCCAATGCAAGAACGAACGCTCTTTAATTCGCATGATCACACGCGGCGGACTTCACGACCACCAAGCGAAAACCCTATCGCGCTCCCAATTCCCAATGAAAAGGTTGAACGATTTCAATTTGCAAGAACTCGCAAAATTTCTATTGGAATTGTCTTGCGATCAAAAACACAAAATCATGCACAACTCATATCTAGTCTCTTCCTGTTCTCTAACTTCCCGTCACGTTCTATTTTGATGGTAACTTCTAGTCGCCCCCTTCCGTGCGAGATGATGACCCCATTATATACGGCAGTGACCATACACGATGTCCATCCGCTCGTATACTATTGGGTTTAAGGCCCACTTAACCCAAAAAAAAGTTCAGACTTTTTAACAATTACATTGCTGCATCAATTAAGGTGCAGCCAAGTGCATGGCCCGCAGGCCCATCTTCCTTCGGTCAACTTCTCTCCAAGCCGTGGCCTCTATCTTTATCGTATGAACTAGTCGACTGAATGTTTTCTTGCTTGCTAGCCTTGTGCTTCCCTAGTTCTTTGGTTTCCTCCTCATATCTAAGTATACATAAGAAACTGGCATAAGGTAGTATAAAGTTCTCATCAATAGAAGAAAATTCGTTAAGAAACAAATTCACCTGTTTATTTAAAAGCTTGGCTCTCGCTATAGTCATTGGTCCTTTTGGTACTTCATGAATATTTAGAGAAGTTGACGACATGGTAGTAGTAGGGATGTCCTCATCATGACGACAAAGTCAAATTTTTCCTGAGAGCCTTAGGCACCTAATTATGTGTTGAGCACCACCAATCTAGCAGTGTGGTGTGAGTCACTGCCGATGGCTGTAGAATGCCGAAGGGTCGTATGAATTGTGACCAGGCCTGCTGAACCCAAGGGCAATGGATGAAGAGATGGTCGATTGTTTCAAGGTTCTATTCACAAATGGGACAGAGCATGTGCAACATAATGCCGCACCATGCTAGATGATCAAATGTCCAATGGTGGTCAAGGATAGCCAGCCACGCAAAAAAAAATACATTACAATGGTGCTTTGCATTTCCAAATCAACTTGTAGGCTACAAGTGGATCCTGTACCCTTCCGACAATTCAATTTCCAGATGACCTGGTCTTTGGCTTGAGGTTGTAGAGAGATAGAGCTGATCTTATCCCAAAAGTGCAAGAATTCAATCACTGTTTGGACTGGCAAAGCTCCCTAAAAGCCATGGGCCCAAGAATTGAGCGACAGGCCTTGTGCAACTGTGGTGGTTCTCTTGACTTTCAGATAGACCATTTTGCACAAGGTCGAGGCTATGTCCTCAGCTGATTGCCCCCTAATCTAGTTGTCCAGCCAAAATAATGTCCGGTTTCCATTGCCCAGATGGATCTCTATTGCCACTTTGAACATCGCATTGATGATTGATTGATGTGAAGCTTGAAGATTTACCTATGCCCGTGCATGGTCTTTGTTTGCCACCATAGCCAATCCAACATAATGCATAGCCCATTGTCTTGAAATCTAGAACTCCTAGACCACCAAGGACCAATGGCCTACATACTATTTTCCACACCACTAGGTAGTAACTCCCCATGACGACCTCTGATCCCTTCCAAAGGAAAGTGCGACGTCTTTTGTCAATTGCTTTGATGGCCTACAAAGGTAAGTTGAGTGATAGGAGGTGGTAGATGGGTGCCATGGAGAGGACTTGTTTGACCATGACAAGTTGACCACCCGAAGATAGCAAACTACCTTTCCAAGTTGGGAATTTTTGGATGAAGCGATCAATCAATGGTTGAACTTGAGACTTTGTGAGTCTGGATAATGTCAACGGCAAGCCTAGGTAATTTACCAGGAAGGAGGCAAGTTGGCAAGGAAGTTCTTGCAAGGCCAGGTCTATTTCATCCATCAAATAACAAATAGGTGCGACAAAGCTCTTCTGGAAGTTGGTGCATAGGCCTGAGGCCTGATTGAAGCTTATGAGAACATATTTGACAACTTGCAGGTCTTGACATTTTGGGGCAACAAAGTAAACAACGTCATCAGCATATAGGGAGATGTGTTCCTATAAACCTCGGACCCCTAGGTCTGACAACGCTTAGAGCGAGCTTGCTTTTTGAAAGTAGACATTGAGGACCTCCATCACCAACAGGAAAAGCATTGGGGAAGAGGATCCCCCTGTATAAGACTGCGACATAGCTGGATATCATTTCCTGGACTTCCATTCAATGGGATCTTAGAGGAAGCATTGGTAAGCAACAAGGATATCCATTCTCCCCATCTTGGTCCAAAGCCCATATGTTTGAGGATTTTGAGAAGGAAGGGCCATGAGACCAAGTCGAAAGCTTTGGAGATATTGAGCTTCAACAAGAGAGAGGGTATCTTCTTAGCTTTGAGGTTCTTGGCTGCCAGGTCGATGAAGCGGAAATTATCGTGTATTGATCTTCCTGAGATGAAAGCGAATTGGTTGGGGCGCACTAAGGCCAGCACTCCTTTCTCAAACGGTTGGCTAGGAAATTAGAGAAAAGTTTAGCAAAACTATGTGCAAGGCTGATTGGCTAGAAGCTAGTGATCTTGTTGGCTTCATTCTTCTTTAGCAACAGAATGAAACGCGTTGTTTAGTTGGCGTAAGCAATGCCCTTGTAAAAGGAAAAGGGCATGAAACACGTCCATGATGCTTTGTTTAATCATGGCCACGCGTGTTTGTAGAAGGTTCTCGTGAACCCGTCTAGACCTGGTGATTTTGCCAAAGGGAAGTTTTGGATTGCTTCCCAAACCTCATCCTCAAAAAATTCATGATCTAAGTGGGTTAGTTTCTTCGAAGCCAACTATAGGAAGTCTAGATCGAGGGTATGATCGTGAACCACGCAGGTTTCGATGATATTCTCAAAGAATTGTTGGAAATGCATAGCTTTGTCATCTTCACTAGTAATAACTCGATCTTGAGCATGGAGGGGTCTGATGTAGGTTTTTTCCGACGGTGAGCAGCGTTGAAGAAGAAAAATTTTGTGCTCCCATCCCCTTCTTTGAGCCAATTGATGTGGGAACATTGCCTAGCTAGCCATCGTTCTTTCTGACGATGCCAGCGCCAGGCTTCTGAGTTCGAGAGTCTTTCAAAGCCAAAGCTCTTGAGTGGATAGAGAGCGCCTGTCCTAAGCACTATCAAGCTAGTAGATGACCTCCTTGGCCATGAGAAGTTGCATCTTGATGTCTCCGAAGCATTTCTGTCCCCAACTTTGCAAGCCACAGGCAACATTCCTGAGGAGCACGTGAAACCGACATAAGGGGTCTGAGATGTTTGGGGCACAAACCGAAAGTTTGTGAACCCCCTCCAGAAAACCCTCCTACTTGGCCCAAAAGTTTTTGAAATGGAATCGACGCTTTGTTAGGGGCTGGGCATGAGTGGAGATAAGGAGTGGACAATGATCTAAAATCACAGTGGATTGTGCATGCATAAGCACGTCCGGGTGCAAATCCTCCCAGTCTATGGAGATAAAGGATCTATCCAGTCTAATTAGGGTCAGGTTCTCCCGTTCGTTGCTCCAAGTAAAGCGGCGGCCATGCAAGTGTAGCTCTTTGAGTTCAAAGTCATCAATGAAGTGTTGGAACTTCCCCCATTAGCCGTTTATGAAGATTGGCGTTGTTTTTGTCTTGGGTCAACAAAATCATATTGAAGTCCCCTGTTAAGAGCCAAGGGCCTGGGCAGGATGCCCGTACATCACGGAGTTCTTGAAGGAAAGAAGGTTTATCTGAATCCATGATGGATCCATAGACTGAGGTTAACCACCAGGTGTTGTTGTTAGCTAGCGACATGACCTGAATAGTGACCGAGAAGGCGTGAACCATGGTGCACAAGATCAAAAATGATGAGGCTTTCCAGGCGGAGAGAATCCCTCCACGGGTGCTAGAAGCAGGCAAGAATTCAAAGGAGTAAGCCAAACCTAGGAGTTGTATTACGAGAGATGTCAGAAAGACATCTAGTTTCATTTCATGGATACAAACCACGTCCGGATCATAGTCCAGGACCATGTTCTTGAATACGTTCCTGTGGGCATGTGTGTTAAGCCCGCTCACATTCCAAACTAAAATTTTACAAGCTGACATAACCTTGACTGGCAACCAACAACGTCGAGAGTTTGGCTGGTTATTCGAAGGCCTTCATTTAACCTCGTTCGGGAGGCATCCGATGACCTGCAATGGGGATCCTTCCTCTGGTGAGTTGCTGAGGTTGAAGAGTGCCACAAGCGCTTTAATGTGTATGGAGGAGAGTGGGTGATCAAACAGGGTTGCATAATCATGAACCGCTTTGTCGTTGATCTATTCTTCAGACTTGGTGACGCCAAGCTTTACCATAAGTCTTCTTTGTACTGCTTGACGGAGTCCAAGCTTTTGGCAGGTTTGTCCGCGAGGCGCTTGCTGCGACATGGCACCCTGACGGGGCTGCATGTCTTGAGCTGACGGTGGTGATTCATCTGGTTAGGGAGCAATCCCGATTGCGGGTGAGCGATTGATCTAGTTAGTGGTGTGGTGTCCTGGGAGGCTGGGAGGCCTGGGAGATTGGAGAGTTTGAAATGAGGGATGTGTGGCTTTGGGCTAGCGCGCCTTCCTAAGGGGCCTAGGAGGTCGATAAGTTTGAATTGTATGGTGCATTGCTTGGGTTGAGGTATCGACTAAATTGTTGGCTTGAAGCCTAGGTGAAGGTAGCGACTGGGTTGTTGGCCAAAGTGAAGAGGCTGCAACATTGTTAGGAGATTGCAGCCAGGAGTGACCTTCACTCGACACGCATATATCGTCACATCCTTGAGCCCCGTGCCCTGAGTTGGTCTACGCGTTGTGGCGTGGCTAGCTTGTTCTTCTAAATCCGTCGGGGGGAGGAGACATGTCGATCAGGTGCTAGAGCGAGGAGACGTGCCTCTTGAATGTTGTGCAAAGGTAGGGCCTACCACACACATAGACCTTCTCTGCTCCTGTGAAGCGACCGCCAAGTTGGAAATTTTTCGCTGATGACGGCGAGAGGTAAGGTATCACCTTTCCAAGCGGGGCGGGACTACTACACCGAGGCGGTGATGAGTGCACTGCGACCAGCGCCGATTGTGAGCGGGCTAGCTTTGGAGGCTTAACCAATGTAGGAGTGGCTCCCCTCGCCAAGAAGGCAAGGGAGGAAAGCGCCAGGAGAGGTCGGTGCAACCGCGGGTGCAGTGGTGGTTATGGCCACCATGATTGTCGCCACACAACGCAGCTCATCCCAAAGAGCCATCCGGGTGGCCATGGGCATAGGAGAAGAATTGGCACTGTGGGTCGAGACCTGAAGAGTTGTGAGGCCCCCATTTCCGGGTGTCCTCCATGGCCGCTGTCGCCATCACTGGGAGGGCAGGACAAATCAAAGGAGGACGAAGAGACCATGTCAGGTCGGTAATCTTCTACCTTTGAAATCTGAATAATTAGATTATAAGCCAGTGTTTTCTTCTCCCTAAGGATCAACTGCAAGTTGCCAAAAATGGGATCAGAGGGGGTTCAAGTTTTCTTTATCTGTCTCCACGATCATTAGTGTGGCTTGTTTGGGATTTGATTCGGATCGTCAGTCCAGGCATCCAGCCTGAAGTTGGCGAGATCCTCTCGGCTTGTTGTGTTAGAGCAAGTACAATAGTATAGCCAACTAGTGGTTATAACACTTATCCATTTCATCTATAGTCTTCAAAAAAATAGTTCATATAATAAGGTAGCTATTACAATAACTATTTGGCCCCACGTGTAAGAGAGTGAAATGCATATTTTTACGTGTTATAGCTAGCTGTAATTTAGTAGCCAGCTTCCTTCTCTCTCTTCCTTTCTCTCTCTGCCACGTAAGATTTGGTTGATATTATATTTGTTATAGCCTGCTGACTAAGCCTTATTGTACCTGCTCTTAGGGTGGAGGTGCTCAATCCAACATGCTGACAAGAGCAAGGTTGAGGCCATGTGCCAGTCCCAGGCGTGGGCTGGCAGCCCCTCGATATCGAGGACGACCTTGAAGAGGAGTAAAGAGCTTGAAGCTGAGCTTACCGTGTCCAAGGTTTGAGAAACAATGTGAAATAGAAGAACTCGATGCAGTGATTCTGGGCAGCCTAATTGCGGAGCTCTTCAGACGCAAAAGCAATAAGGAAGTTTTTTTTGCCAGTTATGGATTGAGAAGCCACATCGAGGTATGCCTATCCTCTCTTCGATTGCCATTGTCGCTTCTTCCTTGGATATTAATGGTTGATTGCCCCCACGTAGGCAACGAGGGTACGTTTGAGATGGTTCTCCAACTCCAAATGCGACGTTGTGCATGGCATGATGCATATTGAGTGCTCTGGTCTCCCGTCGGGGTGCCTAGGCCTGGTAGAAGAGAGAAAGACACGGCAAGGTATGAAAGTCTCAATGGATATCTCTAGCGTGATGGCATGATGGCTCTCGAAGCCAGGTGCGGTCCCGTGGGAATCACGAGGACTAGAAGGAGGTGAAGAGGACATTGGGTCCGAGGAGCCCTGATCGAGGGTCGGCGATGGGGCTCTAGCGGCTTGTTGCGCACAACGGCGCAGTCGCCGGCCCGGCCCTTGAGGACTCTGTGGGCTCCGTGGGCGCTTGCAATCTTTGATGTGGTGGCCGAAGGCCTTGCAGCGGCTGCATCGCGTGGGGTTCCTACAGTCAGCTTTGATGTGATCAAGCCCCAAACAATTCCAGCAACGGCCGATGAGGTCTGCAGGAACCTCCGGCCTCTGGTCCGGCTGCACCACCGATCGCGAATCGACATGCCTCCAACGGCGCCTGTTGCTCATGACGTGCCAATCTTCATCGGCTACCAACGGCTGGAGAAGACGACCTTCTAGGCGAGAGCAGGGGGAGGAGCTCCGAGAAGGGAACCCACCGGAGGTGAAGGCATGGTAGCCGCTGACGCCAAGGTGCAACCCTTTGCCAGCGTGGAAGCCGGCGCCGAAGGACCGCTCACCAACGCCTTCAGGAATGAGGCTGAACCTATCTTCGGCCCGGCAGCCGGGCTTTGAAGAGACGAGGACGGACTTTGGTCTTGCCAGCGTTGTCCTCTGATGCGACCAGGGTTCGCCGCACTCGCCGACGAAGACATCGGGAGGTGTGACTAGGAAGGAGGCGCTATTTTAGTGGCCGGCAACCGCTGGAGCACGGCGCCGCTAAGGACCGGCAAGTCCGAGGTGGACGCATCGGTTGAGGAGAGGTTTCGGGAGAGCTACACGGGATGATTACAATGTTTTTGCCTGCCTGCCTCTCGCGCGACGACACGGCCGGAGTTCCCTCGGATTAACATTGCTAATCTGCAATGCCTCGAAACCAGAGTATTATTGAGCATCTAGACGAGTACACAACTTGGCGAATCACACTTTCGCAGTGCCTCTTCCTCACTGCGATTGAGACGTGCAGCAGGGTAACTTCGCTTCTATGCGCAGTTTTGTACGTAGAACCACTCGAGTCTGATCGCGCTCTGAACTTGAACTTTCCTCAAGGGACCAGGATCACCAGAAGCAGCGAGAACTAGATCAACATGCCTGAATCGGAGACCTCGTGTGTTCGAGGCAATGCTTATTCGTGAACACTGAAGACCACAAGACAAGGAGGCAACTGTAACTTTGTCACTGGGAATCGTCGAAAGAATCATCCGTCGGCTGCCAGTATCTGTTCGTGAACCACATGGAATCAGCCGCCACTGCGTTCCCGTCCTGGTTGCGGTGCCATGTGTAGTATGCGTGCGTCCTGTTCTTGATGTCCAAGATGGCGTGCCCGAAGCTCGCCTCCCTGAAGGCCGAGTAGCTAGGCTGTGGTTTTGACATGCTGCATTTTAAGAACAATGCGAAGATATCGGCAGTCAAAACGAGAGAATGTAATTAAGTGGTACGCAGTCTTTCTCAGCATTCAGGAATTTGGTGGAAGATGAAATGAATCTTACTTCGTAGCCAGTCCTTCTAGATTCCCTCCATCACCAATAGTTATGTAGACTGGAGCAGATTGATCACGAATTGGAGTGCACAGACCATTCACAACGTTGTATGCAACATTTGATATTCTATGCTGCAATTGAAGAACAAGCTTCTACGTCAGAAGCTCAGGATCAAGGTATTATTCTAAGCATAGTAATGAATCTGAGCACATTGAACTGAAACAGCTTTAACTAGCTAGATGCGAATAGGCACATGAAAAGGCAAGAAAGAAGTGCACAAATTGGACTGGAACTCACAAAAAAGTGAACAAAACAATCTGATTAGTACCGTAGGCTGTTTCTTTAACAACTACAAATTTACATTTTTTTTCCAATGTGTTCTAGTAATATTTTCAGGAAATGAATTTGAGAGTAGCCGCTTACTGTCCGTTCGTAGGCATGCACATGTCCTGCAAACACAACATCAACTTTGTACTTGACGAACCACGGCTCGTACATCACTCTCATGGTTTCACCTTCCATGTAGTGATAGTTATAGCTGTTGTACCATGGAGCATGCATTAGAACGATCAACCACGGTGTTTCGCTCCTGTTAACCTTGGGAAATTCAGCTTCAAGCCACTTGTACTGAGGAGTGTATTTTCCTAGGAAAGGAAAAGGAGAACTGATAAATTACATTAATCCCTTCTAGTAGCAATCAACAGATATGTGCATAGTGGTATAATGTCTTCTTTGCCTAAAGCATATTAAGACTGAATTACTTTTGCATCAGAAACTCGCTCGCACAGTGTAACTTCTACTTGTGAAGCTTTTAGTTTAGTACTTTCCACAAAGAAGTAATAACAAAGCACCAGCGAAACATACACGTACCATATGCTGAATATGACGCCAAGACAATAATATAAGCAGAGGCCCTTTTGATGGAATACCAGTAAGGTGCCGTGCTACCAGAAGCCTTATAAGGTGTGGGGTACCTGTGGCTATATGGCTTGAATGGCTTTGTTTCACCCTGCAAATGTGTGCAATTGAATGAACTTTTAAATGCCTATAACATAGCTCCGCTGAACTGTCATATTTGAGTTGTAAAAGCATCCATTGAACAGATCACAATGTGAATAAAGTATGAGAAAGTACTATACTTACAAGGTCGGGAGCAAAATCTATCTCATGATTTCCAGCTGTCCAGATCCAAGGTTGGTATGCAACATTCCTCTCTACAAATCTTGCCCATGTATCCCACCTCACATTATCATGATATGGATAGTTATCTGCATATGACAGGTCCCCGACAAAAAGCACTGCCTGCGCTTTTGAATTGGAGTCGTAATGAGCGAGAGTAACATTTGAGTCGAAACTCTGACCGAGATCACCTGAACACAATTGTAAAATTTTCGGTGATATTACTCACAAGTCACAACCAGATTTGGTGAATGTGTATTCTGCTAACAAACTTGCATATATGCATATGCAGTGCTCCCAAAGTTCAGACATGAGCATCAGTGCATCTAAGGTATATCCTGAGCACATTTTTGACAGTACCTATAAGACCAAATGTATATGGAACATCTGGGCCACTTTTCGGAGGTGTCCTGAACCAAAACTTCCTCACGGTTTGTCCAATCCCAACGGCATAGTAATACTTTGTGTCAAACTACAATAAAGACATAGTTAAGCCTTGAATCAAGACAACAAACTTTACGAAAACATACACATTGCATTTTTATGAGACGATGACCTCCAACTTTTTGATCGTGCAATGATGAATATATCCTGAGGTATAGTTGTAGAACGTATATTGAGCATGCTTGCCCATTGCAGAACAGTTGAGGTTATCCTCTGAAGTCCCAAAAAGCACAGTGCTTGATCCAGGCTCACTAGTTGTCACCCATGAGATTATCATGGCTGTGCCATCATGGTTGCCTTGTGTGATATGAACCTTTAAAAGCACAATATCAATCAGCATCAAACTGGACAATACACCACTAACTGTACGTGAGCACATCTTTCATACTATTAATTAATTCCGACAGCTTAGTAAAAAAAAATGGACATCAATCTCATGAAAAAGGCAACATAATATTTAATTCAATGGAGTAAGGTTAAGAACAAAAAGAAGTCCTGCAAGAAAAGTAAGGGGAAAAAAGTAAGAACAAGGTTTATAAAAGGGCCCCTAGAACCAATTAGTGATGGTCAAACACAAACATATGATGGGAGACTAGCCTAAAAGTTGGTGGTATCTTTAAAAACGACTAAAGCAAAGCACCAAAGTGGTACGGAAGCCGCATTACTAATTCAAGAACACCACTGTAGTGTTTAATTTGTGGACACGATTAAGTACTAAAAAGAAAAGATTCGCAAAGTTGCAACCTATCCTACACATCCATGGGCTACACCGAAAATCCCTTATACCATATAATAAGAATCACTGTCTAAACTGTCGTTCCATCTAATCATTTCCTGCTGCAAAAAAGAAGAAAAAGCGTAGAACAAGAATGAAGAAAAAACAAGTATAGAACATAGCGCTTGTGAAATTCACAAGGAGAACAAGAAAGCTTAACTTGTTCATTCGAGTGTCAGTAGTCAAGCATAACTGAAACCACAAGAATTCTACCAAATATTATCTACGAAAAATAAAACCTATGAAAAGAGTGGTAAAAGGTATGAAATCGATGGCTCAAACGAGTGATGGCTATCCACCATTAACTAGCCATGAAAGTATCATCAGTAGACTGACGACAACAAAGTTGTGAGACAAACAACTAAAAGAAACATGTACCGCCGAACCAGGTACACGAGTCCACCAACGAGACATAGTTTATCAATGGAAGGTTTGAAATTCAAGAGCATAGCATGACTAAGATGAGAACAGTTCTAAAGAAAGTAAAAGTAATGAAGTGTTACAACTATCCAACAAGACTTAGCTTGCATCATCTCAAACAACTTTTATATGCCAAGCATGTAAAAGACGATGCTGCAGGACCAACACGAGCACAGAACGAGAAGCACAACTCCGCATGAAATTAATTTAATTAAACTATCAAAGCGTTAGTTCACGACGATTGCAGGATATCATCAACCACACGGTGACAAAGAAAAATACAGATTCCTACCGAGCACAGGCGCTGCAAATGAGGACATAACACCCCCATACTTCAGGGCTTAGGCCTTTCACGTTGCAATTACCACTAGTCAGTACTTGCCAAACGCCAGTACACTAACACGCGCAAGCGGTGTATCTATGTATCCAAGAAACATAAACGCTGTGCTGTGTAAGACTAGACGCTTAAGTCTAAACCACAAGAAATCAACGAGGGGAAACAACATGCTAGATTGTCTTGGTCTGTGTACAGTTACCTGCTGGGGCGCATTGTGGCCGGCGGGGGCGCGGAAGACGTCGGCGTCGAGCGGCATGTCGATGGCGGAGCCGAGCGGCCGCCGGTACTCGCTGGTCTGGCCGGCGTGGCCGCCCCGGCACGCGACGCCCAGCAGCAGTACGGCGCAGGCGATCACCGCGGCACCGATCCGATCCACCCGGTACCGCCCCATGCCAGGCAGCGGCGAACTACAGGCTCTCTCCTCCTCTGTTTCGTGCTCTGCTTCTTGGCTTCTTCTTGAAGGCTGTATTCGGAGGATGGGAACGGAATGGGATCGCTTGTTCGATTTCGTTTCTCTTCTTTTTCCGTGATCGATCGATGGGTCAAAGCAAGCAGGCGGGGGAGACGGAGGAGGGTGAACTGATCCGAGGTGCCAAGAAATAAAATCGGAGATGGAGACGGAGACCGGTAGAATTGATTGTGCTCACGGTTTGAACACGCATGCAGGGGAGGGAGGGAGGGTCCGAGGGCGGTAGTAGCAATAATATGTGTGTTGAGTATAATATATAGATCCATCCCCCTTTTTCTCTAGTTATAGAGACGTTTATATTAATTTTTGCTAATATTTTTTAATTATAACTTATAATTTTTAGTTAAAAATAAATAGTAATAATTGAAAAGCTAACTCTAAAAAAAGGCAACGAGCGGTGAAAAAAGTAAGAAATACGTGACGGAAACAAGAGGAGTATAGTGCATAATGCACCTGTAACCTAGAACGATACAGTAATGAGAGGAATGTTCGTATTGTCTTTTGACTTTTCTTAATAAAAACTATAAATAGAAGCTAATATAGTTATAGCCATCTAGTCTATGTATCTTGCATATGCTTGTATTTGCCATCGGTTATTCCTTGCATATGCTTGTATTTGCCATCGGTTATTCCACAACAATATGTGAGGTTGAGTTCACTTTGACATGGTATCAGAACAGGTTGTTCTTGTTGTTACCGCCATCGACCTCCCACCGGCAAGTTTGCCGCCAACCAGGTCTCTGGTGAGTATCCACCTGTTCATCCTTTCTCCTTCCCCCTTTTAAGTTAGCTGCCTCGAGCTCAATCTGGCGCAACTGAGCTCCATCTACACCTGATTCGTGCTCTCAAGCCAGATTCGAGCTCGATTCATCGCTATGAACCTCGGCACATCATTGTCGGCCATCTTCTTTGCCGCCGGGGGTCGGATATGTCGGTCCCCGCCGCCATTTGCCTCTGCATCGAGCTCCTCCGCCAACTGCTGCTCTTCTTCTTGCTACCACTGATGTGTTACACGCGACGGCGGAGGAACGACGAAGTAAACAAGATCAATCGCAGAGAGACACGAGATTTTAACGTGGAAAACCCTCCCAATGCGAGAGGGAAAAAAACCACGGGCGCCAGCCAGCAACAATCTTCACTATATCGGGGTGAGGTTACAATGCCGGGGATTTACAACTCTAATCTCATATCCCAAATGGCGCTCGCCCTAAGCCTCGGCTGACGGGCCTCCGCTACGCTCCGCCCGAGTGGCCTAATGTATAGAATTTGGATCACAAATCAACATACTCCACCTTGAGACAAATTCCTTCCCCGTAGCATAAACCAATCCTTCACCTGAACACAACAAAGAAAGAAATACTTTCGCGCCACACACCTCTTGGGCTAAGTAATACCAACTAAGCTTGAGCAAAGCTCAAACTTAGCAACAGAACGGCTTTGTCAACATATCGCAGGATTTTCATGAGTGCTAATCTTGCATACCTTTAGCTTACCCTTTGCAACAATATCTCGACATAGTTATATTTAATCTCAATGTGCTTTGTCCTCTCATGAAACATCTGATCTTTAGTGAGATAAATTGCACTGATGTCACAAAGCAGATTAATGCAAGAATCAACTCCAGAAGCTCAAGAAACAAACCTTTCACCAAACCGACTCTTTACTTGCTTCACACATAGCCATATATTTCTTCGGTGGTGGACAGCGCAACAACATCCCGCAAATGTGCCTTCCACTCACAAAGACAACCTCCAATGGTAAATACATAACCTCGTGAGCGACCCACGCTTATCCAAATCACCAAAGATAATCTGAATCAACATAGCCAACGAGTTCTTTTTCATCCGCCAAACTTCAAACAAGCATTCGATGTGCCTCGCATGTACCGAAAATCCACCGAACGGCTTTCCAATGCTCTTTACCAGATTAGCCATATATCTACCGACCAAACTCATAGCATAAGATAAATCCGACGAGAGCAAACCATGGCATACATCAAAGACCCTACAAAGACTAGCATACGGAACTCGGACATGTACTCAACCTCCTCATTGCTAGGACTTTGTGAAGTCGACAATTTAAAGTGAGGTGCAATGGGAGTACTCACAGCTTTGAATCATGCATGTTGAAACGATGAAGCACTTTCGAATATAATTTTGTCGACTAAGAAACAATAAACCGAAGCACGGTCCCTAGTAATTTCCATACCTAGAATTTTCTTAGCAGCACCAAGATCCTTCATCTCAAATGCATCGCTCAATCGAGACTTCAATGTAGTGATTTCTTTCTTGCTCTTGGCAAAGAATCAAGATATCATCAACATATAATGACAAGTATATAGGTGATCCATCAACAAATTTAATGTAGACACAACTATCATAATCAGATCTTTTAAAGTTATTTGATAACATAAATGAATCAAACTTCTTATACCATCGAGGAGATGTTTCAAACCATATAAGGACTTCTTCAATTTGCAAACATGATCCTCCTTACAGCACTATGAACCCTTACGGTGGTCCATGTATATCTCCTCCTCAAGATCTCCATGCAAAAATGTTGTCTTCACATCTAGTGCTCAAGCTCAAGATCACGCATAGCAACAATACTAAAGAATGTACGGATTGAGCTATGCTTCACAACCTGGGAGAACACATCATTGTAATCAACACCGAATCGACTAAAACCTTTAGCTACTAACCTTGCCTTAAATCTTGGAGGCTCACTAGGAGATAGGCCCTCCTTCCTCTTGAAGATCCATTTGCAACGCACGGTCTTCTTACTTTTAGGCAAGCGCACCACGTCCCATGTGCCATTTTTCTCCGTGGGTGCATCTCTTCTTGCATAGCCGAGATCCACTTCTCATGATCTCGTAAACAATGGCTTCAGTGTATGAATCGCTCATGAGTGTTCTCCACTTCAAGACAACTAAGAGCATAATGAATCAAATTACACTCTTCAATTAATCGGGATCGAGGAGCACAACTCCTCTTTTCTCTGCGGAGTGCAATAGGTCGATCGTCTTCTTGCAAAGCAGAGATAAGTGCTGAACAAGATCAATAGTATCATCAATAAATTCATCTCCTCGATCATCCACGTGCTCCACCGCACGCTCATATTCTCTGCTCATCATCGATCTCGTGCGGTACAATATCTATGGGTAAACTGTCATTAAACATCACGCATTCATTAAAAACAACACTTCGCTCATGAAAGTTTTTCTTGTATCGATTCCATAGCTTATATCCTTTTACTCCGAACCATAACCAAGAAATGCATACACTTAATAGCTCTAGGCTCCAATTTTCCATTATCAACATGAGCATAAGCGGTGCAACCAAAACTTTCATTGTGAATAATCGGCAGTGTACGGACCATACCTCAATGGGAGTTTTCTTATTGAGTGGAATAGAAGGCGACTGTTGATCAAATAGCATGCGGTGTTGGCGGCCTCCGCCTCAAAAACGCTTGCTCATCTTTGCGTTGGACAGCATGCAACGAGCCTTCGATATGATGGTTCGTTCATGCGCTCACCACACCATTCTCATTGTGGGTGTGCGGGATGGTGTGATGCCTCACAATGCCTTCCTTCCTGCAATAATCATTAAACTCATGCGAGCAAAATTCACCACCATTATCAAGACGGCGCCTTTACCTCCTTCTCGTTTGCCTTTCTATCATTACTTTCCAATCTCTAAAAGCAAAGAAATGTATCATCTTTACCTTTCGAAAATAAGGCCACACTCTTCTAGAGTAATCATCAATGATAGTAAGCATATAATTTGCACCACCATACGAGGTCTTACGAGAAGGCCCCCACAAATCAGCATGTACATACTCAAGTATACCTTTGGAGCGATGTACCGAGGCATTGAACTTTACCCTCTTGTGCTTACCAAAATGCGGTGCTCACGAAGTTCATCTTACTCGAGTGCAGCCATCCAAACAGTTCCTCTTCATCAATTCGCCATACCAAGTTCACTCATGTGTCCAAGACGCTTATGCCGAGGTTAGTATTATTATCGAGAGATAGCAGTAGTGGCGAAACACGCAATGCACTTCCTCTAAGCACATATAACTTGGCAGAATTCATATCACCAATCATGTAAACGAGAGAACCTCTTGATACCTTTAAAACTCCACCTGAAGCGGAGTACTTGTACCCTTCATCATCGAGTGTGCTGAGGGAGATGAGATTTCTTGCCATCCTTGGTATATGTCGCACATTGTCCAAAGGTGCGAACCATGCCATCATGTGTCCCGATCCAACAGATCCAATGCCCACGATCTCACATGGGTTGTCATCTCCCATGCGAACGACATCTCCACTCTGCACGAGCTTATAAGAACTAAACCATTCTCTGTGCATGCAGATATGAAACGAACATGCCGAATCGAGTAACCATCCATCATGACCAGCAACACAACCAAAAATACGACAAGACAATCTCCGAATCATTACTATCAAGACCGGAGACAACAGAGGCATTACCTTCAGATTTATTTTTCATTGGTGTGCAAGATTCCTCTTCTCCTTATTCTTTAACTTATAGCAATCCTCGATGAAGTGGTTCGCTTTCTTGCGATGCTTGCAGAACTTCTTATCCTTGGACTTTGAACGTCCTCTACCATGCGGCTCTTGTCGCGATTGTTGTTATCATAGGACTTCGCCGGATCCGCCACGGACCTGCAACGCCTCGCCCTTGAAGGACGACGACTCACCCTGCACCATACCTTTCATCTTCTCCTTACTCTGGAGCGCCTCATAAACCTCCGCTAGGGTTAGTTCATCACGGCTTAACAATATGGTGTCACGGAAATTTGAATGTGAACTAGGCAGTGAGCATAGTAACTGAAGACCTAAATCCTCATCATCAAATTTTACCTCCATGGATAACAGATCGGCCACGATCTCCTTAAAGACCGATATGTGGTTCAACACCGATCCTCCCTCCTGCAACTTGTGCGAGAACAACTTCATCTTCATGTGCATCTTCTCGGTGAGATCTTTTGACATGCGATCGATTCCAGATTTCACCTAAAGTTCTGCAGCAGTTTCACCGCAGCACTTCTTGCAAAATATCATTAGAAAGATGAAGTTGAATGAGCGAAAGAGCCTTACGATCTTTACGTTTCTCCTCAGGAGTCCATTGATCCTTCTCCTTCTTCCCGAAGCAATCTAGGGCCTCATCCAGATCCTGTGATTGGGCGAGTATCGCCTCATCTTCACTTGCACAACGAGAATCTCGCCTTGTAGTCGAGTAGCGGTAGATCAAACTTCACCGACGCCATCGCGATGCCCGATCTGAAAGACCTAGGCTCTGATACCACTTGTTACACGCGACGGCGGAGGAACGACGAAGTAAACAAGATCAATCGCAGAGAGACACGAGATTTTAACGTGGAAAACCCTCCCAATGCGAGAGGGAAAAAACCACGGCGCCAACCAAGAACAATCTTCACTATATCGGGTGAGGTTACAATGCCGGGGATTTACAACTCTAATCTCATATCCCAAACGGCGGCTTACAGGGAATATATATAACAGGGAAACCCTAATTCGACTAGAATCCATACCGCGGGGGGGCCTCCGCTACGCTCCGTCCAGAAGCTGGCCTAATGTATAGAATTTGGATCACAAATCAACATGATGCTCTGCTGGTGGATCTGTCATCGTCGCCCTACTGCTGTAGCAAGTCCAGCACGTTGCAGGCATCTGCGGTTGCCATCTGCAAGTTGGGAAAAGGAAAAGCTGCCGCAACTGCTAGCTAGCTGCTATTGCTATTAGCTGCCTCTGCAGTCACCTTGCTCTTGTCTTCATTGACTGGGATAAGCTACTGCTACTAGATGATAGCTGTTGCTCATTTTGTGGTGGTACTTCTGCTACCGCTACTCACTTTGTCAGTCATGCCATTTAACTCACTTGGGAATGCCACCTTCTTGCCATTGGACATCAAGCTCAATGGCCAAAATTATAGTGAGTGAAGTCCATCTATTCTTACGCAACTCCGGTCGTATGATGCAACCTCTCATCTTACTCATGAGCCACCTGATGAGAAGAAGGTTGCAGCTTGGCGCCGTACCGATGAGCATGTGATGGCTTTCTGTGCATGAGTGCGGAGGTCCCCATTAGGATGAATTTTATTGATTTGCCTTCCACTAAGAGCAGCGCAACAGAGCAGCGCAGCTCTTCGTTTTTATCTCCACTGGAGTCTTCAGCAGAAGACATGACCATGGAGGGGTTCCATAGTGTTTTCACACGTCTGTCGACGGTTGGATTCTATGGTTCCGAAGGCTTGCTCTAGGTGCAAAGAGTGTGCAACTCTCGAACCTCGGATTAACAATGTTCGGATTCTCTGTATAAATCGTACTAATTTAAGATCAGATAGTACACAGTGAACAACAAAGATAAATATCAATTATAACGACATTTATTCATTAACTAAATATAGGCATGATTGCCAATATTTACATTCACGGCTTATAGGTCAAATTTAAATAATATCAGCGGAAAAAGAACACCAAAGCGGAAGAAGCCTACTGAGTCTGCCCATAGGCACACGACAGTAAGACGTGGCCTACTCATCCTTGTCCTCACCGCAGTCGAAGTCGTCCTCTTCTGAGCAACAAAGTAAGTAAGGATAAGCACATAAAATGTACTCTGCAAGTCACACAAGAAAGTATAATATAATGATAAAGGCAATAAAGAAAAGCATATAGTTTGAGTGCAAAGCCGCATTTAAAGAAATACCTTAAATAGATTGAAAATTGTTGAATTTAATACAATAAGTAAAAACAGTATTATAAATAAAATTAATACCGTTATTGCAGGTTAATCTTCCACACTAATCTAACCATGGACATCCCATTGGATCATCTTTTCCAAAAGATCTCTTATGGATTCTATCCTTCCATAATCCTTTTAAAAACTATTTTGAAAAATAAAGTCTAACACGTGAAAACTTTACTCGACATACCTATGATCATGAGCACGGCTATCTAGGATAGTTTATACACTCTATAAAGATTTAACTTTACTCACAAGATATGATCAACTTATAATGTCTTGTTGACACACTTTTGAAGGTGTGCGACTAAGAGATCATAACAAAATCTTTACAATATAAAGCCTTCAATCTAGTTAAGCCAACACTAAGATTTCATCTCAGTAAAGAATCTATCAGACCAGAATCCCCTCTTGAGCCAAGTAAAACTTCATATGGCCTACACCACGCTCACTTTCAATCTACAACGAGATTCAGCTTGAAACCCACAAATTAGTCAATCAGGACTGTCCCATACTAACTTTGTGATAGTACAAAAAGGATTTTGTAGCAATAACTCACATACTAGTTCTTAATTTAATTTAGACTCAAAGCACATACCCCTGTAAGGTTGAGTTTACTTTGACGAGGAAGAAGGGAGCGGTGAGGTGGGGTGGGGAGTCGTAGGTATTGAAGAATGGAGACGGCTAAGTGGAACGGATTTAGAAGGGGACTTTCGAATAGATTTGTTAGTGTTTTTAAATTCCTAATTTCTGTTTTTTTATTTGAGTTTTGTCCTTAGAACATCATACTAGCTAATCGCAATAGCTAAACCAAAAAAACAAATACTAGCTAATCGCAATAAGTTGGTATGCTTGAAAGTTGTGTAGCAAGAGTATGACAGCGGATCAAACAGGCCACACATGATTACATCTTAATTCCAAACCGTACGGAACTTAAGAACCGGACGTTGTTCGATGACTTTTTTCCTAGCTCTGCAGCCATTTGACTAAGGGCGTCCGCAATGGTAATAGCTAGTACTAGCTATATAGTCAGCTGTGGAGGTGAGAGACAAAAGCAAAGACTATTTTATACTGTTGGACCCACATGCTCCTCTCTCATATTTTTGGACTACGTGAAATAGATCCTATTTGCTCGCCGCTAGTGACTACTCTCTCCTACTTTTTCTTGCCACATCGATCTAGCTAACTAAATAGCCGTGTTGGAGACGCCTAAGAACCTAGATACGTTAAGAAATTCGCGTTCGCATTTATAATCTCACACAAGCCGATGCAAGTGATCTAGGGGCCTGTTTGATTCATGACCAAAAGTTGTCTAGCCACAAGTTAGGCATGTCACAGTTTTTAGGTAGCTGTTTGGTTCACTGACGCAACTGTGGCATGCCACACTTTCTTAGCACCTGGCCCCACACGTCATAGACTCAGTTTTTTGCCAAACTTTGTCATAAGTGTAGCTTCGATTTTGTTAGTCACACTTTCTGTGGCAGCCACACATTGCCTAAGCTTAGGCATAATAAACTTAGGCACCAACCAAACAGGCCCCTAGTAGTACATAGTTTAGCGGCACAGTTTCGACGTTTCATAAGTAGGCCGGCAGCTAGCTAGTCCATTAGAACGGGACGATGCTCCACATTTCAATCTTGGAAGGTGTTGCGCCTGCGCTCCCACCACTGCATACTAGCAGCAGGACCACCCATGCCTTCACTTCCACGGAGTTAGCAAGCGGCATAGACGCAGAGTCCAATGCATGCACCGTGCCCACATGGCACGCATTACAGGCACCTTTCATATTGTTTTCTGCTTTTGTATCCTATTTGAAGATATCAGAAAACAATGTAAACATTTAGTTTTTTTAAGCAGCTTTTTTACTCCTCTTCCTTCTATCTTACTCCGGAGACAAGGCAAAGGAGTCACAGACGCACCACGCACCACACTCCTCTTACTTCAGTCTCGCATACACATCTCTCCCTCACTTTCCTCACCATTCACTCTTTCCTTCTAAAAACTACTTCTATTTATTTTCAATCAAAAACTATGGACCACAAGCAAATGCCATGGACCGCAGTCAATATGGACAATGAACAAGGCCCATGGATTCCAACTTCAAAGTTCCAAAAATGAGCATGGCGCCGGCAATGTACTCCTTTGTTGGCTAGCTTGATCAACCCCCATCCAAGCCGGCGTGCGCAGAACCCACCATAGGCGATGGACCACGCATGGCGCGCATTACACTGCACACGGCGTCCAACATGCGCCTCCCTGTTATGTCAGTGGATCCAACTCGCGATCGAGCTCGATTTCGGATTGTGGCCGCACTCCTCAGTGGACGAGCTACACGATGCAACTCGGCTTTTGCACCCGCTCTTCTTGTTGGGGCGGAGCTGGGGCAGTGGGGACTGAAATGACGTCTCTCGTGTGCCGTGACATCCAGTTCGGGCCGAGCAGCCATGACAGCCCCGCATAACTGTATCTTGAATCTTGATGCGGTTCGGCAACATTGCACGCGGTGGCGCCGATCATCTTGACACGGCCACGCTGCTGCCATGGGATTCTGCAGAGCCGAGATCAACGAACACCGAATCTCATCTTGGTGCGCTCACCCCGTAATCAACGAGGAATGGCGACGGCGGCATTTTGCCGGGGCGAGCTTTGCCGCTCGTTGAAATCCAGGGCTAGCTGGAAAAAAGCGATCGATGGGCGATGGCAACATTTTTCTCTCTCCATTGATTCGATACGGTTCATCGTTATTTTGTGTCAGCGTTGGTCCTTGACAACGCTGCGACTGCGAAACTGGCTAATGGGTGCGTGTGCTGTCATGTAGTGCGCACCATCAGTTCCCCGAAGGCCCGAACAAAAAAACGTACGCACGGACGAGACACGAGACTCACTGTGCGCACCCTTCCTTGGTGAGGAGTCAGTCTCTCATTGACCGTGTGGTCAGGTCTGCAAGCCTGCCCGTGATGCACACTGCCAACCTTGTGTCGCACGGTTTCGTTAAGCAATCGGCTCCATGCTTGTGCGTGTCGCGATCTGGAATCCCACAGGGAGCTCCAGTCGGAGGATTGTGTGGTGGGCAAGAAGAATCTTAAGGCCCAACAGGGTAGCAACCTCACACAAATTGGCTGGTTGCCGGTGTTGGCCAATCCAAATCAATAGAGCTTTGCGACGAATTGGAAAACGCCAGCTACACGCTTCCACCATACATGACACGCTCCAAAACAGGTTACACAAATACTGAACGGCTTGACAAATACAGGGAAACATTATATTCTCCCACGTTCCCACACAATTCGCACGTCCACTGGATTGCGAACGCAAACACCGATGAGAATTCACCATCACATGTGGCCTGCGGCTGAGAATAATTCGATATAGTAACAGAACAGAAGTGGTAATTTGTAGTATGGTCCTTTTTTTTTCGTTCACTTGGAAACTCAGCATTATATTCTCAACGGTCATGTTACATGAATGAATATAACAAATGTATAACACAATGAATATAACAAATGTATAACATGTTGACAGGAATTTATCTTGGTGGAAACTGAGCCCAGGGTCCATACATAATTACGGAATTACTGACTAATCGCTGCTGTGTTCCGATGCCATATCTCTCGTTCCATCAAGTGATGTGACACAAGATACGCAAGAATGTGGTCTCTCCATGGGCTCTTCTAGTTTTGTATCTTTCGGGTCTTGCAACTTCACCAAGCACTGAGGATACAACATCGGCTAGGTGCTGGAGGGAACTAATGTGCCACGCGCCTACTTATTTGCCAAAGATGAGTCCATAACACTGCATGACTTGTCCATGAACTGCAAATATTTAAGAAGAATGCCAAAATCAGCGAATAAAACATAACATGTGTGTTACTTCTGAAGCCAAGCTATAATAAGGAGGTCAAAATAAAGATTTGGTCTTCAACTAACTACCAAAAAAAGCTACCTTTCTACTGGCACAGCAGAAGCTAACTTACAACAACAACGGAAGGAACTCACTACCAACAACATTCTAAGACTGCAACAATACCGTAAAGTTCAAACTAGAATACTAGATCAGAACATTTTGAAAAAAATCTAGGCATTCCAACAACTGAAGTTACCCCATGTTCAGCTGATCAGCTCCAAGAAACCAAAGTGTGATACACAACAACCTCTAATAGTTGGAAGTGTCCTAAAGCATAGACTCAAGAAGCACTAAAAGTGTATAAACCGGCAACATGACCATTTGTTTTATCCAAATAATCATGCTCAAAAACATGAATATGGCATTGCCTCAAAGACTAGTCTCAGCATGACGCAGGATTATGGTTGACTGAACCTGCCCTGCCTGAAAGGTTTAATGGTCAGAATGTCTACAATGGTCAAACACCAGCACCTTTCTTTTGAAGATGCAGCTCAGACATTTAACACTAGATCCACCGATCCAGTATCTAGACCCCACTGAATAATCGATCAACATATCGTGCTAATTTCTTTCTTTCAATTGTTTAGAGAAAAGTTCACCAAAACATCACTCAGGCTGTCCAGCATGTATATGAAGTTATGAAATAATTCAGCAAAAGGTGGTGAACATATGAAGAAACCTAAAGGAAACCACCGGATGGTCATCAAGTCACGTTGACCTTGTAAACAACAACAGAACAGACTAAATTGAAGAACTAGCAAGGAGACTTATCCGCTAAAATACATACATGGGGTTTCTTAACCATCCTCAATAGCTGACATATATGTTTGAAGTTGAACTACATGGGCCCCAGAAAAACACCAGTGATGCAAAGCAAGTGCATGATGCAATGCCTATCAGTGTTTAAAGTGCAATTATGCGACATGCTTTGACAACTTAAACAGCATTTACAGCTAGTCTGCTACCAAGACCAAGTGACAACTACATATCCTGCTTAACTTTCTCAGGAGAGCATTGCAAACAAGTATGAAGATGGCTACACATTTGTGATGGGTCTTACTATCGCAGGCAAAAAAACGCAACCAAAATCCCTTCTGTAAGATTGCTAGGTGGTCATGTTGCTAATTAAGCTACATTAACAGAGTCTTGGATATTGATTACAGATATTTCATAACTCAAGCAAATAGCTCAGCTGTAACCAAACAATAGAAGGAAAGTCTCAAGCAGTCAGGCTGAAGTAGTACCTTCTTCATGGAATGTAATTCCCGTCCAAATGGTTCCAAGAACTTCAACTCTAGATCAAGGGGCCAAACCTACATGCAAATAACAAGATGGCTTCAATTACACATAATTTACAATATTTCATAGCAGACACATTAATTGGTTGGCATTTTCTTTCACAATAGGTGACAAACTATGTTGGCATTTTAGTTATCTAAACTGTTGGCACGGTACAGAAATAGTGAGCATGCACACTCTACAAGGTATACATGCACAAAAGCCAAGCACTAAATGTGTAAACGGAAACACTTGACAGGTTAAAAGCACAGCTCAGTGAAGGAACACCATAACGTGAAAGACAATTTATATTGTAATCTATTCACAAGTTTCGAGCAACTTTACAAATGTAGAACTTGCCAGCTAAAAGGGAAACAATGGAGAAGGTTGTGACCTGAATGATATTGAAATCACAACCAATATTCCTTCCGAACGAAAACAACAATGTATAACTGCGACATTTCCAAGCAAAATAGGTAATAAGACTGTGAGATTCTTGCCTTACTACTTCAAAGGATAACAACCTTACTACAAACAAGAGCATGAAATAAGCTGTAGCATCAAACTCATGATCAACTTACCATAAACCTATACAACATTATATGCACACAGAGAATGGTCTCAAACCATCCCCAGTGGTTTCTATAATCTGATAAATAATACAGTGCAATACGAACCATATAATACCAATCATCACCAGTAGTTATAGACTAGTTTCCGACAACAGAAGCAGCTGATCCCTAATTCCATGAATACTTCGTATAAGTAAAGTCCGGGTTTATTTCTTGTAATTTGTACGACTACGAAACAGACATAACCGACCAACACATCCTGGCCAATAGCAAGCATAGTACAAACAACAATTAATGATCAAATTAACAATCTACCGCAAGCACCGAACTATCCAACCATGACGCAGAATTGAGCGAAACTACCCAATCATGATTCATGACGCAGGATTGAGCGAAACCAACCACACGTCCACTCACAAAACAACCTTCACACCATCCAATAACTAATAGCTACATCAATCACACATGCATAACGATCGGATAACAAATATACTGCGACCAAGAGATGGATTTGAATGTACCTTGAGCCCCAGAAAGCGGAGCGGCGCCTGCTGCCCGGGCACGATGCACTCAGGCCCGGCCGCCTCCGCGACCGCCTCCATGGCCAGCCCCTCCCCTATCGGATCCGGATGCTGCAGAGCGAGCTCAGAATTAGGCCTCCCTCACTCAACCGGACCAAACCAACCCGAAATTGAGCCAAGCCTTTGCCAGGCCGGGACGTACCTTCATGACGGCGAGGGCGTAGGCGGACGAGTCGTCCTGGGAGACGCGGAGGACGGGGGCGTGGTGGATGCGCGGGACGGGGCGGATTCCGGCGGCGCCGGTGGCCGCGGCTCGCCAGGGCGCGTCGTCACCGGCGAGGTGCGGCCGCTTGGTGGCGGCGGGGGAGACGGACGAGGCTGCGGCGGTGGTGGAAGCGGCGGGGAGGGCGGCGGGTGAGGTGGTGGTGAGGGACGCCATCGGGAGGAAGCGGGGGCTTCCGGGCCGGAGGGGGTGCGTGATGGCTCGCCGCTCGCGTGTGGGGAGGGGAGGCGAGGGAGCGCAAGGGGAAAGGGATCTTTTTCATTTATGGAGGAACGTGGGGTTGGGTGGGTAACGCGGGTTAGCCGGCCCGAGCCGACGCGGCGCGTGTGGTTCTGGGAAGGGAGCGGGATGGTGCGTAGCGCCGTCGGGTCCACGACGTGGGTTGTGTTGGGAACTCGGGGAGCCGTTTCGTGGAAGAGTTCGAGTTGGCTTGGGCGGCTGGTGATGGATGATCTGTCAAGGTGTTTTCTTAATACAGAAAGAATGGTCAAAGTATAGATGCGGTTTGATTTAGATCTTATTTATATTGATTTTTATAAACTGTTTTTAATGATAAATAAATTTTTTATAGTAGTCGATTGTAGTATACACTATAGTGATTTTATTTATATCGGCTAAAATATTATATGAGTGTTTTTACTTTATAAAATGCTATTATTTATAAGTTAAAGTCAAAAGTTAATATAAATGGACATTTAATCCGAAAGAATATGGTAGTTCAAGTTTTGCCTATAGTAGTACATTTTTTTAAGAGAGAACGTGCCTGAAAGGGCATCCACAATGTGACCCCTTTTCTTCTCTAAGGGTCTGTTTGGTTTGGGGTATATCCCGGGATGGGAGGGGGCCAACCCATTTTTTGTAGTGTTTGGTTGTAGGATTTGGTGGGGTGGGTTGGACCCAAGAGAGAATATTCCGCTGAAATGTGGGTTGAGATGGTCCGCTGAAATCGAGCGAACCGTGCCAACCCACTTTCCTTCAGCAGCGTCAATGGATTCACGGGCGCGCGCAGTGAGATTATCTCCTCAACCCTAATCCCCATTCCCGCCGCCCGCCATTCTCCCCATCTCCCGCGCGCTGGCTCGCCTTCTCCCCATCTCCCGCGCCGCTCGCTCTTCTCCTCCACGCGCGCGCGGCGGCCGGCCGGGTGTGTGCGCGTCTCCCCGCCGCTCCTCACGCCGTCGGTGCTCGGTCGCCGTGCTCGTGGTTCGCGGGTCTCCGCTCCGGTGCGCTTTCGGTCGCCGTGCTCGGTCGTCCTCTCCGGCCTCTCTCGCCCGGCGTCCTCCCGCCATCCTCTCCACTGCCGGCCTCCTCTCCTCCAAGCGGATCTGCTGTGCACTTCTCCTTGCAAGGTATTGACTCGTGACCTCTACTCCAGTATTTTTGTGTGATATTTTAGTTGACATATGTGTTGATTTGTTGTGATAAATACTTGTGATGTGTGAGTTAGCATGTATTGAATTTTTGTTGATTAACTGCATCTTGTTTTCCCAATTTGTGAAACCATTCCCAATATATAGATGTTCTCTCTATTTATTTTTGTTCTATTGTTGATCTGTAGATGGAAAAGAGGATCAAGATTTTAATTTTTTGGCATTGCACAAATTTTGTTGTCAATGATGGCCATGATTATTGAGTCTAGAAAAAGAAAAAGGTGTGTAAGGAGAGAAGGTATTAGTTATGGACCACTAGATGAAAGGGATAGGACAAGAATTGAGTACCTCAACAAAAAAAATTTGGAAGGATGATACAACATGTATCAACATGCTTAGACTTACTAGAGCTAGTTTTTTCGGGTTTTGTAACATTTTTAGGGACCGTGGATTGCTTCAAGATACCATCCATGTGTGTGTGGAACAACAAGTGGCTATGTTTCTAAATACGGTTGGACATAATCTTAGGAATAGGTTAGTTGGAATTAATTTTGATAGATCAGGAGAAACAGTGAGCCGATATTTCAATATAGTACTATGTGCTGTTGGTGAGCTACGAGATGAACTAATTAAGCAATCTTCATTGGACACCCCAACCAAAATAGCAAGGAATCATCGATGGGATCCTTACTTTAAGGTGTGAGGTTCTTCCTATTATTTTCATATTTGTTTCTATGTGACATGTATGTTGCCTAATCTGCCATCCATGTTGTTGAATATAAAATAGGATTGTATCGGTGCTATCGATGGTACACATGTAAGAGCCTTCGTTCCTAGGAACATGGAGCATGCCTTTCGTGGTAGAAAGTCATATCCCACTCAAAATGTAATGGCGGCTGTAGATTTTGACCTAAGGTTTACCTATGTGTTGGCTGGTTGGGAGGGGATAGCACATGATGCTCTAGTCTTACGAGATGCATTAGAGCGTGAAAATAACCTTCATGTTCCACAAGGTAATAGATTAATTTAGCTATCCATTTTCTGCATGCCAATTGTTAATATGCCAAAAAGTGACATACTTGTCCTTTGTGCATCATATGTTAGGAAAATTCTATCTAGTTGATACTAGATATGGAGCGAAACCAGGATTTTTGCCTCCTTTTCATGCTGTCCGGTACCACTTGAACGAATGGGGAAATAATCCAGTGGAAAATGAGAAGGAGTTGTTCAACCTTAGGCACTCCTCTCTTCGTATCACAGTAGAGCGTGCATTTGGGTCACTAAAGAGGAGGTTTAAAATTCTTGATAATGTCACTCCATTTTTTCCTTTTCAGACTCAAGTAGATATTGTTGTAGCTTGCTGCATTACTCATGATTGGGTCATACAAGATGGGATTGATGAACTAATTATACCGAGTCTAATTGTCCAACTCAAAACTATTCAACAACATCAAGTGGGCAAGCAAGTGAGCATGCTTTTATGGTTAATTTGAGGCAAGAAATTGCTAATGCGATGTGGGCAGACCGACAAAACAACCATGTAAACTAGTATGTATTTGAGTTGTATGAACAATTATGTATTTGAGTTGTATGGGCTACTATATGTATTGTAATGTTGCTGAAAATTCATTTGTAAGGACATGTGAATTTCATTTGTATGGACAAATCTATGTATTACTAGCTTGCTGAAATTTCATTTGTAAGGACAAGTTCTTTGCTGAAATGTATGTGTTAAGATTTATATCTTGCTGAAATTAATTTATTTGGATAAGTTGTTTGCTGAAATGTATGTGTTGAGATACATGTCTTGGGGAAATGTATTTGTATAATTTTTTTCCTAGGTACACCATGGATTTGGGGAAACAAATTGAGGGACTTTGTGCAACAAGTGGGCATGCCTCATGGACATCAGCTATGTCTTCATTCATGCTATCTCACCTAGCCAATTTGGTGGCTAGTGGCACTAGGGCATCATCTGGATTCAAGAAGGTCCATCTTTCTGCATGTGCTAGAGCTATGAATGAGAAGTTCAATACTAGGTGATCTTGAGCAGATCAAAAATCATTCAAAAACTTGGCAAAAAGGTATTCAAAAATACTTAGACTTAGAAGATTGAGTCTTCTTGGTTGGGATGAAGAAAATTTCATTATTACTCTTGATCTTTGAACACTACAATAGCTATATTCAGGTATTCATGTCACAAGTGTTCAATTTTGATAATTGCTCTTCTATTGTGAAAATTGCATATGTTCATTTTGCCTTTACACTTGTGTACTATTGTAGGATCATAAAGCTGATGCTGAGTTTTTTTAACAAACCCCTTGAACACTATGATGAGATGGTTACCATATATGGAAATAGCATGGCTATCGGAAACTTTGCTAAGGACTCAAGTTCAGCTCTAGGGACAGAAGATGGTGACAATGAAACACAAGATGGCAACGAAAATAGTACAAACAATGGTCATGATGTTGTTGGAGATGATAATGGGGCATCATCTGCAAGTAAGCCCAAGAAAGCTAGGACAAGTGCAAGTGATGAAGATGGGGGACTCATTGCTGCATTCACCTCTGGTTGTGATAAACTTGCCAATGCTATTGTCAAGGCCGGTGCTTCAAATAGTAATGATGTGCCATAAGATTTGTTTGATAACTTGAATAACCTTCCAGGTTTTGAAGAGGCTCATGTTTCCTTCTACTATGCTTATTTGGTGGCTAACCCACACATTGCTAAAGCTTTCAACAATTTGCCATTCAACCATAAGATCAACTGGTTTGCAATGTTTGTTAGTGAGAAGTTTCCTGCACCATAAGCTTGAGTTGTATTAGTGGTTATGTCTTTTGCTTGTACCACATGGAACTATTAATTGTGGTCTAATTACTACTAGTTAACATGTATGGGCTGTGTAGGACTTTTGTCTGTACCACATATACAAGGAATTGTGGTCTAATTATGTATGGGCTGAGTAGTACTTTTGTGTGTACCACTAGACAATGAATTGTGATCTAATTACGTATGAGTTGACACTGCTACAGACAGCCCTATCACAGACGGTTCGGAACCGTCATCACAGACGGTTCTTGAACCGTCAGTGTTTAGGTGTCAGTGATAGTTGGTGGTTATCACAGACGGTTCCCGAGCCGTCTGTGATAACTCACATTACAGACGATCTTTATTACTAACCGTCTGTGATAGGCGAGTATCACAGACGGTTGTTTATAAAAAAACCGTCTGTGATAGTCTCGTATCACATACGGTTCCAACCACAAACGGTCTGTGAAAATGATATATCACAGATGGTTCGTATTAATAACCGTCTATGAATTATCACCGACGGTTATTAATATTAACCGTCTGTAATACAAACAATATCACAGACGGTTCAAATTAATAACCGTATGTGATTGTTGCCTATCATAGACGGTTCGCATAAATAACCATCTGTAATAGTCTAACATTATCACAGACGGTTCTTAACACGAACCGTCTGTGATGTCCATAATATCACAGACGGTTCAAAATATTAACCGTCTGTGATTTATGTGTATCACAGACAGTTTGTATATAGAACTGTCTGTGATAGTCCTTCACAGACGGTTTACACTACAAACCATCTGTGATTCATTTGGGTGGAAAGATGCACATCCGAGGCCTGCTGCTGTGTCTTGAGGAATGCCAAGAGTTGTTTTTTTGTATATAGAACTGTCTGTGATAGTCCTTCACAGACGGTTTACACTACAAACCGTGTGTGATTCATTTGGGTGGAAAGATGCACATCCGAGGCCTGCTGCTGTGTCTTGAGGAATGCCAAGAGCTGGTTAAAAAACCAGCTCTTGGCATTCCTCAAGACACAGTAGCAGGCCTCGGATGTGCATCTTTCCACCCAAATACAGACGCAAGCACAGCAACACATTCAGATTATCAAATTGATTGTCCACATCCACAACATTCTCCACTCCAACAATCCTTCTTTTTCCCGCAAAATTCAAGGCAATTTTATTACTAAAGTGCAAAAAAAAGACATTCCCAGATAACTGATTCATCGCTACTGGCGTACGTGATCCAGAGACCAAAGATGAAGAAAAGATGTGGGAAGAAGCAGATGAATAGTCGCTCACCGAAGAAGTCGGCTATGTCGGCTGCTCACCGAAGAATCTGGGAATGTCTTTTTTTGAATTTTTGTAATAAAATTGCCTTGAATTTTGCAGGAAAAAGAAGGATTGTCGGAGTGGACATCACATCTCAGTAGTAGTCGACATCGTCGAGGAACATGCAAATACAGAGGCAAGCACGACAACACATTTAGATCTATTACAGGAGAACAAGCTAGTGAACTCTTCATGGAACACACTTACCACACTTACAGCCATATATGCTCACAGTGGATGAACTCACGCGTGACTAGCACTGGTGGAAAGGTAGATGGGGCGTTATTTATAAGGGCGGCGAGAGGAGGAGCTGCCGCCGCCATTCGATGTGGAGAGAATGGGCGGGTGAGATCGAAATCACGGGTATCGCCAATTATTGGTGACACGTGTTATCACACGCCAATTATTGGTGATATGTGATTATCACAGAGCGGTTATTAACGCGAACCGTGTGTGATAATAAAGTTCCTGACGGTTCTTAATACGAACCGCAGCGATGTTTCGATTATCACGAGCGGTTCTTAATAGAGCCGTCTATGATGTTCGATTATCTCGGGCGGTTCGTATGAATAACGATGCGTGATATTAATATCGACGAGCGATGCGTGATATTAATATCGAATATGAATGGTTTGTGATATTAATAGCGAGATGGTTTGAAATACGAAGCGTCTGCGTTAATGCTTAAATATGCGCGCCTAATCCTGCTCTTCTACACACTATGCTCTCCCGATCATAATAGCGAGAGATGGTTTGAAATCTGGCGTCTGCGTTAATGCTTATATATGCGCGCCTAATCCTTCTACACACTATGCTCTCCCGATCATCTTCTTCATCACCGATTTCTCAATAATGACATCTAAAATTCTTTTGATCTCCTTCCTCTCATCTATCCATCATGAGTTGTTGGACGCAACCTTACAGCGGCCAAAATTTACGTCCCGAGCGGCTCCTCGCTCACGCCCTGCTCTCCTTCCTCGACTCGCTTCCATCCGTCAGTGGACCTCATCATCCGCCGTCGACGGAGGTGTCTCATTGCCACTCGGGATAGGAAACCGCCTCGGCCTCGTTCTTCTCTACAATGTGCGCAGCGGAGGAAGATCTTGTGGCGATCTGGACACACTTGGATAAACTTGCCGATCAAGCGAGAATGGGCGATAATGCGAGCGCATCTTGACATCCTGTTTCAGATTATGGAACATGCTAATGATCATTTGCCCATACTTGAGGAGGAAGTCGAGAAGGCAAGGACAATCTTGACGGCATTCGAGAACACAGCGGTGATCCTCCAACTCCGGAAGTCGATGAAGAAGCATATGAAGCCCGTAAGATTCAAATCGGGAATGTCTTTTTTGAACTTTTGTAATAAAATTACCTTGAATTTGACTCGTCTCTATAGATTCTATAGTTTAAACTATACCACGAGGCGGTTCATATTACTAACCGTGCAGCGAACTTTCTGACAGTTGCAATACGAACCGTGCGTGATCTCTAAATTATCACGCAGCGGTTCGATTAATAACCGTCGTGATATTTTCCTGACGATTATTAACGGCAAATGCGTGATAATTTTAGACATCACAGACGGTTCGTGTTAATAACCGTCTGTGAACTTTCACAGACGGTTAGTAAAACGAACCATCTGTGATGTCTCATTTATCACAGACCGTTCGTGTTAATAACTGTCTGTGAAAATAACACCGACGATTGCCAGTATAAACCGTCTATGACAGTTTAATCACATACGGTTCCGTATGAACCGTCTGTGATGTAGCCGTCCAGTATAGCCTCTTCTGTAGTAGTGTGAAGAGTACTGTTGTGTGTACCACTAGACAATGAATTGTGGTTTAGCCATATGTAAGGTTTAATATTGCAATTACTACTGAAAATTGCAAATGAGCATATTTAGATATGTCTTATACTTGTGCATATGAAAATTGAGTTGGTAAAGAGGTAATCCTACCAAATTCATGGGAAGGTGAGTATATGCAGCTATTCCACTCCATTCCTTGATCCAAACAAGAGGTGGAATCACTAGATCCTATTCTATCTCTCTATCCAAACAAAAAATAGGGACCAACTCATCCTTGCGACCAAATAAAAAGTAGGATTATCCCATCTCACATATTTAAGATGGAGCTATCATATCCCATCAAGTCCCCAATCCAAACACTACCTAAGAGATGGGCTTGGGGAGTGCTTCCAACATTATGAGCAAAAGCAATTCTTTCTTAGCGTTGTCTGTAAGCAGTGTATTGAGGCCGCCTCCAATAAAAAAAAATACTTTGACCCTACCTGTAAGTTGGGCTGGAGTAGAGATTGAGATGGATATCAGTTGAAGTAGGATTTTTTTAATTATAGTTGTGGACTCTTATCTTTAAAATACTTGTAGTCTCTGTACACGTGCTAAATTTAGAGGGTGCACGTGGATGTAGCTTTGAGGCTACACAAATCTGAAGACACTAAAGATGTCCCAGTTTTTTCAAGAAAACATAGGGGATATGAGTATCTTCCTACGAGAGAGTGGGTTTCATAATGGCTGGGTTCGAGACAGCTGTAGCTTTAGCTTTTTATGTTTTTAATAGTAACTAGTTTTAAATAATATTTTTTAAAAATGAAGTCTATGATCAATTGTAGTATATACTATACCGACTTTAGCTATCGAATAAAATGGTATGTGACTATTTTTCTCTTCGTAATCTCTCTTGTGAATAAGCATAATTCAAAATTTTAAGTTATAAATCACAGTCTAAAAGAACTCATCTATTATGTAACTTGTTTCTATGGATGTCAAATCTAACCGTGTAAAATAAATGTGATTAACTCGTGTTGGGCTAATTGGTCTCGTTTTTAACCTTGAAGTTAAGATGTGTGACTGGAGCCATACTTGTGAAAATAATATCAATTTCGTATCAGAAAGCTCGATTTCCATAGTTCCTTCCTAGCTTGGAAATTTGGACACTATTGGACCCCTGTGTATCAAGAATTCCATTTTGGCCCCTTTGCAAAAATTCCAAAAGCGACCCTCTCCTCCGCGGGATCGCCACACGCCGCCACTGTCCCGGCCGTGCGGTACCCGATCGACGACCCGCCGCGATCGCGCCACCGATCCGCCCCGACCGCGCGACCCCGCCCCGCCCGCCCGGCCGCGCGTTAGCCGGCCGCCGCCAGCGCGCCCGCCCTGGCGACCGCATGATTGCCCCGCCGAGCGCGCGCTTGGCCGGACGGCCGCGCGTCGCCTGGCGATCAGCGTGAATGCCCCGCCGAGCGCGTTTTGCTCTGCCGACCGCGCGAATCAAAGGCGGGCCGCACGCGTCGTCACCGCGCCAAAGCAGAAATTTCGTGAGCTGCTCTCTTTTTGACCTCTACGTGAACACGTGTGCAGAGGAGCTTTGCATGGCCCCTCTTCGTATTCTCATTCAGCAGACCTTAAAGAGGTGAATAGCGGCGCAAGGAGGCTCATTTGCGGTTTGCGGTGGAGTTGAAGTGAAGACAGAGCGAGAGAGCGAGTGAAGGGAGGGAAAAAGAGAGTGGAAACTCAGATTTTGAGTTGGTTTTGTTTGGAATCAACGGATTTTGCAAATACAAAAGTTGTAAATCGTCTCATGAGCTTCAAGAAGAGGTAATTTTGCCCCGTGCAAGTAATTTTCTGCGAATGTCATTAGCCCGTAATTAGCAAAACCATGTATCATTAATGTTGTAATAAGCCAATCTTTGGTACGGTGTGTATGTGTACGTAAACATGAGGTCATATTTTTGTTGTAGTGTAAATAATTTCGTATTTTTGTTGAAGTTACGTATTGTAATGTAGTGAGATTTTGTTGAACATTTGTGCTTACATGTGTAGTTGTTGAAGATGTAAATATTTATATTAGAGCATTTGTAGGTGATAGCAATGATTAGATTATGAACAATTTGTATAATTAGTAGGCTTAGTGAATGACCGTAGTATGAAGGTATAGGAAAATCAAAATACACGGAAATTAGTACGAAGAGTATTGTAAAATGAAATAAACTTAGGGCATGAAATTACAAAGTAGAATTTTTGATTTATGTATAATTTAAGTGAAAGCGCATTAAGTGAAATATAGAAAAAGAATGGAAGAAAACTATGTAATAGGAATTTGGCATTAATCGATTTATAAGAAAAATAGTTAGAAATAAACTTTAGATTTACACATACAAAACATATACTAGTAATGTTAGGTACTAAAATGGGTAGGTCTTATTAATGTAATGGGAAATTAAATTTGGCATGTCTGTCTACTAAAATGGTTGATTATGCACTTATGATAGGTGCGCAATGGTGGCATTGAACAATTGATGGTGTTTTATGGGAGTGGTCTCATGCGTGATGGGCGTATGGGGCGGACTGTCAAATTGCGAGCGGATCGTGATCCGCACCCGATCCGAGCGCCATGAGCTTGTCCGAGCTACGGAGGTGTGTCCGTTCAGCGTTCGATCGGAGACCGCAAGGAAGAGTTACGGATCGAGCGGTCTATGCCTCAATGGTGGATGATGGAAGGGGAGCATATGGCAACCCGAAGGTGACCAATGACGCCTCATGGGCGAACTACATGGAGGTCGTGTGCAACCACGATCTCGCGATATATGGGAGGCCAATGGTGTATGTCGAGTTCGTGGAGAGGGCGTAATCATCACCATGGTTGGTTCGAGATGCGGCATTGGTGGAGATGTAGTGGCCGGCGGTCATGAAGACGCTTGCGGGAGAACATGTGGGTGATGAAGACAATACGAGGCGTGCGGAGAATTTCCAGCCCAACGAAGGTGTGCACGAGGTGGTGGGCCGCCGTATTGGCTTGTCATGAGTATCGGGGACCGGGTGGAAGAAGAGGATAGCGAGGAGGAGGAGGAGGTGAAACGAGCGATTACGGAGAGGACGAGGATGGCGAAGGTGCAAGCTGGAGGGTGGTAGGTCGTGTTATTACGACGGACGGTGCATATGTGTCGCCGGATCGACGACATCGCAGCGGCGACTCAGTTACGCCACGAGCGGAGGAGGGAGAATGGGGTTCATGAGGGCGCACTCTTCTCGGGCGGTGCTTCCGTACATAGAGTGCCGTCAGCGAGTTATTGCTAGACATGCCGTCAACATAAGCCGGGCGTATCGGGTCCACAAGTCAAGCGGACACGCACGTTGTGAAGTGTGTGGACGGGTCATGTGGTGGCAAAGTCCGTGCACAACAGTACAAGGCGCTGGCACGGAGTTCGGATAACGGTGCTGCAAGATCACGATTGCGAGCTTGCGGGGCAAGATATAGACACCGCAACATGACATCACGTTATGTTGCGGAGGTGGTCACGCACCTCGCCCGGCGGATGTGTCAATTACCGAAGGTTCGATGGCGGCGATGCAGAGCGAGGCAGACGGCTACGGTGAGCTACAAGAAGGTGTGGCGCGGCGAAAGGTCTTTGCATGACGCTATGTATGGGACGCACGAGGAGGCGCACGACTGGTCCCAAGAATGCTGAATCAAATTGCACAATCAAACCTGCACTTACATAAGCAGGCGGGAGAGGGTCCATCCTACGAGGGCCCGCGGCTGTTTCATTTGACAGAGTGTTACGGGCCTTCCATCAGCGATACAAGGGTTGGTGGTGCCGCCCGGTGCTAACCGTAGATGGGACGTTCCTATCCGGCAAGTACAAGGCACGATCCTTACGCGATTGCGGCCGATGCAAATGACGCATTACTCGATGGCATTTGCAATTGTGGAGAGCGAGAATACTGAGATAGTGGCTTTGGTTTCTTTGCAATTTGAAGAATGCAGAGTGCAAGACAGAGCCGAAGTGTGCCTTATCTCGACCGCAATGCGGAGCTTGATGTGCGTTGCGAACGTTCTGAGATGGGACGCAGCCCCGTCCGTGGTGATGTGAAGAATCACGGTGCATGAGGCATATTGCGCGAACTTCCACGAAGGTTCCGTAGCAAGGACCTCATGAAGATGTTCAAGAAGCTATGCATGCGAACGAAGCGGAAGTTCGACGCCTTGCGAGGCAAATGGATCGAGAGGCTGAAGCATGTGCATGCAAAGCGGTTAGGCCGTGGAGGGGCTCCACAGAGAGTCGGGTATTCTCACAATGGGTTCACCAATGCACGACTTGGAAATGTGGTCTTTGTTGCACGACACCGGTGGGCGAGGTATGGGATCATGACAACCAACATGTCCGAGGTTTACAATGGTGTATTGAAGGCGTCGAGATCCTCGCCGATCACGGCAATTGTGGCCGAGACAGGAACCGCCGTCGGGTACTTTGTGAATAGAGCCGGATGGCGCGAAGCACGTTGAGGAAAACAAGCAATACTACGAGGTCATGCAGGCCTTCATGGACGGGAAGATGGAGAAGGCTCGAACCCACAATGCTCGGCCCATTGATGGCTTAAGGAGGAAGTTTGAGGTCCGCCAAGGCGAAGTATGTCATGGGTCAAATTAGAGGGGAGCGCAAGCGGTATGCACGATTGGTGATGAAGCATCTTGCGGTGCAACAAGCCCCCGCCGCACAAGCCATGCTCCCATGTGTACGCGGCATGCGTTTGTATGGAACCAAAGTCGACACAAGACATCTCCAAGTACTACGACATGCAAAGACTTGTATGCAACTTTGGAGTGCGAGTTCCATTCCTACGAGGTAGACATGCACTACAGGAATTATGGCGGGAGATAAAGTGGGTGCCCAACGATGCATCAAGCATGTCGGGCGTGGAAGACGACAGCCGCCGCATCCGCAACGACATGGATGAGAGCAGCCGAGGGGATCGTGTTCGGCGCCGAAGTGTAGGCTATGCAAGACCTTTGGCCACTCCCTCGATCCTGCCCAAACAGCCGGCATCAAGCAACGCCCGTAGTACCAACCACAATCCATATGTAATGTATTATTCAGAGGTGTACGCTAATTGTTGGCTCGATGGTGTAGCTATGTATTGCACATTAGCATGTTATGTATATTTTCGCACATTCCATATGTTTCCTTGTCGTGTGGGTCATATTCGTGTGCACATTTTACGTATGTTTTTGTACATTACTTGTTGTGAGTTATGTTGTTATTTGTTGCACATTTTGTTGTAATGTACACTAACTTGTTATCCTTGTTTGGCGAGACATGGCGTCGATTTGCTAGAGCCCCGTTGGGACGAGCACCACCGATGCCATGTGTGGTTGTCGGCACCCGCACGAGGCCTCCTTGCCAAATCCTTAGGGGCCGAGAGAAGCGGCGTCGACCCTCGGTACATCCCACTACTACGGACACCGTGCTGCGCCCATTGCCCGCATGTTGGATCTACCGCATGGGTTCCGATGACGATGCGCCATCGTTGTCACTCGTTGATCGATGGAGGCCGAGACTCACACCTTCCACTTCCGGTGGGGAGATGACGGTTCGCCGCAGACGCCACGATGATTCTGGTCTACCCCTCCGTAGTGCCGCTTTGGTGCCACCCCGGCGGCAGATTGGAAGGTCCGTCTGGTCACCGGTTCGGCCATGCGATCCGAGACAACGCAGCCGGGTGCCACATGGATGGCCGCCGCTTCATGACTGGCCCCGAGGACTTGAGATGAGGTCGCGGTGCGGACGCACCGTTGCATACCGCTATATCTGTTCGGCACGTCTTGTTCCCTAGCACGACCGGAGACTCCGTGCGGCCTAGCTACATACCGCTAGCGAGTCCTTGGCGGATGGTCGGCCCGGTCGCGAGCCACGTGATAGCCGGGATCGGCGGTCCTAGCTCCACATACCGAGGCTTGTGTGACGCTCGCGCGCCGCACCGCGCCACGAGCCGATCCTAGCCGCCGCTACCTTCTCCTTGATTGTGGTCATGGGAACACTTCCCGCTAGCGAGCTCGACTTTGCTCGTCGTGTGCACCCCTATGACCTCGTCCGCAGATTGTATGGTGGTGACGACCCGCTGATGGGCCCACAATGGGTACACGTTGGGCGCATGGTCGGTTGAGGTGGGCGAGAGACCGAGAGCGTGCGTACCGGATTTTCACCGAGGTTGGCGTCGGCGTTTGGCGGCGTAGGCGGTGGCCATGGTCTCCGCGATTAATTGCGAACACGGCCCCACGGGTTGTCATACCAAGGCGGCGAGATCGAGGTACTTGGTGACGACACGCCACTTGGTGTTCGCGCCTTTGCGTCGAGCGTCTGCCCTACACCGAGTCATGAGACATTCGGGTTGTACCAAGATGTCCTCCCATGGCAGACGCCCTCTTGCGGAGGAGTTGCCCGTATGTCAAGACACCCCAAATTTAATTATCTGCATTATCGCCAATGTCGATGCATCGATTGTGTAATGTTTCAATGGACTTGCAGCAATCGAGGAGAGGAGAGCGACCAAGATCGGAGAGCCACACAGCGGACGTGGACGGACATGTGGTCCGACCATGCGCATACGATGGTTGTGGATGAGACACGCCGCGACCACTCGAGGACCCCGCGCCGTCTGTGGCGTACCTTGATCGCACGCTGACGCACCAGCACGGAGGCTTACTACGGGAGCCCCACAGCCTTCACCTCATCGTCATTCACTGGCGGCTATACAGAAGGTCGCATCGTCATCTAGCGCACGGTCGATTTCGGCGTGATGCGAAAGTCGTGTCATTACGCAATGCAGGATTACATTTGAACCGATGCTTGTTTCATCTGCAGTGGACCGGATACATCGTATCGACATCGAGGCTAATGAGGCTATACGACATAGGAAGTCCAATACCGAATCTCGGTGGGTAAGCTATATCGCGCAGCATCGCGAAATGGCAAGGGTACGATACGGGCTTGAGTTGTGGTCGCCGAGATGACGTTGTTGCTACACGCGGTGGCGGACGTGGGCGAGGACCACCACCTCCCTCCGCGCCTCCGTCAACACCAGATCAGCACGGCCATCCTCGGCCTCCACGCCGCCCGGGCGGTTCGACAATTGGCAACTATTTGTTTGTGCATCGAGTGGCATTTATGTCTAACCACATCTTCGTCTTGCAGCAATTGCGCCAGATAGCACGCCGCTACGAGGGCGGCGTCATCACGGAGGTCGACATCGCCGCCACGAACGCAGAGGCCGCCCGAGAGTCGGCAAAGCTACGGCCGCTCGGCCCCACGCGCGCCGCCCGCGGTTCGACAATTCGCAACTATTTGTTCCTGCACTCATTTACCATTTATGTCACGCACATGTTCGACTTGCAGCAATTGCAACAGATAGCACGCGACTACGGAGGGCGACGTCATCACGAGGTCGTCATCGCCGCACGAACGTGAGGGGTGTCCGAGAGTCGGCCAAGCTACGGCCGCGGCCTCCACGCCACACATAGGCTTGCGGGTTCATCGAATGGGTGGATCGGTGTCGCCGACATGGCCACATAACCAGCGGTGGAGGTGGAAAACAAAGGACAATACTTTGTCAAGATGACTCGAGCTCGCGAGGTGGAGCAGCAGTGCGGCGTGAGCAAGAGCGCCGCGTGAGGGTGGACCAAATCCGTCTCGAAGGGCAAGGAGGATGAGCGCAAAGGAGGCGGGAGCAGCTAAGTCTGCGTGAAGCGACCATCAAGCGTCAAGAGGAAGAGCTTCAAGCTCTGGAGGCAGCTCTCAAGTCCAAGAATGACGGGAAAAAGGATGCACTGAGCCATCTTCAAGGCGCGATAAAAGGGCAAACAACCACGCTACACCCAGTAGACAAAATGTTACGGCGGTTGGGTGGGTTAGTCGCATATCATGCTATATGTTATGCATGTAATAAAATTGTACGTGACATGTTATGAAGTTTATTTCTATTCACATAAGGTTATTATCTCGTGTGTTCGCATTGAATGATTGGATAGCAAGTCATTTAACAATATTAACATACTCTTGGTAGCAACACGAACAACTCATACATTTCACGTACATGACATGTAGCAAGTAGTACAACCACCAACACACCAACGAACACAAGAACTAAAATACAACACAACCGTACATAAAACATTATCAAAAGAGCTTGACGACAAGATAGCATAAAACATTGCGAACATACACGAGGATAACCTCGGCACTACAACTTGAGGATAACAATAAACACAAGAAACAAAATAGCACACAACATTAAATTTATCTTCCACTCTAGTGCAGCCAAACGATGTCGCATCCCGACGGGTCGCAACCCCCACGACAACTCTCTCACGGCGAACATCGTCATTCCTATTTCCCATTTCATCCTCCCACACGAGAATCGGCAACCACCATGAGCTTCTGCGATTCCATGACAAGAAGATTTTTAAACATACCACCACGATTTGAATGAACCCAAACAATATGACTCACCGAGTGATTGGGGCACTTGTAGTAGTGTCGCCGGGATTCTTGGCCGTCTGTGATGTCCTACGTCTAACCACCAAGTTGCAATTTGGGCACATCACCGTGGTGCCCATGAAGACGTCTTTGGTGACTCATTGCCTAGTCTTGGGGAGTGAGCACGAAATAAAACTACAGATTGTGAACAACTTACTCGGGAGGTGACTGATAACATGGCCGGGAGTATGTGAGGATGGCTCCGTTTATAGGTGTGTGGGGGTAGCCTCACGCACAAAGACCACAGACAACACAAATCTTGACCCCACACCATGCTCGGTGAGGAGACAAAACATGCCGGCTTTGCTCGGTGACATGACAAAAGAGGTCGACTTTGCTCGGTGACATGACAAAAGAGGTCACTTTGCTCGCTGACTAGACAAAACAAGTCGACTTTGCTCGGTGACTAGACAAAGCGGGCTCTTTGTTGAGCTACCGCCACCGAGTCGCTTGATGACTATGCCTAGGCCATTCGACATATACATATTAGGTGATACTTTAACTTGGCGTAATGACGTGTGGTACAATTTTCTACGTACACGTAAGAGAGTGAATGCACAAATTCTGCGAGTCTTTAGGGAGGAGCCTATCTCATCAAATGCATACAGGACGGATGTACCTAATATTGACAATGAAATAAATTTTAATATTGGATCAAATAACACCTCTTACCGAATGAGGCCATCATCTTGGTTCCCCGTGGCTTGAATAAGGAGAACATCATTTCTAGCTTGGGTGGTGGGTGTGCACTGATGCTCAGATTTAGAGATAAGAGGCCATTGGCGAGAGCTAAACACCTAAACAATGCCAAAAGGCATGAGTATAGCCAATTCGTGATTACTAAAGAGAGCATTGTCCTCGGTGGGATGCAAAAGATGCGACTTTGGGCGGTGACATTACTAAAGAGAGCATTTGTCCTCGGTCAAATGACAAAAAGAGTCCGGCTTTGCTCGGTGAGATGACAAAACATGGCACTGTGCTCGAGAGACATGACAAAGCGGGCGGCTTTGCTCGGTGAGATGACAACACATGCCGACTTTGCGTGATGACATGATAAAGCGAGGCGGCTTTCACCGAGAGACATGACAAAACGAGGCGGCTTTGCTCGGTGAGATGACAACGGATGCCGGCTTTGCGCAGATGACATGATAAAACGGGCAGCTTTGCTCGGTGGGATGACAAAAGATGCCACTTTGGGCAGGGCGGTACTAAAGAGGGCGGTGTGCTCGGTGACATGACAACAAGAGGTCACTTTGCTCGGTGGGATGACAAAAGATGCCGGCTTTGGCGGTGCCATAACTCTCATCTTTACTCACACGCTACGACCACGCGGACCAACTTTACACGCACGAGTAGAGACAAAGCGGCCCCTATAAATTGGTATGCATTCCATTTCCAGAGAACATTGCACATCCAAACCCCATACTCCATCGCGCTTCCCTCACCCAACCGGGATGGACAAAGGCAAGAAGAAGCAATGGGACAAGATGGTGAAGGATTGGGAGGAGACCCGTGACATAGCACGGTCACCGCAGCCGCGATGCCGCGCGATGAGAAAATAAGGGCGATACAGCCCGGTAGAACAAGCCCATCGTGCTACGATGAAAGGTCCCCAGGCGCGCAGAGCAACAACCCCATCCCGACGCCCCCACCGAGCGTTCGCCACAACTACCACACGAGGGGGACACCTCCTTTGTTGGTGCGGGGCGTGTGCAAGTTCTTCAAGTCTAAGCACCGCATCGGTCTAGGTATGCGATGCGGGGTTGCGCAAACTACTCCAATGACTACCCCAACCGCCGCTTTGACACCGCAACCTATCGGCGTGTGCGACCACATGCACCATTTTCCCTACCTTTTCTCCTTCACAACACGCACTAACAATATCTCTTTTATTTACGGTCTCGGAGCCCCTATGTGCCTACCGCAAATGGATCGATCTTGAGATCCACCACGAGGACCAATGGACCCTCGACTTCGAGGAGTGGAATGTCACAAAGAGAAGGAGTTCTTTGGAGGAGGAGCGCAAGCACGAGCACACCTGCGTGATACAGGCGCGAGACGCAAGCTCATCTTGAAGCGTGCACGCGTAGGAGGCGGGAGGCTCGCGAGATGGAGCGAGAGAAAGAGGGAAATTGCGGCTAAGGCAAAAGAGGCGCGGAGGAGTTCAACGCCGAGCGAGCAAGGAAGGAAAGTGGCCCTGGTCCACACGGATGGGTCGTCATGGCGCATTGGGTGGGTTAGTCGCATATCATGCTATATGTTATGCATGTAATAAAAGTCTACGCGACATGTTACTCCCAACTGTATTATGAAGTTCAATATCTCGTATTTTCGCATTCCATGATTCACGTATCACCTCATTTAACAATATTAACATAGCGCTCCTCACTGCATACCAATTCTCACTAACCTTGAAATATCACTTACCACTTTATGTCTCGACTGCGTTCTACGGTCAATTGTTCCTAAAAAAATTTACCAAAATTTTATTAGCATCTACAAGTTATAATGAATATAAACTTTTATGACTACTTGGTGATTCTTTCGAGTTTACATTTACAAAATTGACAAAACATACAAATAACATGGTGATTGCAAACCTCAAAGCGATACGAAACTCTAAATATCACTTACCACTTTACGAAACGATCGTTCTATGATTAATCGTTTTTAAAAAATTTATCCAAATTTTTATACATCCGCAACTAACAATGAACATAATTTATTATTGCAACTTTATCTATTTTTTCTCGATTTACAACTACAAAATTGAGAAACCATATAAATATTCACGAGTATTACAAACCCTAAATGACCAAACGCGCGCTTGGGGACGCAGACGCGCTCGGCGACCACGCCACAGCGACCTTGCTGGCGCGGCGCGGGGCGCGCGCGGGCGGGCGTCGCGCGCGATGGCGAGGCGATCCACGCTGGGGCGAGAGCTTGCGCGCTCGAGCGCGGCGCCGAACGATCGTCGCGTCGCGACCGCACGGCCGGATGAACAATGCCCACGTGGCAACCTCCGTGAACGCGCGCTCAAATGGGGTCCATTTTTGGAATTTTTTACTTTGGGGGGCCAAAAATGGAATTTCAGTGGGCTATGGGTCCAACAGTGTCCAAATTTCCCTAGCTTTCATGGTTGGTTTACGCAGGATTCACCGTAATCCATTTTTTTCGATATTGAAGTCATAGTGAGGAACTCTATGGTCCTATTGATAATTCATAATTGGATGGAGGAATTTGGGTGAAAATATCTGGTCTATGCTCCAAGGTGGGGCTTGGCCAGTGGCGGATCCAGGATTTTGCCTGAGGGTATGCCGTCCAAAAAATTTCATATACAATTCGGTATAACCATTTGGCAATTCGGTAACAGTAGTAAAATTTGCAACGTAATTCAGCATATATACACTAAATAACATGATAAATCTTAAATTTGAAGATTAAGTTGATATAGCATCGCTCTCATCCGTCAAGAGACCTGACGATTTCTTGATTGATTCATCCAAAACAAAAAATCACAAGAAATCATACTTGATTACCTGATTGATTTCGCCTGACGAGTGACGACGTCTCTCATGCGGTTTATTCTGTCATGCAGCGGCGGCGAACGATCGAATGATTCTACGCTAAGACGCTGAGTCGCTGAGGCCTGAGGATCGAGCGGAGCGGCCGTCATGCGCGTCACGTGCAAGCAGGCGAGCGAAGGCGAACTGTCTCGGGCTCTCGGCGCGTCACGCCGTCACACGTTCGGCAGGCGAGGCAATCAGAGATTATTGCGTATGAGCGGCCGTCACGCGTTCGAGCGGCGTTCGAGCGGAGCGGCCGCACGTCACGTACTGATTAGAGATTATTGCGTTTGCCGGTTTGCGTATGGGTGATTGATTAAAGATTAGTGCGTTTGCGTTTCACGTATGCATGCCTAGTACTACACTCGGTCCCACCGCTACAGGGTATGCCGGGGCCCACCCGGCATACCCTGTAGCTCCGCCACTGGGCTTGGCGGCGGCGGATGGAGAGTACAGGTGGCGCAGCAAGGCGTCGGTGGCCGCGGAAGGTGTCGTCGGTCGTGGAGGGTGTCGGTGGGCGGCGAAGACATCGCAAACTGCGAGGGAGTTGTGCCGACAGAGCGGGGCAACGGTGGAAGGGGACTCAACCGACGAGCTATGCGAGGAAGAAGTGAGCAGGAAGAAGAAGCGTCGTACTGTGATAGGTGATATCGGGCATCTTCTTTTCCGGCTTCTAAAATCTACTTTTGGATTTTCTACAGCAGCTAGCTTCAAATAGAATGTTTTTCAAGGTAGGATGTACAATATAATTAATATAATTATAATACACACTATAGCGATTTTATTTATATTGATCAAAAACACACATGTGTTATTTATATCTCTGTATTCTCTTCCACGAACAACAAAAAGCCACTAGCTGTAACTATAAGCTATGAAATCCAAGCCAAAAATAACATGACATAGCGCTTAGCGACAAGTCACGGCGTTATTCGCGTCAGGGGCGGGCCCAACAGGTAGTCCATATAGGCCCAGGACTACCCTGCAACAGTGTAATTTGGCCCAAAAAATCCCGTGCCCTAAACCGCGGTCCGCTGTGTCGGTGTCCCGACTCGACCCGATTCAGATTCACCGCCTCGCCTCCGCTTTGTCGCTACCGCCAGCGCCCATCCGCCTCGCCTCCGCTGTCCACACACCGCCAGCGCCCATCCGCCTCGCCGGCTCCCTCGCCTCCGCTTGCTCCTCTCGCCTCGCGCTCCTCGCCGCTCCGGCTCCTCGCCTCTGCCTTCGCCCGTGCGCAAAGACTTGCCTTGTCGCCACCGCGGGATCGGGGTGGGATTGAAAATTTGGAATTGCCGGTGATGGTGAGCTCGGTGCTCCACTGTCATGCGCTGATGCCGTGCTCCATCTTAGATTACTTTTGATTTAGCATGTAATCCATGGTGGTAATTGGTATCTTTGTATGCAGATATGCCGTGTTGATTGTTGAAGATATTGATATTTCTGGGCTTGTGCAAGGAACTGTCATTAATTTCAACAGAGCAAGAAGTGTCACAGTGAAACCATCTGGGACCATTAGTGCAACAGTATTAGGTAACTTATTGTTGCTTTTTGTCTTGATTAGCCATTCCTGATAATGTGGAAGGACATGGACATTACTTCACAATGTCTTGATTGGAAATGTCTTGATTGTTGCTTTTATGCAAGTATTAGAGTTGCAACATGCAAGTTTTTAGAGATAGCTAACTGTGGGAGGACATGCCACTTGATAGTTAGAGCAACTCCAAGAGATGGGCTAAAATATCCCTTAAAACAAATTTTGGTGATTAGTGAAAAAAAACACCCTCCAAAAGATCCCCAAAACCACCACTAAAAATTTTAACACCCCCAATATCTCACCCCACCGGAGCCAAATTTGGCCTCACCCCACGCATCCCCAATCACCGTTGCCGCGCGCGAGTAGGTGATTCGCGTAATTTTTTTTTCCTTCGCGTTGCGTGAGACCTACTGAGGGTGTGGCGACTTCCTCCCGTGGTGCGGCTCCCCACCGGCGCCCCTCGAGTTTTTAATACATACTGAACTATTTAAATCCCCCTCGAGTTTTTAGTAGAAGTACTATGGCGAGCTCTTCTCATCGGTATTTTGAGAACTCGGCAATACTTATTTTTAGGCGAGTTCTTGTTTGTAGCTCGACATTCCTCTAAGTCAGTTAAATTTCAGAACTATGTTGTATGGTCTTCATTTGTTTTGAGATCGAACAATAGTGTTTTAATTTAATTTCAGAACTATGTTATGGTGTCTTTATTTCCGATCGAACAATGGTGTTTTAATTTAATTTCAGATCGAACAATGGTGTAGCGGATGTAGCGATTTAAAATATTTAGGGGACCAATTTTGGGGATGACTGTTGGAGTAAAGGAGTTATATTGATCCCCAACTTTTTGACATGTCCCCTAAAATGAGATTATAGGGGATCAAATTTAGCCCACCTTTTGGAGCTGCTCTTAGGCCGTGAAAGAAATTACCATTCAATGGAATTATGGTGATCTGTTCAAAATCCAAGTAGTTCACCTCCCTTATCTATGGATTGTGACATGATATGGATGTTTTAACTTGTAGTAGGTAATGCTAAATTGTAGAGACAAGCTTAACATCCAAGCTTCATATTTAGTTAGATAATGGCGTTGTATTATTTTGTAAAAAATTAAGATTTTTTAGCAAAATAATTGGTTGGTCAATATAAGGTGTTAGTTTGATACCCACATGATGGGTAGAATTCTGTGAGAAATGTAGAGGAATGCATGGTTTTAGCAAGGCATTAGTGAGCCATTTTTGACTTCATTTATTGCCAAAACTCACCTCACCAAATTTTTGTATTAGATTATACCACATTGGATAATAATTTTTTAGTTAGGCATACTCTGGATTCAAATCTTAGGTCCGCCACTGATTCGCGTCCTTTTGTTTTTGCCACTTCAAGTTTTCGCTTCATGGTTTCCAAAACAGACGTCTGTCGCGCACGCCCGTCGACCTCCCCGACGAGCTGCACGAGCGCATGCAGCCATGTGGCCCATGCAGGGGCAGCTCGTTGCTGTAAATTTCAGAACGATGCGGTTCGGTACGGGATATTTCCGTTCCGTTTTCATCCCTAGGTGCAGATGAGGATGGACGAGTTCGATCACCTATTACAGCAACGAGTGCGCACGACGATGGTGGACCATGAGGCCGCCGTCGCTTTGCCCACGTTTCCATCTTGTCAAGGATGGTGTGGAGACGGGAAGGGCCGTGTCTACCTCCCGTAGTTTCCTTTGGTTCTCCATGAGCACGACTAGCTTTTTGTTGAGTACCATGGAGCACGTACGTTTGCATTATGGCGGGCGCTAATCAAAATTAATCTATGCCACTGTTTTAATTTTGGGAAGACCTGTCAAAACGGGCTCGGAGAGGCCGCGCGGTGTGATTTTCGCCGAACCAGTGAGTTTTTTTTTAATTATGACCGAAGACGTACATTCACGCACACCATATTCATGCTATGTATCATATGTGCTCATGTGTATGTATCATAATAAGAATTTAAGCAGATATCACTGAATAAATCTTAAATTTATGAAGTATCTCACAGAGCTCATGTATATACTTTCTCCTTAAACACATATGCATGTATGGGCCTGTTTGGCGCGGCTGCGGTTTATGATTTTTGGCTGAAATTTTTAAATTTTGGCTGTTTGCAACAGAGATTATGGAGCGAGAGATACCCACTTGCGATTTTGGTTGATACAGATGTTGGGTTTTTAATATGTATTATAATTAACTTGTAGACCCGTCTTAAGAAAATATCTCATTTAAAAGTTAGGTACTATAGCAAAATTCAAAAACCGTTAGTTTCGGTAAAAAAAAACAGACCTTATAACATAGGGCACACGATACCAATCCGAGAATCCAACTCAGATGAGTAACTCTCACGATAGCAAAGCTTGCCAACGGAGGAAAGCTAGGTACTCCGGCGCAGGCAGCAGTGAGTTGGAAAGGACCTGGAATGGATGGTGTTGGCAGTGGTACGAGAGGCCGCGCCGTGGCAGTTTCCGTGGGTAATTTGGGCTGTGGAAGGAAAACTGCTAAGACTTCGGCTGCGGCGGCAATTCGGTGTTGGGCCAGACCCAGAAGACCAGAATGTTAAAATGTTTCCGGTGTCTTTTCGCTGTTCTCTTCAGAAAAGTTAGACGGTGTGCTTAAGCGAGAAAGCACTCTTAAGCTACATTTTTTTAAAAAAAAACACACTTAAGCTACATGGGTACTGTAGCGGTTTATGATAATCTTTTTTCTAAATCATGTCTCAAGTGGACAAACACAACTAGTCCTTAATCGAGAAAGAATTGTCGAAGATCGATGCCGCGGAGCCTTACCACGAAGAAAGGAACTACACGGTAATCCAGAATTTTTTTTTCAAAATAATCAATTTTTGATTCCAAATTACAGTTTTACACATATGTTTTTATTTTGCAGAAATGGCTATTGTCACCGCACAGTTGGGCGATATTGCCCATGCCACCTAACCGTTGAGCGACTTGCCCATATTGCCCAACTATATCGTCCAACGGTTAGGTGACTTGCCCATGTCGTCCAACCGTGCGGCGACTAGTGCCTTTAGTAGTTTAGTTGCCCAACCGTCGGGCGAAATAATCAAGTCACCAATAGTTTGGCGACTACTTGCTGCCATCTCGTCTTTTTTTCTTTAATCCGATCCCCTTATGGGCTCTCTCATCATTTCTCTCTTAAGAAGAATGAGAGGAGCTTGAGAGAGGTGAAAAAAGGAGAAAAGGAGAGGGGGAGAAGGTTGCGAGAGGAAGAGAAGCAGAGAAGCTCGGAAGGAGAGGGGGAGAAGGTTGCGAGAGGAGAAGCAAAGAAGCTCGGAAGGAGAGGGGGAGAAGGTTGCGAGAGGAAGAGAAGCAGAGAAGCTCGGAAGGAGAGAAGGAGACATGGCGAAGTAGAGAAGCTCGGGAGAGGGAGTGAAGGAGAGGAGGGAAAATCAGAAGAGGGAATGAAGGAGAGGAGAGGAGTTCGAGAGAACGAGAGAAGAAGAGGAGAGGAGCTCGTGTCAATTCGTGAAGTGCAGCACCATTTCTTCTTATGTGTGTACTAGTACTAAGAGTACAGATACTATCAGGTTGTAACTTTATTTGCAAACTTTAACTTTATTTGCCAACCTTACACAGTGGTAAGATCGTAAGACCAAATGAGACAGTCTTGTACAGTGACAAGACCAAACGAGATAGCCTTGCACAGTGTTAAGACCAAACAAAGCAGCTTTACGCAACAACGTGATGCTACTCTGGTCCACGAATCATCCGGCGTGCCGCTGCCTCATGGACGCAAATTTGCCGAAACTGAATTGGACTTGTCAATCGTAAGCAGCATCGAGTTAGGCTATAAATACTACCCATTCCGTAGCATGCTTTCGTGCATGACGACTGCAACACTACATTGCAGCATAGAGAAGCAATAGGAGGAGAACACCCGAATCACAAGGACTGCTGCAGCCCGGGACGAACAAGCGGAGCGTGTTAGGAGGCCACCTCCACGAAGTGAAGCCCCCTGTACCTCCAACCCCTGAAGTAAAGCCCCTCATACCTCTAGCCCCCGAAGTCAAGTCTCCCGTACCTCCAACCCCAACACATACCTCAACGTTCCTTTCTACTGATGTAGGGACACATGCAAGTTCTTCAAGTCTAAGGAGCGATTGAGCTTGGGCATGTATTACTGGGGTTATGGTAACTACGCCTGGGACTATCTCGACCGGCGTTGGGACACGCCCCACTACCGGCAGCCGGTAAGAAGGGGTTACAATACATTCCCTTACCAGTTTCTTACATGGCACACACTAACAAGTTCTCCCTTCTTCTCGTAGTCTCCAGATCCGCTATACACCTACCGTAAATAGATCAACCTGGAGATCCACCCGCACAACTAGTGGACTCTGGATTATGAGTAGTGGGACGTCCAGATGGCACGCGAGAGGATAGAGGAGTGATGCCACAGTGAAGATTGAAGCGAGCATATCCGGCGGGAGACACAAGCTTACCTAGAGACATGCAGGCACAAGGAAAGGGAGGCTTGTGAAGAGGAGCGCGAGAAAAGGAGTGAACTGGCGACCACGACCATGGTTGATGGCAAGGACTACAATGTCGAGCTGGGTTGCAAGGGCAAATGGCCACGTTCCACGCTCTTCGTTCATATGTCCCATGTTTTTCTAATTTCCTATAGACATGCGTGTACCATCCTCAGTTCATTAGTCTGCGTGCCATGTAACCCCTTTGTTAGATGAATGGTTGTGTTGTTTTCCTTACGTCATTTATCTGAAGCTATCCTCCGTGTGTGAATTCCCGGTTGCATCGCAATATCACTTACTTTCCTACTTTCGAATTATTGCTACCTCAATCGTCCTCACAAACTTTTTTAGAAAATTTATTGCACTACAACAACATACGACGATCGAAAATGTTATTGTGAGTCTAACAGATTTCGTACTATTCACCATCTACGAAAATCACAAATAGATCAACCAGCATTGTCTACCCTTTTATTTAAAAGAAACAACCTACAAACAAATTTTTTTAAATGTTACCTACCTATAACAATTGTCATTTACCCCCTACAATTATTTCCATCAGATTAATAAAATAATTACATATTTTAAAAAATTTCTCAACAGTTGGGTGACTAGAGGATTATCGCCCAACCATTGGGAACTTGGGGTCTTGTCGCTTCACGGTTGGGCAACATGGGAAAGTCACCCAATCATTGGGCGACTGGGCCACATGTCACCCAATGGTTGGGTGACTAGCCCAAGTCGCCCAGCTGTGGAGCGACATACGCTCAAAATTATAAAAAATAAAAACAGGTATAATATAGTAATTCGAAATTACAAATTGATTATTTTTTAAAATATTCCAGTAATCCTTGAAGAACATTTCTGAAGGTACGGGCTTGCGTGACATTACATATGCTATTACTGATTAGTACTCTCTCTAGTCATAAATACATGTTATTTTAAACATAGATGCAGTTAAACCTTCAAAATTTTGATTATCAATATATTTTTAAATATTTAAATTGGATACATGGTGATTTGTTTCGAAAAGTATTTACATAATATTATAATTTTATTGAATTTTATAAATATATTACAATAGAAATTGGTAGTCAATGTTATGTTTTGGAGACCGTCTTAATGTTTGAAATGACACATATTTGTGATCGAAGGGAGCATAAGCCGAGCACGGATTGCTATGATGTTTAGGTATCACTTTATGAGGAAGATCCTTTGGTCTTAAGTCGTCAACCGGAGGGTTTCATCATTATTATGCAATCTTGTTTATGTTAATTTTCACGATCTCCATTTACGTTAGCCGTGGCCAAGCTATTTATATGGTGTCTTTGAGCCTTTGCCTGCACATGTTGTATGTTGTTTGCAATTAGCAACTCTAACCCACTGTTGCAAATCAGTCTCACTTGGGCAATTAACCAAGGGAGTATATTTAGTGTGAAAGAAGTATTTAGTGTTACAGTGTGAAAGATCACATGGACCGTTGGATCCAACTCTGATGGTTCAGATGGAGGCAAGTGAAAACCCATTCGACTTATGCAGTTTCGTATAAAACCCCCATGCGATAAAATTTTATCATGAAAAGATCTTGTCTCCACCCCTCACCTCCCAATTGCCGCTATCTCTCCTTCGCCACTTCACCTGCCAACATCACCCGGACGATCGAGCCTCTGCCTCCCTAGCTTAAGGTCACTGGCATGGCTGTTGAGAGAAATTTTGATATTTGACAATGAATACGTGTGTCTCTCAACTTTTAACTCCTAATTCGCACGTCTTTAGAAATTTAACCCTGTCATTGCGAATTCTTTTGATTCAAGGAATTCTCCTCATTTTCTCTCCTTTTATATTTTAACACTTGTCACTGCGAAAATGGAGAGAATCTCTTGAATCAAAAGAATTCGCAGTGACAGGGTTAAATTTCTAAAGGCGTGCGAATTGAAGATTAAAAGTTGAGAGACGCACGTATTCAATATCAAATATCGAAATTTCTCGGCTGTTGATGATGAGCGATTCTCATCCTCTTTCTGCTTGCTTTGGGCACGAAGCTCCTGCTTGCTGTTCAGCAGCATGGCGAGCGTCCTCATGTTGCCATCATTCTTGACATCGGCTGGGGCCTTCTTCTTGCCCTCCGACGCCCCCTTCTGGAACACCAAAAACATTGTATTGAAATTATGCAAAGAAATTAAAATATCTAGTATCTCAGGTACTATAGCTTTAGAATCCTAGAGTAACTTAGTTTTCTATGTACTCTAGTTCTGTGCAAACGGATGATTCTGGTATGATTAGTGGCTATGATTTGTATTATTCTTGATTGCAATGAGTCAGATATCTCTTAGGATCTGGCAAAATTGAGTTGTTTTTAACTTTCCCTAATTCTATTCTTGGAGGACTGCATCTAGATTCTCAATTACTTCGCAATCTGTAGTCAAATTCGATCAGGTCCTAACATTCTTGTACATGGAGATGAGCCTCCGGAGCATGGAGCTCAAGTTGTCGTGGTGCTACTACGACTGAGGCACCTGGGAGCATGGATCACCATGACTAGATCTCGTCGTGACCAGTGCCTGACTCCCATGCACCAGAGTCATGCTACAGCATTGGCAATGCGGGTGGGATAGCGCATGGAGGAGAGTCATAGGAGGCGTAGCGTGAGGCCGTGACTCCGTTCCTCATCTCCTACTACGATGGTGGTGGGCGATGATGGCATTGGCCGGTAGGGTGACGAACGAGAGAGAGAGGAGCGACAAGGGAGGGTGAAGGGGAGGGGGTAGAGACATGGACCTTTTCGCAATCAAATTTCATTGTGCGGAGGTTTTCTGCAAAATGATTGTCAGACCTGAAATTTATTAATACAGAATCTTCTGTGACTCTACCTCACTATTCTCCAGATCAGTAGATAGTGCTCATATATACAATGATAAATCATTTTATACATCATATGAACCGTACCATACATTAATATTACATATTAGAGTAAAAATATTTCACATCAGGTATAGTTTGCATTAAGGGCCACCAAGCTAAATATTTACATTACAAAAAGCAGGACATTATCCTGGCTAGGATACCATATGTGTACACAATCTCCTTTTAGCCTACTTGACTTGAGACTAATATTACGAAGAATCGCCCTAATTTCCTCTATCTTCATCTGCATCGTTTCTAGGAGCATCGTCATAAGCGTAGTGACTAGGCTCTCGTGGTTCTGGGTTAATGTGAGCAAGTGTGAGTAACTATTGTGTTATGCGAGCCAACACACATAATACATTTATATAGATGTATGGCTTGACAATGGATGGCTAGGGTTGTTTTATTTGCCAAGGCTACAATAAAAAATTACAGTAATAAAAATTCCTAAGATTTAGCGTTTTAACTAAAAATTTAGATGGATTTCGAGAGCTTCATGAAGACTAACTCAAAAAATATGAGGTAATTTGAAAACCTCGATTTGAAACTATTCTTTTAAGTATTCAGTGTAGGCATATTATATGAGACATGTATAATTATGTCAGGTGATCTTCTTTGAATGTGGTATTCATAGGAATGTGATCTTATTTTTGATTTTAAACCGCTCGGTTGAAATTTGAAAAATTTGTGGTTTATGGCTGAAATTGCATTTATGCAAATTGAAATTTCTTTGTAATTGAAGGTAGCTTATTTAGCCTAATTAAATTTTAAAAAATTTAAAAATAGAAAAAATGTTAGCTCATTACGGACAACGCGAACGAATACAGGAAAAAAAAGAACCGGCAAAAAAGCTTAAAACAAGTTAAAAATTTAAAAAAAGATGAAATTTATAAATAGTGAAAAATAAATCAGAAACTAAATCTGAAATGAGCGGGGACTAAGGCTAGACTTTTATGCCTTGCACTGAATACATTTTCAAACTAAACGTGCTCCCATTAAGCCCTGAGACGAACGGCCCGCCGAACCGACGCCACCCACCCAACCCACTGACAAGCCGCCCCCACAATTCGCCAACTCGTCAAACCCATATCGCTCCAAGCACCAGGTCCACTATTCCCTATCTCACTGACCCTACGGCCCCAGTCCCTGACAGCCCACCGGTCCACGCACGCCCTCCCCACCTCGAGAAATTTCGATATTTGACACTGAATACGTGCGCCTCTCAACTTTTAACCCCCACCGCACGCTTTAGAAATTTAACCCAGCTGCGAATTCTTTTGATTCAAGGATTCTCCTCATTTCTCTCCTTTTATATTTTGACACTTGTCACTGCGAAAATGAAGATAATCCCTTGAATCAAAAGAATTCGTAGTGATAGGTTAAATTTTCAAAGACGCGCGTCGTGGTAAAAGCTGATGAGCGCACGTATTCGTGTCAATATGAAATTTCTCCCCACCTCCCACTACCAACTCAAAACGAACGTTCATCTCCTCCTAGTAGTCAGTCCCCCACCCTTGGCTCCCGATCCCACGATCCCCTCCTGGATCTCGCCGTGCGTTCGAGGGCAAACGCGGTCGCGATGCCCGCCGCGGCCGCCTCCGGCGGCGGCGTGGCCGACGCCGAGGAGCTGTTCCGCATTAAGCGCATCCCGGAGATCCGCGCTGCGGAGGGCGCCACCCGACGCGAGATCTCCGCCAAGGAGGAGGAGCTCCGGCAGCTCGTCGGCCGCAGCTACCGCGACCTCCTCGACTCCGCCGACTCCATCCTCCTCATCAAGCAGTCCTCCGACTCCATCTCCGACAACCTCTCCCGCATCTCCGAGTCCCTCTCGTCGCTCTCGCCGCCCCCCGAGCCCCCCGCCTCCAACGCCAACGCCGCCTCGCCCTCCCCGTCCGGCGGGCGCGCGCGGCTGTACGCGGCGGCGGCGCGCGCCAAGTACCTGGTCGACACACCCGAGCACATCTGGGGGCGGCTCGACGAGGGCCTGCTCCTGGAGGCCGCGGGGCGGTACACGCGAGCGCAGATCGTGCACCGCCTGCTCTCTCGCGACACCGCGGTGGCCGCGCGGTTCCCGCTGCTCGCGCACCAGGCGCAGCTAGTGGAGGCGTTCCGGCCCCAGATCGCGCAGCGCGCGCGCGAGCGCCTCTCCGACCGCCGCCTCCCCGTCGTGGCCCACGCCGACGCGCTCGCGGCCGCGGCAGCAATCGATGCTCCGTCGCTCACCCCGCCCCAGGCGCTCCTCCTCTTCCTCTCTTCCCGCCGCGCCTGGATCTCCCAAGCCCTAACCGCGCTCGCCTCGGATCCGTCCTCCTACACCTCCGTGCTTTGCGATGTCGCGAGGATCGTGCGGGTCACGCTGGGCCACGTCGGGCAGTTATTTGTACATGCGCTCAGTGACTTGCCGCTGTTCCACAAGACGGTGCTCGAGTCGCCGCACCCTTCACAGCTGTTCGGTGGCATTCCAGACCCTGATGAGGAGACACGGTTGTGGAAAGAACACTGGGATCGGCTTGAGGCCACCATGGTGCTACTTGAGCCGGATGCTGTGGCACGAACCTGTACAGATTGGCTTAAGGAATGTTGTGATGAGATTTTCGGTGTGATTGCTGGGGGGCAAAGGCTAGTTGATGCCATTGGGAGTGGAGAGGGGCTTGGATCGGTGCAAAGGCTCATGCGTGAGGCACTAGATGGGAGAGAAGGACTGGAAGGGACTTTGGAGCAGTGGCTGAAGAGTGTGTTTGGATCGGAGATCGAATCACCATGGGATCAGATCCGTGGGCTGATCCTGAAGGAAGGGAAGGATGTTTTTGAGGATTGGATGGAGGAATCATTTGTGCAACGGATGAAGGAAATTGTACGTTCAGAATTTGATAGTTTGGGTAGTAGTGTTGATGTGAGGGAATCGATTAAGGCTATTGGGGCCAATGCTGATCCAAAGGATGCTGGTGATTTCCTGGTGTATCTGCGGAAAGCTTCGACTGGGGGCGGTGTCTGGTTTTCAGAGTCTAAGATCAAGAAAGGTGGGATTTTGGCACACCTGAAACCGATTGCTGATGAGAATGATTTTCACAGTTGCCTAGCCTCGTATTTTAGACCGGATGTTAGTCGCATCAGGAATGCAATTGACAGCAAATGCAAGAGGATTCTTGAGGATCTGTTAAGCTTTGTGGAGTCACACAATTCAGCTCCGAGATTGAAGGAATTGGTGCCATACCTCCAGGAGAAATGCTATAGGACCATCTCGGGAATACGGAATGAATTAGAAGCTGAGCTTGGAAAGCTCTCTGCTTCCTTGGGAATCAAAAGTGGGGATAATAACATGCCTGCAGCATCTGTTATTGTGGAGAGGTCTCTCTTCATTGGGCGCCTCTTGTTTGCGTTGAGATATCATTCAAGTCATGTACCCCTGATACTAGGCTCCCCAAGACAGTGGGTAAAGGAGGCTGGTGGTGCAACATTTGCCCGGTTATCATCACCCACACCAAGACATATGAGAGCATCTTTTGATTCATCAATGCCTTTCACCCCCAGGAGGCACACGTTTGACACCCCTAGGAGTCCTGGAAGACAATCTTCTGACAGCCCCAGAAGACAAACTATTGCTGCTGCTGCTTCCTTGTTTGGTGCTGATGATACTTCCAATCCCGGACTTGATGAACTCAATAAGACCTTACAGGCAGTTTATATTGTGGCTCATAGCTTGTGGATAACATGGGTGTCCACTGAATTATCACACCTTCTTTCGTATGATCTTAATAAAGATGATTCATTATCCTTATCAACTCCTTTAAGGGTACACCCTCAGCCCCACTAGTTTATCAATTGTTGTTCTGACTCACCTGATCGTTCTAACTTCTGAGTATATATATCACACTGTAGTATCCAGTTATGTTTTTGCATGTTATTCATATGATCAATTGGAGACATTTGCTAGCTTGCCTATGATGACATCTATGCAGAGCAACATAACTCATATTGATAATAAACTGTAATAATTATGCAGCCTATTGGACATGACTGAGCAGACAGAAATTGTTTCCTCTTTGATTAAGTGCCATTGTAATATTTACAGAAGTGATCGAACAACAGAGTGGGTAGATGTACTGTAAGAAGTTCAGCTTTGCCTGTTGAATGTCGTTGGAACAACAATTTTGACGGAACATCTCATAGAATGTTTGATAGAGTGACACATTTTCTAGAGTTTAGTGAGCAGCTAACACAAATATTCTGACTGTAGACTTTGGAAACTTGTCTATGTTCAAGGATTACATCCTGTTTAAAGCTTTCAGGCTTTCAGCATCAGCATACTGTTCCATCAAGCTATTTTAATGTCAAAAGAAACATCTTATCTAGACTGTCATAGATATTGAGTGCTAGTTGTTTTAGTTACATGGTATGTTTGCCTTCTCAGGGATGGGAAGTCACAGTCATCAAACAAGAGGAATCAACTGAGGGCCCCCTGGAGATGCAAATAGCTCTTCCATCAATGCCTTCACTGTACCTTATATCCTTTCTTTACCAAGCATGTTTGGAGATTCATAAAATTGGAGGGCACATCCTGGACAAAATTATATTGCACAACTTTGCATGGGAATTACTACAGAAGGTATGTTCTATCATAACAACTGATCGAGATGCATAGCACTAAATATTATTCTGTTAGTTCTAGTGAAAACCCAAGAGTTATTCTTCAAGTTATTTGTATCTAAGCTGTTTCACCCCACATCTGCATAGAACACAAATAGCTTATATTTGAGTTTATTTGTTAGAACTGTTTTTTTAGTTTTATAACCTCCTTTGATAGTTATGTACTTGGCACTGAAACTAGGCATGGTGTATCTTGGAGTTTACATAAAGTTTTTTCACACCATAGTGATAATAACACCAAGAGATTTTAAGAAGCAACCATTTATTTAGTTATTCCAATAATTATTGTTGGCAAAGTATAATCCATAATTCATTCAGTACTAGAAGATACTAATTGTCAAATTTCTACAACATAATCAAGGTTTCTAGTTTCTGTTGATTCCCTCGTGAAAGCCTTGATTTAGTTGGTTACTATAGTCCACTCTAGACACTTGTGTGCCTGGGCTGACCCTCGATACTAAATAAATATTATTTGTTATCTAATATTGTGAGCTAATTTTGCTTGAGTGCCTTGGCTGCATGCTTCTTCTGACTGGCATCAATATTTCAATTATAAGAGTATAAGACATGGGGACCTAGTTGCTACCTTAATGTTTATCCAAGTATTTGTCTTAACAATTATCCTGTTCTTTATCTACCTGTCTTGATGAAGATTGGATATGAAAAGTGCAGTGTAAGACTTAAAACCAACATAATCATTGGACCTAACAGCTACTTAAATTCATGTAGGTTATCAATATCTACGAGAACTTTTTGGCATCTACCGAATGTGGTAATTCTCAGATTTCAGAAAAAGGAGTTCTGCAAATACTGCTAGACTTGCGTTTCATTGGTGATGTCCTATCAGGAGGCAAAAATTCTTCCACCAAACCTTCTGAAACACAGATAAAACAGGACTCTTTACCAAGCACCATTGCTAAGACTTCCTTCAGGAGAAAACAATCACAATTCCAGGCAGATCCAGCTATCATAGAGCCTATAAACAAGTTGATCAAAAAGCTCTCGCAGAGACTGGATCCGATAGACTGGGCTACGTAAGCAATTTTCTGTGTTCTACATTGTTATGCCTGTTAAATCATTACTTGTATTCCGTATGTACATGATAAATAGACTAAAAAACCTTTCTTGGTAATCTTCCCAAATGAAACATATGTCTCTCTTGAAACAGGTATGAACCTTACTTGTGGGAGAACGAGAAGCAATCTTACAAGCGCTATGTTGTTCTTTTTGGTTTCTTGGTTCAATTGAATCACATGTATACTGGTACCGTACAAAAGTTACCAACAAAATTAAATACAGATTCAAATATTATGAGGTGCTCTCAGGTTCCAAGATTCAAGTACCTACCAATCAGGTAAACAATTGTTGTGTCTAAATTGTAAACATACTGTTGTAGGGATAGCCCCCACCTAAGCCCATTCGTCCTGTTGGGCCAAAAGGCCCAGTAAGATATGTATAAAGACGTGTATGTTCCTAGCACAGTACATAACTGTGGGGGTAGTGTTGTAATCGAGCCTCATGGCCATATAAATACATATCCTGGCCTTGAGGAAAGGCCAAGCCAGTTTATTTCTCATACTCTACTAGGCCCCTCGTTTACTGTTTGGCCCGTAGCTACAACAATTGGCGCTGTCTGGGGGGATGACAACGAGCAAGCCACGGGTTTGAGAGAAGCAATGGCGCTCAAGAAGGCATCGACAATAACGAAGAGAAAGCGGAGCACGATGACGACGGTCGCCAACGCCAGGGCCACGGGTGGTGCACAGTTTGCGCCGACGCTAGGGGTTGGCTCCGGCGGCAGCATTGGCGCGACAGTCGGCCCTGACAACGACGCTCGCGCTGGCGCGACCAGCAACCACGGCGACTGCATTGGCGCGACGGTCAACCCCGACAACGACGCCTGCGTCAGTAGGACTATTGACATCGACACCCACGCCAGTACTTCAAGCGACCCTGGAGCCAGCGCTGGGGCGACCGGTGGTCTCGACGCTCGCGTCAGCCCTGTCACCAACCACGACGCCTACCGCACCAATGTGCTTAGTGGCTCCGGTGAACAAGCCGTCATTGCCAGCAACCTCGCAGCACATACCTCCGCCCAAGCAGGTACGGCCGCGCTGGCGATGGAGGGCACTCTGGTGGCGGCCCTCGCAACGCTGCAGGGTGAGCTAGCAGACCTTTGGGGGCTATGCGAGAGATGCAAGAGGCTCGGAGTCAGCAAACGCCCCCGGTAGCGGTAGCGGAGGTCGCAGCTCAGCGAGAGGACAGCCACGAAGCCCCCACCTCCGGCCGCACTACACTTTGGCGCGTAGACCTCGAATCTCTGCTCTTTGCCAGCCTGCAGCAATTTGCGTGGCCAGAAGATTTTAAGTTCCCTACCATCGAACTGTACAAAGGTGATACGGACACCGGAAGGGAGAGATCTCTAGCATACCGCCTCGCCACCACGAACCATCGCTACAACAACCAACACGGTGGAGCGGCCGCGGAAGATGCGTCGCAAGGCAAGGCGCGACGGCGTAGGAGAGCGCACAACGGCTAAAGGAGGCAGCTGTAGCGGGCCTGAGGTGCAGCGGCAGCAACCATGCAGCACAACGAGAGCAAGAGCAGACGGGGCAACGACTCGACAAGGATGACGGTTTTAAAGTCTGACGTCCTTTTCGGCCGCACCTCAGGAACACAAGCGACGGGAAATGGCAGCACACAATGCTCCACTCGTGTGGGGACACGTGTCCATTCTACAGAACGGGCAGACGACCGCGGTCGAACTTCACCCAGCCCAGGGGTTGATTGCTCCACAGGCCGAAGGGACGGAGGGGGCCAAAAGGCCTAGCAACATGGTTTCGGCCTGCGGGTAGCCCTTTACCATGGGAGGCTTTTGTTGTAGGGATAGCCCCCACCTAATCCCATCCAGCCTGTTGGGCCAAAAGGCCCAGTAAGACATGTACAAAAATGTGTATGTCCCTAGTACAGTACACAATTGTGGGGGTAGCGTTGTAATCAGGCCTTATGGCCATATAAATACATATCCTAGCCTTGAGGAAAGGCTAAGCCAGTTCATTTCTCATACTCACTCTAATAGTTCCCTCGTTTACTATTTGGCCCATAGCCACAACACATACATTTGCTCATTGCATGCTGCATATGTATGTAGGTTATCTCATAAGGTTGTTAACATTAGACACTGCCATGGTGTTTAATTCATGCTAAAATATTTGACGAGATGGTAATTATTGGACAGTAGTAGCAATTATTATGTTAAAAAAAATTAAAAGTTCTTTGTCTACATTCAGGAGCATGTACTTGACAGTTCGATTGATGTGAAAAATGTCATGCAGAGTTTTTTTTCTTCTGTATTATGTGGTAACTAGTATACACTGCTCTTGATAGCAATTTGCAGAAGCTGGTCTGCTAAAATGTTGATAGCATACATTGGTGTGGTATGTTGCTACTGCGATGTTCCATCCTCATGCAGTCACATAACAATGTCCAAGTCATTACTTTTGGATGAAGAGCAGATACTATCTTCTGGCCCATTACACAGGGACAACTAGAAAATTGACAAAATGCTCATATTAACTATCAACGATATGTATTCAATGTGCCCCTTCTGGTTGTAGCAATGCTTTAAAGGTTCCTTGTTGCTGTATGTTTTTCCTCCTTGTTTTGGGCCACTATGGTGTGAGTTTCGTTTTTTCTTCACGAGGAGTGTTGGGTGGTTGTGACGAACAGATATGCTACTTTATAGATTCTAATTGGTTCCCTGTTCATCTTTTTTCTCTTGTAGTGCCCCAGCTCTGTCATCAAGAGCACACAAATCATCGCTACAGTTGCCGTCTGATGGTTCCACATCTAGAAGCCCTTGGAAATCATATTCAAATGGAGAAAAATCTACTGCATCAGAATTTGATGATAATGTGAGTCTTGGAGGTGCTGCTCCATTGCTCAAGTCATTTGTTACCCAGGTGAGAAGCCGACCATATGTTTATTTGTTTTTACCTTGCATTTTGATGTTGAAGTTAGACAAGCCAATAATGATAATGCATGTAGTTGGAATTCCTAAATGTGGTCTCCCAATATTCATTCTGCTTGGCTGAAGATCGCTTTGCATAGGCATGTAGGAAGCACTCTGAAAGTTAATTCAATTAAACAGCCAAACAGGGAAGGAGAAATATGGACAAAATAATGGTTCATGGCTTGGTTGTCACTAGTACGTAACATTTGTTTCAAGTCAATAAAGTCTTTTCTGTAGGTTTAATTTTCGTTACAGTCCCTTGGGCAGGTGGAACTGAAAAGATACTTTATTTAGTTCTTTGTATTGAATACAAATTAAGATGTTTTGTCATCCCCTTTTATGGAACTGAGCTTTGAGTTATGGAACTTTTCTCTAAGCTCTTGTTTAGGGCCCCAAAATTCTTGGTCCATCCCTGTGGATGGGCCAGGAATTTTGGGCTCCCAAACAAGGCCTAATTGAGTAGCGATGTTCAGCTAAACTCTGCTATGTCTTTTATCAGGTTGGGAGCAAATTTGGGGAGAACACATCGAGATGGGGGTCTATGCTCTCTGATGGTCAGGTTGGTAAGCTCAGCGACATTCTTCCTGGACCAGCAGCTGGGTTCTTCTCATCGTTCACATCTGGGGTCCGATATGACTCATAGTCACAGTACCGTGAACCTTAATCTTCAGTCCATGCTCCCTATACGTTGAATGGAAATGCACATGTCACCAAGATAACGGCAGCACTGCTGATGGGTGAGATCTGCCATTGGAAATCTGTTGCTTACAGAATGATGCCACATAGTTGGCCCCGTTTTGCTCAGCACATCCTACCATGCCTATTCACATGTCTATTTAATCGGCTGGCATTCGAGGAGAAGCTCAAGAAGATCTGATGACGCGCAAAATCTGTTTGCTCTTGTAAAGCTGCAGCCTGCTGAGATGGAAGTAGCGGTGATACTAGGAAACCAGATGCGCTTTCAGTGTGTTTCCCTCCTGCAAGTTGACAAGGTATATAGGAGAAAGCGAGTACAACTTCCTACTGAAATTAGTTCACTTTTTTGGGGGGCTTAATCAAGTTGTGGACACTGCCCAATTCGTGAAAAGAATTTTGGACTCCAATCTTTTCTACTCTCTTTTTTGGCTCGGTGGTTTGGAAGGATGTTTAGATTTGAACAGTGCTGAAACTGCAACGGTTGTGGTTTTCTAAGCGTTAGTGTAAATTTGATATGTGTACACTGGAAATAGCAATAAAGAACGTATTATCCCATTCAAACTGCCGGAGTGTGGCGTGCCGCATTCTCTCTGTCAGCGTACTACTTTTACTTTCTTTTTCCCCTTTTCTTACAAGTCAATTCTAACGCACGTGTATATACATTGTTGCTGAGTCTGTTTTTGTGCCTAATTGAAGGGCAGAACATCAAGGTTAGGACCACGAGGAAAAGCAGGAGTCAGGACCAGACATGAAACGTGTTAGCATCATGGCGTTGCGCTTGCGCCGGTGGTTGAGATGTTACCTTCTGCACTGCATTTGCATCGAGTCTCTATGCTGCTACCTGCGTCATGGGCCGCTGTCACGGACTGCGAAGTTTTGGATCGGAAAGGGTTCGCCCTTTGCTCGATGTGTGCGGCGATCCGTTCCATGGACCATGGCGCGCACGCATAGCGAACCGCAAACCACTCGTCCCAACTGTTCGAACAACGAGTGGCATGTGCATCGTTGATCTGCCGCTAGACGGACGAAGAAATCGATGGGATGCATTTTGGCCGATGCGGCGGCTCCGGCTTCCGGTTTCCTGAAGAGAACGTCCTAATCTCTAACAGGAGCTCGGCCAGGCTTTACAACTTCGAGAAGATCCATTATTTTACACGCTGGTTTAGGCATCACGTTCTACCAAACTTCTGATATATAGAAGAGATTTCGGGATTTCATCCAGCAAGGTTGATTACACACTCTTTTTTAAATGTCGCCGAGTCAACCTTCCGATCGAACTAGACAGCCGAGGTCCTGTATCTTGCCTGGCGTACCATGACTTCGGATTGAGACACAGCCATTTGACCTCCTAGACGAGCACTACGTGCATGATCCATCGATTGGCGTACCAAGACTATTCATCTTGCAGGATGAATGGGCGTACCAAGACTTTTTGAGTATCCTACAGGATGAATGGGAGGATATGTGTATCAACCATGCACGTACACCAAATATTCCGTGTGGGCTGCAAATGTTTGTTACACACGGAGTCTATGGAGAGGATGAGTGTGAATGACTGAACGTATTCTATCTTTATTTATGAATATTTAGCACTTTCGACCAAAAGTTTTGGAGTTTTTGGCACTTATATCGTCTTTTGAGGTCGTATTTACAAGAATATCAGTATACACATGACAATAGCAAAAATATCATTTTTGCCGTTCGGTCACCAGACGGTGACGCTGTGGAGTTGACACTTGGCCGAAGGAGCCCTGCGGCCGTGCCAAGAGGCTTGCTGCCTGGTCGACCATCAGGAGGCTGTACGTAAAATTTTATAATTTTTGGAGCTTGTTTGCTATATGTAACAACTCGTACAAATGGCATAATAGTATAAATTTTGAGCAACATTTAGAGTGGATAAAATTATGAAAAAATTATACAATCAAGTACATTGTGTCAAAAGGTAGTACATAAAATTTTGTAATTTTTTTAGCTCATTTACTATATTTATAAATTTGAACAATTAGTGAATATAAAATAGTAATTAAGACAGGTAATTAAGCCGACTTAATTACCTACTGCCCTGTGGCAGGCTCTTGGCCGCACGGTGGCCGGCGTTGTTGCTCGGTGATCGAACGGCAAAAGTGAAATTTTTGCTATTTTTATACGCATACTAATATTCTTGTAAATACCACCTCAAAAAGCACTTATAAGTGCCAAAAACTCAAGTTTTGTTACTAAATACTTGGTACTTCTCCGATCCGAGATGATTTTTCTCAAACTATCCTTACTATACCTACCTTGTTTTACATGCTTGAGATATTATTAGTGGGAATTTTGGTTATATTGTGTTGGAAATATGGGTGATATTTTAATTCTAGATTTTACCGAAGTCAAATATTACAAATAACTAATGATGCATAAATTAGTACTAATAGCAGACAAGTCATTGTACTTCAAAATATATGCAGAAACAGAATTTTAACAAAGTCGATCGATCACACAAATTACTTACAGTTTGGTCTGATGAAGAACAGAAAGCAACACATACTCAATACAGTGCAGGATATAGAGGAAACATTGAAGCAAGCGGTCATGCAAAATAATGTGCACTGCCCAGAAACTTTATTATCGCCCTCGTGCAGGTCTTCACGATAACAGCAGTTTGGGGATGCCGCTCCCCTTCTTCATGATGCACGTCGGGAAGAGCCAACGAGGTTCAGACGACGCAATACAACATCACATGTTTGTTGGAGAAAGGAAAAGAAATGGAGTAGACAATGATTCTAAACTCTCTGCCCTGGACGTCTCTAGGCATACATACATATATGTATGTACATGTACACACATATATATACATATATGTGTGTGTATATATGTATATGTGTGTGTATATATACACATATGTATACATACATATATATGTATGTATATGTATACATATATGTATATATGTATATATATCTAGGTGGTATGCATATTTTTTAAGGTGGTATGTATTTTTTTGAACATTTTTATGTACGAATATGAAGGTATTAGTAAAATATGCTTAAAACTATGTGATTCCTTGCAATTTTTTTTCGTATGGTTGGTATTGGAGTATCTTAAAATTAGTATATGAATATACCTAAAGTAATAAATAAGCATATTAAGTTTGTTTAGGTAGTATATAATGGGTAGGAGTAACTACACTTGGGAGTTGAATGTATTTTTCATATACATACATACATACATACATACATACATACATACATACATACATACATACATACATACATACATACATACATACATACATACATACATACATACATACATATGTGTGTATAGAGGGAGGGAGGGAGAGAGCGACATGATTAATCAGTTATGTACTCACCGGTAACTGACACATTTAACTAGCTATTTATCCATTGACAATTGCTTGTCATCAACACTTAATAAACCTCAAATTCAAAAGTTTGAATCTCATTCAAATAGAGAGAGATGTACAGTTTAGCAAAAATAAGTTGGACTTGTCTGCTAAGTGGCGTGTCACATCGCGATCATGCATCATAAGTCATGCAAAAATATGCGAATACGTGCATGTTCATGCTCTTATGTGTGTTAGCCAAAGTCCTTTCATGTTATGTGTCTGAAATGGTAAAAATTACATCTTATAAATTGGTTTTCTTTACCTTAACATAATAATATGGTATTAAACTATGCATACTTTAAATTTATAAAAAACTATGATCTATTTCTAATATATTATACATAAAAATGCTTTTGTTAGTCAAAATTGCAAAGTAAATGGAAGCGGAGGGGAGTAGTACGGAGGTGACAGAGGCGTCACGTGGACGAAAATTTGCGCCGCCCTCCCCTTCCACATATCTACCAGGCTCCCAAGGACACTTGAACTCTGAAGTAGAGCGGCCGTCGAATCGAAAGCCGGCATGCACTTGCTCCGTTTCTGAAAATTCAGAGGCGATCGGCTCCAAACTCGGCCGACTTTTCTCAACGGTGGGATCCGAAGTGCCCTGTGATCTCATTTGGTTTTTTTTTATTTAGAAAGGTTAGGCGACACGGTGCTTTCAAAAAGTTCGGTAGTTTGGAGCCTGAACAGTACCACCATTGAGATTGGTTGTTCTCGCTAGCACACTAGCAGTGGAGCACCACCACGTAGTAGAAACAACACAGACACACTTTGTGTGCTTGTGGTGCTCATATCACAGTCATAGTAGTATATGCATCCCTTATCTGCACCTGTTGTTTTGTTTGAGTAGTAGTGGAGGGAGAGTGCTTGTTGCTGTCCAGCAAAAGGGTGAGCATGGACTCTTTTCTGACCAAAAGGGGTGAAAGTGTGCAAGTAATGTACTATATGTGGGTTTTTTCGGCTGCGGTTCATAGTTTAAGAACTTTAATAAGAGATACTTTAGCAAATTTATGTTCCAAACTGCGTATTATTTTTCATACATTCCGTCTATTATCAATGTAAGATTAAATAAGATCTAAGTGGTTTAGAAACAAAACTATTAATTACATTAAAAAAAAAGTATCACCTGAATTTGTAGTCTCGCCGATCAACACCAGATCGGCTCGATGCATCCCGCTGAAGAATATTTAAAAAAAACACGTCGAACGAGGATGACTTCCACGGCTGTTTTCTGCCTTTCTTACGGAATTTTTTGTCCGAATAATCCATTTTTTATTCGAAATATACCCGCGGCAAATTTTTTTACAAAAATAGGCTCCAGTCGCCTAATGGTTGGGCGACTGGAGCCTTTCGCCCAACCAGACTGCGACACAATATTTGTCGCCGTACGTTGGAGTGATTGCATCTAGTCGTCCTTCCGTACGGCGACTTCCATACAGTCGCCAACCCATTAGGCGAATTGCATGCAGTCGCCATCCCATTAGGCGACTGCATGCCCCCCCGTTGAATTTTGTAGTTTTAAAGTGGTAAAAAATTGCTGTAATATAAGTTTATGTTTATTGTATATTGTAGGTGCGTAAAAAATTTTAGAAACTTTTTTTATTAAATATTAACGGGAGAACGATCAATACATACACTGTTAAGTGACATACGATGATAATTCGTGTGCGGAGAACCGGTACGTTTATGATTGAATGCGAAAATAAGAGATGATAGACATGTTTGAATTTAAATAAACGTCATAATATATGTGTGAGTAACATGCCGCGTATTTTTTTATTACATAATATAGCATCCCTCACTCGCCACCCTGGTGTGCCCCGTCACCGCGTCCGCGTCCTCCCATATGGCCCCGCTTGGCCCTCCTCCGGTGTAACGGGTTACGAGGCTCCGAAAAAGTAAAACGAGCAGGAGGGTGTCTATCCCGCCCCTGCGCTGGTGGAGTCAGCTGCACCTCTGCTGTGTGCTCTCCGGTGCACCGGGAGGGCACTGCCAGAGAGAACCTCCGGTCTTTGCGTCGAGAACCGCCCGCCACTCCGTAAAAAACTGGTCCACATCGTCCAGGCCCGGGGAGACGCCGTGCTGCTGGTAAGTACCTGCAATAGTAATATCGTTAGTTCGTTGCATGTCGTCTTGGGATAAAAATGAGATCGGACGATGCGTACCTGTAGCTGGCGCTATCGAGGTAGGAGGAGGGGCATACACCCCCTGCGTGTGGAAGCCGGGGATGTGTGGAGGAGGCGTGAAGCTCGGTGGTGTAGGAGGTCGTGCCCAAGCTGAACCCCCTGGCTGCTCCGGGTGAGGTGGTGTAGGACGTGTCTACGTACTACCTCCGGAGTAGTGCCACGCTGGTCTGGGTGGCACTGGTGGACGAGCAGTCGGAGCGCTGGGAGCCTCGTGCAGGACAGCAAGCTAACAATACGTCTACACCCGGCCTCCACCCGACGCACAAAGCTGACGCCCTCCTCGTGGGTCAGCTCCGCACCAGTGGCGACCCTCTGCAGTAGTGAGGCGGAGTTGTTCCATAGGGCAGCATCGACGTCAGACTGGACACAAAAACATTAAATGGTCGATCATCGAAACGACATTTGAGAAATGTAAACTGCATGCATACCAAAATGGCCATTTGGGAATATTTGAAATTACATGTAACGTACCGCGATGTAAGCGTCGTGCGCGACGTACGTGTCTGTCGGAGCGGCGACCTGTGTGGCAGGCAGGTCTACGACATATACGAGCCTGGTACGTGTCCGCCCCTGGTACCAGCGCAGGTATTCCGCGTAGTCCTTGCTGTCGTATGGCTGGTCCTCCTCCACGCGGTCGTCGAGCGCACCTCACACCGCCGACCTGTGGTGCATCTTCGTCGACCAGTCCGTGCCTCTTTTAACTCCCTTCGCGCTGTGCATGCGTATAGAATCATTACGAAATGTGATATACTTGCGAACGCAGTAGTAAGTATGTACATATTTAGCACAAACGATCACTCACTCGTGCACGTTCCGCGGAAGCGATGGTCCGCCCGTACAGAAGCGCTGCCGTAGTTCGAATCGGTGCATGACTCGCTGGGGTGCGTAGTCCTCCACGTAGATATGGTACACGAGCTTCCGGCGGGTGAGCCAGAAAGCCCGGTCATGGAAGCAAAGTGTGGACAGCCCGCCAGGAGCACGGGCCTGCACTGCCGTATCTGCATACGGCTCCCAGCGCACATCGTCGACTGTGATGCGGTCGAACTGCTCCACAAAGGGCAGGTACGCCCGCGTGACCTGCAAGTGCGCGAACTGTACCTGCAAGAAAGACAAGTTGTTTAGTACGACGATTGTCAATAAGAAAGAAATAGTTAACTGTGATAATACTTACTCGACGACGGCACCAGAGAGAACCCATCGTCGGCCGGTTGACGCCTCCTCCGGGATACATCTCGGGCCTGTACGGACCCATGTCGTCTAGCACAGGTCATCCGATGCTCAACCGCTCGAACGACCACAACTGCAGCAACAGGGGACAACCCGTGAGGACGAGTTCGCCCTGATCCTCGTGCACGCATCGCACAGCGCGCGGTACGTCGCGGCTAGTGTGGCCGATCCCCAGCTGACCTGGGGGGCTCGCCGTCAGCGATCGCCCTCGCATAAGCGATAAGCCACGCATCCACCGAGTTGCCGTGGCTGGTGGTGAAAAGCACCCAACCAAACAGCCACAGCCGTACGCCTCCAAGTGGCGCGAGACCTGGTAATCATTTGCTTGCGGATCCATGCGCTCTACCTGCATGGAAACAAGTTGTTATTAATACGTAATACAACAAATGAGCCTCCAATACATGATCAATTCTAAATACTACGTACCCAGTACTGTGCGAGCCACCTCAGCGTCGGCCCATGGGTCTGATCCTCCTCGAAGATGTGGTGGTGATCGCCCGGTGGAACGACCCCGTCGAATCTGCCGAGCAGTTCAGCGCGCCAGTCGGCCGGGGCCTCCGGTAGGAAGGCAGCGTCTCCCGCGATCGGAAGGCCAAGGAGCAGGGACACATCTTGCAGGGTCGGCATCATCTCCCCGAATGGGGGGTGGAAAGTGTGCGTCTCGGGCCGCCAACGGTCCACCAAAGCCGTCAGCAGGGAACGGTTGAACGGGAATCGTCGTGATGGCTCCCCGCCCGCCTCGTCCCCGCCCACGGCCAAGGCGGCTCCATCCTCCTCCGTGGCCTCCACCATCCGGGCAAGAGGGAGTAGCCCGGCATCCCGCAGCCTGCAAACAAAGTGAAGATCAGCACAGAACGTTCTTACGGTCGGGCTAAACGTTGGTGTAGTGCAAACCTGGCAGTCCAACGGGGTCGAGTCCCCAGGCCACGCGAGGTGTGCGTGTCCGGACCACTCCTAGCTCAGGTGGCTCGCCCGTGCTCCCCGGTGGCGCCGCACGACGGGAAGCACTATGCACGCGGTCCACGTGCTCGTCCAACAGCTCGTACCGCCACTCGGGGTCACGTCCAGCACAAGTCATACCTGCAAAAATTGTACAATAATTTCAACATTAAATTTTGTACATCTAAATTTCTACACTAAATTTTCTATAATAATACATCAAAAATACTATACAAAATGTGTACACTCAATTTTCTACATCTAAATTTGTACACTAAATTTTCTATAATAATACATACAAAAAATTTTCTACATCTACATTTGAATACTATATTTTCTACAATAATGCATTAAAAATGGTATACAACTAAATTTCTAAACTATATTTTCTACACAAAATTAAATTTCTAAACTAAATTTCAAAACTACATTTTGTAAACTAAATTTCTAAACTATATTTTCTAAACTAAATTTGTAAACTATATTTTCTAAACTAAATTTGTAAACTATATTTTCTAAACTAAATTTCTAAATTAAATTTCTAAACTACATTTTCTAAACTAAATTTCTAAACTATATTTTCTAAACTAAATTTGTAAACTATATTTTCTAAACTAAATTTCTAAACTACATTTTCTAAACTAAATTTCTAAACTAAATTTTCTAAACTATATTTCTAAACTATATTTCTATACTATATTTTCTAACCTAAATTTTTAATACTAATTTTTCTAAACTAAATTTGTAAACTATATTTTCAAACTAAATTTGTAAACTATATTTTCTAAACTAAATTTCTAAATTAAATTTCTAAACTACATTTTCTAAACTAAATTTCTAAACTAAATTTGTAAACTATATTTTCCAAACTAAATTTCTAAACTATATTTTCTAAACTAAATTTCTAAACTATATTTTCTAACCTAAATTTTCAAAACTAATTTTTCTAAACTTAATTTCTAAACTATATTTTCTAAACTAAATTTGAAAACTAAATTTTCTAAACTAAATTTGTAAAATATATTTTCTAAACTATATTTTCTAAACTACATTTTCTAAACTAAATTTATAAACTATTTTTCTAACACTAACAAAAAATATAACACAAAAAAATTACCTGAAAATCACGCTCTCCCTCTCCTTCTCTCCCCCTCCTCTTCTCCTCCTCTCCCTCTCCTTCTCTCCCCCTTCTCTTCTTCCCTCTTCCTCTCTTCTTCTCTTCTTCTTCGCGCGGCCAAACGAAAGCAGTGAGTAGTGCAACGGCCGGCGCTCGGCTGAGTGGTCTTATATCGCCTCCAGTCGCCCAACCGTTGGACGACTAAATTACAGTCGCCTAACGGTTAGGCGACTGCAATGCAGTCGCCCAACAGGGGAGCGACTGCAATTAATCGCCGAACGGTTGGTATATTCATTAACTGTCGCAGTCTGGTTGGGTGAAAGGCTCCAGTCGCCCAACCATTAGGCGACTGGAGTCTATTTTTGTAAAAAATTTTCCCACGGGTATATTTCTGTAATTTCAAATAAAAATGAATTATCCGTACAAAAAAATTCTTTCTTCCGTGCGCGCGTCCGGCGCTCCCCGATCACTGTGCGCTTGCCGTGCGATTGCCCGCTGTTTTCTTCCGCGCGCGAAACCATCGAAGCACCGTGCGCACGTATCGGCCCAATAAAAAAATCGATTCCGTCCGTGTCTGCCGTGACGCATGATGTGCTCTTCCGCGTGGCCGGCAGAGATTTCATTAAATAATGATTAATCTGTTGGATGATTGCCTAGTGTCTGGTGCGTGAACCGAGCATGAAACAACCTTCGTTAATTGATTGATGATCCCTGGAAACGTGGTGGTTGGGCATTGCCTAGATAAAGACAAGCTGCCTTTGATTGACTAGCTGAAGACCAGGGCGAAGATCGTTCCCTCGTTGGTTCCTCGCAAGATCCGAGTCTTGACGGACAGTGTCTCGCCGCGCGGGTTTCTTCACGCCGCGTCGTGACATCACGCAATTTCCGGCATACAGACGGAAGACGTAGATGACCGGCGAGACCGAGGACCGCAACGACTCGGCCGTGCGAGACGCCGTGTGACTCCTGCTAGGAGCCATTAACCTTGCTCTACTATTAGGGTCTGTTTGGGACTGCTCTGCTCCAAATTTTTTAGCTTTGCTCCCAATTTGTTTAGCCAAACAGATCCAGCTCCAAGATCTCTGCTCCAAGAAAAAGGTGGAGTTGAGGGCCAACTCCACGTTTTTTGTGGAACTCCTCAAGGGGTGCTCCAGAAACTAGATATTCATACCTCCTCATGGAGTTGAGGGAAAATTACCCACCTATGCCATTGATTACACAAACATACCCTTTCGTTCTTTTTTCTTTCTTTCTTCCGCCTCTTCCGTCTTCACCACCCAAGGTCTACGGCCTGTTATGTCGCGCCCACCCTCCCCGATGATCTCCGTCCCGGAGAAGAAGACCGCCGCCGCGGAGCTCTTCCGCGACCGCCACTTCTTCAACTCCGCCTTCTTCACCGATCTCCGCGACGCCGCGCATCCTCTCCGCCTGCACCCCAAACCATACCCCCTCCTCCCGTCGCGCCGTCCTCCTCCACTACCACCGCCTCCTCGCCTCGCGCGCGACGACCCTCGCGCTTCGACGATAACCTCGCCTTCACCGCACGACGCCTTCAGCCCCACTCAAGCACACCTCCGCGTCCGTCCGCCGAGAAGGCCGCCGTCGTGTTCAACGTCGCGCAGCCTCCTCGAGGATCGCAGCGCCGTGGACCGGCGGCGGATGGCGGGATCAAGGCGGCGCGGGAGTTTCAGCGCGCGGCGGGGGCGTTCCGGGCTGTGGGGGAGATGGAGGGGGAGGGAGGGACGGTGGATATGGGCCCCGAGGCCGCGGCGATGCTGGAGCGGCTCATTGCAACCGATGTGTTCCTGTTGCCTGTTGGGGGTTTGACACTTTGACTGCACTGTGGTAACGCAATTATGTAAACATGGCAAAAGTAAAGCTGGGAGAAGATGGTAAAGATGTTTTCTTGGTGTTGAGTGAACAAGGATGTAGATATATTTCCCAATGAATTCGTAGTATATTGTTAAGAGTAATGTATTTCAGACACAACCTCGGTTTCCAGCTTTTATTAAATAACCTTTTCTGGGGCATTTCTCAACAAGTGTTTAGATTAAACTTTTTCTGTTATTAGAACACAAGTTGATTCCAACCTCCATTTGAAATGGATACAGAGAGGAAAGGATGGAATTATTTGACCAAAATATTTGTTTTTTGGTTTTCTTGAATAAATTAATTGCGATTATAATATTTTACATCATATTTCAATTGGCAACAAAAAAAATTCAGTTACATATGCTCCGCAGGCATCAAAATATACATCAAACATCATTCAGGGGCACATTGGACCTTTCTCAGGGAAATCTCACATTCCTGGAGCTGGAGCTAGCTGCATGCCAAACAGGACCACCTGCTCCAGGAACTCCACAGTGGAGCTGCTCCATGGTGGAGTAGAGTTGGAAAAACTGGAGCAGAGCAGTCCCAAACAGGCCCAATATTGAGTTTTTTTTCAAACCTTAAATTGATCTCGTAGAGGTTTGAAAAGCCCCTAAAATTTCAAACTAGAAATTTTCGTGATTTTTGCTGCATTTTTGAGTGTTTTCGGAAACTTTCCCTTTTGGGAAAGTCTTCCCGCTGCCGCTTTCTTCTTTTGGCCAGGCGCCTCCCCGTCTCCTTTGGCGTCGCCTCCCTTCCCGTTTTCCCCGCTAGCCGGCTCCCTCTCCTGCAGGCGCCTCCCCCTCTCTCGCTGGCGCCTTTCCCCCGCTCCCCGCCTTCTCCCCGCGCACGCGCGCTAGCGCTGCGCGTTGCGCCCCCGGCCGCGCCCTGGCTTAGGACCGCCGCGCCGTCCCGACAGCCTCTGTCTGAATGGGTGGACGCCCTCGCACCGCGTCGCCCCGCCTCAGCTCCGGCCCCACCTGGCAGCGGCAGCCTCCTCCCTCTCCCGCGCGCGGACGCTCCCTCGCCATTGCCGCAGCTCCACCTGCTCCCGTCTCGTCGCCATTAATCCCCTGCAGAGCCGACGTCACCCCGGTCACCGCCCCGTCTTGCGGAGGAGACGCCCCCAACTGCTCCCGTCCCCTCCTGTTGACCCGACGCTCTGACCCGTTGCCTTCTCCCCGAAGGATCCTCTCCCTCCGCGCGGGTATAAAGCCCCCTCCCCCTGCCCCCTTGCTTCCTTTGCTTCCCGACCTTCCCCTCTGTCCTCAATCGCTTCCCACCGCTCCCAGCCGCCTCCCAGAGCGGCCGATTGAAGCCCCGCCGCCCGTAGCTCCTCCATTGCCGCCCTGTGAGCCGGTGACACCCCAGAGCCAATCTCCCTCTCCCTCCCTCAATTTCTCAATTACTTTTGCCCAGAGCATCCTTACCTACTGCTAATCACCGTGGTGCCGTTGGTTGGACAGGTGATCGCCCGTGGAACGCTGTCATCGAGCACCCGCCACGAATCACCCTCTGTGGCGGCACACTCAAGCTCCTCGACTCACACCTCCGCCGCCAATGTGAGCACTGGTCCCCTTGAACGTAGCCGCGCCGATTGAGCTATCTCGCCGCCGTTGACCCTCCGCCACCAAAGGACCGAGACACTCCCATCTCCTCCCTCTCTCCATTGGTCCTCGCCGCCTAAGCCCCAAAATGGGTTCCCCAGCCCTAGCTCTAGCCGATGGTGCTCTCCATTGCCATCGGGAGCCTGTGTCGTCGCCGGAGAGCGAAGGCGCCGCCACCTCTGCCTCTCTGTGGCGCGCACCCGTCCGGAGGAAGACGACGACGACGTGGCCATTTCCCCTCCGTCCATCGCTCCCATCGCCATATAATCTCAATCTTCCATCTCCGCCGTACCGCTTCGCCACCTTCCCCACACCCTTGTCGTCCGATCTCCGCCCGCCCTAATCCGGGCCGCTCACTACTCCGCATCTCCGCCACCCGCCACACCACGCGTCGGCCATCCGAGCCGCGTGGGCGCGCGCTGGCTGGGCCGCCTCCCCTCGGCTGAATCCTTTCCCGCGCGTGAGCGCGCGCGTTGGGCCGCGTCGGCCTTCCGGCCGCGCGGGACGTTGCCCGGGCTAGGCCACACTGTAGCCATGAGGCCGGCCCGACACTGCTCAAATGATTTTCCAGATGATTTATCAATTTCCAAAATTCCAGAAAATTCAATAAATCCTAGAAAATCACAGAAAATCCCAAAAATTCCCAAATTTCACCACTTTGCTCCAAATAATATCCTGGACCCATTTTTGGCCTCCTCTCCCACAGAATCATCTCAAATAAATTTCTAAAATTCCCCATTTGGAGATTTATGCATTTTACTCCTTTTTAATTAGTTTATTTTGCCTGGCTTGATTAGGCTCAAGCTGGATTTAATTATTTTATGTGTTTGGCGCTAGTGTCGGAGATCCCGGAGGTTCAAGTGCAGGCTCAGGATCCAGGTGTTTCTTCGTTCGAGCTAGCTGAGATCATCCGGATTGACGACAAGTCCCAAATCCTTTGATCATGTTGCATCCCATGATGTTTAATTATGTTACTATATTATTTGCATTAAGCTAGTTCTGAAATGCTAGTTCAAAGTAAAATAAAATGTTTAGAATGACATGATATTTAGTTAAACCTACCACTGACAAATGGCATGTTAAACTTGTGGCCATACCTTTGTAACCCTAGAAATAATTACTTGATAATCTAGATAACTGTAGGTTATTATTATCATGCAAAGTCTTATACTAATAAGGTTGTGGCTACGGGCCAATAAAATTTGAAAACCCGACTCTAAGGTAGGGTGGTATGGGACACCATATCTTAGAGCGGAGAGTGCCGGTGTGCACAAGTTAGGGTAAGGGTGTTGAGGGGCACCGCGAGACGACTTTGGCCCACCGCTTACCCTAGGTTGGAGGTCGCGGACCTCGTGGAAAATGTAAGGTTTAGACCCTTACGCTGAGCAAATGACATAGTGACCGCTCAACCACAAGTGTTGACTTGTCAACCCTGGTTTAGTACCCGCTCAACTTAAGTGAAACCCCGCTTTGGGAGTCGGAGCAAGACAACGATAGGTCCCCACAACTCGGGTCCGGCGTTCCGCGATGGCCAGCGGACGCCGGAGGAATGTGCGGGTTTCTTATCTATCGGGTGGAGTGTATACCAAGGGTTGAGCAGCGAAAAGACCCGGTTCCTTAACTCAGTCATGAGGGTTAAGGATGCGTGTGGGTAAAGTTGGGCAACTCTGCAGAGTCAAATAAATGGTATTCGAATACGCCGTGCTCCCGGTTTATGGAGCTGTGTCACTTGGGTGATTCTAGCAGCAAAGTTTAAGTAGTTTTGTACATGTTTTAACTTGATTAGTTGGTTAATTAACTCTTCATGAAAAAAAACCCTGAGATCTTAAGAAATAGTTTTGGGTCCGTTTTATTAAAATGTTTGCAAATAAAACTGCATCCACCAAAGTTAATAAATCAAGTATACCCCCTTCCATTGTAACTCCGTGCATGTAGTAAGATAGAGTCCCTTTTGGGGCTTGCTGAGCCGGTTGTTTGGCTCACGGCTTGCTTAATCCACTCTTTAGAGGATCAAGACGAAGGTGAAGGTCTCCCCGTTGAGGAAGTCCCGGAGGATCTCTTCTTTGACGAGGACCCGTGGCTTTAGGTTTTCGTCGCGCTCAAGCGGATTCTAGAAGTCTTTTGTAATGTAATTATACTTTGGGTTTGCACGCCCCGCTGTTGAAAATGGATGTTAATCCTTATGTAAAATATATGCTGGACTTTTGTTGTAAGCATGCAATGGTATACTCTTGCGCGACACTCCATAACTGTTCATGCATGAATAGTTGTGGAATGCCGTGTCCGTACGCGCCCCTGGAAACGGGGGCGTTACATTTTCGATCAACTCTCTATTTCTCTATCTTATCCGTGGTGCCGCTCATAATGTATAATGAGATTAGAGGGTAGTGGCCTATTTATAAACTCCACTTTCGCGTGTTATAAAATGACTCATCTGTTTTCGGTATACCGTAAGACTCGTGAACCATGTCACCAACCACAATCAGACAGACCAGTTTTATGAGTCTAAAATATATTAGTCCCGAGCATACATATATGAGTCATGCGCCATGATCAGATTGTTTATGAGATAAATTCCAACATAATCATATGGGTCAACAGCCTGCAGAGCCGATCCTGTAAAACAAACCTAACTATTCCACGCTGTGTTATGCCCGAGTTAAACAAATGCATGCATATCAAATTTCAGTAGACTTAATTTCAATAAATATGTCTATCATATTTCAGCACAGCCGTCCTCGGCACCTCGAGATTAATTTCTCGAGTTAAATTCTGTATCAAAATATTCCATATCACTTACATCAATAATATGAATAATTCCATATTGAGTAAAACAAATAATAACCACAATAAATATTGAAAGCTACATAAAAATTCTAACACTGAAGTGTCTAATACAACCCTTCGAAAATCAGCTCGTCGAATTGAACACATCAAACTTTGCAGCCATTATAGTGCTATTTTAACAAAAACAATAAGTCAAAAGCCGCTGGTCTCAGAATCTTTGGGGGTCTTGGTTTTGTGCCCCTTCCCTGGGATCTCTCCTTTTCCAAATCGGTGTCCCTCTGAGGTTGCTTAACGCCAAAGCTAATTTGTTTAGTTTGGGGTTAACTAGCACTGGTTAGTGGTAGAACACGAACCGGACTGTCTGTTTTTCGCTAATAGCTTAAACTTCTAGATGAACCTCTTAATGCAGTAAACAGTAAACACAATGTTTGATCGAATGATTCTCTCAAAGAACCTTGGTCAAATGGTAACCGTCATAACTAGATGGTTTTGTTTCTAGACTAAGTAATATGCAGGTCATTAGAGTATTTCTTTGTTCCCTTTAGTTCCGTCAGTAAGGTGCCTCCTTGCAGGTTGATTTATCGTTTCTTTGAAAAATGCTTCTGGATAAACCCCATTGACGGTAGAGCAAATATAAATAGACGAAGGAACCTAACGAGAAAAAAAGAATAAAGAAATCAAAAGAGCAATAGTGGTGAGCCAAAATGCTTACTCTAGACGAGAGAATTAAGGAGTTTTAATTCGAAACATGTGATGAAAATTTGTTTATATAAAAAATAATAGTGGAGATCAACAATTGTTGAACAAGTAACATTGCTGGCAATAACTATTCACTTGTTTGACAAGAGATCAACTGTTGTTGAACAATGATTATGCTAGTCAACTTGCTTATATTTAAACTCTTGCAAGTTAGGTTTCTCACACCAAGAACAATTAGATGCTCTTAGTAATCAGTGCAATAGACAATCCTGTTGATTGAACTGGTCAACTCATGAATAAATCCTGATCGAGAGCAATCTCTGAATGTGTCAAAAACCAACGAACCATTTGGTAGACGAAGAAGATATATCAACATCAATACTACAATGTTCAACTGTACAGGCATGACATGATTTTATAATGTAGGTTTTTTTTTCTGTTTGAACCAGTACTTAATCATCGTCATCTTCAAAAAACAATAGTACTACAATACTGGAGGGAATCTTTGTAAAGGAAGTGTGGCTTGTGGCGTGCTGTACCGCACAATGCTGTACAAGCATTATGCTAAAGGCAGAGAGAAATCAAAAGATTAAAGTTTTGGGTGGTTCTTTTTCGGCTGCGATTTATAGTTTATAACTGCAGTTTATCATTTTTAATTTTAGCGTGAGTAATTATATGAATGAACTGAATGTCAATAAATCGTTTTAAAACAACAGTAGAGAACTCATTCCATTTATTTGTTCAAAAGAAGATATAAACCATAAGCTGAAAAGAATTAGACCTTTATTGACTCTTTATCCTAACCAACTTGGCACTAGACTAATGAACTAAACTCAGTACATTAGCATCCACTATTAAGATAAGAGCATGGCACATTGCCAAATGCCAATGCAGGGGGAACTTGCGTTGATAACAAAGAAACACGCGCTAGATTCCATTTCCATGTAGCACCAACTGATTGCTTATGCCGCGGTTGTTCTTTGCTCCGGCTAATACGGAACGAGACACAAGAAATGGAAAACTTTGTGGGAACCATTTGGCATCTTTTCAGAACACACAAGCTCTTGGCACTGACCACCATTACCTGGAAATCTGGACACATTTGGACCTCTAAATACCCGAAATTCCTCTTTTGGCCCCTAAATCAAAAAAATTCCGTTTCTGGACCTCTCCCGACCGCGCGTTCGCGAGCTGGTGCCACGTGTCCCGGACGCCGGCCGCGCGGCGGGCGGGCGACGCGCGTGGTCGGGCGGCGGTCGCGCGGTGGAGCGGCGATCGCGCGGCCGCCGGGACACGTGGCGCCATCTCGCGAAACGCGCGGTCGGAAGGGGTCCAGAAACGGATTTTTTTTGATTTAGGGGCCAAAAACGGAATTTTCGGGTGTTTAGAGGTCCACATGTGTCCAGATTTCCATTACCTGCTTGGTTTTGCTGATCCCATATGGCGTGCCAAACAGCAAACGCATCTCTAGGCTGCTCGTTTGGACCGCGGGATCTTACTAGGATTTTTTGGAGGAATTATACTGTTTCTTGAATTTTTTTTAATTAAATTCCAAATAAGGGAGTACACATTCTGATTGGAGATAAACACAACTAGCCATTCTTCTCTAACTTTGCAGGAATGCTGCCACGGACACCAACAAATTTGGAAGATTGAACTTAAGCAAACAATATGTCCATAGAATTACAGAGATATTAATTGGAGATAAACCAAATGACAAGTCTATGTACCTAACCCAAACCTCAACCACAAAACTAATTTCTCTTCATCCATATCAATCCTATAAAGGAAAACACATTTGGTACAGGAAATATTTTGGGACAGGACCACAGGAATGCGGGTGCAAAATCACTTGCCAAAAGGCAAAGGCTGACAATGACACACATTGTGTCGGACCGACGGCGGAGATCAGCTTTGCCTCATTTCAACTTCACTAAAATCAACTCCTTTGGTTTCATAACTCAATTAGCTATGAGAGCTAAGAAGATCACATGTACACTAGAAACAATCCTCAAATATAAGCCAAATAGTTAATTTAAGAGAAAAACCGAAGTACAAAACGATGCAAGTCATCACTAGCCCAGTCTGACTGGGCCCAGGCGGCTAGACCACTGGGACAACACCGATCTGACCGCTCCACCGATATAGGGTATTGTATGTGACTTAAGAAACATCTAGGGTATTGTATGTGACTTAAGAACTTGTTTAAATCTCATCTAAACATCTCTAAATTTTATATGTGACTTGTTTAAGGTATTAGAAATCTAAACTAACTAAGAATCACAATGTTTTTGGGCTCAGATTCACTAATAAGAAGTAAATCAAATCTAGGTCTTAAGAACACCCAAAATCCTAAAACACAAATTAGTTCTTACTCGAGGAGTTTCTAATCAAGAGGATGATCTAGATCTACTCTTACATGTCATAGCAATCTAATTTAGGTACAGATCCAGGATAAAACTATCTTAACCACAAAAACAAAAATTTGAGCAAAGAACAAAGCCAAACTAGGCTTGATCTTAAATCTGGTTATGGAAGTGATCTAGATAGGCAACGATTGATTAACTAGGATCTTCTAGTGTATGTTACTCGTTATGGATCATAGCAAGATCAAGAGGGGATAAGAAAACACCAAAAAACAAGCTAAATTAAGATTTCAATACTTTAGCAAAGAGGAGAAATATATAGATAAATTTTAATGGCCCTGTTCTTTTTCAGCTTTTGGCTTCTGCTTTTGACTTTTCTACAGTAACTAGCTTTTAAACGGAATGTCTTTTCAAGATGGGGTCCACTAGTTAATTGTAGTACATAATGTACCGACTTCATTTATATCGGCAAAAACCACACGTGAGTTTCTATTACTCTGTAATCTCTTGTATGAACAGCCCAAAAGCTACAAGCCGTTAGCCAAAAGAACATGCCCAATATCTATTGATACTTGGAGATGAATGTTTACCGGGCTTTACACTCACATATGTATGCTTCTTAAAGCGCACACAACCATTAATCCGATAGTGAATTAATACTTGATCCACTTAACATTTTTAGCATATTCTTAATCTAAACCACCTTTCTTGGGCCTCCTCGCATCGTGGTTTGATGAAATCTCAACTTTCCAGTTTGGGGTAAAAAGATTGTTTTGCCCCCAAACCATCTTCCACAAAGCTTTGCGCTTCCTTTGACTTGAAGCAGCCCATTGCTTCATCTTTGACTCCATGTAACCCTAATAACTTCTTGCTAAGCCTCTCATATATCTAGATCCCACCAAATCATGCTTGCTTGCAAACGTGCCTATTGTAGGGGTGGCCTAACCCCGTGACTGGGCCTTGTAAATGACTCAATATATAATAGGCCCAATAGTATAGAGGAATATAGCAATGTATGAAACATCTAGGGTCAAACCTCAAACTTCAAGAACTTATTCAAATCTCATCCAAACATCATCAAATTTTGTATGAAACTTGTTCAAGATATTAGGAACCTAAACCAATAAATAATCACAAGGTTCTTGGGCTCGGGTTCGCTAATTAAAAGCAAATAAAATCTAGGTCTCAAAAACACACAAAACCCTAAAATCTAAATTAGTTTTCACTCAAGAAGTTTCTACTAAGAGGATGATCCAAATCTGCTCCTATATGTCATAGCAAGCTAATCTAGGCAAGACTTCAAAATAAAACTATCTTGACCACAAAAACTCAATTTTAAGTCAAGAACAAGCCAAACTAGACTTAATCTTGAATCTTACTACGGAAGTAATCTGGATGGGCAACAATTAATCAACTAGTATCTTCTAGCGCCACTTATGCGCCATGGGTCACATCAAGATCAAGAGGGGAGAATGAAACTCTAAAAACAAGCCAAATCAAGATTTTACACTTGAGTAAAGAGGAGAAATACTTGGACAATTTTTTTATATCTATTGATACTTGGAGTTAAATGTTTACAGCCACTCATAAAGCCATTGCCTGTTCATGTCCACCATCGATAGCTCACACTCTGGTTCCTTGTCTTCCCCTGTTGTAACCACTTCGCTAGCCTTAGTCATCTTCCAGCTGCACCTTGATCGCTCTGGACTTCAGTACCCCTAGCCTAGTGCGGTCATATCCGCTTTACCATGACCTAGCTTCGGAGTCTTACAACCAATAACAACAAGCAAACTGTCACGTAGCACTGTACAACATGAAATTACCAATTGACATAATTGATGAGCCAAGTATCCTAACCTTCCATCAAAGCATCTCTGCATGCTTTGACATGTAGCCCGTAGTGCGTAATAACTAGCCATCACGTCTTTATGCATTTAGACTCCCTCAAACCATCTTTATGTGCATCGGCATTGTCACTTGGTGCACCTTATGTACCAACTTGCCTCTTCACGATCATTGTCTTCTCTGTGCTTCCCATTTGAGCTATGTAGCATCACCCGGACTTACTTGACAGCATAGACCTTAGCCTTTCGCCTAATTCTGGTCCCTTGCCATTGGTCGCTAACATTCTCCAAGCCACCTGTACATTCAAAGATCAATAAACCATGTTGAGCACAAGTTCCATACACTTAACTCACGTTAGTCAATACAATGCATCATGCAACATGTATGTAACAACTCCTAAGTATTTGAGCAAATTCCCAACTTAAGTACCAAACTAAACTCTCCTGAACCTTGCCTGGCCGATCGGACTGCTAACCATTGGTTGGTCTGATAGCACTAGTCAACTCTAGTCAAACCCCGGTAATAAGGGACTCGGTCAGACTACAACACCCTCGTTGGTCTCACCGTCCCAAAGCCAACGATCGGACTACCCTCACAAGGACCGGTCAGATTGCTCATGATTTCTCTCATGCACATGACGAGCACCTCTCTAAAAAATAACTATTGACAACTAACAGCTGGTGCAATCACTCACCAGTCTGATCGCCAATCATGGACTAGCCAGACCATACCTCGATCAGACCGCCAAACATAGCTGGTTAGACTGCTTAGCACCTGACAGCAAAAATAGAGATTGCAATAGATACAAAATTCAACTCAAACTTCCATAAGAAAGCATAAGTAAATATGTGTGCACTTTCCATGGTCTTACACATTGAATGCAGCAATTGCATCATCTTAGAATATGTGTGCACTTTCCATGGTCTTACACATTGAATGCAGCAATTGCATCATGCATGACAGGAAATTTGCCGTTCATTCAATCTGAACCGCTTGGCCTGCAGGGCTGCAGCTTCCCAGCGAAGGCATGCCTCGCCTATGTACGTACCTAGAAGAAGATTTCTACCTGCCCCATTATAGAAGAAAAGGTGCTCAAGTCATCGTATGGACATCAAGGTTTCTTTTTGTTCATTGGGTAGGAGCTTTCCCAGCTCATGCAAGAAGTTTCTCTCCCAGTCATGCACGTTTTCTATTCTTGTGTTTCTGTTGCTGAGGGCTGGACAATTCAGTCTTTTAACTTTGAAGCTAACTTGTCCAACGGTCGAGAAAGATAATTGGTCCAATCAAAATCTTTTGGTAGGTTAGCAGGTTGTTGCTGCTAGGTTTTAGTGCTGATGAGAAATTAGCTGGTTCTTTTGGAATGTGGTTTATAATTTCTGATTTAAAATTTTGAATTTTAGTTGTTCGTGTGGAAAAGTATGAAGAGAGATATTTACGTACAATTTTGGTCAATATAAATGAAGTCAGGCCAGTATATACTATAATCAACTTATAGTCCATACTTTAAAAAGATACCATTTGAGAGATAATTACTGTAAAAAACCTAAGCTATAAACTCAAAAGAAGAGAGCCAAAATTTACAGTTTTCACACTGTCTTCAGCTGTTAATGCACTATTGTTTCTGACTGTGTACTTCTCTATGGGATATGATACCATCTAAATTGCACTTATATATATGTTCACTGTTGATTTTTTTCTATAACACATTCGTAGTTGAAATTTAATGCACGTTTTTTACGTGGACCAAACAATTCAATATACATTTGTCAAGAACCATGTAAAATTCATGGAGAAATGTATATGTTAAGAGTATTTTGTATTGGACATTGTGTGATGCCAAACGGCAACAAGAATGGCAGCTGTTTGGTGGCAGTGTTAGCCTAGCTAACTCTTGGGTGAGCCTAGCATCTACTATTGTTTGGAGAGATGACACATTTGGCTACTATTATTGGTTGCAGGAAAATGCTGGCTAAAGCAAAAAATACAAGAGAATATTTAGGTGGTGATCGATTGGGCTTAAAAGCTCATGACTATGTGGACTATTTGCATAATTAAATTTAAAAATTTAAAAATATAAAAATATGTTAGCCCATTACGTGGAAAAAAAGCAAAAAGCTCAACAAAAGTCAAAAATACAGAAAAAGAGAAATTTATGAATAGTGAAAAAATTCGAGGCCTATGTGGACTATTTGCTAATATATTTTAGTAAAGATTTCGTATACTTAGGCTACCACGGTACATCAGAATCTAATGTAGATCCATGGTAATAATTTTTAAGTATACCAATATGTCATCCATAGTATCTAAAGACAAGAATCTGCAAGGAAGAAAAAGGAGTTAAGTTACTATTTCAATCCATTACCATCATTTAACAGTCCATCTTTGAATAAATCAAACTAACCAAAACCCATCACTTTGGTCAAATGCAGCAAAGAAACAGAGAAAGGAAACCAAGCATAGAGCCAAAGAGGAAAGGAAAAAAATGTTGCCCACACTATTATATAAAGCGGCGGAATAGAATAGAGGCGCCCGCATTGGCCACACGTCATCCCTTCCCTCCCTTCCCACTTCCCCCCTAAAGTTATTGTCTTTTACGGATCGGGACCAAGAGGTGGGGGTATATGTGCTGCAGCGCCAATTAGTTAGTGGCTGTTCCGGGTCCTTAAGTGCAAAAGGGCGGAACAAGAAGCGCGTGCGCTCCCTTCGCCTCGCCGCTTCGGGGTGGTGGGAAGACGACTCCGCAGCAGCTGCTCGATGAGGCCGCCGGAGGTGGCGGTGGCGGTGTTCGCCGCTGTCGTGGCGGTGGAGGCGCTGCTAGCCGGGGCGGCGGCCGCGGCGCCGTTCCCGGCGGCGCTGAGGCTGCAGCGCGCGCTGCCCCCGAAGGGGGTGCCCGTGGAGCACCTCAAGGAGCGGGACAGGGCGCGGCACGCCAGGAGGGGCCTGCTCGGAGGGGCGCCCGCCGTCGCCGGCGTGGTGGACTTCCCCGTGGATGGCTCCGCCAACCCGTACATGGTCGGGTGGGTGAGCTGCTTCGCTTTTCTGTGTGCTGGTTCTGTTTGGTTGGGTCGGTTGTGTGTGATCGGTGGAAGCGTGGAAATTTCGAGCTTTTTTTTAGTTTCTTCGTCTGGGTGTTGAGCTGAAATTGTTGCTTCTACCGCGGGTAGATCGATCTGTTTGTTTTCTTCTGTGTTCTCTTATACCGGCAAAGATAGTTCTTTTTGGATAATGGGTGACAATTCGTGGGCTTGGCTGCTTCAATTCTGTCTGTTTCTCAGTTGGAAGCGCAATCGTTGAACGGTTTAGGGTGCCTTTGGTTGAGCTTTTAGGAGCTGCTTTTGCTTTCAAAAAGCCAAAAGCCAACCAAATGGGTGGAAATCAGAAGCTACTTTTTCAGAAGCAGTTACTTTTAGGTAAAAGCACCTTGAACCCTGCTTTTGGCATTCTGTTTTTTGAAATGGTGAAATAGAGAGCTGTTTCACAGTTGTTTCAAGGAAAATAGAAATAGGAAGTAAGTTTTATACTTATTTGAACCAAACAGCTTACAGCTTTTTCACAGCTCACAACCTACAACAGTTTTTACATAGCCCACAGCTCACAGTAGCTTTTTCAGAAGCCACAGCTCAACCAAACACACCCTTGTACCCCTTGCTCGGTGAATTCTTGCCGGTGGATATTGCGTGCATTATGCTAAGTTTTGGGCTACCTTTTCGCCCTCTTTTCGAAGGTTTTGGCGATTTTTATCCACGAATTTTCACCTTTTTTTAAACTAAATTGTTGCTTGGGAATGAGGACGGGTTGTTTATTTGGATTCTTAGATTCGTTTTAGTCGTCTTTTTAGTGCGACTATTCTGACAACTGTACTCTCTCTTTGTGCATTTGGTTGCTCGTTTCAATGTCGATGCACATTTGGGAGTCCAATTCTGATGCGTTTGCTTGCTCCAATTACCAAAATAATTCATTCCCTAGAAAAAAGAATCCATTTTTCGAAAGAAAAAGGAATTCATTTTATTATGCTTTGTTTCTCTTGGATCGTAGGTTTGCAGAGATTTGGTTGCCGATGACAGTTTGCTATTGTTGGCTATCCTTGCTTTCTCCTTTGTGCTGCGGTTTGGGATTTCTCCTTTGTGCTATGTTTTACCTTATGTTTGTGCATTCATTTCAACCAAGGAAAACAAGTTCGTGGAGCAGTAGTCCAGTAAGGTGTAGAGACAGGGTTATTTAGATTGTAGAGAGATCTCTGTAATGCTAAGTCATGTGTCATCGATGGCTAGACACAAATTTTTAGTTTCCATTTGCCAGCCTTAAGAGAAGCAGTTTTGTTTTGCTAATGCTTGTGGTGAGCATATGCTAAGACCCCCACTTATCCTGAATTTCTGATTTTAGTTGGAATTGTGTTTTAATGCCATAGGCCCTAGTTACATGTCTATTGTGATTGATGAACTCCCTTTAGGTAGTAGAATATCATGTATTTAATTTTTTACTGAATGTAGCAATGTATCTTATGTAGAATATCATGTATTTAATTTTTTACTGAATGTAGCAATGTATCTTATAAGCATGCTATTTCTTTTGGGCAATCCTCAAATTGGTTAGGACGCACATTTCAGTTTGTTTACCACTGTGCTGTGATCGACCAACCTCCTTTTTGGCATTACCATCTCACCGATTCATGTCATTTTTCATACTGCAACTGGGGTTTTTGTTATTTGAAATCGGAAGTATACTTTCTTTAGATCTATGATTTAGTGTACTCTTTGTGACTATTGTACCCTAAAGTTTGAATTTGCAGGCTCTATTTTACTCGTGTGAAATTGGGAAACCCACCAAAGGAATATTTTGTCCAAATTGACACTGGAAGTGACATCTTGTGGGTAGCTTGCAGCCCTTGCAATGGTTGCCCGACATCAAGTGGGCTCAATGTGAGGCATCTCTTGTCCTTCTATTTAAGAAGTGCATGTATTTTCAGCAAGTTTTTCTCCCTTGAGATGGAAATACCTAATAGCTAAGAAGCTCCTATCTGATTAGATAAATACTTTGTTTGTTCTTCAGATTCAGTTGGAGTTCTTCAACCCCGACTCTTCATCAACATCATCCCGGATATCATGCTCGGATGATAGGTGTACAGCTGCCCTTCAAACAGGGGAAGCAGTCTGCCAAACCTCAAACTCCCCAAGCAGCCCATGTGGTTACACTTTCACTTATGGTGATGGAAGTGGCACGTCGGGGTACTACGTGTCTGACACCATGTATTTCAACACTGTCATGGGGAATGAGCAGACTGCCAATTCTTCCGCCTCTATCGTTTTCGGGTACAGTTTCCTTGGAATCCTATATCTTTTTAAATTCCCTACCAGATAATGGAAACTTACAATTAATAAATGACAATTTTTACTCAAGATACCTTTAGAAACCTAGCTAGAGTGGTGCCAGTGTAGGAGAGTTGACATGATGTTGGTCCTTGACAATGTGAAATTGTGAACCATTTGCATGTTAACACTCCGTGGCACAGGTGCAGATAAAGTTAGATCTTTTTGTTGATTGGGTTGGTACAAATGATGGATCTAATGGCAGCAAACAGTCAATGTCCGACTAGCAGGTTGCTTGTTACTTTTGCAAGCATAGTTCTTTTCCTTGTTGTCATCCAGGAGAACAGTCGTCACTAGAAAAGTGTCAGTTTCCTTAATGGTCAACCAAAGCAAATGTTGAAATGTTTATATTGCTTTCTTTTTTCATTCTGAAGCAAAAAGATGTTGGCATTCTATGGGAAGTACCAGTACATCCCATAGCTGTCAATTTATTAAATTGGCTATCCTCTGACGTGTATACTGCATCATGTTAATGGCCTTGATGCTATGTCTCTAAAAGGTTGGTCTAGTATGGATTTTTTTAGTGGTAGGAGTCTACAGAGTTGAGTTGGTTTTCTTAGTTTAGTTAAGCTATGCGCTGGTGCACGCCCAAGCCCTGCCATGTTACCGTGCGATTGCCGCAGCGAAATGAGATTGTCTTGTTGGTTAAGTCCCAGAGGATTGGTCCTAACGTCTCCAACCATTGGACGCCGAGTACCAGGTCGAACTCCTCCAAGGGGATTGCGTACAGTCGATGGTGAAGTCCTCATCTCCAACCCTCAGATGCATGGCGTGACCCTGACCGGAGCTCTGGACGCGTTCTCCATTTGCCACGGTGACTTGAAGACCATGGCAGGGCTTCAAACTGATGTCGGAGTGCTGTGCCATCTCCGCACTGATGAAGTTATGAGTCGATCCGATGTTGAGCAGGCTCGTGAGAGGTACGCCCGCCAGAGTAACCCTGATCTGCATCATGCACGAAGATCGGGGCTGAATGCCCGCCAAGGCATACAAGGAGATGCTTGGGTCGTCGATATCAATGGCGCTGTCATCTTCATCGTCTTCTCCCATACTTGGCGCGATGAGAACAAATAGCCTCCGGCAGTTGTGGCCCGGAGTATATTTCTCTTCGCAGTTGAAACAGAGGCCAGCCTCGCGCCGTGCTGCCATCTCGTCCGACGTGAGACAGCGCCGGCGCATGGGCGGCCGTGAAGGCTGTGTCGCTGCCAAAAACCCCGCCTGGTTTCCCGCTTTCACCGCCACGGTTGCTGCAGGGGCCACGGCTGGCGGAGGCGTAGCGGGTGCGGCCGGTGCTACTCTGTTATTTGCCGCTCGATAGATGTGTGCTGTCTGCGGGTCGGCCCGCCGATTCTCCCTGGCGACTAGCGCTCGTCACTTGTACACCCGTGTCAGTGCCATTGCCATCTAGAGGCTACCCGGATTTTCAAGCTCTACATCTGTGCGGATCGGCCTCATCAAGCCCGGTGTGAAGAGCTGCACCCGTTGACGAGGTTGAAGATGTTCCGCGTGGCAGAGTATCGCCAGGAAGCTGCGCTGATATTCCTCCACGGTTCCGGTTTGGCACAACTCCTTGAGTTCGCCGAGGGGGTTACGCCGGATGGATGGCCCAAACCTCAAATTCATAAACTCCTTCAAATTGCACCAGTTCGGCTCACCCTCATCACGCTCAAGCTGGAAATACCACTGTTGCGCGGCGTCAGTCAGATGGTACAAGGCGAGCCAAACCTTGTCTGCTTCCGACCTTCCGTTGTCTTCTGCCCTCGAAAGAATTGCTCACATCGCTGCAGCCACCCAAGAGGATCTGCTTTGCCGTCGTACGACGGAAACTCTAGCCAGTGGTAGCGTGGAGGCGGCATTCCGTCCGCCCTTGCTGCTGTGGTATGATTGACTCCCTGGCTGGCGCCCGGCAGGGACAGCAATCCTTTGCTTGGCTTCTTTTCCAAGATCACCACGCGGTCACGAACTCCGGTGAGTTGTTCCTGGAAGGATGTCATGGTGCGGTCCATGTTTGTGGACATCGCCGTCAGTTGGGCCAATTGCTCCGTGATGGCCACCAGTTGCTCCTCAATTTTGGTTTCCATCTTGGCGTCGGGGATCGTCGGCTCTGATACCAAGTTGTCACGGCCCGTGCCTAAGCGCAAATCGTACTTGTGGGAGACGGGAGGCTTCGGCCTGGGACCTCGGCCTGGCGCCGTGATGATAGAAGAAGGCGCAGAGGATTGCGCAATGGGCAGAGGGAAGAAACAGAGGAGGGGGTAAACAATAGATTGATTCTTGATTCCATCTGATGATAGTTTACTTCTCCTTAAATAGGACTCCTGCCGTAAGGTAACAGAGTCCCTAACTCTCTCCTAAACAATCTTACCTGTCCTAAACAAACTCATCTTTCCTAACTTCCTTATCTTTCCTAAACTTGCGCCTAACAATCTATCTTTAAACCGGATTTGCCTGGACACTGGAGCTGCCGGTGCCCTGGGCCTGCTGGTATAGTAATTTCCCCACATGACATTAACTATGCATTTTGTTGCAATTTTGTTTAGTAATTACCTTAACAGTGAAGTTTGCTGCCTCACATGGTCAGTAGAATTTATTCATCGGCTCATGGATGTAATTCCTTTGAAACAGATGTAGCAACTCACAGTCAGGAGACCTGACGAAGACAGAGAGGGCAGTTGATGGGATTTTTGGGTTTGGACAGCATCAACTGTCTGTCGTTTCACAACTGTACTCTCTTGGGGTGTCCCCTAAGGTGTTCTCTCATTGCCTGAAAGGTTCAGACAATGGTGGTGGCATTCTTGTTCTTGGTGAAATTGTGGAGCCAGGATTAGTCTATACCCCACTCGTTCCATCACAGTAAGTTTCTTCTCATGGAATTACTTCGAGTGTAGAACTTCAGAATTCTGTATCGCTAACTTATTTTCAGTAGCCATACTTATTTACCTGCATAATGATCACTGCAAATGTAATAACAGATTTGGTCTTATCCATTTTTTATATCTTTGTGAAATACTTGTAAGGTGATTTTGTTTGTACAATCTTTAATTTGCCAACATTAAGTGAGCATCTGTTTTTTCTTCTTCTTTTTTTACTTTCCCGCTTGTTTTCTGAAGAAACATGTGTTCGCCTTGTGTGTCCAGAGGCCAACGATGTAGCTAGTTTTTGTTCTGTGGAGTGTGGACTCTACCATTTCTGGTGACAAGAAATTTTGGAACCTCCTGAATTCTTGATACTAACTACTGTTTATGTGTTGCTATTTTCAATGAAATATAGGCCCCACTACAACTTGAATATGGAGAGCATTGCTGTCAATGGTCAAAAGATACCCATCGATTCTTCCTTGTTTACAACATCAAATACACAAGGAACAATTGTGGATTCAGGAACAACACTAGCATACCTTGCAGACGGAGCCTATGATCCATTTGTTAGTGCGGTGAGCTTCATACAGCACACTTCATTTATTTTCTGGAACAACCAATATGTGACGAGTCTACATTACTAAACTAACTTAATTATGTGATTATTAGTCCTAATGATTCATATTTGCAGATAGCTGCTGCAGTCTCTCCATCTGTACGCCCTATTGTCAACAAGGGGAACCAATGTTTTGTTACCTCCAGCAGGTTTTCTTCTTTCTGAGAAGAAAATTAACAGCTCATGTCCTTCAGAATGTTGAATTCCTTACATTTTTTTTCTTTTCTACCAGTGTTGACTCGTCATTTCCAACGGTGACACTATATTTTATGGGTGGTGTTGCAATGACAGTGAAGCCAGAGAACTATCTTTTGCAGCAGGCTTCTATTGTACGTCCAGAAGCCTTTTGCTGCTGCCCTTGTTAAACTTCTTTGCAGTTGCTTATCTGGCTAACTGTTTCTGGGCGAACTGTGCGGACTTGTCTCTGATGTAATAATATGATATCATGGTTTGCAGGAAAACAGTGTAGTGTGGTGCATTGGCTGGCAAAGGAACCAGGGTCAGGAAATAACTATACTCGGAGGTTAGTCATCTTGACTTGAATTAGCTAGTGTGCTATTGGGCCATGGATATCTGAAATAAAGTGAGCTGTTAAACAACAATGTCACGTGAATGGTAAACGTACGTAACTCTGCAACTCGAGCGTATTCAGGCTTGGACGAGTGATGTGTGATCTAGCCTTTTCAGTACATAAATTTTTTTTCTGTAACCCCTAATATTGTACAGATATGAACACTGACTAATTCCCTCATGCAAACATTGACTGACCAATAATTCCTGAAGTACTAGCACCACATTAATAATTAATCATTTAACTATCCGCTGCTGTCCATAAATGGTCCAAGCTTGCGATGCAATGCCTCTCTCAAGCCTGGTGTTTTCTTGCTAACTGTTTGGGCCCCGTTTGTCGCAGATCTTGTTTTGAAGGATAAGATATTTGTGTATGATTTGGCAAACATGCGCATGGGCTGGGCAGATTACGATTGTAAGCTCGAATTCCTCTACACCATGCATTTCGACCATCAATTCCTCTAGTTGGTCGTCGTCATCCTTGCAACTAACGATGTCTTTCTTTTGTCAGGTTCGTTGTCGGTTAACGTTACCACATCATCAGGGAAGAACCAGTACGTGAATACGGGCCAGTTCGATGTGAACGGGTCGCTGCGGCGCGGCGCACCATCATACAGCGGCCTGATACCCACCGGAGTTGCCGTCTTGCTTGTGCATATGATCGTTTTTGGCGTTGTCTCACGTAGATAACAGACGGGCTAACTGACTTGACATTGTGATTCCATTCTTTATTGGTGTATTCAGACGTCGGCGTCGCCGCCGCCGCACCCGATTCCACGAGCGAATGAGTTGCCATTGAATGAGCATTGTTTCTGTACATACAGAGTACAGACAGAAAAAAAAAGTTCGTTGTTCATGGAGCACGGCCTCCCTTCTTTTGTCAATTCCACACTCTCTCGGGGCAATTCCTTATTTTGTATTATACTTGCTGTTAGTTTTTTTTAGCATAATTAATTTTTTTAAAAAATAAAAATGTTATGTTATCATGGATAGTGAAGAAATAAAGGGAAAAAACAAAGAAGCTAAAAAAGGGTTAGAAAAGGATGAATTAAGTGGTTAAAAGCTAAAAGTTTAATCTTAATGGAACGGAGCTATGCCCTGTTCAACTCGGCTTCGGCTTCTGACTTATTTTTCACTTTTCATAAGTTTCGTCTTTTTCTGAACTTTTGGCTTTTTGTTGAGTTTTTTTGCCGGTTCTTTTTTTCCCGTATTTGTTTGTATTATACGTAATGGGCTAACATATTTTTTATATTTTTAAATTTTTAAATTTAATTATGCTAAATAAGCCCTCTGTCATTCTGATGCTTTTTTGATCGATTCATGATGTTTTCAGCCATAAGTCATGAGTTTTTCAGCCGAACCGATCGCCACCAAATACGTGCTAGTGTGCTATGAAGTCTGAACACGCTTTGACTGGAATCGTTGTCCTCGAATCCTTCACCTGATTGTGGATTCACTTTGTTAACCCAGGTGTCTGCCAAGTCACCTTGTGCAAAAATACGCTGACAAGGCACGAAAGAATACACGTTTTTTGACGAGGCTACAACAATACAATTCCGGTGTCACAAAAAATGTTAACAGCGGATACCGAGTCAAGAAACTGAGCTTGTTCTTTTTGGCTGTTCGTATGAGATATTACAGATTAACTGAAACTTACGTATGATTTTTGCCGATATAAATAAAGTCAGTATAATATGTACTATAATTAACTAGTAGACTCTATCTTGAAAAGATACTCCGATTAAAATCTAGTTATTGTAGAAAAGCTAAAAACTGAAATCAAAAATTGAAAAAGAACAGACGCAGCTACAGCAGAGACTATAATATTATAGAAACATTTTATGATAAATCTAATATTATAGTTTTTATATAGCGAATCTAGATAAATTTATTAAGATGCAGCCACAGCAGAGACTACAATTAGAGCAAGTATAATAAGAGGTTGTTAGTAGGCTGTATACTGAGGTGTAGGAGAGAGAGGAGGAGAGAGAGAGGTGGGCTGTAAGTTTACAGCCAACTGAAGTACAAGAACCAAGAAACTTTGTGAGAGAAAGGGGTGGGTCATACAGCCTTTAGCTGGCTGTAAACTACTATATAAATGGACTGATAAGTGAGATATAAGTGTACATACAGTCAGCTGAAGGCTGTATTATTAGCCTTGCCCTTAGTACTGTGCAACATTGGAAACGCGTATGCTGCACTATCGTGTAGCCGTTCGATGGGGGGAAAACCACGGTCTGGATTAAATACGGATTGGACCCTTCATTTCGCTCCCTCCCTCCGACCTTTTGCTTCCCGCCCTTCCCTCTCCCCTCCCAAGAAAACCCACATTACGCGAGAGAGAGAGAGAGAGAGAGAGAGAGAGAGAGAGAGAGAGAGGCGAGGCGGCGCCGGCGGCAATGGGGATACAAGGGTTGCTACCGCAGATGAAGTCGATCATGGCGCCCATCGGGGTGGAGGAGATGAGGGGGCAGACGGTGGCCGTCGACACCTACTCCTGGCTCCACAAGGGCGCGCTCTCCTGCGGCGACCGCCTCTGCAAGGGCCTCCCAACCTCCAGGTTCCGCTCCCGCCTCCTCTTTCTTGGACCCAGGAAGAGCAGCTCTGACCCCGATAGGGTTTCTTGATCCGTTCCTCCGATTGCCGAAACCTAATCGACGGATCCGGGAAATGCAGTTCTTCGCAATGGATTTCGCTCCCAATCCCTCAACACGTATTGACAGCCGCTCGGAGTAATGATCCCGCCAATTCAATTGCTTGGTCCAGCCAGGAATTTCTTGAGTTGGTTATGTTGTTTAGGAGCAAGGATACCGGGGGGGGGGGGTGTTTCTTGTTCTTGTTATCCCAGGATTGGGGAAAGGAAATGTACTGCATTTGTTTGCCCCTAATAATGGCAGTGCATTTACCCATTTTTTTATCTGCCCCAAGTGCCAAGATTTCTTGTATGTTTAGGTTGGATCCAAGGAACCTATTTGGGGGAAGATCTGGCGCTGCTTTAGTTCCAAGAATACACCATTTCAATTCTTTGTTGGAAATAGTCTATGCACGAAAGGTTCTATAAACATTAACATTAGCATTGCTGGCTTTTTTTGTACTGGGATATCTTCTGATGCATTTGTATTTCGGATGTCATGAAATCATAATGTAAAGGACCATAGAGATACAACTCCAATTCATTATCACTTTTGGAGTTTAGCACCACAAACTCACCTGTGTTACCCTCCCTGAATTTGAACCAGGCATATCGAGTACTGCATGCATAGGGTGAACTTGTTGCAGCACCATGGCGTGAAACCAATTCTTGTATTTGATGGAGGCCTTCTGCCAATGAAGAGCGATCAAGAGACAAAACGTGCAAGGTATTCTCTTTTAGGGCTTCAGAAAGAACCTAACATGTTTCAGCTGCCAAGGAACATTAACTCCTTACATAATGTTAAAGTAATTGGCATTTGGGATTTTACATATGGGCTGTAGTTATGGTCTGCTGGGGCTTTCTACCTATATAATGCAGTGTGGTATTGCTACCAAATGGCGGATCAGTTAAGGGGCGTTCCAGCTACCCTTTGCTATTCCAATGCATTTTATTTTCGTTTTATGAGTTATTGGATGCTAAGCATGCCATCATTCAGGTCACGAAAGGAAAATCTTGAGCGTGCCAGGGAACATGAAGCAGCTGGGAATTTGCGTGCTGCTTTTGAGTGTTATCAGAAAGCTGTTGACATTACGCCTAGAATTGCTTCTGAACTGATCCAGGTACAGATGTAAATTCCATGTAATGTCACCAACTGGTTACAACCTATTTAAAGAAGTTTCTAACACTAATGGGAACATTTGACCAGACTTGTCCTATTACTGTTTCAAAATATGCAACGCAGGTACTGAAGCAAGAAAAGGTTGATTATATTGTTGCACCTTATGAAGCAGATGCGCAAATGACATTCTTGTCTGTAAACAATCTTGTTGACGCTGTAATCACGGAGGATTCAGATTTGATACCATTTGGCTGTTCTAGAGTAAGCACACTATTACAATCCTTTTCTCTGCCCTCATCATCTTCCATAATCCTTTAATTAATCAAGCTAGATTTGCCTTCATAGCTTGTTGTATGTTCTCTCTCTTTTTAGAACATTGTTATATGTTCTCTGATTTACATGTATCTTGTTCTAATGTGCAGATTATTTTCAAGATGGACAAATTTGGGCAAGGTGTTGAATTTCAGATTACACGATTAGAACGAAACAGGGAGCTTGACTTTAATGGGTTTACGAAACAAATGTTACTTGAGATGTGTATTTTAAGTGGCTGTGACTATCTTCCGTCATTGCCAGGAATGGGTGTGAAACGAGCTCATGCACTCATCCAAAAGCTTAAGAGTCATGATAAGGTAAACCCTGTCTTCTCTGTGTCTGTTGCACGCTCTACCTTCAAATCTAGTCAGAAAGAATTTGTTTCATGAAAAAACCAGAAAAAAAAAGTGAAATAGCCTTCCTGCAAGACCTACCAACGTAAATCTAAGAAAAGGCCAGATATGCATTATGTACAAGCAGAACAAATAGTTTAGACAGCTACAAGAGGCAAAACAAAAAATTGATTGCTCCAACTTTCATCAGACTATTATCTTGTAGTTAAGTAATTTAATCCATAAAACGTGTGGTGCATATGCAAAACATGATGATTGGCACCTCATGATGTCATATAGCCCCCTTTTCTTTTCCATTCACGAATGAGAATTTTGGTTTAAATTATCATGCATCCAAATGAACAATAAGGGCTAAGCTTGTAGTGTGATGGTGCGCAGTCACTTTCTACCTTGACAATTTAGAAATTTTCCAATAAAGTTAATGTCATGCATAATTTCAAGGTAATCAAGCACCTGAGGTACAGTGCTGTTTCTGTTCCACCTCAATATGAAGAAAACTTCAAAAAGGCAATCTGGGCGTTTCAGTTCCAAAGGGTCTATGACCCTGCGACAGAAGATATTGTTCATTTGTCGGGCATTCCTCATGACCTCAGTGAAGACTTGGACTATTTGGGCCCATATCCTTGCCAAACTTATATAATTAGATATTAAAGCTCTTTCATTCGATAATCCTTTATTCAGTCATTGTGTCTAATGGCAATTGCATTTAGTTGAATTGAGAAATAAGTTAAGGGCCTTTCCATGCCACTATATCCCTCAGTAATTCCAAATCTTTTTAGACCCAGAAGAAACTCCACTTTCATGCATTAGTGTTTTTTCTTAATTGGTTTATACATGGTTACCACAGACTGTTGCTAAAGGCATTGCTCTGGGGAACATTGATCCAATTACAAAGGAACCATTTGAGGTAGTGGTCTGTTTCCCTTTTATGATGTTCTTCTCGCCCTTCTTTCTTTCAGAAGAAAAATCTTATATCAATGTAGATTTATGTGAAAGTTATGCTTGTTTTCCCTATCATATGCTTTTCTAGTTGGTCATTTTGGTTTGCTGGTGCTTTGTTCTTCCAAATGTAATTTCATTTCACTCTGCTTCTGAGGCCTGTACAGGTACAGACACACACATGCACAAAGAAAAAACACGGCATAATTAGATGAATACACTCAATAACGAAGTCATGAATAAAAACAAACAGGAGGGCTTTTGGTAATGGTTGTCGGAGAAGTCTGAGCAGCGCATTAGATCAAGTCCAGTAGAAAGAGATAATGGGGGAAACAAGAATATTTAGTTAGAAAATAGATATAGGTTCCTTGAGAAAAGAAAGAAAGAAATGGATTCATGTGGGGAATCTCTCCCTGCGTTGACCGGTGTTCATGGTTTTATGTTCCTTTTTTTTGGCATCCCTTACTGAATGTACTATTTTGGTGTTATTTGTTATCAAAGCTTACCATCATGCACTGAGTTGTAATGCAGGACATGCAATTACCAACATGTAATTGTAACTTCTTTTCTTGATTGTCTTGTTGAGATTCCCATTGGTCTCACTTGTATATACCTTGCAGGTGAAAACTGACTGCAGTGCACCTGCTGTTGATAAAGTTTATCCAATCAGAGAGTCTATTGTTCCTTCAAATGGAAAGAAGAGGCTAGATTTGCCTGTGCAGAAAAACATATTGACAAATTACTTCTGTATCCTCTCAACAAATTGTAATTTTAATCAAGAAAACTTCGCATTAAGCAAGTTTACTACAGTGAACTACTAGCTGCATGCATATAATGAATTCACAATTATGGAAGTGCCTTGGACTAGATATCTGATGAATAAGTCTCTGTACTGTGGTCTTTGTGGGGCTGTGGTAGTTTTTGTTTTTGACCGCTTTAGGACAGCATCGCTTTTAGGACAGCATCCGCTTTTGCTTTAGGACAGCATCTGCTTTTAGGACAGCATCCGCTTTTAGGACAGCATTCTGCTTTAGGACAGCATCGCTTTTAGGACAGCATCTGCTTTAGGACAGCATATTGACCGCTTTAGGACAGCATCTAGGATAGCATCGTAGCATATGCTTGGCTGGTTCTCACCTATAAATTTGTATCCCCAACCCTCAAAGTTGGCATGGTATTGTGTGAGAAATAAACAAGAAAACTTGCCCCATCTCCTAGTGTCATCCTCTCCATGAGAGTAAGGATCTTGCTATCACCAAGAGCAAGAGTCCAATGACTAACAAGTGGTATCGAGCCTTAGTATCCTGTAGCCGAGCATCTCTCGCTCATCTCCTTCTCCCGCCTCACAGCACCCACCAGAGCAGAGCGGAGCCCGGCCGTCCCGCCACTCCTCCGGAGACGGCGGCAGGCTCGTCGGCGACCCTCTCCACGCACAGCCTCAAGAGCGCGCCATGTCCGCAGGCGCTCGGCCTTCGATCGCCTCGAGCATCGCGGCGTCAAGACGGCCGAGCTGTCGCGCAGCAGAGCAGCGCGCGCGGAAGCGCGGCAGAGACGCGGCGCGGCGGAAAGGGCGCAAGGCGGGTGGCGGAGCGGCAAAGCCGAGCGGAGGCGGAAGCGCGGCGGCGGCGATGCGGCGCGCGCGGCAGCAGCAGAGGTCAAAGCTCTGCGGCGCAAAGAATACAGCGGCCCGGCTCTGTTGATGACGGCGCGACGCGGACCTCACGCTTGGAGAGGAGGCGGCGCGGCGGCGAACGGCGAATGGGCAGCTACGCGACGCCACGAAGCGCGCGGCGCCAGCACGGCGCGGACGCGCTGGCGGCGCCTCGGCGAGGCGCGACACGGCGTGGCGCCTTGAGAGGAAGCGCGACGGCGGCGGCGGCGACGGTCGACGGAGAGCGCGGCCTTCACAGCAACGCGCTCTCTCCCGGTTCGATACCGTGGTCACCACGAGTACCGGTATCGTCGAGGACGTTATTCCGGCGGCGGGTGGCCTACCTCACCAAGACCAACTACGCCGAGTGAGCCGCGGTGATGAGGTGAAGCTCAGCGCGGCATATGTGGGATGCGGTCCGTGCGGCGACGTCGACCACGACCAGGATCGACGGCGCCGATGCTCTCATCGCCGCAGCCCCGCCCGAGATGCGATTCGCTACCAACAAGCGGATCGCCAAAGAGGCTTGGGACGCCATCGCAGAAGACGCATCGGCAGCCGACCGCGCCGCAGTCTACACCGCAGCACTACGCGACGGAGCGGAGTGCACGCCTTCAAGCCAGTGAGGACGTTGATGACTTTGCTCTCCGTCTCAACACTCTGCTGCACAAGTTGGTGCAGTTCGGCGACGACACCTCTGGCGAGGAGAGAGCGTGGAGAAGCTCTTCCATTGCGTCCCAGAAGTACAAGCGGATGGCTCGCTCGATCGGTCTCTCGCTGGACCTTTCCACGATGACCATCGAGGCGGCGCGGTCGCCTCAAGGTCGCCGACATCGATGAGCCACGAGCCTCTCGGGACCCGTCACCATTGGCGGAAGCTCCTCCTCACTCGGGAGCGGTGGGTGCGGCCAAGGTGACAAGAAGAAGGAGCCTTCTTCCACGACGCGCGGCGCGCGAAGAGTGGCAAGCGCGCAAGCGCGCAGGCGCCAGCGGCGATCTTTGGCAAGCAAAGCCGACGAGACGACTCTTGCCACAACTACGGTAAGCTTGGTCATTGGGCCAAGGAGTGTCGGCAGACCACGACGCCGCCAGCCCACGTCAGCGCAAGCGGAGGAGGAGGAGCGGCGGTCTGTTCATTGCTCATCGCGAGCATCGAACTACCTCCGCCGCACCGCCGCGATGGCTCTCCTCCACCTTGACGAGCCAAAGCACACGCCTCCCCGCGGCGCCCGGCAATGACAAGACCGACGGGTGGTGCTCGACACCGGCGCCACCCACCACATGACCGGGCGGCGGAGTTCTTCTCCGAGCTCGACTCAGCGCTCGAGGCACCGTCAAGTTCGGCGACGCCCGCAGTAGAGATCAAGGGCGTCGGCTCTGCGTCTTCGCCGCCAAGATCGCGAGCACCGGCCGCTCACCGGCGTCTACTACATCCCGATCTGCGAACTCCATCATCGGCTTGGGACGGTGGATGAGAACGGCTCGGCGTGTCGAGATCGAGCACACGGTGCCGCGGTTGGGATCTTCGACGCCGCCTCCTTGCCAAGGTAACCGAGGCGCAAATCGACTCTACACTCTTCACGCGTGCAGTGGCACAACCGCTCGTCTCGCGGCTCGTCGGGACGACGAGGCGTGGCGATGGCACGGCGCTGGGCACCTTCACCCGAGGCCACGGCGGCTCGGTGCCACGGAAATGGTGCGAGGCCGCCGTGCCTTGACCATGTGGAGCGGCTCGCGACGTCTGCGTGTTGACGGCGAGGCGACTCCTTTCCCAGCAGGCGAGTTTCGAGCCAAGGAGAGGCTCGAGCTCGTGCACGGGACTTGTGTGGCCCGCGACACCGCCACCGCAGGAGACGACGCTACTTCCTCGCCGCCGTCGACGACCTCTCCCGCTACATGTGGTGATGGTCCTCGGCGGCAAGCGGAGAGGTGCGGACGCCATCAGCGCACGCAGTCGCTGCGAGGCGAGTCGCGATCGCAGTCGCGCGTGTTGCGCCTGCACAACGGCGGCGACCACGCGCGCGCCGACCGCGTCATCTGCGGCGATGAGGGCATTGACGCCACTACCCGCTACCGCATGCCCGCCCGCAGCAGTAACGGCGTCGTCGAGCGGCGCAACGAGCGGTTGTGGGGATGGCTCGCCCTCCTCAGCGCAGGGGATGCCGGTGTCTTCGGGAGCGGTGGTGATCGCCGTCTACATCCTCAACCGCCGCTACCAAAGGCGCTCGGCGGCAGGACGCCGTGACGAGGCTTGGCATGGCGCAAGCGGCGGTCTCCACTTGCGGGTCTTGGCTCCTCGCGTTCGCCAAAGAGCTTGGCCACATCGGCAAGCTCGACGGCGAGAGCACCGAGTGTTCATCGGCTACGCGGAGGCTCAAGGCCTACCGCATCTCGACGACTGCACACACAAGGCCCGCATCTCGCGTGACGCCGTGTTCGATGAAGCGGCGAGGCCGACGTGGGACAAGCGGTGGACGATGGTTCACCGACTCGTGGACTTTGTTGTCGACTACGCCCACTTCGAGAGAGCGGGAGCTAGCACCGTCTTCACCGAGCTCGCCCACCTCGACACCTTGCTCGCCACTAGCTCCGGCGAGTGCTCCACCACCTTCGCACCGCCACGCCCACCCTTCACCACCGGCCACCACTCTCCGCACCGGTGGCCACACCACCGGAATCGCCCCAACAGCCACCGGTCCACGATGAGCGGCGCATGGTGGAGTTCGCTACTCGCCGTCCCACGACGAGGACGCGTCGACGCCTACCACGACGACGCGAGCCTCCGCGTTATCGTACCATGGACAACATCTCGCGAGCCGCCCGCCCTCGATCGGCAGGCGCGGCCGCGAGGCGAGCGCACTTGGCATGCGACGACGGCGAGCCCCGCTCCTCGCCGAGGCGGAGGGAGACGCGGCGTGGCGTGTCGCGATGAAGCGAGAGATGGACGCCGTCGAGCGGAACCGACGTGGGAGCCGGCGGATCTTCCCGCCGGCCACCGCGCGATCACCCTTAAGTGGGTGTTCGCGGCGGGATGAAGTCGGCGCCATCGTCAAGCACAAGGCTCGCTTGGTGGCACGAGGCTTCGTGCAATGCGAGGAGGGTCGACCGATGACGCCGCCGCGCCGTCGCACGGATGGAGTCCGTCGCGACTCCTCCTGCGCTAGCTGCCCGGAAGGTCGGCGTGTTCATCACATGGATGTCAAGTCGGCATTTCTTAACGGCGACTTGAAGGAGGAGGTCTCACGTGCATCACCCGGATTTGCGATCCCCGGCAAGGAGGCAGGTGCTCCGCCACGCAAGGCCCCTATGGCTTGCGACAGCACCGAGGCGTGGAACGCTGGCCGGACTCCACCTCAAGCAAATGGGGTTCCAGCAGAGCGCACACGAGGCCGCAGCCTCACCGGCGGGCAAAGCGGCAACGCTACTGGCGCGGTGTCTACGTCGACGACTTGGTGATCATCGGCACCAGGATGCGAGGTGGCGACATTCAAGGAAGAGATGAAGGCCACCTTCCGGATGAGTGACCGGGTCTCTCCTTCTACTTAGGATCGAGGTGCACCGGGATGATTCCGGGATCACGCCGACGCATCGCCACGCCAAGCGCGCCGTTGAGCTACCGGGCTCACCGATCGCAACCCAGCTCTCACTCCAATGGATATCTTGGTACTTTCTGGGTTCCCAAACATGCTTCAGATCATTTAAGAACAGTTTATATTTTTCCCCAATATTTGGCAGATGAAGGTGAATAGGTGATGTACAAATATTTAGTATGCTATCAATGTTCATACCAACTTTTTGATGGGTTATTTTGCATCATTTGTACACAATGTGTAACTGTCCATTGAACTATCCTTGACTTCTAGAAGGCTTAGCATCACTTGAGGCAAAACGGAAGTTCAGGGCACCTAAGGTTACACCTAAGCAACAAATATTGAATGAATCTTCTTTGCCCAGTCCTCAAACTGAAGACTCTGGTACCCCTGATTCAATTGAAGATACTAGCTTGCCAACAAAAAATATCCAAGCCTCTCAGTGTAGTTCTGAGCATTTTAGCTCTGAGCCCCCTCAAGATGATTCAATCAATGCTGCCTCTCAATGTAGTTCTGATCATTTCAGCTGTGAGTTCCCTCGGTATGATTCGGCCAGTGTTTCACCCCAGTGCAGTTATCATGATATTGTCAGTGATCCTCCTTTAGAGGATCAACCCATTGAAGACACAAAGGTATTTCACATCACTTTATTGCCTAAACATGTCCAGTGCTCTCCTAGTCCTACCTTCCTACAGCGATCATATTTCTGTTGTCCTCAAATTTTACTTGTATTATCCAGGTTGAGGTCAACTATTGCAACAGAAGTACAATACCAGCAGGTTCTTGCTTAGAGAGTAAGACCTCTAATTTACGTAGTTCATGCATGACTTAATCTGCATATCATGTAAAATTTATGTAAAATCAAAACAATCTTGGGATTGATTTTAGTAGTTTATATGTGTTGGTTTTCTGTTTCTAGGAAAGTTTCCTGGGATAGCACAGCCGTTTTTAGTTTCACACAACACGGAGCCATCCAGACCAGTGCCACATTATATGGAAAGCAATGTGGCCTCTACTAATAGAAATCTTACTGTAAGGAGTTCATATTTCAAAACGGTAAATAAGAGGGTTTACACAAATAAAAAAGAAGACGAGTTAGATGGCGAAGATAATTGTGAGACTGGTAATTGCACTCTTTCTGGAGATCAACTAAGGAACCCTGGAGGTATATTGAAGAGAAGAAAACTTTGTGATCTCCAAAATTGTGATGATGTAAGTGATTGTTTTAATTGTTATTTTATCATTATATGGCAGCTAGTAGTTTCTACCATGGTACATAGCTGGTCTTAACTCTTAAATATGCTGTTTGTGTAGGAAACATTGCAGACAACTAGTTCTCGTGAAAGTCCGGTTGTTGATGAAGGTAATAGTTCTACCTTGTTTTTATTTTGTTCTTGTTTCTGTTTGAGAATATGGACTTTTTCCTTGTTTAGTTGCTATGTTGGATATGATTATAATATGTACTAAAAAGGATTGCAAGAAGCATTAGCTTCTGTTTGTCTTGTGCATGCAATTTGAGGTTATATTTCACTTTTTTTCATGCTTGCGGATGTCATGCATGTTTCAATAATGTTTGACAGCTTCACGATCATTTCTTGGAATGCTTCTCTTTTTGGCATATGAAGCTTTCATAATTTGTTAGTTATGGTTCTTTAAGTCCCAAGCAAAGTTCAGCATTTTGCAGCTACTCAAGCAAGCTTACTGCTCTATATTCTGTCTTAGGCACTTCTCAATCTTCATTCTCCATGTAATTCTTCCTTTATTATAGAATAATTATGTCCCATAATGTTGTGGTCGGTGGTTGGGTACGGGTCCAAAGATTGGGATAGGGTACTCGCTCTCATCTAGCCACCGGCAGAATTCTTCCGTAACATGGTAGAGAGGTGTTGAGGTTTGATTTTAGAAGAAGAGGAAGACTAGGAACTTTGTTTATTCATTATTTGATTATGAATGATGAGACTCTTCTCTTTATATAGATGATGTTAACCCCTAACAATATAAAAACTAACACAATCTAATGCAACCAATCAACTAAAAATAATATCATATCTATATTATCTAAATATAAAGATATACATCTATCTATTCCTAATAGGAAGATATGTATCTAATTATTTCTAATACGAAGATATGCATCTAACTATTCTTAATATGAAGATATGCATCTAACCATTCATAATCTGACCGCTACAGTACACATTGTACTGTCCATGTGCTACAGTACGTGTGGTGCTGTTCATGTGCTACAGTGCACGCCTCTCTAGATCCTAGCCATAACATCACACCCCTCGGGGTGAGACAGCTTGTCCTCGAGCTGTCAGGTGGCGGTCATGGTTGAAGTCCTCTGTAACTCCATGTTGACAAGAGTCTATGGCGTCGACAGATAGTCTTGTGGAAGAGAATGCAACACTCCAATGGACAACAGTGAGCACTGCGGTCTCTTGGCGTGACTTGCCGTTGTAGGAGGCGTTGGCGGTATGGACAAGCTACGTAGGGTATCAATGACGCTCTTCCTGCTGGTGTGGGGAAGAACGCGACCAATCAACTAAAGATAATATCATATCCATACTATCCAAATATAAAGATATGTATCTATCTATTTCTAATATGAAAATATGTATCTAATTATTGCTAATACGAAGACATACATCTAACCATTCTTAATATAAAGATATGCATCTAACCATTCATAATCCGACTGTACAGGTACACATGGTATTGTTCACATGCTACAGTATATGTGGTACTGTTCATGTGCTACAGTGCATGCATCGCCAGATCCTAGGCCATAACACACAGATTACCATTACACAATATTTCTGAATATCTGTCTTGATCTTTAGAGGGAGATCATGTGATTGGTCTGAAATTAATGCAGGCTGTGATAGTGATACCGTTGATGGTATTAACACAAATGCTGAAGGCAGATTTGGATGCGATGTTTCCCATGTGAATAAATACAGTGGCATTGCAGAGAAATCAATGGATAAGTTTGCTGCGCTGATATCATCTTTCAGATGCGCAGGCTCCCGTGCCAGTGGCCTTCGTGCTCCTTTAAAGGATGTGAAGAATACCCTTTCTGTGAGGTATGCAGCTTTAGAAATTCAAAGTACAGAGTATACACAATTTACTTATCAGAACTCAGATGTCAGAAGTGACAAAATTTTGTCCATCAATGAATATATTATAGCATGGTTATTTCTGTTACAGATCGGTTCTCAGACCTCCGGAACAGAAATTCAGCTGTACGGCTAAGAAGACTACTAGAGGGCCTCCTTCACAAAGCAGATTCGCAAGTGATGCTACTAACACTGCTGACAGTCCTCCTGATATCAGCACATTTGCATACAGGCCTCTGAAAACTGCTGCTGTTCGTCCTGATCAGGGGAAGATCACAAACAAATCTGCAGAGGCACCCACAAGATCTACTGTCAGTCACCTTGATCAGAGCAAAAGTGCATGTAAACCTATGTGCACAGACGACAGTCCTCGTGATTCAAGTACATTTGCATATACACCCATGGCAGCTATTGTCGGTCATCCTGACCAGAGCAAATTCTCTAGTAGAGCTATGAGAACTGCAGACAGCCCTCCTGATCTGAGCACATTCGCATATAAACCCATAAAAACTGCGATCAGACGTTCGGATGGGAGCAGATTTGCAGGGGTAACACTGAAAGCAGCTGGAAGAACTTCTCGGGGCCAATTCACATAGAATTGGGGATGCACCTGTCAACCCTTCTGATCTGAGCATGTTTGCATATACACCAAAAGCTTCTGCTAGCCCTCCTGATCTGACCTGAGCAAACTCGGATCCAGCAACAAGTGCTGTGATTTAACACCCCTGATGCAAGCACACTCAATTTTGCATGAATGGAAGCATGACTGAAGATAGCTAACGGCCTAACATTCTAAGATTGAAAGGCAGGCAGTAGCTGCAGGGGCTCGCCACTTTAGAGCTCATTTGTATCCATGCCAATGCAAGCTGAAGCAGCATGGTCTGAAGGCATAGCTAGCAGCAGGGGATCTTCATACCAATTTTCACTTTTCAGAGCCCACTTTGTGTGTTTGTGCAAACCAATTGTACAAATTCATTTCTGTCTTGTCGTCTCACGATATTGATGGCTGAAGAGCAGTTCCATTTGTAACTCTATTTAAACTGCAATGAGGATACTGCTGTTTGTTCATTCTTACAAGTGTGAGCATTATTTCAGATGCTATCCAGCAGTTCCATTTGTAACGCTATTTAAACTGCAACGATGATACTGTTGTTTGTTCATTTGTTCATTCTTACAAGTGTGAACATTATTTCAGATGCTATCCTCTTGTCAATTCCTCATCAAAATGAAAGAAAGATTTGGAGAATGTATATATATATATATATATATATATATATATATATATATATTGGAAAAAGTTCACTTTTGTCCTCTCAACTTATGTTTTAAGTCCGATTTACACTCTCAACTATGAAACCGTTCGTTTTGCCCCTTCTCAAGTAGCAAAATCAGGTCACTTTACCTCTTTACCCCAATACCGTTTGGTTCCAAGCCGATGTGACATGTGTGTCAGTCCTCATTGGCTTACACTGCCTTGTCAGCAACGTAATAAATTCAAACTCACTCCCGACCTTTGGAATCCTTCTCTCTCCATTCTTCCTTCAAATCGCCCTCCTCCCTTGTCAAACCGAACCCATCGCAGTTGAAGATTCAGTCTCCTGGACTTGGATTGGCAAGGTTAGTACCTACAATCCTATGAAGTCATGTGAAGTCTCAATTTTTTAAGGCTAGATGTTCAATTCCATATTGCGCGTAGTGAGCGCTTTAGGAGGCAAATCTCTCTATTTTGTTGCACATCCTTCCTTTTTTGGTTTTTCATAGCCTATCCCAACCCTTTGTAGTACTTTTTTTTTTGAATTTTTTTGCTACACACTTGCGTGTAGGACGGAATTGTACTTAGGGATGGATATGATGGACATGCTTGGTGTTTGGTTTCACTTCAATGGCGAGTTTTTCAATGATAGCAAGGAAATCCATTAATGTGGTGGAACAGAGGGGATGTCTTATATAGAATGTGACAGGATTTCCTTGCCTGAGATCATTGGACACCTTAAAGGACACTGCACTAAAGTAGATGGTGTTTTGTTGCATTGGTTGTTTCCTAGTAAAGAGCTGAGCAATGGACTTAGGGTTTTGACTGACAACAAGTCTTGTATGCTAATGACCGGCCGTATTACTGAAGGCGCAGTTGTGGACATTATCGTGGAGTTAGGTGGTGAGGAGTCAGACAAAGAAGGTGGGAATGATAAGGAGGTTAGTGACTTCGAGGAAGAGATGGAATGAATGATGGAAGAAATGAGTCCATGCGATGATGGTGAGGATGAAACTGTTGTGTTGCAAGTGACTTGTAGCAAGGATGTAGGCAATGTTGGTTTGCAAAAGAGTCGAGGCAATGAGGAAGTGAGCAAAGGCAACAACCTCATGGCTCTTCCCTCTTCATCTCCTGCTAATAGATACAAGGAGATTGTGCAAATGTGTAAATCCTATGGGGAAAGATCTAGTGAGAAGTCCAAGGTGAACAAAGATGGTTCAAGTTCTGATAGTGACTACATGCCTGGCGATTGCTGCTCATCAGATGATTATGACGGGGCTTTGGAAATAAAGAACTCTTGGGATTGCTCCTGTGCCTTGCTATTCAAAGATCTCAAACTTCAAGATGATGATGGATGGGTTGTGATTTTAGACAGTAGAAGGTAACAATACTTGCACAATCAGCTGTTTGATTATTACTAGTTGTGATTGAATTACTTAATTCTAGGGTTTGTAATGCAGGGAATTATCAATGCAATTGGGTATTGGATTCCAAATGCTAAGCATAGGATGTGTGCTAGACACATCTATGCCAATTGGAGGAACAAATTCAAGACCAAAGATTTTCAGAAAAAGTTTTGGAGGTGTGAAAAGCCACCATGTTTGACTCTGTTCAATTTGGCAAGAGCAAAACTGGCACAAGCCACACCAGATAGAGCAGCTGCAATGATGAAGACTGATCCTCGCCACTGGAGTCATGCTTGGTTCAGGTTAGATTTAAATTGTGACTTAGTAGACAATAACATGTGTGAGTCTTTTAATCATTGGATTATTATCGCAAGGTTTCTTCCAATCATTAGTATGTTAGAGGCTATTAGATGCAAAGTTATGGTTAAGATCCAAGACAACATAACCAAGTCAAACAGGTGGGCTGGCCCTATGTATCCAAACATACTCAAAAAAATGAATGCTTACATAACCGAGTCAGGCTTCTATCATGCTGTTTGGAATGGGAAAGATGGATTCGAAGTGAAGCACTATGAGCATAGGATCACTGTAAGCCTAGAGAAAAAAAACTTGCTCATGTAGATATTGGCAACTGTCTGGAATTCCATGTTCACATGTTATATCCTGCATTTACTTCAATTCCACTAGGATAGAAGATTTCATCGACAAGTGCTATTTAGTGGAGGAATTCAAGAAAACTTATGATCACTACTTGGAGCCTGTTGAGGGAATTACCAGCTGGCCAGCTTCTGAGAGGCCCAAACCACTTTCATCGAAATATGTGAAGATGCCAGGCAAGCCCAGGAAGGAGAACCACATGAGAAGCCTAAAACCACCAAGTTATCAAGGAAAGGAACTGTCATTAGATGCATACTTTGCAAGTGTACTGGCCACAACAGGAGCTCCTGCATCCTGAGAATACTAGAGTTTCATCATCTACAGCAATATCAAACAATGCACCTGTTGCCCCTTCGAGAAGTGCTCCTCCTTCAATAGGAAATGAATTGGTAATGTTCTCTTCATTTATTTTCCACCTTAACAATGGGTTGTCATCCTTTTCACTACATGGTACATTGTACAGATGATGCTCCTGAGTTCCCAACAGAGTTCAACTTCCATTCAGAAGAGAAAGGCAACCCCATCGGGTGCCAATGCATCCTCCAAGCAGAAGAAAAAATGTAGCGGATTTTGTGTGCTGCACTCATAGAGGATGGACCAACAATTCAAAATGTAAGATACCGATTTTCCAAGTGCAAGAGTTAGTGCCCAGGAACCAGCCAGGAAATAGGCCCCAGCAAAAAGATCAAGGGCCCTACCTTGCTTCTAATGGAGTGATGAAATTTAGTTTATGTCGTGTTATCTATGTGTCATCCTAAAAATCTTTCACTTTGAACCATTAAGTGTATTGTAATATGCCAGACTTATGGCTTAAGGCAAATGTCGACTCTTAGACTGCTCAAATATGCCAGACTTCAGGCTAATACCTTTCTTTCGTGTGAACCCGAACTGTCATGCAAATATGTGTGCTGTGACATACAGATTGATGCTCATCTACAAATTGGCAAGTTTATGACAATGCACATAGGATGACATACATTGTCATCACATAATGATTCACAGAGGCAGAACACCTCTTCCATTCATTGCAAAATAGAGCCACAATCATACATTACAACTTAAGGATTCATCTACTAACTAGCAAAGCAAATACTAGGATAACAAATGTTGTAATGACAACAAGCAGAAACATCCATCCATTTTGGAACTTCCTAACCCTTACATTAAGTAGGTCAATTGCAACCTCCTTTTCCTGCAATATTTCCCTCACAGTGGTCAGCTCCATGCACTGAGAATGCATCACCTCGTCAAGCTTGGACCTTGCATCCACCTCTGATGCTCTGAGTTCCCTACTCTGTCAGAATCGGGTAAAACCCAGCTGGAAGTTCACTATTTCTTTTGGAAGGATACCGCTTCGTCAGTTCAAGCAAATTGCATCAACGGCCAGGATTGTCTCATCTCTTGGAGAGGATGGATCAACGGTCTACATTAGTCAAGTTAATGCTTGTTTACTTAGAGTTTAATGCAGTGTTGTTTTGGTTGTAATCCCGCTTAAGACTAAACCTCTCTGTACTCTTATATGTGCGCTGAATGGAGAGAAGGGCATATGCTTTTGCCAACTAAAACACTGTAGCCCTAGTTAGTTCTTAGCTGTAGCGTGTGTCTGTTCTGAGGCGATTTCCCTTTTCCCCTGGTGATTCCAACCAGACTTCCCGTGATAATCCAGTTCCTCGTCGGATTCTTCACTGGGATGTGACAAAATGGTATCAGAGCATGCCTATCCTCGGCAAGAATCGGTCGGGAATGATTGGGTTGGGAACTCAGTTCCCGTAAAATCCCCAAATCTCTTCCGGCCTGTGGCGGCGGACTATGGCGGCGATTTCGTACTACAGCTTCGTACCGCCCTTCAGCGTCGTTGGCAGAAACTCCGAGCCCAAGCCCTCCTTCGCCCAGAGGCGCTTCCCCGTCTGATCCGATCCCCGACGAGACCCTATTCCTCATCCGGTTTTGGCGGCGGACCTGATCGGTGCGTGGTGAAGGTTCCGGACATCGTCCCGGGTAAAATCCCTAAGCCAGCGTCGATCAGCGGGAAGAGGACCAAGACCATGTCGGAGCTCACGGCAGTGAGGCAAGTGGTGAGGTATGAAGAGGTGGCGACCGATCCCACGGCGGTCTGGAGAATAGTTTCGACACCCAACTTGCGGCCGTCGGAGGAACCAAGAAATCTTCGGGATCTGGTTCAACCGGCCGAAGTAGAGATGGAGACAACAAGAAGGAGTGATGAGCTGAGGCGGATTCATCTCAATAGCACTCAACAAATCCAACCGAGGGAAGCACCAGAAGGTAACCTCAACTCTCCTCTTACTGGTCTTTCTGAAGTAGTCGCAACGGGTTGGGAACAGGACCTATTGCCGAATGATTCTTGGAGAGAAATAGAGGAGGAGAACCCAAAAGATACTGATGAGGGAGAATTTGGAATTCCATCCTGGTTGTTTGAACTTTCTCTGCCAGATGCAGTTGATCGTGCTAAAAATCTTGCTATTCTTGAGATGGACGGCCCTACAGACCTCTTGAAGCCAATTAATGTGGGACTATCTTCAGTTCCTAGAGTTGGTCAGCAATGCTTAGTAATTGAAAATCCTTTTGGTTTCGACCATACTCTAACTGTTGGTGTTATCAGTGGTTTAAATCGAGATATTTTCAGTAAAGCTGGAGTCACAATTGAGGATGGAGCTCATTTTCATATGAAGCAGGGTGCATTCCTTTACAATCTTGAGGCTCAGATGTTGATTAAAAGTCACTATTGTTACTTTATAAGGTTGATGTTAGAGTATTTTAAGTTCTCTTCATTGGATTCATATGAAAAATTGGTATCGGATTTCAGTTACTTTCTCAAAAGGCTTGTTTCCGTAGCAATGGACAGGCGTGACAAGGAGAAAGAGATGGTGTCAGTGCTGTTATCATCTGTTTATGGTGCAGTTGTTAATGTCAAAATGAAGGGAAAATTTCATGATGACACAGTATTTTTGAAAAAGTGGTATGATGAAGAACCATTTGAGTTTAAGACCGATGAAGAGGAGGTTATTGATGGTCTTGACTATGCTGTGTTAAACATGAAGAAGGGTGAGGATGTCCTTGTAACAATTCATCCTGAATATGCAATTGGTTTTACTGAGTTGAAGCAGGACCTTGCTGTAGTTCCAACTAACAGTATATTGATTCATGAAGTCAAGCTTGTATCATTTGTAAAGGACAAAGACTCAGTTTATGCACTGGCTATGAATGATACAGGATCCTCGCTTGTTTCTGGTGGTACTGAAATGGGTGTCCGTGTTTGGGATCCTGGTTCAAGAGTGAAAAGTAGAAAATGGGGAGATCCAGTTATGCTTAATCCGGAGTTTGTAATGTGTGACACAACTTTGCATATTTCTATTTGCAGCCATAATTGGGGCAGAATTGAAACCAGTGGCAATATGCTTAGTTTCAATGTTGTTACAGAGGAAGCATTTGAAGTCTCTCTAGCAGATGTATCACAGACTCAGATGCAAGGAGAAACTGATGTGGAATCCTCAGAGTTGGTTGAAGTTACATTTGATGGAGTTGCCATTCTTACACCAAGAGAGCTAGCTAAGCAGGTGCACACTGAAATTGTGTTTTATGGAGCAATATTTGAGCTTTCTTCATGTTGTGTATATGGGGGTTCTGATTATCGGCATCAAGAAGTATCAATCAGAAGGGGGGTTGACATTATAGTTGGAACTCCGGGTCGTGTCAAGGATTTTATTGTAAAGGGAACTTTCAATTTGAAGTCTTTGAGATTCCGTGTCCTAGATGATGCAGGTGAGCTCTCTGTCATTGAAGGGCAGATTGCATGGATGGTCCATATAATTGCAGCCATTCTCAAGATTAGGCAGACCATTGGTTGTAGCCAAGAATTACAGGAGTTAATTGATGCAGAACTTTCAGCCCGTGTGTTACAGTTGATAAATATTACTGAGACGAGGGTTCATGCTCAGAGATATCAAGAATTAAGTAAGCAAAGGCTTGATCGAGCTATTCTCATCTTTGTACAAAATTTCGGAAGGTCATATGTAGGAGACCCAGCAATGCATTCTGCAAAGTTGTATGCAAGATTGTCTGAACTACTTGGACTGAATGACCATTTAGTTTTACTTAATGCCATTGTTGGGAAAATAGCTACAAATCTGAAATGCTACGCTGAGTGTGAGGATGTTATTGATCATACTCTGTCCCTTTTCCCGGAGCTTGCATTGGGCTATATGACTGGAAAGCTGCTTCTCAAGCTGGATATCAATGATGTGCAGCTTATCATTCAGTGCGAACTTCCACGTGATGGGGAAGCTTACATACACTGGTCAGGTCGAACAGGGAGAATCCTCAATCTGGAGATGGGCACAAAAGACAGGGACTTTGTACAACAATTGGTATCATATAACCAAACCTCTGGAGAAAAACCTTACAACATAGGGTTCCTTCAAGTAGCCACACCGTCACTTCAAGGAAACAGACTGACTGGGAAAATTCTAGAAGTAATTGGCCTCATACAGACCCATGCCGTTTTGACATGAGCGAAAATGAAGTGAAGTTGGAGAGTTTGACTTACTTGAACCTATCTTGAACAATTTTAAAGGTGGAGTTCCTCTGAACTTGGTCGCATCATCAAAGTGGACAGAATGGATCCTTCCTACATTGAATTCTCTGGACCAGTTCCTGTTTATGCTGATGATCTTGAGCATCTCCTTGAATTGAATCTGAGTAAAACCACCTCCATGGGTCTGTGCCTGCTGGTTCTTGGGTTCTCATTGAGGTCGAAGATGCATCAGTCATGAAAACTGCAACTATATGCCCTATGAACATGGATGAAAGTGAGTATATATTCAGACCACTACATTTCAATACCTTACCTGCTGTAAAATTAACAGCTGAGCCTCTTAACCCAAGTGAGCTCCCTAAGAGGGTGGAATGTCTTCGTAAAATCAGCAAGAGCTACCCTTCGGCTATTACTAAGGTAGAAGAGTCAGGAGAACACATTATACTTGAAACTGGTGAGTTGTATTTAGATTCTATAAGGACCAGAGAGAGCTTAATTCTGAGGTAGAAGTGAAGGTTGCAGATCCAGTTGTGACTTCTTGTAAAACAGTTGTTGATATTTCTTCTATGAAATGTTTTGCTGAAACACCTAACCAGAGGAACAAAGTTACAATGGTAACCAAACTACTAGAGAAAGGCTGGGCAGAAGATATCGAGAATGGTCTTGTTAGTCTTGACTCAAGACAGAAAGAAATCACTGACTTCTTTCAGCAATGTTATCAATGGGATGTGATTGCAGCAAAGTCAATAGGGGCTTTTGGGCCTGAAAAGCAGGGTCCTAACATTCTACTAGATGACACTCTCTCAGTTGAGGTGGGTAAAAAAAAAAAATTGTTCAATACAGTGAAGATTCAATGGTACAAGGGGTCAATTCGTTTCCTGAAGATGCTTCTTGGGAGGAGGCAGACTTCATCAAGGGACATTTCCTGAATTTTATTCACAAACAATTCAATCTTGGTTTCCTAATCAAATACTTGAGGACAAGTATTATCTTGAGGAGGGGGAAATGTCAGAATCGGGTAAAACCCAGCTGGAAGTTCACTATTTCTTTTGGAAGGATACCGCTTCGTCAGTTCAAGCAAATTGCATCAACGGCCAGGATTGTCTCATCTCTTGGAGAGGATGGATCAACGGTCTACATTAGTCAAGTTAATGCTTGTTTACTTAGAGTTTAATGCAGTGTTGTTTTGGTTGTAATCCCGCTTAAGACTAAACCTCTCTGTACTCTTATATGTGCGCTGAATGGAGAGAAGGGCATATGCTTTTGCCAACTAAAACACTGTAGCCCTAGCTGTAGCGTGTGTCTGTTCTGAGGCGATTTCCCTTTTCCCCTGGTGATTCCAACCAGACTTCCCGTGATAATCCAGTTCCTCGTCGGATTCTTCACTGGGATGTGACATACTCTCCCGCTTCAAACTCCTCAGAGTCATGCAAATCAACAAGTACTTCAAGAAGGGCATGCCATGCGGGTCATACCATCTTTAGAAATTGCAACCCCCACCTACAGAGGAACAACACACAATGCCCCAATTTCATCGCATAACCAAACATACGCGAAAACCAGATCCAAATCAACAGAAAACCGCAATCAAATGACCCAAAGCAAAAAAAAAAAAGGATCCAAATCAATAGAAATCCACAAGGAAACGACCTAACTTACCCTAGCCCTTGTGCATGTCAGATACCTCCTTGCCGGATTGGCATCGCTCCATGATATCCATCTCGCCGCCTTCTCCCCGCAATGGTAGGTTACAGGAGGCATGTAATCGAGTGGACGCTCACTGTACGGTACCAGGGAGGAGGACGAAGCAGCATCGCCACCAAACATCGAGGAAGCTTTTGACGAGCGTGAGGCCCTCAAACTCCCCGAGCTTGCCATCCTCACGTACTCTGCTCGAACAAATGCTATGGAAACATTTAGGGATTTATGGCAGCTAGGGTTTTTTTGATGGGAAATTTCCCTTTCCGCCGCATCCCAGTGGCTCATGCCCGGCGCGTATTCTCTGACTTCGTGACTTAGCTTCTCTAGGCATCCATCGCACAAATGAACGGTCCAGATCATTCTAATTTTTTTAGTTTTGATTTTTTTACTTGTAGTTTTTAGTTTTTTATTTTCATTTTTTTCTAGCTTTTTTCTTTTTTATATTTCTTTATATTATATATGTTAAAATAACCTATTTTTTATTTATAAAAAATAGGTTATTTTAACACACATAATATAAAGAAATATATAAAAAAGAAAAAAACTAGAAAAAGATAAAAATAAAAAAACTAAAAACTAGAAATAAAAAAAATCAAAACTAAAAAAACTAGAATGATCTGGACCGTTCATCTGGGCGATGGATGGCTTAGAGAAGCTAAGTCAGAGAATCCCGCTCGGCTCACGCCAGGCTCCATGCCTTAGACGTGGCAAATATATGCCACGTGTTCCACCTCACCGTGACATAGGTGCTATGTTAGCCTGAAAACCAGGTGGTATTGGGGTAAGGGGGTAAAATGATATGGTTTTACTAATTGAGGGGTGCAAAGCAAACGGTTTTGTAGTTACGGATATAAATCGGACTCAGACCATAAATTGAGGTGGTCAAAAGTGGACATTTTCCCTTTTTTTCAAGACAGAATGTAGGTATATTGAACTTTTCATTGTCATCCATTACTGATTTATAATTAAACTGCTGCTCTATCAAGTAAGCCTTGAAATACCGAATCCATCACATAAATATCACTCTAGTCACTTTTTTTTCAAATTTGCTCTCCTAAATACCTGTTTTTGCAAATCTAGCATTCTTCCGCTGACCTATTACAAGTTTAGTATTATAGCAAACTCTTTGTGCAAGGCGGCGATCCGTCGAGCTCTGATGGCTCGGTAGGGCCTACTATAGCTACAACGCTGTCGAGCTACTGTAGCTTGGCAGGGTTGCTTCTGCCAGTGGTAGGTCAGCTACAGTGCTGCCGCGCGTGGTAGGCCCGCGGGAGAAAGCTAGATTTACAAAAATGGGTGTTTAGGGTCAAATTTGAAAAAAAATGCCAAGAGTATTATTTTCAAACTGACTTCTGAAATACTCCGTTGCAAATTTTTTTCAAAAGATTAGGGGTGGTTTATAGATGATTTATAATTGAACTACACGAATCTCAGCGCAATCAGCCGTACAAAACCCCAGGTCTGAAGTGAAGCCCTCTGGCTCGAGCCATGACCCGACACCGCAGAGGCAAGCGCGGGCGCACGAGCCCCAACCTCCCGGCGAAGCGCCGCCGCGGCGGCCGCGCCCCGCCGGAGTTAGAATCTGGCGAGCTAGAGCCCGCTCCAGCGCCGGCACCGGCTGCTGCTCCGCAGCCGTCGCTAGTGATGGTCGCCGGGCTGCCTCCTGAGTGCGGCGTGATGGAGCTCAAGTCGCGGCTACAGATGTACGGCCCCATCGCGCGCACCCGCATAGACGCCGCCGCGGCCACAGGATACGTCACCTTCCGCTCCAAGGCTGCCGCCATGGCCGCCATTTCCGCCTCCCTCGACCCCGGCGGCGGCATCACCATCGGATCCAAGAAGGTAAAGAGATTTGTGTATTGAAGCGTGACGTCGGATTTGCTCGATTCAGTAGTAAGGGAGGCAAAATTGTGCTCGATTCGGCCTATACTAACTTGCTTACCATGTAGCAAAATGAGGTGAAGGCTAAAGCTTTGTTTTTGTGGGTGGGTGGGGTGCGAAATCTATTGATGCAGTTCTTACGGGCCTAGTTTATGTTAAGCATTGGTAGTTCTTTTCTAGGTTCTCTTTGTTGTTTGAGATGCACAGGTGGACTTGGTATCATATTTTGTTGGGGGGTTTTAGCTCAATTTAGGCATGTGAAATGCTAACATGGTTAATTTTATTTGTTGTTATTCACTTTTGTAGTTTGCATTAGTTGGTTTTTTCAAGCATTCTAAGCTTCATAATATAATTAATTTTCATACTCGTTGAGCTTTTCAAAGTTAGATCGATTCTGTTATGAATTGTCCTCGCAAAAGAAAAATAATACCGTGATAAATTGGCTACCCTTGTAAATTTAATCCAGACTTAGAATTAAGCAATTTTACCTGTTGTTAAGTGTATGAGATAGTGGATTAGATTTTCTTTATGTTGTCTTCATCCGATTGTTGCTAACTTTGTTGACTCAGTTCATGCCAAGCATATGGTTGTGTTTTAGATGCTTGTTAGTGTCTCGGAAAGTTAAGTTACATAAAAAAATTACAAAAAACTCAGTGACTTCGAGTATTTACACTTTGTTTTTTTTTGTAAAAATAGAGTATTTGCATTTTGGTTTCTCATCAGGCACATGTTTAGGGAAAAAAATGCTAAATTTCTGCCAAAACTATGGGAAGTTCCAGCATGTTGCACATTTTGGTGGTTTTTGGTACCCTTGCTCTTTGGTACTCAAGACTGTTACTTCTTTAATGCGATACAGGTTTTAGTTCTACAAGCAAGCGAGGCGCCAAATAATTCGAAAAGTGTAGTTCGAGCTGACCCAGCAGAGGCAACATTGCATCATGCGACAAAGAACGCAAGCGATGCTTCAGCCATCCCAAGCTCCAAAGCAGCTCCGGAAGCGGCCTACAAAGCGAGAGAAATAGTCGCCTATGATGATCTGTTCTAATGATTAGCCTTCTCTTAGGGAAGGGAGGAACCAGCTTGGTCTTGTACAATTTATACTAGGATTGGTAGCTGTGTAAGTGTAACCTATGGCTAGGTCTGAATGTTGCGTTGTAGTCCGCAAGACCGCAACTATTCTGCATTATTCTAATTTCCTGGTTTTTCCGGTTTTTAGGTGGTTACCGGACCAGTTACCGGTCGTCAGACCGCCAAAATTCGATATTTGTTTCATGAATTTTGTCTGATTTTTCGATACCCCCCGTGGCACGCTGGATGCCAAAATTCGACATTTGTTTCATGAATTTTGTCTAGTTTTTCTTTGGATTTTTTGATAACCAGCTGGTAACCGTTACTGCCCCTCCGGCGGGATTTCCTCCTATAGCGATAATTGTATCCCTGCACACAACTATCCAGCGTTTGCAGCACAGTCTATCAACACAATTTTTCAAGGACGTGATGATAAACAAAGTAAATCGATCATCATACCGTCAAGGCACAGATACATATCGACAAAGTGCTTTTGATTAAACTCTGTCCACATACAAAGCTCTGATCAGCACAACTCTGAAAAATAGCGATCTTGGCCAGCATATAAAGTTATAACTAGAAAAATTTTGCTTGCGAATTTTTCGAAAGATGGAAAACAACGAAATTTAAAGAAACATCAATGTGGCCTCCCTGTATATCTGGAAAAAAAACTAATCATATACTGCCCTCTACACATCTGTAACCTATAATCTACACAATCACACCACTATCCACTAAACAAGTTCTACTAGGATTTATCCTCGGTGTCTGTTGAGATTCTTCCTGCTGCATGATGTCTTTGGTACTCGCCACCCATATTAAGCATTTCACAGACTGACTATTATTCTCTCTTCATGGTGTGAGTGCTTTATCAACTCCAATCTGATGGAAAGCCATTTACTCGGGCTTTTTCATTAAGCAATATGAAGTCTCAAACACAGTGCAGCTGAGCTGGGCGCTTACATACTATTCTTGAAGCTTTTTTGTCTTCCTTTTCGGTATACCACTCAGCATATCTGGCTTATGTTGCTACAAAGTTTCAAAGAAAATAAAAAATAAAGGAGAATCCAAAGTAGTAAAGCACATGTTGGTAAGAAAAAAAAAAGAGATGAAAAACAGAAATTTTAGGTCTGGTCAATGAAACCACAGGTTGTACACAAGATATAGCCAAATTATATCATTTGCTCAAACAGAAAAACAGCGTTGTGACAACATCTGACTGGTTGATTATTCATTGGCTAATTGCTGACAGAAGTAAATAGTCTTCTAATAATTTCTGACTGATTGATTGTTCACAGAAGCATGCAATCTTGTAATATTATCTGATTCGTTTTCATTGATTGTATTTCGTGTATGGGGCCATGCATTGACACTTGTCAACTTCTAATTCCATAGTAAGTCTATAGTTCTATATTTGACATGTCCATTGTTAGCTTCGTGAAAAGATGAACGTATAAAGGTTAGATGTGTTTATCTCAGCCCAAAGGACTATATATAGAGTACATAGAACACACAAGACTAAATCCTAAAAACTATGAAATACCACAAATACCCTTATATCCTTAACAACCATAACATGACCATACACGTACAATAATATTGGTTGTCAAAATAAAAAGTATAAAATAAGATTATTTATGCTTTTTGTGAAAAATGTGGTCACATTATTGCTGAAGTTAGTCTTAGGTTCATTGTGATTTTTTTTAAACCAAGGACAAGATGTTATGGGAGACGATAGCCTAGGAAGGAACTGGAACTTGATCTCCCTCCTTGCGGAGGCTCTGACCGAGGAACCAACCGGTTAAACTCTGGAACTTGATCTCCCTCCTTGCGGAGGCTCTGACCGAGGAACCAACCGGTTAAACTAAACTATGCTTATTGATTGATTCCAACGAAACAGCCTTCGGCCATATATATAGGCGGCTGAGTTACAAAAGGAAACGTATCGTATATTAGGAAAAGGAAACACAAGCTAACAATAATATCCTAACAAAAGGAAGGTAAACTAATCTCGGTTGATCTCGCTTGCCGTATCCGAGTTGGTTGCTGCAGCTTGGTCAGAGTCGAACCCGACGTAGCCTGTAGCCGATCCGACAATGTCTCCGGATGACGTTGCAGCCTCAGGAGCCGGCTGCCGCCGCCGCTGGTAAGTCCTTCCCACAAATGCGTCCACAACACTGCCGCCGTCTTCGCGAAACAACTCATCCTTGAGTTGGAAATCTGGATGATTGTGCTTTAACTCATCCAACAATGTCCAAGTAGCATTGGCGGCCGAAGAGCTAACCCATTGCACCAATAACTCCCACTGCCCCCGATTGAGGTGAGCACGTAGAATCTTGTCAGGAGTAGGAATAACTCGACCATGATGAAGAACTGGAAGAGGAGGAATGTTGGTTGGCAGTGTGCCAACAAACTTCTTCAAAAAAACCACATGGAATACATTGTGAATACGAGCCTTGGGGGGCAATTGCAGCTGATACGAAACATTACCAATACGATCCAGGACTTGGAAAGGGCCGTAATAACGAGGTGCCAATTTGGACGGAACATGATCAGTGATAGAAGAAACCGTGCGGTGATGCAAACGCAGCCACACCCAATCGCCTACCTCAAAAACAAGCTCACAGTGTTTTTGATCATACTGTAGCTTCATAGTGGTCTGGGCATGCAGAAGACGCTCGCCGATTTCTGAGAGGAACACATCATGGTCAAGCAATTGTTTGTCGATGGCAGCGACACGAGCAAGACCTGACTGATAAGTAATCAGGGTGGGAGGTTCTTTGCCGTAGACCACAGTAAAGGGTGATGTTCGCGACACCGTTTGATATGAAGTGTTATAGCAGAATTCCGCCCATGGTAACCAGCGGAGCCATTGTTTAGGCCTGTCGCTCGCAAGACAATGAAGAGAAACAGTGATAATGTGGTTAGTGACATCCGACTGACCATCAGTTTGAGGATGAAATGCCAGACTCAATTGAAGTTTGACGCCAGCCAAGTGGAATAACCGTCCAAAAGTTGCTAGTAAAGACGGGGTCACGATCGCTGGCAATTGAACATGGCAATCCATGCATATGAACAAGTTGATCAAAGAAAACACGGGCGACAGTAGTGGCACTGTAAGGATGACCCAAGGCAATAAAATGAGCATACTTCGAAAAGCGATCCACAACTGTTAATATCACGGACTTGTTGCCCACCTTGGGAAAACCCTCGATGAAATCCATGGCAATGTCTACCCAAACTGTGCTGGGAACCGGGAGAGGTTGTAGCACACCGGCCGGGTGGAGATGGTAAGTTTTGTTGCGCTGACAAATAGCACAGGCCTGCATATACTCCCGAACCAGCCAATTAGCATTAGCGTTGTAAAACGAAGCTCACAAATGATGTAGCATCTTCTGAACACCTTCGTGGCCAGCACCATGGGCCTCTGCCAGGATTTGAGGCCAAGCAGTACACTCTGTACGAACAAATATCCACCCTTTGTGTAGAATGAAGCCATCCACTAAAGACTAATTGGGTCTAGCTGAGTTGGTAAGAATCAGTGCATGCTTGGTATGCCATTCAGCCAAGGAGCTAAACTCCTGACGCAACACCGTAAAGAACTGAAAATCCAGGCCAGAAAGAGCAAACAGACAGAGCATCCTCATCCCGCCGAGACAAAGCGTCGGCGGCAGTGTTCTAACGACCAGCCCAAATTCTACCACGAAATCATAGCCAAATACTTTGCTCACCCAGGTATGCTGCGGTATAGTTGAGAGACGCTGATCCAGTAGGTACTTAAAAACTATAATGGTCCGTGCGAATAAGAAATGGCCGGCCCCAAAGATAAGGTCGCCAATGTCGAACCGCCTTGACAAGCTCGATGAGTTCCCATTCATATGCCGCCAATTTGGCATGATGTGACGCCACAGCATGGCTAAAGAAAGCAATTGGGTCGGCTCCCTGATGAAGAACCACACCGAAGCCTGTGCCCGACGTATCGCAATCCACCATAAATCGCTTACTATAATCTGGCAATTGGAGAATAGGACCCGGCACCAGGGCGGCTTTGGGTGAACGAAAAGCAATGTCTGCGTTCGATGGCCAAACAAAAGCCGCCTTCTTGAGCAATTTGGTAAGCAGAGCTGCGACCTCACCATATGCTTTGACAAACTTACGATAATAACCAGTGAGGCCCAAGAACCCCCGTAGAGCGCGCACCGAGCAAGGTGTTCGCCACGCCTCAACATTATTGACTTTACTGGGATCCATGGCGACCCCTTGGCGAGAGATTATGTGGTCAAGGTACGCCACGGATTCCTCGCCGAAACGGCACTTGGAGCGGCACAATCCCAGCGGTGTTGCCGCAAGGTTTGAAGGACCAGCCGAACATGCCACAAATGCGCTATCCATGAATGATTGTAAATCAAGATATCATCAAAGAAAACGAGGACAAACTGACGGAGGAAAGGCTTCAATATATCATTCATAAAAGCTTGAAATGTCGTTGGGGCATTAGTAAGACCGAAGGGCATCACCAAGAACTCAAAGTGATCCCGATGCGTATGGAAAGCTGTCTTCTGCACTTCCGCGGGATGCATACAAACTTGGTGGTACCCGCTACGGAGATACAATTTGGAAGAAGCGGGCCCCTTTCAATTCATCCATTAATTCATCGACCACCGGTATGGGAAACTTATCTTTCACGGTGTGTGCATTGAGGGCACGGTAGTCGACGCAAAATCGCCATGATTGATCTCGTTTCTTGATAAGGAGCACTGGAGAGGAAAATGCCGATGTACTATGCTGAATAATACCTTGTTGAAGCATATCATCACATTGTCTCTCAATCTCATCTTTGAGAAGCTGGGGGTAATGATAAGGGCGCATCGCAACTGGAGTAGAGCCAGGCAAGAGATGAATATGATGGTCAAAGCAACGTGCCGACGGTAAGCCCTGAGGGTCCTCAAAGACATCCAAAAATTCGTCCAATAGGGCCAACAGGAGATCACTGCCTGTCGATGCACAAGCGCCAGGTACCCCCCCCCCCGAACTCCTGAATGCCATGCCAAGTGACCTGGTGATCATCCCTCCAAAAGGATATTATCATCTTGTCAAAGTCCCAAAGAATCAAACCCAGTGTTCTGAGCCATTGCACGCCCAAGACTATACCGTCCAAGGGAAGCTCATAACCGTCCAATAAAAACTCCTCCTGGTCGATCTTCACACGCACCTAGGAGCAGAACCCGGCACTCGATACGTGGTCACCATTGGCCACCAAGACATTGAGCCCCAGACGTGGCTCAGGTACAAGATGTAACTTGGCCACTGTAGTCTGGGCAAACATGTGTGTGGAGCCAGAATCCACCAGAGCTCGGAGAGGGACTCCATTGCATTCAACAGAGATTTGCATTGTTTTGCTGGTCCGAATGCCAGTCAAGGCATGCAAAGATATTTCCATGTCGGCTTCCTCGGATGCAGTCAGATCATCAGCTTCATCAAGCTCTAGCAAGTAAATTCCTTTCATCGAGCACTTGCCAGCGTGATCACGGGTGAACTTCTCGGGACAGTTGAAACATAGGGCCCTTAAGCGACGATTGGTCATCTCCTCCGAAGTCAGGCGATGAAAACGGGACGCTGGGTTCTTGCGGAACACTGTGATGGAAGGAGGCTAAGGCGCGGGCGGTGATGTGGTCTTGAGCTGTGTCGCTGCAAGTTGCACTGCATGCATCACAGAAGTGCAGCTAAGAGTCGTCTGTGCGTTGCCCACCAGTCTAGAGAAAGGTTGGGGCTCCTCGGCGTCCACCCACAAGCGCTTGGCATATGCGCGAGGCAAACTCATGGCTGCCTCCAGGGTGGCTGGGTGTTGAAGCTCGACATCAGTTTGCAGAGGATTGCGCAACCCAGCCGTAAAAATCTAAACCTGCTGTTTTTCGGTCATGTCGTCACAACGGCAAAGGAGAGCAAGGAATTTATCTTGGTACTCTTCCACAGAGCCAGTGCACCGCAGCTGGATCAGCTTGCCGAGTGGATTAGTCCGGATTGGAGGCCCATAGCGCAAATTAACATATTCGACAAAGCGAGGCCAAGTCAGAACTCTGTTGCTACGCTCCAAGCGATAATACCACTATTGTGCTGAGCTTTGTCATATGATAAGACGCTAGCCACACTTTCTCCTCTTCCATCGTACGTTGTCCTCGAAGAAATTGTTCACAATGATTGAGCCAGAGCAGAGGATCCTCCTTGCCGTCAAACATCGAAAAAGCCAGCTTATGAAAATGGGGCACGCCATGGCTACCCCCACCGCATGCACCGAAATCATCCTTGAGAACATCGTCATCTGGAGGCGTCTTCCTGGATTGGCGGCTCGACCCAGGTCCCAAGCGACGGTCGATCTCATCCAACTTCTCTTGTTGGCCGGTCACAATCTCTAGAAGTTATGCCATTTGCTTGCTGAGATCGGCAATGGACTTGGTGTCTTCCATGGTGGCCATAGGTTGCAGGAAAGACGTCTCTATACCAAGTGTTATGGGAGAAGATAGCCCAGGAAGGAACTTGATCTCCCTCCTTGCGGAGGCTCTGATCGAGGAACCAACTGGCTAAACTAAACTCTGTATTGATGGATTCCAATGTAACAGCCTTAGGCCATATATATAGACAGCTGAGTTACAAAAGGAAGCGTATCGTATATTAGGAAAAGGAAACACGAGCTAACAATAATATCCTAACAAAAGGATGATACACTAATCTCGGTTGATATCGCTTGCCGTATCTGAGTTGGTCGCTGCAGCCTGGTCAGAGTCCAACCCGACGTAGCCTGTAGCCAATCCGACAATGTCTCCGGATGATGCTACAGCCTCAGGAGCTGGATGGTGACGCTGCTGGTAAGTCCTTCCCGCAAATGCGTCCACAACACAAGATCTCTGCCATTCATTTCAAGGACCTTTCCTAACATATATAAGATGAAGTCTTTATGCGTTTTGTAGTCAATTTCAAAAGTCCTTGTGTATAGGCTTTTCCCATTAAACTTCTTAATTTGTTTGACATTTTTAGAGTACTATCTAATCAGGAACCCATTTTGTCATATATGCTAACATGGAATCAAACTGTTGCAAATGCTAGCTGTCAGCAGAGGGGAAAATCATTGCCATCATGTTGAAATCTTCCTACTCTTTTTGGGTTATAAGGCTCAAGAACAGTGTGTCATGGTGGCAAAGGTACTAATGCCCTAAGGTTATTGTTGGGTATGTCCTACAAGGAATACGGTTCACGCGCTGCGCCAATAGAAAGCAAAGAAGCTTTTGTCACTGGTAGCAGTGTTCTATAATAGGAACAGGGATAGAGATTAACCAATCTTGCTCCTTGCAATTCGATATCCTTGCAGAAGCGGACTGCCAAAGATTGAGAAGGGGCAGCTGGGGGGAAATCTTCAGCTGGCATTGCGAACGGACGAATCATTTTATCAAATTTGTCTAAGGTGAGATATGATCCAACTTCCTGCAATCTCTCTGGCTCCATAATTTGCATTGTGTGGTCATCAGGTAGCACAGCATCTTTGTCACGTCCAATCTGTATGGAGATATTTCAAGAATTGTGTGATTTGAACATCAATGCATTCACTAAAGACAGATTCATGTTAATCATCAGAAATGTTGAAATGGAACTCTTCTATAACATTTGAAAGGAATCAAAATCACCTCTAAGGAACTTATATCTGCACCACGACTAAATGTCATCTCTATACGGAACCTTTTTGGGTCTTCCAAAGACACCTACAATAGTTGTCACATCGACAAAAAGAATCAACATCGCTTCATGTTAGATATCTCTCTCATATGTCCTAGTTGTTCCATAAATTCGGATAGGAAATTTATGGTAGTAAAAACCTCAAAAGTGATAATACAGAATTAACAATATTATTCATTTACAAAATTACCATGGAATGAATCCTAGAAGCATCACAAGCAACTACATGCACCTGATGTAGTAGTGGCATGTTCTTATCCATTATTGCAACTATATTGGTGATTTGGTGTGGCTATATTGTTTAGGGATGCAGTGCCATCACTGAACTACTAAACTCATACAAGTAGACTGTTGATGTCATATTTGTCCTATCAGTTTTCAAGGGGATTTCAGGGTTACATTTACAGAAATAGATACCTAATGTTCCCTGAAAAAACAACTTAATGATAACAACCCAAATCTGAAACCGACATAGAAGAGTCAGGTGCATTTCAATTGCTCATGATTTATGGTTTTTCTTGCATGCTGAGGATAAGTTGAGTTTCATAATTTGTTTATACCAAGAAATGAAAACTACACTAGCTATTTACTGATAGGTTTCACAAATATTCAATAATTTTGGTAGCAACGATACTGCCTCAAGTAGCATGCAAGAAAACAGATGTATTTACAGCAAGTAATTGCACAATTTTTTTTTCTTTCTAAAAAGGAGAGAGACAGGAATAATTGGATTGATTTGTTTTTCTTTGGTGAAGTTAGCAACTACACCACAAAAAGGTACAGGGATCCATACATAAGGCTAACAAATTTTTAATACCTCTGTATTCTCAAACATACGCAACACAATGTAACTCATGTAGTCAAGTTCCCTTGTTTTAAATAGCCGATCTAAAGCATTTTTGCAAACAAGACTCTCTTCTCCATTTAGAGACTCGTCCAAGTTGCCGTATCGAAGTACATTCATTAGAGAATGTATATGTGATTCCTGACAACAACAAAATCCTGAGTCATGCTTATGAGGGAGAAGAAAAGGTTACACCAAGGAAAATTACTACAGGATACAAATAAAATTTTTTAGTATGTAAAAAACGAATGTTGATAATTTTTGGATGTTGTTGTATGATATTACCACAGCACAAATCAGCAAAAAAGATCTTTCAAAGAAGAAATAAAAGTTGAAGATCATTTATCATACCGATGTAAAATAGAGCCTTGTTCGAACACGTCGCTCAGGTTCCATCACATTTGCATATCTGCAATAAGATTATTACATATCTATTGTGTCATCCAAAAGTCAAAACAACTGGAATTTCTTAGTAAGTTACTTACTTTGGATCTAAGCAGTATTTGGTTTCTTTGTGGGAATCTAGATCAATTGACTTCTCGTTTGAGATAGATCTTTCAAAACCCTCATTCCTAACATCATCATAGTAACACCTCTCCTTCCGTTTTGTAGAAGATTTTATTGTTGGATCATGACAGGTATTAGATTCAGCAGCAGCAGCAGTAACCTCTCGTCTGGTGTTGTGCAGGTCAATCAGAATTTTGCCCAATAATCGCCGTGCTATCTGCAGGAAAAGGATAGAAGAAACAGCATGCCTGGTTACAACCAGAAAACGAAAGGGCCCAAAAAAAAAGAAAAAGGGAAAAAACTTGCCTAGAGTAGTAGAATGGCTACAGTTTTTTTCCACAAGATACCAAATTATCAATCTCTTTTAATTTTTAACATCCTTCTTGTCTAAATCTATCTTTTTTTATGGCAAATACTGCACAATGAGCATACAAGATGCAACCCATAGAACAATTTTCCAAGTCACTGAATTAATTTACAGGTAATTACCTTTGAACCAATTTTGAGTTTTTGTTTCGGATTTATTCCATACTCGTTTGGAATGACACCATCAGCTAGCAACTGAATGAAAACGTAACATAACAAAATAGTTAGAACTGTTGGGCTGAAAATGGATTAAAAAATAGCACTGGAATGAGAAAGCATCAAATCACGGTCCAACATTCGACTTAAGCCATTGAATAGCGAGGATAATAGGTAGTACATACTACATAGTGTACTGAGTTCATGTAGTGTTAAATTAAATTAAATTATATTTGTTACTTACATTAAGTATTTGAGAAGACAATGACTCCAATAGTTAAGATGTCAATATATAGATAACCACGTGGGCCATATGGGCCTATAGTATATGGGCCTTGATATACTTAACACCCCCCTTCAAACTCAAGGTGGAAACGGAGGTTTTGAAGCATTGAGTTTGAGCAAGTGAATCCGATGTTGCTCTCGAGTTTGTGCTTTAGTGAAAAAATCTGCCACTTGCAGTTCTGAAGGCACATACTAAAGAACAATTGTTTTCTGCTGACAATGAGATCGAGTAAAGAAGGCATCAACACCAATATGCTTTGTAAGTTCATGCTTCACAGGATCATTGGCAATTTGTATAGCTCCAGTATTATCACATAGGAGAGGTGTAGGAACATCACAAGAAATACCAAAATCTGCTAACAACCATCGAAGCTATACAATCTCTGAAGTGGTAGTGGCAAGTGCTCGAAGTTCTGCCTCTGTACTAGAACGAGATACAGCCGCCTGCTTCTTAGACTTCCATGCAAGAGGAGAAGAACCAAGAAGAGTGCAATAACCTGTGATAGAACGACGATCTGTTGGATCACTCGCCCAGGTGGAGTCTGAGTAAGCATGAAGCTGAAGCGGACTATCATGAGCATAGAACAAACACTGAGAAGATGTCCCCCTTAAGTACCGTAGTACATGAAGCAAATGTCCAAAATGAATGGAAGTAGGAGCACTCACAAACTGACTTAGAATATGAACCGCATGAGCAATATCAGGTCTAGTAACAGCGAGGATGAAGAGGCGGACGGCGGCCGACTGCGACGGGCGGACGGCGACCGACTGCGACAGCGGACGACGGCTTGAGGGACGTCGGCCGACTGCGACGGGCAGACGACGGCTTGAGGGAAACCGCGATGGGCGGCTGCCCCTCTCTGCAGCCGAAGGAACAGCGGCCAACTGGCCGCAGCACGCAGAGACCACGTGCGGGTGGATTTTGGATCGTGGGAGGAGGATTAGAATAATCCTGACCTAACCCTAATCCATGAGCTCTGATACCATGTTACTTACATTAAGTATTTGAGAAGACAATGACTCCAATAGTTGAGATGTCAATATATAGATAACCACATGGGCCATATGGGCCTATAGTATATGGGCCTTGATATACTTAACAATATTAACAAGAAAATGATAATCATACATCACACTCAATTTTATCCCAAATGTATATAACTTCCCAAACTACTCGCGTTTGGCCTCCCCCATAAACCGACTGTTTGAAATGGACCTCTCAACTATTTCATGGGCCAAAATGGCCAACATAAGTCATGTACAAGGCATGAGCAAGTAGCAGAAAACCGCCTATACAAAGGACTAATACAAATATGTACATGTACTTCTAACACCCCCTCAAACTCATGGTAGATCAACAATACTGAGATTAGAGAGATAGAAGTTATGCTAAGCCCTAGTTTGCGCCTTCGTGAAGAAGTCAGCTAGCTGAAACTCTGAAGGCACATACTGAAAAGCAACAACCTGCTACTGCACCTGCGACCGCATGTAAGTGTTAATGATAGAATAGGATTGTTATTTGTTTCCTTATATGCCTTGGTTCCCTTATCTGTATATGACATATTCCTTTGTATATCCCCTTGTACTCCCTATTTATATTGCCCTTTGGGCCTTATGAATATGCACACAATATTCATAACACCATATACTCCCATTATAGCAAGGCTACAACAGTCCTTTAGACCCTGAGTATTATGAAATCATGTGTTGTGCAAGCATGATGCACAACTTGGTTAGAATCAGTGTTAATCGTTCTTGGCAAAAGAAAAGGTGTAGCTTGGAATAAACTCTTAACACGGATTGTCGTTGGTTTAGCAAATACTGGACCTTTGAACCTTTAAAGTTCTCCAACCAACGGTGTGGGTATTACATCTATCAAGTATCAACTCTGTTGGATATGAATACTAACAATAATAGGGCAAAGGTCAAGCATTTCACCAATATGCAGAAACAGCTGCATATCTGTACACAAGTGTAAAGGTACATTTTAAGAGGATAAGAAACATGTTTTGCTTTACCTGTGAAACTTTGAAGAGATCACTCAAACCATTAAGGTTGAGATGTGAGTTATGCAGAAGGTCATACCTGTCATATACCATGTTAGAAAAAGATAACAGATCAGCACAAAGATGAAGATGGTATGCAGGAATGAAGAAATGCAAGCTTCTAACACTTGAGAGAATTGTTAAGCAGAAGAAGCTTTGAATAGGAAAAAAATACAAAGAGGAAAGCATGCACGCAGGTAGATGCACACATGCATCTGAAAGCACAGAACAGAAAAGGCAAAACAGTGTTAGTAGGGGTGAATTCTATTCTCTTTGCAATGCCTCCATTTGAACTTCGAAGTAGTCCACCAGCGCATCATATATATATATAACATCAATCAAGGATAAGAAGACTTGCAGGTAAGCCTAGGTCATCTTTGCGACTTTGACAGTCAGAGTTTTCTTTATATCACTTAGAAACTTATTTTCCTATGACCTTTTTGGTAAGGAGCAAACTTAAAGGTCTTTGTTTCAAAGGACTTTTACAGCAGGCCAGTAACTCATTATTCCTGTTTCAGTGGCCTGATTGCTGATTATGGAAATACAGACAATGAAACAAAAGATTACTTAAGTTGTCAGACACTAAAAACAGCAGGCTATGGTTTTCCTTAACACTTCCATTTAATTATCACAAAACAAAGGTAACAGCTCTTTGCATAATTTGGTTCGAAGTGGAACATTCAAAGTTATATTACAGCTAGTTTTCAAGAATGATGAAAGTATGCTGCAAGCTTGTCATAGGGGTGGGCCTTGAGCCTAATCGGTGAATTATTAGGAAATAGAGATTGGTTTCTATTTGAGTTAGAGATTAGATTCCTTTTGTTAGAGATATAATTAGAGACATGATATGAGTTTCTATATTTGTTAGAGATATAATTGATATTAGATTCGATCTGTTAGGGGGAGTCCATCTATATAAGAGGGCTACCACATACTATTGGAATCAATCAGAGAAATATTAAAGTCTTCCTTATCTAATGTCTCTCTCTCCTTCTACGCCGACGCCATCCGGCCATCTTCTTGGTGGTGTTTACCCCGGTTCATAACAACTTGGTATCAGAGCAGTCGATCCCTTCCCACGACTTTTGCTACCATGATTTCTGCAATTCGTCCTGCTACCGAGTCGTTGGCCATATTAAAGCTAACGCTAATAAGATGGCCAGCTTCAGCAAAGAGATAGCGGACATCTTCCTCAACATGCATGCCATCCTTGAGAGGATGGAGAATCGGAGGAAGGTGCAACAAGAGACAAAGAGCCAAGTTCATCGTCCAACACCAGATCCCCAACAACAACAAAACCAAGAACCACCGCCACAGCTACTGCCAGCTCCCGACGATCGCATCGCCGCAGCGTCTCCGTCTAGCGCCTCAACTGCCGTCGTGGTCGCCACAGCGTCTTCTCCGGCGTCTCCGTTCAGCGCCTCACCTGCCATCGCCCGGTGTCGGCCGCCGCCGCCGAGACGTCTCCTGTTGCCACCAGCAACCTTCCATTTGGCAGGTCTGCAAGTGTCGCCTTCGGGCCTTCCACGCGCCTCACGACTGCCGCCGCTCGGCATCCAAGCACGCGCCCGAGAGCCACCGCTGTCGTGGACCGCTCGGAGCCGCCACCGACGCCGGATCTGCCGGAGTCGTCGTCCCCGGTCGCGGGCTGCCGCCGCCGCCGGATCCATGCAAGTCGCCGCCGCCACTCGGTCACCTCGCCGCGCGCGCGCGCGCGCGATTTCGGCCGTTGCGATCTGCCGCCACTGGCCGCTGCCGCCGAGCCGCGCGCCGATCCGCTCGCTCGAACTGTCGCAGCCGCCCGCCGGCCGTTGCTCCTCCGGCCGCCGCTCCTCCGCCGGCCGTTCCGTGGACCGCCGCTCCTTCAGTCACCACCGACCGCATCGTTGGCTTTTGCGTTCGTTCGGTCGGTTTGGCTGTTCGTTTGGCTTTTGTAAATGGTTGACCGACCGGAGAAACAAAAAATCACAAAAAAATCAAAAAGAAAAAGAAAAAAATCAATTTTTTTGCAGGCATCGTTTAACCTTGTTCTGCTTGGATCTGGCCAGCCGTCTCCATCCGCTGCAGGACTCCACCACCGTTCGTCTTCTACACTGGCGTCAGAGGTCTTCTATTGGCACCATGACCGCCACCTAGCAGCTCGAGGACGAGCTGCATGTCCGGGAGGGGTGTAATGTCATAGGGGTGGGCCTTGAGCCTAGTCGGTGAATTATTAGGAAATAGAGATTGGTTTCTATTTGAGTTAGAGATTAGATTTCTTTTGTTAGAGATATAATTAGAGACATGATATGAGTTTCTATATTTGTTAGAGATATAATTGAGGTTAGATTCGATCTGTTGGGGGGGTCCATCTATATAAGAGGGCTACCGCATGCTATTGGAATCAATCAGAGAAATATTAAAATCTTCCTCATCTAACGTCTCTCTCTCCTTCTACGCCGACGCCATCCGGCCATCTTCTTGGTGGTGTTTACCTCGGTTCATGACAAAGCTCATTATAAAAGACAACTTTGAATGGACCTGGCTATCGCCTATCATAATTGACAAAGATCATACAAAAGAGTATGATATAACAGACACTCAGCTCTTTTGTAAAGAGAAACGCAAATAGACCTAAGAATCTGATGGGTATATGGTTACCTACTTGCAAGAGTCATATATATCAGGAATTTGTGTAGTGTCAAAGCGCCTGCATCATAGTGAAAGTTTTGACAATGATTACACTTGGCTGAATTTCCTTTAGAGAACTTCCAAGAACTCAACATGAATGTTAAAAGCTGGGAAGTATACTTTTTTCTTTCATTGTAGAGATCCCTCTCCAGCTTCTTCCAACGGGCGAACATCAAAAGGAAGCTTTCACTGCCACAAGGCAATCCAGCAGCAATGCGGTCCATGTCAATTGCTGTTTTCCCTAGTGCCTTCGCTTGATCATAAGGATGGTTAGGTGAGTCACTATTTGTTGCAACCTCCTCATCTTCGTCATCAGAAAGCAGCTTCACTTGTGCAGTTATTTCTTTTGTCAACTGAGCCTGATCAGACAACATATTTATCATCATTATAATGGATGTGATTATTTTAACTATTGGTTGTTTTGGAATTAAGTTTCTGCAGAAGCAACTCAACGAGGTCAAAAAGATGGTAATAATTTTCATAAAACCAGGAGCTTATAAATTTACAGTATAAAACCTGGAATTCAAGGGAAAATGAAAGAAGATATCTGATGTACATACCAAATTTGTCAGAAGCTGAGCGGCATTTGTAGGCACTCCAGCTCCATCAACCATCCATGGAAATTCCACCGGCTCATTAACATTTGCAACTTTTGACGAGATGATAATATCGAGCAACCGAGCCTGCAGAGATCAGAAATTTTAGATACACTGGTCAAAAAAATTGCTAACTATCCAAATATCAACATGGAATGCTCATTTATTATCGAAGTATATCCAAGATCATAGGCGCAACAATAGTCTCACTGTGGCTTGTCTAGGGTTCGGAAAACCAGTGATTACCGGCCGGTAACCGCTGGTAACCGGATTTCCTGGTAGGTACCGAGAAATGAAAAACCGGCTGGGTTTTTCAGAAGTTCATTTATATTTGAGTCTTTTGTGACTGCATAATGCATCTACTATGTTGGTTTAGGCCTTTTTGTGCTAGATTACCTATTATATGAATTAAATATGCTTCGAAACATTTCAACTTCATTTTTTTGTGGTTTCCTGGTTTTTCAGCGGTTTCTCCGGTTTTTGGGCGGTAACCAAAACGGTTACCGGTTTCAAACACATCCCAAATTCAAAATTAGATTCAAACTTTAACCGGTTTTTGGGCGGTAACCAAAACGGTTACCGGTTTCAAACACATCCCAAATTCAAAATTTAGATTCAAACTTTAACCGCTTTTGTCCAGAATCGTTATTGGCTGTCAAGCAGATCCTCCCAAGGTTTGGAAAACCGAACCGGGAAAAATCACGATGGCTTGTGAATCTGCACGATTCTGCATCGAAAACCTACGCAGAACCAAGAAAAACCGGCCAAATTTTGCGATCCAAAATTCGAATTTGAAAACGGTAACCGAAAACCGGTCCCAGAACCGAAAAATGGTGTAAAACCGGTGAAAACCGCTTGGGTGATTAGAAATTCGAATAATATAAATATTACATAGAAAGTGTTTAAGAAAGTAATAAGACTCAAGTTGTACGTAAAAATAGCTCATTACTACCTTGATCACGCCATGAAGCCCTCTCCTCAAGTGTCGTGACTCGTGAGGCATCCAAGCTAAGCTATGTTAATGTCATATACTCTACTATGGTCATGTTATGAACTTGTCAAATATATACTAGTATAGACTTACTATGGTCATTTATAAGGCTATTTATAATAGTATAGCACTTTACAAGGCTATTTTTATGAATTAGAAGTTGGCTATATCTTCAAGAGTCATTCAATATTTCTTTCTCTTCATCATCATAGTTTTGGTGTTATTGTTATTGTCTCTCAAATGAAGATAAATGTGTTGGTATAGTAACTAATAGCGATAATCGATCTAATTTTGAATTGGGCATTGTTAAATCAAAGAATAATGTTGTAAAGTCCTTAGATTTACAATAAGAGGTCCTCTGCTAAGTTTCATGATCAAGTTACTAACACCCTTCTTTATGGCAAGACCTTTTTTTACTTCCTACAATAGCTAATCAACCTAATATATCAAAACAATACCCAAACTAATATACCCACTGCATTAGCAAGTCAAAAATTCAAATCTTCATTTAAAATTTTTCGCCGGTTTTCAAAACCCGTTGCCACCGGTTTTTGTTACATCGCACGCAGATCGCGGTTTTCTCAACCTCGCGCCCCAAGTTCCGGTTTTGGAACCTTGGGCTTGTCTTTGCTCATGTGCATGATTTTCACAAATGGTTTCATTTCTTTCTCAAACGCTTTAGTTGGGTCCCACTTCGTTCGATTTTGAAAATCAAATCACACTTCTTGTAAAATTGTTTACCCTAATTTTTCAGTTGACTCCATTGAATCCTTGGGTATTCTGAGTTCTACTGGATAGTGTGAGATGCAAGTCATGGCTCTTTGGTTCCCTGGCAAACCAATTTAAAGTTTGAAACTAATATTTTCATATGCGTTGTGGTATTGGTATCTGAAGGAGACCTTTGCTTCATTTATCTCAATAGTACCATCCTGAAGTCCATCTAGCATAGAGGAGTCCTTGCTGACAAGTGAAACCTGGAGATAGTAAAATTCAGTGAATTACAGTTCTGCTTTGATTCAACTGACATATATTTATTGAAGAGGAACAAACCAGGATTGGCGTCAACTCTCCCTCCAAATCAAGAAGACCTTTTGCAAAAGCAGCGGCAGACATCTTTGATAAAACAACTAGCAAATATGTAAGCAACCAATCCAAAATTACCAGTACAAGCACAATGACAGAAGACATAAGGACTGGAAAACCCAGCTCCTTTTGAGATTAGACAATCCAGCTCGTTGCCCAAAATAGTTGGGTTCAATGAAAAAACCCTATCACTGTATTATAGACGAACCAATTTATAACAGGATAATGCTAATATTTTGAGTGTCACCATTCACCAATACCAGGTGGTCTTCAGAAAACGGTGAGGGTACATGTGCATCCACAAAAATTTCAAAAATATTACCAAGGAGTTACATCATTACTATTTACTACATGGTACATTTACCAAACGACCGCTAGATCTCAATCGCTTCTGTACAAATATCATGCAATGCAAGATTGTTTCATGGCATGTCACAGTGGCCACAAACACACTAAAAGTAAAACACACACCCAATAGACACTTATAAATATCCTAAGTGGAATTAGAAGACTTGCTAGTAAATAATGAATCATGTCCTATGAAGTCCTATGAAGATTTAATCCCCCCCCCCCCCCCCCACAAAAAAAAATCTTGTACATTGTGCCATGCGATTAATGCAGACATAACTAAAATTTGCCACTTGTTCAACAGGAAGTACCCATTCAGAACTCAGAAACAGGAGTAGTTATTACATAGGAGGGAGACCCTTCGATCTATCTGTCAATTTTGATTGATATAGACCAAGGTTCAGAAAACTGCCGCTGGTTCCGGTTACTGCCGGTTTTTTACATTTTGAAGAGGTTATGTATGATGCATCAAATCTTGCAAAAAATGACCAGTATTTTTTTTCTCTCGAACACGCAGGTGACCAGTATTTTTTGGAAACCAGCCAAAAAACTGGTTGGTTTGTTAGAACTGGCCTGTTGGCATTTTTGGTTCTGGTTCCAAAATCCTAAACCCTGGTATGGACCATGACTTACCATACAAAAACAGAAGTGGGAAACTATTTACATTTTATCTTTCATGTCTTTTACCTTCAATAACCCAGGATTGCAAGAAGAGATATAAACATTTACCTGAACACGACCTTCATCTGAACTGTATATTTTGAGATCATGCCTATATGTACTGTGGAGGCGAAGCAATCCTGGTCCTTCACCTAAATAAACCGAAGTTGCACAAAATTAACACAAGAGCCACAAGCACCAAATAAATGGTAGACAATAGTGCTAGTCATTTAAGAAAATGGAGGTAGGGCACTCGTCCTCATCTAGCCACTAGAACCGAGGGTAGGGCACTCGCCCTCATCTAGCCACCGACATGGCTCTTCCCTGACATAGTAGAGAGGCTCTGAAACTTGACTTTAGAAAAAGAGGAAGACTAAAGACTTGTTTAATTGTTCATTGCTTGAAAATAATAGATACAATGATGTCCCTTTTATAGGAATAGTCAGATTTGACCTTTAAGAAACTTATCGCTATGTTAAGGAAGCTGGTCCCTAATATATGAAAATAATCTAGAAGGAAACAAATCAAAATAATAAGGAAACTAATTATTATATTTCTAATCCGCAACATGCTGCCAATGCTAGCAAACGACCCAAATATGTAATAGAGCTACTGTTCACGTATTGCTACAGTACCCTGTACTGTTTGTGCGTTACTGCAGTGTCGCACCATAACAGTTAGCAAAAGACTCGGAGGCACTGTCTTAGTGAAGTCTGAACAGAAATGGTAGCCAAATTAACAAAAGCAAAAGATAAAAAAGGACATAAATTGGATACCAAAGATCAAGAATGGGAAGGAGACAACCATTTTGATGAAATGGCAGCCAGAGTAACTTAGCCAAAAATCAACAGTCAGTTACCATTTCAGTAAACTAACTGAACTGAACTGAACTGAACTGAACTGAACTGAACAAAACTAACCTAACCAGACCAGAATTACTGACTTCAGTTATGATTATTTCAGTTCAGTAAAGTTCTTGATCTCAAATTGGTAGCCAGAGGCACACACTAAAACTGAAATAGTAGCAAAGATTAAGAGACATTGTTTTAGTGAAGACTGGACTGAAATGGATAGATTATGGAAAGTGTTAAGTTACTCAGTTCAGACATGTATTTCAGCTAAAGCCAAATGTCCCTCTGGCAACCAACAGCATGATACAGGCATATGGCACATAGATATTTGGTGTAGCAAATGGACCAAAGTTTAGGAAGACATACTTGGATACATATTATTTCTGAAATATCTTCCCAACTCTTCTGCCTGCACAATCAAACAAAAGCATCCGAGAAAAAAAGCATGAGAATTTACACGAAATGAACCAACAGCTTATCGGACATGTTAAGTTTATTTAGAACGCAAAAAAAATAATAACTAGTATATCGATAAAATAATAGGTAATATTTGGACATTGAGATCTGAAATCTGTTAAGGGTATTAGAGATAGAATATGATTCGGCATATTCCCCTGTAATATCCCTTTGTACTCCCTATATATATTGCCCATTGGGCCTCTTCAATATATGCACAATATTCATAACATGGTATTAGAGCTTAGGTTGAAACCTTAACCTCGATCTACTTCCGTACTTCCGCTGTTGCTGCTACCCCCGGGAGGATCGATCTCCTCTCCCGGGGGCGGCCATCTCTCCCGGCCGCCGTGTACGCGCTGTTCGCCGGCCGTATGCCACCACCGCCGGCACTCTCGGATTCTCACGCCATCCAGATCCCATCTGGATGGGCCGCTGTCTTCTTCGGGCCGCCGTCACCGTGGTGGATCACGAGGGATCCTGACCGCCGCGCCCGCCCCGAGCTCGATCCGCAGCCGCCGCCCAGACGCCGTTCCCGCTTGATCCACCGCCGCCCGCACAGATCCGCCGAGATCCGCCCGGCCGCCCTTCGCCGCCGGTCTCACCGATCCGGCCCCGCCGCCGGACCGCCGCCACGGCTCGCACCGCGACGGATCCAATGCCTCGTGGCTAGATCCGGTCATCTCGCGACGCTCGCTTCGGCGAAAGCGGAAGAAGGTGGTCGCCGCCGGATCCGGCTGCCGTGCCCTTCCTCGCCGTCACTGGGCCCTTCGCCGCCACGCCTATGCCCGCCGGCCTCGATCCGAGCTCTCCCGACGTCACCTTCGCCGCTCCATCCGTCCCGGATCCGCACTCGACGCCGCCTCCGGCGCGGTGCCGCGCCTCGCGCCGCGCGCCGCCCGGACGCCGCCTCGCCGCTGCGTGCACGTGTTTCTACGCCGCCCGCCGCTGACTCGCCGCTTTCTCCGGTGCCGCCCCCGCTGAGCCCGCCGCTCCCTCTCTCTCGAGCGAGGAGGTGCATGGACGCTGGGCGCGAGGAGAGTGAGGGGAGCCGGCTTCTCTTTTGGCAGCTAGTATCTGCTAGTTTTTCTCTCGTGAGTCTTCAGTTGCATCCATTCAAGTTCGTAGTTTCTATTTTTTCGTTCATTTAAGCCGTGCGAGTCCACAAATTTATTGTCAGTCATAGAAGTGTAGGAATTTTCTTTTACATGGCAGCAGCCGCCGCTCTATTCTCTAAGCCGCGTGCAGTTGTAGAAGTCGTTATGATGCCGCCGCTTCTCTAGCCGCCGCCCCGAGCTTTTAAGGCCGCCGCGCGTCTTCCGCACCTTGTGCATTGCGCCGCCGCTGTCTTGGGCTTCGATCTGCGCCGTCATGCTTCTATCTATTCCTCTTCGGTTTGATTTGACAGTTTATTCAAAAACTGCATGCAACGACGACATTATCAAGACTCGGACATCGAATATTTCTTGTTTTAGTATTAACCCTTTTTCAAATGCAATGCTATTGCATACGCCTTGCATTTGAGAGGGGGTGTTAAGGGTATTAGAGATAGAATAGGATTCGGCATATTCCCCTGTAATATCCCTTTGTACTCCCTATATATATTGCCCATGTGCCTCTTCAATATATGCACAATATTCATAACAAAATCATCATATTAATCCTCACCACAAAAAAGAAAAAAGAAATCATTTGAATGAGTACAAAACATCCTTAATACCCAAAAATCATACGAGATGACACCTGACATCTAAGTGAGCTTCATTGGCAAGGCTATGTAGTACCCATAATATTTGTCAAATAATGGCTTAAAACAAATAACAGAAAATTGAACAGGTGAAGTAAAGTCAACCTGCTTTCTTCCTGCATGAGTTAGAACACCACCATACTTAAGAACCATTAGAGCTTCAATTGGATACTCCTCCTCCCCTTCTCCACTACTTCTAGGAATATGGACCCAGTTTGATGGTTTTAGCTGCACTTTCCTATAAATGCCTGAAAAATGTCCACCCTGAAAGCCACAGGGAACCAATATTTAATAACTCAAAAAAAAAAACTATTGTATGTTTCAAAGAAAACAATAACGAAGGACAGAGAAATGCATAGAATACATGTATCACGCTAAAGATACAATACATGTCTAGACAGTATCTCTCTATCTTATTACAATATACTGCAGCACAAGTGCCTCATCAAGAGAAGAAATATGGATAGAGAACATTTGTTTTACTACTGCCCTTATTTTTGCATCAATCGAAACCATCTTTTAAAAAACATGGTTTGATATTTAAGTCTCAGGCAGCATTATAATCCAGGAAAATATTTTTTTTCAAGATGAATCTAGCCTCATTGACATCAAACGTTTTTATTTGGATACTAACCAGCAAGAGAACTGTTGTAAGAAACCATGCCTAAATCCTTACTTTAGAAAGATACTAGTTACTAAACAAATCCAGATAGATCTGACCAGACAGTCCTCCCAAGTCCCAACAACTTGGAATGTTACATTGCAGCATGAAAATATTAGATCTGAACACAGTCCTATAATTCAGAGTGCGCTATGCCATTACTAAAAATTAACTCACAACGAAAAATTAGTAGACTCCAAAAGATTATATGAGAACTCAGAAAACGGGGACTCCATGAATATGTGAATAGTGATTACCAGGAAACCAATTAAAATAAGGCATACTTGTACAAATTGTTCACAAATTTTGTATGTTTCTCTGCTCAATATTTTAGGGGTACAGCAATGATAAGCATGATGGAGATGCATACAAGGACATATGCAGTAATCCAAGTGAAGGGAAATGCTTTTATTATATACTGAAAACAAGCATGCTGCTATTATGGTAGAAAATAGCCAGATGGCAGTGAGTACCTTTCTGTAAGAACCCTGGGTACGTCCAGAGCATAACAACACTTCTCTCATCCTCACTTCACCTAAAAGGGTTATCCACTTGGTATGGATGGTTCTCCCAGCTCCCAGGTTTATGTGCAAGTATAATTCAACAAGACTAACCATGTGGGACTAAACACACTACTACCATCCTGAACAATCGGCAAAGTAGTCCAATGTGTCACACTTCCCCATAAACAGCTTGCTGGGGGGCAAAGAAGCAAGTTTTTACTCGGATTGATTGGCATGGAGTATGCATAACTAAACATTAAGTGGTCACCGATATCTTTAATGCTTGTGTTGAAGCTAAACCAGATATACAAAACCATGCAATTTAGAGAATTATTGAGATATAGCCCTATTAACTATGTTACCTCTTCAAGAACTGCTCTAACTTGGCGTAGCTTCTCTGCATGCTCAACTTCAGCATCACTATCACTTTCACGGCCAGATCTGAAGTTTATAGCAGTTTTCTCATCTTTATTAAAGATGTACGAGGGAGAAAATATTAAAGAATGCGCTTCATAATCCAAAGATGAGAACAATAAGGTAGTCGCATTAGCAGTCAGATATGAATCATATGATATCTATAATGTATGAATAATTGAATATCAAATATTGTCCAACTCAGAACACTAACCAAGATAATCCTATTACACAAACAGAATTCGGATATCCAAAGGTAAAATTATATCTGAGAATCATGAAACATGATCTGGAAGATGTAATATTTTATAACCTAGCAAAAAGTAGACATATTTTGTAATCCTTGCAATAACAAATTGGGAGACATTTGCTACTCTCTTGTTTTGCCATCTATTGATTATAAGGACCTGTGCAGCTGAACATGTTGATAAATATACGTGTGCAGAAAATAGGGTCAAGTTACTTCAGAATTTTTCTTTTTTTCTCGAACACGCAGAAGAACTGCGCATCATTATATTAAGAAGAAAACAGTAAGGAGTCTAGACGAACTATTTTTCAAAGTCTTGATTTCTAATGTCAATACGCAAAGCCTACTCTTGGGATGATCAGCGCAAGTCCCTTACCACTCTTATTCCTTCTGCTGCTCCATATCTTGACTTTATACTATGCTAGGATCCTACTTAATTATGTGTCCTTTTCGCTCCGCTTGGGAGTGTGATGACTTTTTAAAAGCACTTTTGACATGGTATTTTTTGTAAGTGGTAATCTTCTAGTTAGAATCATAACAATAATTTTACAAAATAGGGCAAATATTCTCCAAAACAACCTACTTCCACGGCACAATACAGCACAGTTGATGCGGATATGCATGTCTTACGCTTTTCACTTAAAAATATTATTTAACTGGAAAGAATTATTAAGCCACATTAAATATTATCAGGTGAACTTGTTTCTAAGTGAATTTAATTTTTATTTATATAAGAATTGTTTACTACCTCACAAGAATGTTTTGTGTAATTTCAGGATGCCACTCAAAATAAGAATTAAATTAGTGCCACTTGAGGAAAGAGGGATACTTATTGTGCTGTCTATTAGAAGAAACGAACTATTGTTTATGCATGGGATCAATGCATACATGCACCCTGCGCAAGGAAATAAAAAAAGGCCCGGCCCAAGTCCTAATAACTCATGCGCGTGTGTAAATGGATGCCTACCAAAAACATGCACAACTCCTCAACTCCATTATCTAGTCGTTTTCTAGTCGCCGTCCTCTTCTCTATTTTCTTTTCTAGTTGGCCTCTATTCGATGACGGCGGAGTGTATATTTATACAGCGGCTGACCGTATAGGCATCCATCCACACACGCGCATGAGTTATTAGGACTTGGGCCGGGCCTTTTTATATTTCCTTGCGCACGGGTGCATGTATGCATTGATCCCATGCATAAACAGTAGTTCGTTTCTTCTAATAGATAGCACAATAAGTATCTCTCCTTCCTCATGTGGCACCAATTTAATTCTTATTCTGAGTGGCATCTTGAAATTACACAAAACATTCTTGTGAGGTAGTAAACAATTCTTATATAAATAAAAATTAAATTCACTTAGAAATAAGTTCACCTGATAATATTTAATATGGCTCAATAATTCTTTACAGTCATAATATTTTTAATTGAAAAGTGTAAGACATGCATATCCGCATCAACAGTAGTCCCAATTCTCGAACAAAGCTTGATGATGATGTGCTACACTAGAAATGCAATGCCACACAGAATCCTACCAAATTCCCTATTTGTGCTTACCACAGACCTAATAATATTGGCTATCAACTGGGTGCAACGCAGTGAGAATAGGAATCAGTTAGAATAGATACGTAGCCAGGGCAAAGTGATTGCCTAAATGTTCATGAACCACAAAGTGATTGCCTAAATGTTCATAAACCATAAAAGTAATCTTGAGGTTCCAGAAACTTACCTAGCACGTGGAACAAGGATTCTTGTTGCATCTAATACATCTTGCAGCTGCAAGGCACTTTTAAGTTTTGCCTGCATAATTATAACAATAAGAATATTTGTAAAGCAGAAAAGAGTATGAAGGCTTTGAATAAACCTAAATTAAAATTAACTTAGTTTTCACACCTCCTCGTGGGCCTTTCCACCATTGTATTTCACCATCAGTTTTAAAAGCTTTTCTTCAGTTACTTTCAGCTTCACCTTCTGCTTTGGTGTGCGATCCCCACTTGCATAATATGAAGTATCAGAAAGCAATTTGATGGTTATAGAATTTGATAATCTTAATGCTTATCCTTACTGGCGTATAACAGCTATGATACAGCGCAGTTCTTCCGATTGCCTAGATATGCCGACAATTCCACTTTCTTGACCTCTTACAGCATCAGATGGTTGGACTGGCTCGTTGATTTTCCATGGAAGATTAGCAGGGATTGTAGATGAAATATGTGGAGCTTTCTCATCAAGAAACATTTTCCTCAGAATGCATGCAGCATCATCATAGTACCTGGAGTTATGAAAGCATTCACCATCTAAAAAAGATATACCAATGACTTCTGGCCATACTAATGCATGAAAAGTTACAAAAATTGTTGTAACAGAGAAAATGCTTACTTGTATGAGCTTTTCACAAAACTCCAGCCATTCACATCACATACATAAGATCTTGCATCCCCCAAGTCACACCTTAGAAGATCAAAGCCACACACCTACACAAAGAAGGGACAAATAATAATGGGGATGCTACATAAGTGGGCGGTTGGGAAATTCAGATAGGTTAGACCTTGAACTCTGCTCATATAGAGATTGGCTCAGGCTCAACTTGAGGGCATCAACGAGCAGAGTTTCTATCATTCAACAACTGTGCATTACAAAACAGATCTTCTAGATCATCTTCCAGTTTATTGATTAATTTCAACCATAAATTTGGACTGTATGAGGAAGTGCATTACTCGAGAAATCACTGCATGTTCTGTGGATATGATTTGACCTTGTTTAACACCTAGGTCTATTGTACAAAAAAAGAGAGTAAATAACTAGTTAGCACTTAACCTGGACCTACTAGGGCCTTCTCGGATTGTACAGTTTAACAGAATGAATCTCAAACAAGTTCTTATATACAGAAACAGGATTGGCCTACAACTTATTCCCTTATGGTCAGGTCAAGATTGAACCACACATCTGCTTGAGTTGAGCATGTTTCCACCTCAAAATCAGTGGGTGCAGCAGAAGAAAGATTTTATACTTCAGACTGATGAAATAAAGATAATTAAGCTAAGCCTATTCTGACTGAGATGCAGACATAAAAAAAAAAACCTACGCTTGAGTGTCACTGCAAATAACTGACCTCTGAGATCAATTGACAACTAACAAATCCTACTGGTGTGTTGGAGATGACAAAACAAGATAATGGTTTCAATAACTGTATTCACTTTGTCTAGTGGTACCTGACAGCCCATAAGTAGAACATAAAAGGTACATACATAAGTTCTGAAATAGCGTAAACTTCCATCATAGTAGACATTAAAAGAGTAATTAGCTAGAAAGAATTTTAAATGTACCGCTTGTCTGAAGGCTTGGCAAACATTCCTTGCAATTTGTTTCTCAGTAGGGGTCAGTAAAACAGGATAACGCACCTTCAAGCAAGATGCAGATTACATTACAATGTTTATTGCAATCTAGACAAAACGGGAAATAAAGGAATATAACCAGCTTTTCTACATGAAAGGGGTTAAATTCTCCATCAACATGTCAAACATTGAGGTCTAATCGATAGAATGTGGTGAGTCCTGTGGTGATGAGGCAAGGAAAGGTACCTCTTTTCCATCAGAATTTCTCATGACAACCCCATCTACAACCGGAGATTTACGTGCTTCAGCATGTGCATATCCTGGCCCAACTGTATAAACCTACACCATGAAACTCAGATTCCATGCTTAGCCTTTTCTAGTTAACAAAAGTGATGTATCTAACTATCTTGTACTGCCTTCATTTGAAAAAAAAAACTGTATCTGTTACTACTATACAACTAGAGAAGTATTGTGTTTCCATACAAAATTCTTTAACTGAATCAGCAGGTTATCTAAACGAAGAGCTATGACTACAGGAACATTTGTGCTGTCACTTCAATTAATAAAGTTATACTTGTAACAGACCATATGGACTCAATCCATGGACTGTCAGATAATGGTGGAAAGAATAAGATTTACTTCAGTAGGCACTCCACGGAAGTAGAGATTAAGGTCCCCGTATAAATTAGGATAGGCTATTGAAGTCCCCGCGTGAAAAAGGGCGGACTTGAGTGAGCATCGACGGATGCTCACTCCACTATACCGGTATAAGCTAAAGAGAAGTTGAAACATATGCACGAACATTGCATTGCATTGCATCAGTAAAAGAAAAGTGATGTTCCAATATGCTTATCGTTATTGTTAGACAGAGGGTACGGCAGCCCCTCATTGGGCCTGCTCGTCTATATTTGGGCCTAGTGCCTATATGGCTAGGATAGATAGATTGATCTATATTAGGCAAGGATCTCCCCTGATTGGTTCTATTTCTATAAACCCTAGGCCATCCTTGCCTATATATATGTGTAACACCATATCTCTCATTATCAACTACTATTCCCTTTGCCTAATCTCACATGGTATCAGACGCCCGGATTTCTTCCGGCTCTTCTTCCGCTGCCTAGGCGCACCCCTGCGCCATCTCCTCCCTCTCGTTGCCATCATGCCGCCACCGCCTCGCTCTCTCATCGAAGCGAAGCGCGCCGCGGCCGCCGAAGCGCGAGACCGCCGCGGCCGGCTGAGAGCGAAGCGCGCGGCCGCCGCCGAGCGCGAGCGCGTGGCCATCGCTGCTGACCGCGAGCGCGAAGCGCCTCCTGTGCGCGTGCCGCTGCCCTTGAGCGCGCCGCCGCTGAACGGAAGCGAGGCCGCCGCCGCGAGCGGCTCGCGGCCGAGGAGCGCGAAGCGCGCCGCCGCAAGACGCGCGGCCGCCGCGCGGCCGAGGCCGAGGCTCGCGCGCGCCTCCGCGACACGCCGCACCCTCCGCCTCCATGAAGCCGCCGTCCTCGCCAACCTTCACTCACAGCCGTCGGCGCCTGTAACATCCGCACTCGCGCCGATCGCCCTCGAGCTCTCCTCCACCAAGACACTAGGTGGCGCGAGCATGCTCCTCCTCGCCTTGGGAAGTTCGCCCGAGGACCATGTTCTTCAAGACGACCCGACCCCGCCTTCCGGACCGGGCGCGCATGGATCTGCGTGGTCAAGTCTTGGCTGACTGGCGCCATCTCCCGAGCCGTCCGACATGGTGCCTCGTTTCCCGCCTCCGCCGCCGGCAGATCGTGGCCGTGGAGTCCTGGGGCTGGGAACGTGGAGACGCGCCTCCACCTCGACGCCGAAGTTTGGACCTTCGCCAGGGGACCTCTCTCACCAACCATCGCCGGCGCCTCAAGGGCATGGCGGACGCCCTCGAGGACCTCGGCGAGCACATTCCCGACCGCACTCTCGTCCTCACCCTTATCCGCGGCCTCAACAAGAAGTTCGCCTCCATCGGTCTCCACCTCCGGTAGCGTCGTTCTTCCCACGTTCTCGAAGCCCGAACGATCTGGCCGCTAGAGGAATCGAACCAGCGCATCGCCGACCGCGCCATCCATCGCTCGTGGTCGCCAGCGCATCGCGTGCTTCTTCGGTGCTCGCATCCGGCCCGAATACCGCCTCCACCACCTCTATTCCCGCTGGGCTCGGGCGCCCGCCAAGATCGGCGGGGCAACGTGGCGGCAACGGGGTGGATACCACACTGCTGCGCCTCACCGGCGACAGCGCCAGGCCGCGTGCTCGCCCTCCTACCTCCACCCATGGGCAGGTTCCATACAGATGTATGGACCCCGTCCTCCCTTGGCGCCCATCCCCACCGGACCACCCCAAGAGAAGCCGCCAGCGCACTTCCAGCAGCCCTCCGCACGCTCTCCCCGGCCGGTGCACGTAACGCCTGGCACCGCCTCCACCACTGTGGTTCAATCTTGGGCTGCCCTGTGGTGGAACCAGGCGGACCTCGCCCGCTCCTTCAACACCATGACGTTGCAACAGCAGCCGCAACAGGATTGGTACTTCGACTCAGGGGCTACCTCGCGCATGACTTCCGATCGCCGTATTCTTTCACACACCTCTCCTCCCTGCACTGCTCCATCTTCAATTGTTGTCTGAGCGTTCGCTTCTTCCGTTACCTCCATCGGCGCAACTACCCTCCCGGTCACCTTCATCTTAATAATGTTCTTGTCTCTCCAAAACTTATTAAGAATCTTATTTCGCTCGCCACCACATCCGACAACAATTGCTCGTGGAATTTGACCCATCCGTTGTTCCGTGAAGGATCTTCGCCTCAAACGAGATCGTCAGTACAATAGCTCTGTGCCCTTTACCCGCGCGCCTTCCGCCGCCTGGTGCTCTTCATGCCTCCACCTCCGCGTCCCTCGTGGCACCGCTGCCTCTGACATCCCGACCCGAGGCCTCTCCGCCTTATGCGTGCTTCCTTAATTCCGCATTGTAATAAAGACACCGGTCCGCTTTGTCATGCGTGTCAACTTGGTCGCCATACTCGCCTTCCTTTTCATACATCTATGTCACGAGCAACTCATAATTTTGATCCGTTCATTGTGCTTTGTGGACCTCTCCCAGAGCCGCATCTCCGGATACAAATATTACCCGTTGTTCTTGATGATTGCTCTCACTATGTCCGGACGCTTTCTTTGCGACTCAAGTCCGACACCTTTTAACTCTCTCTAACTTTTTGCTTATGTCTCCACCCGCTTGGCGCCACCATTAAACCACCCAGGCGACAATGGCGCGAAGTTCGACAACTCCAAATACCGCGACGTTCTTCCTCACCGTGGCGTACACCTCCGTATGTCATGTCCCTACACCTCCGCTCAAAACGGCAAGGTGAACGTATGCTTCGCTCTCTCGAATGATGTCATTCGTTCCTTGCTTTTTCAAAGCTTCCGCTCCGCCCAGATCGGGTTGAGGCCTTGCACCACGCCACCTACCTCCGCAACATCCTACCCACTAAGACACTCGACGACCGCACCCGCATCACGCCTCTTGGCTCTCGCGCTCGTGCTCGATCATCTTCGTGTCTTTGGTTGCGCTTGCTATCCTAACCTCTCCGCCATTGCCGCCACAAGTTGGCTCGCGTTCGCGTTGTGCATCTTCCTGGCTATTCGACAATCACAAAGGGTACAGGTGTCTTGACCTCGCCAACCGGTCATTATTTCTCAAAGATGTCATCTTTGATGAACATTGCTTTCCTTCGCGACTACCGCTCTCCGGCTCCGGCGGACCTCTCATTTTTGGATGATTTCACTAATCTTGTGCCGCTTCCCATAGGCCCGGCTCGCTCTTTGCTTCCCGCAGGTTCGACGCCGCCATCTGCAGCGCCTTCCTGCCTCCCCTTGTCGGAGGCGGCGCTGATGACGCTTCACCGCGACACCACGCGCGGCACCGCGCGCTCGCAGCCCGCACAGATACCACGCGCGCGCACCGGCACTTCGCAATACCGACACCACGTGCGGCTCACCGGCCGCCGCCCGGCGAAGGCGTGAGTTCCGCTTCGTCTACTCACGCCGGCCTGCACCACCACCGGTGCCCATCGCTTCTCCAGATCTGCAGCGGCCCGCCCCGTTGCACTCGCATAGCATGCCGCCGCATCGTCTCGCCGCATAGAGACCGCAGCGCCGTCCCTCGCCCTCCGGTGACGAACCAAGATGCCATGACGACTCGCTAAGGCGGGTATCGCATTCTCGCCAGATACCACGCCGCCTTTCGCCGCTCCCAAGACCTTCCGCAACGCCTTGCCGACCCAATTGGCGGGCGGCTATGGAGGAGGAATATGCGCCCTTCTTCGTAACCACACGTGGGATTTGGTGCGCGCCCTCAGCGCCAACGTCGTCTCTGGGAAGTGGATCTTCAAGCACAAGCTTCTAGCTGATGGATCTCTGGAGCGCTATAAAGCGCGCTGGGTTCTTCGTGGATTCACCCAGCGACCCGGTGTCGACTTCGGCGAGACTTTCAGCCCGGTTGTCAAACCGCCACACCGCGACCGCGGCCGTCTCGCCTTGTCCCGGCAGTGGCCCATCCACCAGCTCGATGTCAAGAATGCCTTCCTCCATGGGACGCTTTCTGAGACGGTCTACTGCTCCCAGCCTTCAGGGTTCGAGGACCCCGCTCGTCCTGGCTTCGTCTGTCGCCTGAACAGATCACTCTATGGTCTGAAACAGGCACCACGGGCCTGGAACAGCCGCTTCGCCGCTCACCTTGTGACCCTGGGGTTCACTGAGGCCAAGTCTGACGCCTCGCTGTTCGTCTACCACCGCGAATCGAGCACAGTTGTACTCGCTTCCTCACGCCGACGACATCGTTCTCACTGCCTCCTCGCCGTCCCTCCTTCAGCGTGTCATTGAGGCATTGCAGCTCGAGTTCTCCATGAAGGATCTGGGGCCTCTCCATCACTTCCTCAGGATGCATGTTCAGCGTTCTAGTGACAGTTTGTTCCTATCTCAGCGACAGTACATGGTGGACATTCTTGCTCGGGCTGGCATGTCCGACTGCAAACCTTGCAGCACTCCAGTTGACACTCAACCCAAGGTTGCTGCAAACTCAGGCGCTCCTATACAGGATCCCAGCGACTACCGCAGCTTGGTGGCGCCTCCAAGATCTCGACATTCACGTGCCGACATCTCTTATGCAGTTCAGCAGATCCGCCTTCACATGCATGATCCTCGGGTACCCCATCTTGCTGCTCTGAAGCGCATCCTTCGGTACATTCAAGGCACTCTTGACCCGGGCCTTGTTCTTTGGCATCGCGCATCCGACTTGGTGGTGTACTTGATGCCGACCGGGCGGTTGTCCAGATACACGCCGGCCTACTTCGGGATATGCGGTGTTCCTTGGTGACAACCTCATCTCATGGTCCTCAGCGCCAATCCACGTTGTCTCGATCCAAAGCCAAGCGAGAATACCGTGGTTGCGGCTAACGCCGCCGCGAAGCCACCGGCCGCGCCAATCGCTCCTTGAGCTCCAGACGCCCCGCGCGTGCAACACTTGTCATCGTGACAACATCAAGACGGTCTACATGTCCACCAACCCCGCTCAAAGCACCAGCCGCACCAAGCACATTGAGATTGATCTCCACTTCGTCCGAGAGCGTGTGGCTCTAGGTGAGACCAAGGTTCTCGTGACGTTCCCACAACGCCGCAGTCACGACATATTCACCAAAGAGCTTCCAAGTTCCGTCTTCAACGAGTTCAGATCCAGCCTCAACGTTCGCAGAGTCGCAGCTTCGATCGCGGGGCGTGTTAGACAGAGGTACCGCAGCCCTCATTGGGCTCGCGCGTCTATATTTGGGCCTAGTGCCTATATGGCTAGGATAGATAGATTGATCTATATTAGGCAAGGATCTCCGCTGATTGGTTCTATTTCTATAAACCCTAGGCCATCCTTGCCTATATATATGTGTAACACCATATCTCTCATTATCAACTGCTATTCCCTTTGCCTAATCTCACAGTTATGATGATGTGAATAAGGTGAATGACAAGGGAAGATTACCGTCTTATGCTGTGCTTGCCATGTGCATATGCAGTTGTATTGTTTCCATGGTAAGGATGTGTAAATGCATAATAGAAAGTTAATGAAAATGAAAAGGTTAATGGATATGAACAGTTAAAGGGAATAGAGGTTATATGGAGATTGTGTAAGCAGAAGTTTACTCACGCTTGCTTTGTTGCTTTTTTTAGGCGACCGTGACGACGACATGCAGGGAATAGGACTAGTGCCTCTGCACCACACCTAACAATAATAATGATCTACAACATAACCTTTATCTTTCTTAATGTTGCCGCAGTAAAGTAGCTTGTCAATCTAGAACTTGTTCAATGGAACCCTCGTAACTGATGATGAATGTCAGGGAGCTTTTATGGTAATGTATATTTCCTCGGTAATGTTCTATTTGCACGTTAAGAATGCTCCCAAACACAGGGTTCTAAGCGTTCTTGGACGCGGGGTCCCGAGCGTTCTTGGGTGCCCGTGACCCAAGTTTTTAGTTGTGACGTATCTACTCTTGTTTATAGCACATTTGTTTTAATGCTTATTGTTAAATGTATGTTATTTACTATTTTGTTGAGGCATAACTAGAGGAGGTGTTGTCGAAATCTTGTTGTGATGACGGTGAGTTTAGAGAACTAATGAGTAATGGTAGCATTCTAGGCTCAGAGATTGGGGTGGTGTTACATATGATTACAATCAGGGGTGAAGCCACACCCCGACCAGGGTAGACTTCAGCCCAGGGTGTGGAAAATATCTAGTGTACAACCCTAGTAAATTCAATCCAGTCTGGGTAACATTTTTATGGTCCAGCCCAGATAGCCTAGATCATTCCATCACTGAGCCCGGAGCATAATCAAATCCTAGCTCCGCCACTGATTACAATGTGGGTGATCAAGAAGTGCTCCAAAGCTCTTCACGATCAGTTTGATGGCAACCAAGGTTCCAAAACACGGGACCGGAGGGAATATTGTCGGATGGTCGGTAACGGTTACCGACTGGTAACCGGAAAAAACATATCAAATTTCAAGCGTCAAAATTTGAATTTGAAACCTGTAACCAGAAAACCAGCCGGTTACCGCCCAAAAAACCAGAAAAACCGCTAAAAAACCGAAAAGCCACTAAAACCGGTTTTTCAAATTTGAAATTAGAAATTCCTAACACATTCATGGCAAAGCATGAAGTCAAACACAGGAGGTGCATGCATCTTACTAATACATTCCATTAGTGTTAAACAATGTAAACATTATAAGGGAAACTAACTTTTACATTCAAAATTTTAAATTTGAATTAAATAAAAGATCATCGATTTTTATTCATGCATATTAACCTCAAACAATAGGTAATCTAGCAAAATAAAGGTCTAAACCAACCTACCAACTGCATTATGCAGTCCTACCGGTAGGCGTCGGTATTTCCGGTTACCGGCTGGTTACCGCCGGGTTTTCTAACCCTGGTGGCAATCAAGGATAAAAAAAATCGCTGGTAACTGGCTGGTTATTGGCGGTTAACGATCGTACCGGTCTGGCCCGATAAAAAATATAGGTCCAAAAAGGTTCTAAATTTAAATTGATGAACAATAACTCCAAGAGGTAACCGGCCGGTAACCGGTCAAATGCGCGGTAACCAGCCGAAAACCAATCAAATTCAAATTTTGAGTTTACCCTTTGTTTGATGAAGTTTGACTGGTTTAAAACCGTTAACCGGCTTGTAACCGGTTTCAGAGGGGGTCCGATATTTTTCCTGTTTCTAGTTTTTGAATCCTTGGTAGCAACCCTATACAGATTAAATCTACGCTAAACCGAGAACTCAAGGGATGAGTGCTCTATAAGTCAAGAAGCTCAGGCAAGACCAAATTTGCATGGGCTTGTTGTGAATGATCACCTTACTGCTTAATTGCTTTACAGGGAATCTGGGGTAGCCTTTTATAGGGCCAAAATCACCCTGCATCCATCCGGAAACCATCCGTATGAAGATAAGCTTCCTTCAAATCCCAGATTCCAAGGAGAAATGAACCCTTTTTGGTATATTACAGAGATTCTAAAGTCCTTATCATGGTGTATTTCTTGATGCCCAAGTAAATAACGGAGATTATGACATGTGTTGCATGCTATGACAGGTACACACGTTGATGAATGTCTCTCTCTTTTTCAAGTGTCTAAACTACAATTACTTGCCATTACCAAGCAGCAAATTATACATATTTCTTTTTCACATATTATGCAGGAGAGCAAAATTAAGGAAAAAAGATAGGTAATAAATGCAAGGTGTCACCTTGACATCTGTTCCCCCTGTCGGCATGAACTCCTCGTAAATGAAAGATCCATCTCGCCTCACCTTCCTAACATCTGGATAAAATTCACTAGATCGATTGCCAACCTATGAATGAATATTTTGAGGAATTTTATATCCGGTCAGTGCATTTTTGGGGGGTTTTGAATAAGTAGACATCGACTAGAAGAACATGCTACCACTATTAGAAGAACATACATTAAAGTCAATTCATTTATAATACACAAGTGTAACCTTAGGAAGAAGAGGCCTGTTTGAGCAAAAATAATCAGATATTATTTATCCCTTAGAAGCCAAGATCGTACCATTTATTTATTTTATACTACAATGTACATGTAGCAAAGACTAGTTCATTGCAATGTTCCTGAACTATGCATATGTGTCAGCGAGGAAGACTGATGGTATCAGTTCAGAAACAAAATAGATAAGTAAAATTTTAGAACATAAAGCAGATCATCTGCTAGGTTATTATTGATGAATAAGTCTCTCAGATCGTGGTCTTTGTGTGGTAGTTTTTGTTTTTTTGATCTTTAGGATAGCATTCGCTTTTAGACAATTCGCTTGCTTTAGGAAATTCGCTTAGATAGGACAAGATTCGCTTAGGACAAGATTTTAGACAGCATATTGACCGCTTTAGGACAGCATCTAGATAGCATCGTAGCATATGCTTGGCTGGTTCTCACCTATAATTTGTATCCCCAACCCTCAAAGTTGGCATGGCATTGTGTGAGAAATAAACAAGAAAATTGCCCCATCTCCTAGTGTCATCCTCTCCATGAGAGTAAGGATCTTGCTATCACCAAGAGCAAGAGTCCAACGACTAACAAGTGGTATCTGCTCAAAGAGCGCGCCATGTCCGCAGGCGCCTCGCGCCACGGCCGCTCGAGCATGGCAGCCAGAGGCGGAGGCGGAAGGGCGCGGCGCAGATGTGCGCAGGCGCAAAGAAGCAGAGGTCAAGGTTTCGCGCGCAGCAGAGCAAAGCAGCCCGGCCTGTTGATGGCGGCGCTGACGCGACCTCACCGCTGGAGAGGGAGGCAAAGCGCAAGCGGCGAAGGCGCAATGGGTAGCGCGCGACGCCACGAGCGGGCGGCAGCCAGACAGCGCGACGCGCCGGCGGCGCTCGGCTGAGGCGCGACACGACGGTGGTGCTCTCGAAGGAGGCGACACGGCGGTGGTGCTCCGGAGGAGGCATGCACGGCGGGCGGCAGACGGGATCGTGGTCACCACGAGTACCAGCCGTCGCCAGGACGCCGGCCCGGCGGCGGTGGCCTACCTCACCAAGACCAACTACGCCGAGCGGTCATGCGGTGATGAGGTGAAGCTCCAGCGCGCATATGGGATGCGCCCGCAGACGGCGACGCCGACCACGACCAGATCGACGGCGCCGATGCTCTCATCGCCGCAGCCCCGCCCGAGATGCGCTTCGCACCAACAAGCGATCGCCAAAGAGGCTTGGGACGCCATCGCCGCAAAGACGACGGCAGCCACCGCGCCCGCAAGTCTACACCGCAGCACTACGCACGGAAGGGAGCACCCGCCTTCGCCGTGCGAGACATTGATGACTTGCTCTCCGCCTCAACACTCGCTGAAGTTGGTGCGAGCGCTGCGACGACACCTACGGCGAGGAGAGAGTCAGGAGAAGCTCTTCCGCCGCGCCCCCGAAGTACGCGATGGCTCGCCGACGGGTCTCTCTGGACCTTTCCACGATGACCATCGAGGAGGCGTTAGTCGCCTCAAGGTCGCCGACATCGACGAGCCACAGAGTCTCTCGACCCGCCACCATTGGCGGAAGCTCCTCTCACTCGGGAGGTGGGTCACGCCAAGGTGACAAGAAGAAGGGGCCTTCTTCCACGACAGCGCCGCAAGAGGGCAAGCGCGGCAAGCCGCGCAAAGGCGCCAGGCGCAATGCCGCAAGCAAAGCCAAGACGAGACGACTCTGCCACAATCGCGCAAGCTTGGTCATTGGGCCAAGGAGGTCGATACCACGACGCGCCAGCCCACGCCGCGCAAGCGAGGAGGAGGAGCACCGGTCTGTTCATTGCTCATGCGAGCATCGACCACTTCCGCACCGGCCGCAGATGGCTCTCTCCACCTTGACGAGCCAAAAGCACACGCCTCCCGATGCGGCGATTCCGCAATGACAAGACCGACGGTGGTGCTCGACACCGCCGCCACCCACCATGACCGGCGGCGGAGTTCTTCTCGAGCTCGACCAGCGCTCGAGGCACCGCTGTTCGGGCGACGCCCGCCGTGGAGATCAAGGGCGCCGGCTGCTGCTCGCCGCTAAGATCGCGAGCCTCGGCGTCTACTACATCCCCGACCATGGAACTCCATCATCGCCTTGGGACACCGGATGAGAACGGCCGCGTGTCGAGATCGAACACGGGTGTCTTTGATTTGGGATCTTCGACGCCGCCTCCTTGCCAAGGTAACCAGAGGCGCAAATCGCCTCTACACTCTTCACGCAGTGGCACAACCCTCTGTTTCGCAGCCGCCGGACGACGAGGCGTGGCGCGGGCACGCAGCGCTGGGCACCTTCACCGAGGCCCAGGCGGCTCGGTGCCACGGAATGGTGCGAGGCCCGCCGTGCCTTGACCATGTGGAGCAGCTCTGCGACGTCTGCGTGTTGACGGCTGCAGGCGACTCTTTCCTCAAAGAAGCAGTTTCCGAGCCAAGCGAGAGGCTCGAGCTCGTGCACGGACTTGTGTGGCCCGCGACACCGCCACACCGAGGACGACGCCATTTCCCCGCCGCCGTCGACGCACTGCCCCGCTACATGGGGTGATGGTCTCGCGGCAAGGGAGAGGCCGCGGACGCCATCAGCGCACGCAGTCTTTGCGAGGCGAGCGCGGCGCGCAGCTGCGCGCGCCGCGCCAGACAACGCGCGACCATTCACGGCGCACCGACTGCGCCAGATCTTTGCGATGAGGGCATTCTGGGCCGCCACTACGCCGCCGCACCGCAACGCAATGTAACGCGCGCTGCCGAGCGCGCAACCAGACGGTTGTGGGACGGCCGCCCTCCTCGCTGCAGGGGATGCCGCCGCCTTCTCGGGAGAGGCGGTGGCGATCGCCGCCTACATCCTCAACCGCCGCCACCACAAGGCGCTCGACGCAGACGCCGTGACGAGGCTCGCATGGGCGCAAGCCGGCGGTCTCCCGGGTCTTCGCCCCTCACGCTCGCCAAGGAGCTTGGCCACATCGGCAAGCTCGATGACAGGAGCACCGAGTGTTCATCGGCCACGCGAGGGCTCGAAGGCCTACCGCATCTCGACTGCCACACGCCAAGGCCCGCATCTCGCGGACGCCGTGTTCGACGGCGGCGAGGCCGACGGGACAAGCGCGTGGACGGCGGCTCGCTCGTGGATTTTGTTGTGACTACGCCCACTTCGAGAGCTCGGAGCTAGCACTGCCTTCACCGAGCTCGCCCACTCGACACCTTGCTCGCCATCGCCCCGCGAGTGCTCCACCACTTTGGCACGGCCACGCCCCACTCTTCACCACCGCCACCACTCTCCCGCACCGCCACATCACCGAATCGCCCCGGCAGCCGGCCCACGACGCAGCGCCAAGACGGTGGAGTTCGCTACTCCACCGCTCACGACGAGGATCGCGCCGACGCCTACGACGGCGCGAGACTGCGCCATCAGACGTGGGCGACCTCCTCGAAAGCGCTCGGCCCTCGGATCGGGCAGACCGCGACTTCGAGGCGAGTCGCATTTGGCATGCGACGACGGCGAGCCCCGCCTCGGCGAGGCGGAGGGAGACGCGGCGTGGCGTGTCGCGATGAAGCAGAGATGGACGCCGCCGAGCGGAACCGACGCGTGGGAGTCGGCGGATCTTCCGCCGGCCACCGCGCGATCACCCTTAAGCCGGGTGTTCGCCGAAGCGGGATGAAGCCGCGCCATCGCAAGCACAAGGCTCGCCAGGCACGAGGCTTCGTGCGAGGAGGGGTCGACTTCGATGACGCCGCACTCGCGCCGACGGATGGAGTCCGTGCGACTTCTCTCGCACTTGCACCTCAGAGGATTGGCGCGCCCATCACATGGACGCCAAGTCCGCCTTCCTCAACGGCGATTTGAAGGAGGAGGTTCACGCCGCCAACCGCCGGATTCGCCATCCGGCAAGGAGGGCAAGGTTCTCCGCCGCGCAAGGCCTCTACGGCTTGCGGCACCACGAGCTGGAATGCTAAGCCGACTCCACCCTCAAGCAAATGGGGTTCCAGCAGAGCGCACACGCAGGTCGCGGTCCACGGCGGGGCAAAGGCGTAACGCCTCGCCGCGGCGCTCACGCCGACGACTGGTGATCACCGGCCCAAGGAGGCCGAGGTCGAGGCGCTCAAGGCGAGATGAAGACCGCCTTCCGATGAGCGACTTGGGCTCCTCTCCTTCTACCGGGATCGAGGTCCACCAGACAGCCCGTGATCTCCCTTCGCCGCACCGCTTACGCCAAGCGCACCGCCGAGCCGGGCGGGCTCACCGATCGCAACCCACCCCACACTCCAATGGAGGAAAGGTCAAGCCGAGCCGCGACAAAGACGGCGGAGGAGGCGGACGCGACGCAAGATCGGCGCGATCGTGGGCGCCTTCGCCACCGGGTCCACACGCGCCCAGATTGGCGTTCGGCGTCGCTACGCGGTCGGTTCATGCAACACCGGACGACGGAGCATCAAAGCAGCGCGTGAAGAGGATCCTCCGCTACGCTGCGGGCACCTCCGACTACGGCTTGCACTACCCGAGGTGTCCCGCCGGCGCGACTTCATCGCATGCGGCGACAGCGACCACGCAGCGACATCGACACCAAAGAAGAGCACAAGCGGATTCTCTTCTTCCTCGGCAAGTGCCTCGTTAGCCGGCGCATCAAGCAACAGTGGTGGCCCTGTCTCACCGTGAGGCCGAGTACATAGCGGCTTCCACCGCTCGACTCAGCCCTCCGCTCGCCGATCGCTGGTGATCTCTCGGCGGACATCAAGCGCTGGAGCTCGTGGTGGACAAAGAAGTCCGCCTAGCCCGCAAAGAACCCGCTTTCATGAACGGAGCAAGCACATCCGGTGAAGTATCATTTCATCCGAGGTCGCTGGATGAAGGAAGCATCAAGGCAAGCTACATCAACACCACGGATCGCCTTGCGGATCGCTCACCAAGCCTCTTGGAAGGATCAAGTTCCTTGAGCTCGCCTCCAAGATCGGGATGGTTCAACCCTCCCACAAGACGACGCACAAGACTTAGGGGAGAATGATGAATAAGTCTCTGTCTTGTGGTCTTTGTGGGGGTGTGGTAGTTTTGTTTTTGATCGCTTTAGGATAGCATCGCTTAGGACAGCATCTGCGCTTGCTTTAGGACAGATCCGCTTTTAGGACAGCATCTGCTTTAGCTTTAGGACAGCATCCGCTTAGGACAGCATCGCTTTAGGACAAGATTCGCTTAGGACAGCATTCGCTTTAGGACAGCATATTGACCGCTTTAGGACAGCATCTAGGATAGCATCGTAGCATATGCTTGGCTGGTTCTCACCTATAATTTGTATCCCCAACCCTCAAAGTTGGCATGGCATTGTGTGAGAAATAAACAAGAAAATTGCCCCATCTCCTAGTGTCATCCTCTCCATGAGAGTAAGGATCTTGCTATCACCAAGAGCAAGAGTCCAACGACTAACAATTATGACTTATACTGTATCAACTGCTATGGTACCGACTCGGATTTCTTAAAAGTAAAGAGCCTGCTCACAAATTTTCTACCAAGAAATATTTGCGAAGTTAAGGGTAACAAATCTTCACCTTACGGAACAGTTCTTTCATTCCTCCACCAGCAGAGCTAGGATAGTATATCATTATATTATGGTCATCTCCTTCATACAATAAAATTAGTCAGGAGCAGAACAAGTTTATTCAATTGCAGTCTAGAGATCAACAGTTTAGCAATTACATTGCAATATTGCACAGACATTGGAATATGCATGGATGCACCGGTACTGACTCACATACAAAAAAGATCCAAACATTCAGAATTTATTACAGAACAGTTAGGTAGTACGGATAGGTTTTTCACAGCATGTGAAAGTATTGAGGTGCAGACTACAGTGAACACGAACACACAATTTAGCAAAAGTAACTTGTCAACAATATGTGATAGGAATAAGGAAAAAAAGTGAACAATTGTCACCCATCACAACTAATATGTAATTTGCATACCATGTCACCAAGAATATCTGGACTCTGGAAGCAAGATAGCACATAGCTTACCTACTGTTCTCATAAAAGAAAAGGATAAAGCACAGTATAATGTTTGACATTATTCAGACTGTCAATGCTTCAATATTTGTATGCTTTGACAGTCAACAGATATGTTCAAAGTACCAGATATTCTTTTGAAAATAGATCCATAGCACTACAAGGCCCAGGTCCACATGTGACATGTCAATGACATACAAGATGATATATTGCTAAATACAAAAGTTTTGTAATCCTTGGGAGGTGGCTAAGAATTGGTGTAAGCTGGGCCTGGGCGTACATTTGCATGCTTAGTTTCAATCCATGCAAGATCTTTGCACTGGGAGTTGTACTCTGCCATCTGGGATGTATTTTTTCTCGAGTAGTTAGTTCACAAAAAGCATCCTCCCTTTTAACTCAAGCTTGGTCTTCTCAGACCTAGTGCCAATATTCTTGTTTTTTGGCATGCATGTATTGGGCTGAACGAAAATGACAGCTGCTATTATTAGTGCAAAACAGTGGAGAACAAACAACAAATAGTGCAAGAAAATACTATTACAAAAACTATTAAATCAAGAGCTATTACCATCAATGGGTTTCTCCACGAAAGGCTTGCAAAACCGTTTTCCATGAATCTCAATAAAATCATCTTGCTCGACAAAGTAGTTTAACTCTTGATTAGGGTACTCTCTTCTTACAACAGCATAAGTTGGAACAGGAACTCCGAACAATTTAAGGTGCTAAACAAGCAAAAGGGAAATATCAACATTTTGGAACAAGAGAATATATGTTTGAACTATAGTGCAAGATGATAAAGCCTTTATGTAAAAGGCTGCAATTAGAGTGCATTAAGTTTTTCTGTAAGTGTAGTTGGATTATAAAATCATTTGTTCCCCATGAAATCATCCTAGAATATTTTGCTGGTGAGTAACAGCTGCTGTATTAGGAAGTCGAAAGTCTCTGCTGTAGGCCAAGCATTTTGTTAGAAATACACATAACATTATAGCCAAGTAGATAACCACTGTATCGTGCCTCCAGTACTTATTTTGCAACAGTCCCATAGTATAAGAGGCAAACATAAAGCATTAGTTTATTGCAGTAGTTATTCCTGCCCTCTACTAAAAAACGTTATTAACCGTGTCAAACGGTTTATCCTTTTCAGGATCCATAGTCTACATTCATCAAATATTAATGTAGTTACATATGCAAACGTTCCTAAATTTTAGATCATACATGACATTTGAACTCAATCTGAGTTTTCAACTTTTCATTGCGAGCTTGGAAAACATATCTCTAAGCAAAGCAATTGCTCAAATATGGCTATCTCGTTGGTGTCAATTTCCAAAAAATAAAGTGTATTTAAAGTACTATATTTATTGAGGAAAAGAGCTTATTTGTGTTAATAGCCCCACACAAGGAAATCACAGAGATTACTGTAGATTCTTGAGATTAACATGGTCAAAAATAAACTGCAGCAAAAAAGAAAGAATAATATTTTCAAAGAAAGTAAGTTTTTCGTTGTGGACAGTAGTTGGGTACGAGTTCGAGGACCAAGGGTAGGGCACTCGTCATCATCTAACCACCGGCAAAGCTTTTCCCTGACATGGTAGAGAGGTTCTGAGACTTGACTTTAGAAGAAGAGGGAGACTAGAGACTTGTTTGATTATTCATTGCTTGATAATAACGATATAATATTATCCCTTTGATAGGGATGACTACTCTTGACTTCTAAGGGAACTAATGTCTAATACATAGAATAAATCTAAAAGGAAATAAATACAAATAATAAAGAAACTAATTATGATATTCCTAATCCGCGATATGATACCAATGCTATCAAACTATCCAAACAAACAACATTGCTATAATACCACATCACTACAGTGCCGCAGGCCACGCTACCGTACCATGTACTGCTCACACACGCTGCAGTGCCACGCACTATTCACGCGTCTACTACCGTACCTCACCGGGATAATAGGCTATAGCATTACACCCCTCACAGCGAGATAGCTCATCCTTGAGCTGTCAAGTGGCGGCCATAATTGAAGTCCTTCGTAACTCCATGCCAATGAAAGGGCACAATGACAATGTCGTGCGGCACGGAAGATAATTAGCGAAACTCCGATGCACAATAGCGAGGATTACAACCCTCTAGCATTGGTTGACGTCACAGGAGTCGCCAGCGGCAAGGGCAAACGGCGTAGGGCAACAAGATCCTTCTTGCCCCGAGATGCAACGATTGTGGAAGAGATGCAACTACGTCGCTGACCCCCCATGACAACCGTTGTGCTTCGCATCTTCGAAGGCACGGTATCGGCCGGCCACGTGGAGAAGACCTCTGTTGGACAACGGCAATTCCTCCTTGGTGAAGGCATCAGAGATGCAGCCAAGGACAGCGCTGCCCGCTGAAGCGTTGGTGGTGACGACAGGAGTGGCATCGGTGGCGACGTTTGATGAGGACATCCCTACTATTACTATGTCTTCTACTTCTCCAAATGATCATGCTGAGCCAAAGGGTCCAATAACAAGAGCAAGAGTTATATTACTTCGACAACAGGTGAATTTGTTTCTTAAAGCATCTCTTTCTATTGATGAGAACAATATACTACCTCAAGCCAATTTATTGTGTATTCTCAGGTTTAAACATATTGAAGACTTTGGAGCCATGAGGAAGGAGATAGAGACCCGGGGCCAAAGCCATGAAGAAGTATCATGTGATCGGGTAATTCTGGCCCATGCAAAGCAAATACCAGAAGGAAGGGCCAAACTTAAGTCACAGTCACAGGAGGACTCCTTTCACACGTACCTTAAAAGAGCTCAAGGCATGACCGAAGCAGCCATATTTGGCCTTGCACTTAATTGCACAATTAAGTTGGTTATTAGTTAGGAAAGGAAATTAACTCAAGAAAACCAAGTTGGTTTCTTCTCATCAAAACCGACTTGAGTTCTGCCACATCCGAACAGGAGATGGGCCTACGTGCCAATGTTGTGACGGAAGCCAAGTCGGCCATGTAATCCGTAATAGTCAGTTAGCCCGAACCCAATTTGTGTTGCCCACTTGTTCGGTATAATTAGATAAGTTCCGAACAGGATAAGTTGCGGCTTGAGGCCCAAGTGTGACGCTATATATGTGGCACATGTTTTGCAACCAGGGAGGAGACGACGACATTTGCTAATAAATCAATTGCAGATTGCTTGTTCTTGAAGGCTGAATCGGCCATAAGAGATTTGAGAGTTTGCTAATTGAGATCATTCAACTTTTCCGCTGGGAATTGGGAGCGCGATAGGGCTTCGCTTGGTGGTCGTGAAGATCGGCGTGTGTGTTCTTGTAAATCAAAGAGTGTTCGTTCTTGCATTAGCAACGGAGGATCACTACGAATCAAGAAAGAGCACGTGAGTATCTTGATCCTATGTCGAAAAGATCAGATGACCCCGTATCATCTTGGTATCAGAGCACGGTTTCCTCGGTAGGATTATTTACCGAGTTTTTAGATCAACTTTGTTGTTGTTCTTATTACCTAGAGTCCATAAACCGAAAATTGCAATAAAAATCCAAACCCTAGTTTTTATATCTGTTATTTTTGTGAGTTTTGTTATGTTCTAATCCATTAGAATTTTTGTTCAAGTGTTAATCGTCGTGTTCCTTTGCATAGCTTAATCATTGTGTCCACATAACACCCTAAAATTTGTTGGTTTTGAACTCAAAACCTGCACCAAAAAAACGATCTGCTACAATAGTCAACCCCCATCGTACCAAGAGAACAATTCGCAGTTGCTACAGTAGCACGTCGCTACAATGTCCGTGGCTGCTATAGCGTTTCAGGATTCCTAGATACCGCAGAACACTACAATAATTCACGCTTGCTACAATGCGCGAACCGCTACAGTGTTTCGAGGTTGCTTGTTGTGGTAGATTGGATGCCAAGAGACCAGGGAACTCTCCCTCCGCAGAGGCTCTGAGTAATCTCTGATTCTTTATTAATCTTCTTCCTGTTGCCCCTTGAATCAGGGCTTACATATATATATATATAGGCCCTTAGGCCATTACTTCCTAAAGGATAACTCTACTCCTTATCAAATTAGGACTCTAATCTTAACAAACTTGGTAACTAAATCATGTGGCTTTACAGCCGGAATCTGTTGTGGATGCTGATTCAGATTGCTTATTGCGGCGTGTATAGTATTTGCCGACAAAAGCGTCCACAACACTTCCGCCCTACTGGAGAAACAGCTCGTCCTCGAGCTGGAATGCTGGATGCTCCTCTTTGAAGGTTGCAAGGCGTTCCCATGTAGCCTCCGAATCGGGCCGCCCCACCCATCGCACAAGCAGCTCCCATGTGCCCCGGTTGAGCCGTGCGCGTGCGATTGATGCTGGAGTGGGAATCACGCGGCCGCGAACCATATGTGGAAGGGCCACCATAGTAGATGGTGGCGTGCCATGATGCGGCTTGAGGAAAGCGACGTGGAAGACGTCGTGGATTTTGGCCTTGGGCGGAAGATGAAGACGATAGGCCACCAAGCCGATACGTTCCACCACCTGATACGGACCGTAGTAGCGAGGAGCAAGCTTGCCCCCGGACTTGTCAGTGATGCCAGCAGCTGAGCGGTGATGAAGACGCAACCATACCCAGTCACCCTCCTTGTACTGCACATCTCGGTGCTTGGAGTCATAGTACTGCTTCATGTGATCTTGCGCATGGAGGAGGCGGTCTCGTATGTCTGCCAAGAAGCCGTCGCGATCGACCAGCTGTTTGTCGAGGGCGGCAACACGCGCCAAGCCGGGCTGATAGCTGGCCATCGTTGGAGGCAGACGACCGTAGATTACCTGAAACGGGGTAGTGTGTAGGGCCGTCTGGTAGGACGTGTTGTAGCAGTACTCCGCCCATGGAAGCCATCGCGGCCAGCTGCGTGGACGGTCGCCGGCAAGGCATCTCAGGTAGACTCCCAGAATGCGATTCGTCACTTCGGATTGGCCATCCGTTTGTGGATGGAAGGCGGAGCTCAGACGAAGTTCGACCCCAGAGAGAGCGAAGAGCTCTGTCCAGGAGGCGCTGGTGAAGACCGGGTCGCGATCGCTGACGATGGAGCACGGAATGCCATGAAGCCGGACGATGTTGTCGAAGAAAACACGGGCGACTGAAGTTGCCGTGTATGGGTGACTGAGGGCTATGAAGTGAGCGTACTTCGAGAAGCGATCAACCACCGTGAGCACCACTGATTTTCCAGCCACCTTGGGAAAACCCTCGACAAAGTCAAGAGCAATGTCTGCCCAGACCGAGCTTGGTACAGCCAGAGGTTGAAGAAGACCGGCCGGATGAAGATGATCTGTTTTGTGTTGCTGGCACACGGAACAGCCTTGCACAAATTCCCGCACCAGGCGATTGGCATGAGGATTGTAGAATGAGGCTCGGAGGCGATGCAGCGTCTTCTGTACTCCTTCATGACCGGTGCCATGAGCCGTGGCGAGAATGTGTGGGCAGAGCGTCGAAGAGTCCGGCACATAAATGCGGCCGCGGTGGAGGACAAACCCATCGACCACGGTCCAGGAGGCGCCGGCGCTGCCCTGCGCAATCTCCGCGCGTTTGGTCACCAGCTCAGGGAGATGCGCCGCCTCACGTCGAAGGTCATCGAACAGCTCCAAGTCAGGACGGGAGATGGCACAGGCGGTCATCGCGGTAGTGTCCTCATCCCGGCGAGATAGAGCATCAGCAGCCGTGTTTAAACGGCCGGGGCGGAATTCCACCTGGAAATCATATCCAAAGAGACGGCTTACCCATGTATGCTGCGGAATTGTGGATAGTCGCTGGTCAAGGAGGTACTTGAGGGCGAAGTGGTCTGTGCGCACAGTGAAGGAGCGCCCCCAGAGGTAGGGACGCCAATGGCGCACCGCTTTGACCAACCCGATGAGCTCGCGCTCATAGGCTGCCAATTTGGCATGTTGTGGCGCGATGGCCCTGCTGAAGAAAGCAATGGGACCTGTTCCCTGATGGAGGACGGCACCGAAGCCTGAACCCGAGGCGTCGCAGTCGACGGTGAACCCCTTGGAGAAGTCAGGGAGTTGCAGGGCGGGACCGGACGTCAGTGCGGCCTTCAGTGACATGAAGGCGTCGCGGCCGCCGATGACCAGCAGAACACATCCTTCTTTAAGAGCACGGTCAAGGGAGAGGCAATTGCGCCGTAGTTGTTGATGAAGCGGCGATAATAGCCGGTGAACCCGAGGAATCCGCGCAGCGCCTTGAGAGTCCGGGGTTGAGGCCATTGCTGGACTGCTTCAATTTTGGACGGATCCATGGACACCCCGTCCCTGGTGATAACATGGCCCAAATAAGCCACGCTGCGCTCGGCGAAGGTGCACTTGGACCGCTTGAGAAAGAGCTTGTGAGAGCGGAGGGTGGTGAAGACGGTGCGCACATGGCGCAAGTGTTCCGACCAGGAGGAGCTGTAAATCAAGATGTCGTCAAAGAAAACGAGTACCGAACGTCGGAGAAAGGGCCGAAGAACCTCGTTCATCAAAGCCTGGAACGTTGAGGGCGCGTTGGAGAGGCCGAAGGACATCACGATGAATTCGAAGTGCCCATGATGTGTGCGGAATGCTGTCTTGTCGATGTCCGCCGGGTTCATACGGACCTGATGATACCCACTGCGGAGATCTAGCTTGGTGAAGAAAGTAGCCCCCTTGAGTTCGTCGAGGAGCTCGTCGACGACCGGAATTGGGAAGACGTCGCGCACGGTTTTGGCATTAAGGGCGCGATAGTCAACGCAGAAACGCCAGCTCGCATCCTTCTTGCGTACCAGAAGAACGGGAGAGGAGAATGCCGACGTGCTGGGCCGGATGATGCCTTGGCGGAGCATATCGGCACACTGCTTTTCAATCTCGTCTTTGAGAAGCTGCGGGTAGCGGTAGGGGCGCACCGCAATTGGTGGAGTCCCGGGCAGCAGTGTGATGCGGTGGTCTCGGTGGCGTTGTGGAGGCAGGCCGGTTGGTTCTGTAAAGAGGTCGGAGAATTCCGCCAGTAGGAGCGACATCAAGTCCCTCCCCTCCATGGAGTTGAGCTGGGGTGTAGACGGCGCATCCAGGCCATGCCACTTGACGTGGTGATCGCCGCGCCAGAACGCCATAGACTGGCGCTCGAAGTCCCAGAGTATGGGCCCGAGCGTCTTGAGCCAGCGGCAGCCAAGGACCAAGTCGTAGTCGTCGAGAGGTAGGACATAAAGGTCGATGTAGAAAAAAGCTCGCCAATGGTAACGGGCACCTTCTTGCGGACCGTCGGAGGGAACGCGGTCGCCGTTAGCGACGCCACGGTGAGGCCCGGCGCGCGCGCGCGCACAAGACCGAGGCGGCGTGTCAGCGGACGCCACAAAAGAGTGGGTGGAGCTCAATCCACCAAGGCGTGTTGCCGGTCCGATGGTGACGGCCACCGCATGGTGTCCGCCGTGGTGATGCCGAGGGCGTGAGAGAGATTTCGACATCGGCGTCAAATTGGATCATCTTCTTCCGTGCCGCCGTCCGAGCTTCGTCATCCAACACCATCGTGCATGTGCCTTTCATCGAACAGATTTGTAGTGGTCCTGGTGAATTTCTCCGGCAATTGAAGCGAGGCCGCCCGCCGGCGTTGTGCCATCTCTGCGAGAGAGCGCTGAAGCGAGTGCGTGGCGGCGCGACCTTCGACGGAGCCGGCGGGGTCTGGATTGGTGCCTTGGCGGGCGGAGCCGGTGTGCGTAGCGCGGGTGTCGCCGTCATGTGCGTCGGCGGTGTGTGGGTGTGGACGCGGGGCCCACGGTATTGCCGTGGACATCGCCGCCGCCCGAGTCCGGCGGCGCTCAAAGGCACGCGCAAGGCTCATGGCGTCGTCTAGGGATTCCGGGTTCTGGAGCTCGACATCGGTCTGCAGAGGATTGCGGAGGCCAGCAGTGAAGATGTCAATCTGCCGCCGCCCGTGGACGCTTCGGCGGGCAAGCAAGGAGGAATCGCGCGTACTCCTCCACGGTGCGTGCAGCGCGATTGCATGAGGGCGCCAAGGGCATTGCTGCGCATTGGGGCCGAATCGGCGTTGAACCTCTCGACGAACTCCGGCAGTGGGAGCGCGCGATTCGCTCCAGCGGTAATACGATCTGGCGGCGTCTTCCATATAGAAAGAAGCGAGCCATACCTTCTCTCTCGGCGGCGGCGGCGCCGGCGAAGAATCGCTCGCGCTTTGGAGCGGATCACCGGATCCGCCGTGCCATCATAGCGTGGAAAACGAAGCTTGTGGAATGGTTGGTGAAGGGAAGACAAAGGCGGCAGCTCGGGCGCAGATTTCTCCGCAACGGAGCCGCCGGAATCGAGCTTCTCGGACTGCAGGCGATTGACAGCAACGGCGAGGCGGCTTTGGTCTCCCTTCATCGTCGCCATCTCGTTCTTGATGGAGGAGAGATTGGCGAGGATGGCGTCCATGGTACCCTTGAGATCGTCGGTTGGGATGGAGGAGCCCATGGGTAGGCCAGAGAATCACGAATCTGATACCAAAGATGTTGTGGTAGATTGGATGCCAAGAGACCAGGGAACTCTCCCTCCGCAGAGGCTCTGAGTAATCTCTGATTCTTTATTAATCTTCTTCCTGTTGCCCCTTGAATCAGGGCTTACATATATATATATATATATATAGGCCCTTAGGCCATTACTTCCTAAAGGATAACTCTACTCCTTATCAAATTAGGACTCTAATCTTAACAAACTTGGTAACTAAATCATGTGGCTTTACTGGTAGGAATCATTGTGGATGCTTGATTCGATTGCTTATTGCGGCGTGTATAGTATTTGCCGACAAAAGCGTCCACAACACTTCCGCCCTACTGGAGAAACAGCTCGTCCTCGAGCTGGAATGCTCGATGCTCCTCTTTGAAGGTTGCAAGGCGTTCCCATGTAGCCTCCGAATCGGGCCGCCCCACCCATCGCTGCGCCTCCCATGTGCCGGTTGGCTGAGCCGCGGCGTGCGATTGATGCTCGAGTGGGAATCACGCGGCCGCGAACCATATGTGGAAGGGCCACCATAGTAGATGGTGGCGTGCCATGATGCGGCTTGAGGAAAGCGACGTGGAAGACGTCGTGGATTTTGGCCTTGGGCGGAAGATGAAGACGATAGGCCACCATGCCGATACGTTCCACCACCTGATACGGACCGTAGTAGCGAGGAGCAAGCTTGCCCCCGGACTTGTCGATGATGCCGCGAATGGCGGTGATGAAGACGCAACCATACCCATCACCCTCCTTGTACCGCACATCGGTGCTTGAGTCATAGTACCGCTTCATGTGATCTTGCGCATGGAGGAGGCGGTCTCGTATGTCCGCCAAGAAGCCGCCGCGATCGACCATTTGCTTGTCGAGGGCGGCAACACGCGCAAGCCGGCCGATAGGCCGCCATCGTTGGAGGCGACGACCGTAGATTACCCAAACGGGTAGTGTGTAGGCCGCCGGTAGGACGTGTTGTAGCAAGATTCGCCCATGGAAGCCATCGCGCCACCGCGTGATCGATCGCGGCAAGGCATCTCGTAGACTCGAACGCGATTCGTCACCGGATTGGCCATCCGCTTGTGGATGGAAGGCGGAGCTAGACGGTTCGACCCCGAGAGAGCGAAGAGCTCGCCCAGAGGCGCCGTGAAGACCGGGTCGCGATCGCTGACGATGGAGCACGGAATGCCATGAAGCCGGACGATGTTGTCGAAGAAAACACGGGCGACTGAAGTTGCCGTGTATGGGTGACTGAGGGCTATGAAGTGAGCGTACTTCGAGAAGCGATCAACCACCGTGAGCACCACTGATTTTCCAGCCACCTTGGGAAAACCCTCGACAAAGTCAAGAGCAATGAGATTGAGTGATTTATGCCAATCATCCCTATACATTGTTATTGCTTTGTGTTTTCTTTTGCACAATCTAACCATGTCAGGTGGAGAAGATAATTATGGTGAGGAGCATGAAATTAACCTTAATGCCTCGGTGACTCGCTTTCAACATCACGCATTGAGAAATACATTGCAACAAGAATTTGTAGCTGGCACTACTGCAATGGGAGAACAACTCAAGTTAGATATGCAGGATCTCCGCGTTGAACTCAAGGCGGATATGACGGATCTTTGCATTGAGCTCAATCAACAGATGAATGTGTTACGTGAGAATATTGTGAATGACGTTGTGCGAGCACTTCGGCCACAACAAAAAGGAAGTGTTCATCGTGTGGCTGCCCTTTCTCCACGTGATGAGGGAGCTGCCACTGCCCAAGGTGGTCAAGAGGCTCAACAAAGCCGAGACCGAGTGGTAGCAAATGCCATTCATCCACCCCCAACAGGGGGAGGTGAAAGGGGGCGGCTTCCATGGTCCGGGGAGGGGCCATGGACATGGAGGCCGTGGTGGGGGAGCACCACACTTTGACGATGATGACTTCTACAATGATGGCTATCACCGCCGACACCGGTATGGCGATGAACAACCTAATGAGAAGTTTGGTAAGCTTAAATTTACTATGCCAACATTTTCAGGTACACATGATCTCGAGGATTACCTCACTTGGGAACTTAAGGTGGATAAGGTGTTCTGTATGCATAATTACTCTAAAGAAAAGAAGATACACATGGAGGCGCTTGAATTCACTGATTATGCACTCATATGGTGGGAACAAGTTCAAAATCAAAGGAGAGGGTACGACGAGCATCCCATCACTACATGAGAAGAGATGAAGTACCATATGAGAGCAAGGTTTGTTCCCAAACATAATAAACGTGATTTATTTGATAAATTGCAGCAAATGAAGCAAGAAACTTTCACGGTGGAGAAATACTATAAAGAGATGGAAATGGCCATGATTCGAGCTAATATATATGAGCCAAGTTGGCCATGTAATCTGTAATAGTCAGTTAGCCTGAACCCAATTTGTGCTGCCCACTTGTTGGGTATAATTAGATAAGTTCCGAACAGGATAAGTTGCGGCTTGAGGCCCAAGCGTGATGGTATATATGTGGCGCATGTTCTGCAACCAGGGAGGAGATGACGACATTTGCTAATAAATCAATTCCAGATTGCTTGTTCTTGAAGGCTGAATCAACCATGAGAGATTTGGGAGTTTGCTAATCGAGATCGTTCAACCTTTCGTTGGGAATTGGAAGCGCGATAAAGCTTCACTTGGTGGTCGTAAAGTCTGACACGTGTGTTCTTGCGAATCAAAGAGTGTTCGTTCTTACATTGGTAACGGATGATCACTACAAATCAAGAGAGGGTATGTGAGTATCTTGATCCTACGTCGAGAAGATCATATGACCCCGTATCAATGTTGGTTCTAGCGGTGATGGCTACTCAGAAACAGAAGCAACATGCTATGCCTTCTCCATCTTGGCTATGAACTCTTTCATCAAGGTCATCATGTTGCCGAGATCGGTCTTAAGGTCTGTGACTAAGACCTTCATAATAACCGCACAATCAGTAGCAGAAGCCATGGTGAGTGCTCTGATACCAAATGTTGTGGTCGGTAGTTGGGTACGAATCCAAGGATCAAGGGTAGAGCGCTCGTCTCATCTAGCCACCAGCAAGGCTCTTCTCTGACGTGGTAGAGAGACTCTAAGGCTTGACTTCCAAAGAAGAGGGAGACTAAAGACTTGTTTGATTATTCATTGATTGATAATAACTGCTGAAGTATAAGTGAATTGCCCATCTTTCCTCATCAGCTTAAGCTTTTGGGTGAACTGGCTGGTGCATGAAACTCAATATGGTATCAGAGCTAAAAGGTCCCGAGTTCAAGACCTAGCTGACGCAATTAAAAAAATTAATTGCAGTCCACTTCTATTCCACGCCTTAGGCCTAAGGGAGCCTACGCGTGAGGGGGAGTGCTGAAGTATAAGTGAATTGCCCATCTTTCCTCATCAGCTTAAGCTTTTGGGTGAACTGGCTGGTGCATGAAACTCAATAATAACAATACAATGCTATCCTCTAAATTAATGAAACTAATCTATAATACATGGAATAAATTTAAAAGGAAAACTAATTATTATATTCTTAATCCGTAATATGCTGCCAATGCTATCAAACTATCCAAACAGACAGCATTGCTACAGTACCGCGCTACAGTGTCACACGCTATGCTACAGTGTCGCGTACTGTTCATGGGCACTGCAGTGCTGCGTGTTGTTCACATGTCTGTTGTCGTACCTCACCGGCATCATAGACCATGGGGCCGTTCTTTTCGGCATCTGGTTTATGGCTTATCTACATGAACTACCTTTCAAACAGAGTTTTTTTTAAGGCGGGGTCTACAAGTCGATTGTAGTAGACACTGTACCGACTTCAATTATATTGGCCAAAATTGCACGCGAGAGTCTCTCTCTCCATACTCTCTCTGAAGAACAGCCAGAATTCAAAATTTTCAACCATAAATCACAGCCTAAAAGAACAACCCCCATAATAGTTTTGGACTTTTAAGGTTCATCAATAAACATTCAGAGATGGTCTTGCTACCATCTTTTGGTTTATATTCTGTTGAAGAAAAAAAGTATCTTATGTAAGAGAAGTGCTTGTTTTTATGATAACTAGCAAGAAATAATCCAGCTTTAAAGCATCTAACATAGAAAAAAGAAACTCATTTCAGACCCAAAGGAAAATGAACTACTCAAATGAAGATGCCTGAAATGTATGAAACACCAGTTATTGTGATATTAATACCTCATATACTTTGCTGCGGTCATGAAGGAGGTATTGTGGGTCCAACCCATTGACTAAAAAAGGCCTAAATAACAATATTTACAAAATGTTACTACATCAGATCGCAGAACTCCTTAAAAGTAGCATAAGTGTTCTAGCTTATAATCAAAATGTGTGTTATTTGCGTGTTTCCCAAGCAAAAATCAAAAGAAATGTACATAAACGCTGAGTTCAAATTGGCAGCTTTGCAGTGTAGAAAATCAACTCAGAGGATAAAGTATCTATATGATTTCTGAAGTAATTTTTTCATTTCAGTTATGGGAAAAGGGCATAGAGGAGCTCTCTTCTAGGCCTACGAATGAAACAATGATGAAAGTTTAGGAAATGCTGTTATGAAGAGAATTGGTTTGGATAGAAGGCACATTCAAGGGCAACTATATCAGAGTAACTTTTAGGAAGGTGCAAATTTTGAAGACAAAAAGGAAAGAGTGTATTTAGATGAGGACTAGGAAATCCATACAAAGATGTTCACATGGATGCCCTTTTTATTTTTTGAGGGAAAACAGTAGGAGAGAGCCCTAATTTAGCAGTAGGGCTCTCCCCTACAGTTTTCCCTTAAAAAAAGTTCCTTTGATTACTTGAAAATGTTCTATATGTCAGGAAAGCCTACAGTGGAACTATAAATATTTGAAAGACCCAATACAGTGATAATCCGATGTATATTTACAGTGAGTGCTTTGAAAATTTAATGATTGAGTCAGAGAAAGTATTTAACCTGCGTAAAGCCGCATATTTCTCCGCCTTTTCTAGTGGATAACCAGCTGAGTAAAAGGCGATTAGACAGTCACATAAAGGCCAACTGCCAAAAAAGCAAAGGAAGTTAGTATAATACTGCCAGAACTTGCACTTCGCATGGTGCCACAAAAAGAATGCTGACATAACAAACACAATGTATGACATAAGGTTTGATGGCAAAATCACATAGAAGATGATCTGCAGTACTAGAGGAATAAGAAGCCTACATCTGCTAAGAGGCGCATGGAAAATGGATTTATTAGCACCACGAAATACAAAATTTCCAAATTTTTATACTGCACCAGACATATTTAAAATATGGATATGCTACAGCAATAATCTGTTAATTGATAATATTTACCATAAACCCCGTGCTTCAAGTAGGACAGCATGATCCATTATTCATGCTTGTATATCTGGCATGCGGAATAACTTTTCCTTTTTCACCAATACACAGAAAATTTAAAACTAAATAATTCGAATTCCTAGAAGACTTTCCCTTCACATTTGTCAGGCATACCTTTCAATGGGGTCTTCAAGAATGACTTTGTCACCAAAAATTATAATCTGCATCCATAAAGCATGCATATTATTTCAACACAGTCTTGATGTTCAGAACAACAAATTGAGTTACTTATCTTGATAAGGAACTAGCTTCAAACAACTGGTCACCAACAGGGGAAAAAGGGTATAAATGAAGGCCATGCATCTGCGATGTATATTGTATTGAACACAAGCAAAACAGTCGATCATGCCATGGTAGCATATGTCTATCTTGTGCAGGAGTTACAGTTGATGGGACCAATTGTAACATCAATGGTCTATTTGTGCAATGATTCAAGAACTACATGGTACAATATTTGGTCTTCTTGTAAAAAATAGTATTCGAAAAATGATGCAGAGGGTTGATTGAGCCATGGGCTCCCAGGCAATAGGCAATTTGCGCACCTTCTCAACTCTGGCAGCATGCATAGAAAACACAGCGGCAGTTTGTGTTGTTCATACGTCAAGGATGTTAGTCATGGGCTCTACGCTACACAGTTTACCCCCTGCATATGGAAAACACACGCGCAGAACCTTCCCCCAGCCCCTAATGACAATGCCTTAAACCTTTAGAAACCCAACACTAGTACCCTGCAAGTTTTTCATACAATTCGTTGTCATCAAGAGTCCTTCACGAATCTCTGAATGCTTCTCATCCTTTAAAAAAAACTTAATTTCTTCCCTTCCATCGTCATGTGAGCTTTTTTCTTTTTGAGAAACAACAAATCAATTAACGAAAGAAAACACAGGCAATAATCCGCGCGAAGACAGAGCGACCCATTTCCGAGCCATACCTCGAACTCTCCGAACGAGCGCAGCCTCTCAAGAATCTGCTCCATGGGAGAACAAGACACCTAGAGAATTTCCAACAGGAAAAAAACAAACAAGCGCTCAGATAATCTGATCGAACCACAAGACCACCCCCACATTGCAGCCAACCCAAGAAACATAATCAACAAGAACTCGAAATTTCTCTCAAACCGCTCACCTTCTTCTCCATGACGCAGACACCAATCTTGACCTTGCCTCCACCGCCACTCCCATCACTGTGCCTCTCCATCCCCTCCCTCACTCTCTTCTGTGGGAAGAAGGGATTATAACTGGAAAGGGATTGTTTGTTTCTTGGACATTTTGCGCCTCACGACTGGAATCTTGGGACTTTAAGCTTTATGGAGGGGGGAGGAAGTGAGCACAGCCGTCAGACGAGGAAGAGGGGTTGTGAGCAGTGGGCACTGTGTAATAAGAAGTTTTCTCTTGCGTGTATCTGGTTGCTCGACAAGAACATTTTTCCTTTTTTTGCTTAACAAGAAATTTTCTGCTATTTTGCTCAATAAGATATTAGTATGGGGTTTCAAGTACAGCGGTATTGCTATGGACACATTAAACAATTGGGAGTTACTACAGGATATATACTGTTAGAAACATTCACTATGTCTCTCGCCGTTGCCACCCAACCCAACGCCTCCACCACCGCCCATCATCGGACCATCGCTTTCCCAACCTCCCTCTACATACGGGGGAATGGTGAACCTGTTGGTGACTGTGGCACCACCGCTCCTCTCGCCAAAGCTCAAGAAGATAGGGGAGAGAGAGCTAGAGCGCTGGAGCGAGAGGTGTACCGATGGGGTTAAAGCTCGGGCAGTTAGTCAACCTCAGCCCCGCTGGGGAACGATCAGATCCAATAGCGCCGCAGTCGGGGATGGCGATACGTGGTGACGCCCACATCAACATGAGCGAGAGATAGAAGAGAGCAAGAGCGAAATCGAACGGTAGGAAGCTATGCTGTCGTTTTTTTTGTTGAACGTATGTCATTTTTTTTTAGTTTTTCTTCAAGCAATTGGTAATTCTTTTAAGGTTAACGGTGGATGTGCCCATACGCGAGTGTGTCTACCTATATACGCGTAATACACGTAAAATCTTGGAAGCTAGTGACAAATCAGCGATATAACGGAGTTAGTGCTTATCTGAGTATAAATTAAGAAACCTTAAGTGGGGTCATGCTATAGTAGTTATAAACTGTCGTAAAAGATGACTTGGATTGACTTGATAATTTTACATCCGTGCTCTCGTCGTTTCGTTTAACTACATCTATACAAAAGTTTATTCGGTCTCAAATTTGTTAATCAGATACTCTGCCATTTTGTTAGGTAGAAAATGTTTTTGACAAGTCGTATAAAGTATGCCTACTCCTTGTTTATCAGTTAACCAAGAGACTTTCAACGTTGGTAATTTACATTTTCAGTTAAATTGTAGTAGTAAAATAGTTTCGAGTGTTGGAATGGTAAAGCACTAAAAGTCCATATACACTGATCAACCATGAAAAAATGGGTATAGAACTATATTGTTGAAACGCTTCACATTATTAATTAATCTTAAGCGATAAATTATGAAACTAAATAAAATTAATAAATAAATAAATTACAAGACCAAATTATAGCATAAGAAACGTGAATAAATAAAATGCATTCCCAAGTCTCATCTCATTGGAATAATACAGTACAACTTACGAACTCTACGACTCCATACACACAAGTTTATACAAAAGACTACACGTAATTATCCATTCATATGAATAAATACAATCTAATACAATTGCAATTGACAAATTTCTTAGAAATTGGTAGCATTGGCATGGCTGGTAGTAGTCGAAGCAAGCATCTGCAAGGAGAACCAATAATCGGAAATAGAAAAGAACCAACTTAATCAAACTAGTAAAGTCAATATTGTCATCAAAACCCTTTTTAGAATAATAGTAATGAGCAATTTGCTTATTAAGATACCAGACCAATCAGAGCTAGTCGGCACCTCTTGCAGCCGTAGGGTTACATCATTCCGTGTAAAAGACAAACTTAATTCAATTCAAAGAATATTTTCACCGCCGGCCAACCCTAGCAAAAATAGTTTACCAGAGTACACACCAATCCACCAACAGCTACGAGTTCATAGCCCATCCCATACGGGCACAAGTAGAATTAGCAAGGACTAGTGAGAAACTGAGAGAGAGAGAGAGAATTAGTCATCCCAAACCATAGCACAACCGAGGTACCAAACCCACCGCCAGATTCATCCACACTTCCCCCCAAATCCAACCCATCGATGAGAGGAGAAGGGAAGATGAAGTGAGCTGAGGCAGCCGGACTAGAGGAAGGCGGCTAAACCATATGATTGATGTGAATAATGATGAGCATGGGTAGAAAGTTGATGGAGCAACTATCCTACAGATAAATAACAAATGGGTGGAGAGTACCTTAGAAAGAAAAGATAGTGACAGGTGTGGGGCTCTCTGCATATGAATAGGATATAAGGAAAAACCAACTCTCACTCGTGTACCAAGCAGTATTTATTGTATCGGCCATGGCCTCGTCAGAGACAGGCAGAGCTCAATTACTTATCAAGTACTATACACTACACATAGACAAGGAGAATATAATTGTCAGGTTGGGTAAGGCCAGAGATGGCAAACTCCGTGCGCCTATAAGTAGCGTGATGGAGTGTAAGATGAAGGTAAGATCAACTTGATACAACGACTAGAGATATACTAGCCGGGTAGAGGTATAATATACAGAAATAGAGGAAATGGCTCTGTACTCTGATTTGGGCATCGCGTATAAGGAAATACAAAGAAATTGATTGCAATTAAAGTCAATAACTATAAGTAAAGTGATACCAACCTGTGCAGGATTTAAAACGTGATTCACGTTTGTCTCTTGGATTAGAGGCTACAGGAGCCTATCAGTGGCCTATCTCTGAATACGAGTGATTCGTATATTTATAAACTTTAATAGAAACTTTTTACCATATAAAAAACTTACTTTTGAAATAATAACAAATAAGATAGGATTGTTGATTTGATGAATTGTTGCCATGAAAATTATATGTTGCTATTAATGCATGTCGGGTACTTTTGTACTCAACCTTGTTATTAACACTCCTTGTTTAGAAATAAGTCAGCCTAAGAATTTACTCAATTATGATGAAGTCTACCCAGAGGACAACTACCATGTTGAATGGAATACAGTGAACCCGTAGTTCAATGCATACGATCCGGATGTCTCTTACAGAGCGTGGGACGGGTAGTTGTTCAGTAGTAGTTAGACTGTGTAATTCAAAATATATCGGCAAACTCTTAGCTATCATCTTTAGTGCTTGCATGTTTAAAATTAGTAAATACTCCTGCTTCTAAAATCGTTAATATTTGGGCAGTTTGGTGTAGCCCTGTTAAAGACTTAAGCCTTGCGTGGCAATGGTAATATAGTAATGTTGTATCGTCTCTAGCTATTGTTTTGCTATAATACTCTGATGTAGCTTATTATTCAATAAAACATAAATTTATTCTATTTTTATTAGGTAATAATCACAAACTAGTGTTATTAACTAAGATAATGATGGCATAGGCCGTCACCAATTGTCTCGGGAGGAAGAACCATCAAATTCATACGAGATATGGTAAAGAAATGATTGCAACCACTTCATGAATGAACGCCTAAAGAATTTAGCGAACGATCTATAATCGTTAACACCGGTAAAATAGGAGCAGCTCGAAGTAGGTTCTTGACGTATAGTCAACCACGTCATGCAGGAACGCCTAAAGAATTTACCGAACGATCTATAATTGCTTTCTTAGTCAAACTGCTCTTGTAAATAAATATACAATACAATTTAATTTAAGGAGTCTAAAAAATTTAGCGAACGATCTTAGTGTGTATTTCCCTAGCACTAAAAAAAATCTAGAGCAGGTTGAAATGTAAGAATTTTACAGGAAATGGTGTAAATCGCCTCTAGAATGTCTATTAAGGTTCTTGCGTTCTCAGTAAGGCCTTAAAACTTATGATTTTGTAAGTTAGAGAAAAGGGGAAGGAACGAAATGGGTATAATTAGAAGGCACCAAATCTTAGCACTTTTGTCGATCACGTTCACATCCCATGATAAGTACACATCGTACGCCCTTCGCGTCTGAAAGTAGCAACTAAACAAGGTTGGCGAATCAACATTCTTTCAGCTGTCAAATCTTTGCCCCAAATCCAATATTTCACCAGAAATTTCTACTTCTTTAGGTGAACCAACCGCTAAAAAAACATAAGGCCAAGTTGGAATATTTTAAGAACATTCAGCTAGTCGCTAGACCCGGAATATCCAAGCAAATACTCCCATTAAAAGAGCATCCAAAATTAGGCGAAATTGACCCTTGATCCGATTGGTGCTCCTGTCGCCGTCGACGTCGAGATCGTAGCAGGATCATCCAACCGGAATATCCCAAACGCTGGTTTCGGAAGGCATGCAAATTTTCTGACCAAATCGTACTACGCACCACGTAATCCAAGACTTCGTGGAGCCTTTCCTCCCACGTTCATATTTGACCAAATCGTACTACGCACCACGTAATCCAAGACTTCGCGGAGCCTTTCCTTCCACGCTCATACTCTGAAAATACATCTTGTTTTCTCTAGACTAGTACAGTCACTGGTCCTTATATTGTAGAGCTGATGAGCAAAGACATGGATAGAATATGTAGGTTTTGGTCGAAATGGACCAATTTGGTTTGCTTTGAGTGGTTTATCTTTGTGTAGCCAACCGATTAGCCACTACCTAAGGTCGGATTTCTTAAAGGTCTTAGTTTGTTTTATCTCTAGTGTCCTCTTTCCTAAGGTCAGCAGTTTGATCCGCTGGAAGAAGGCATCCAAGAATATTGTTTACTTTTGTTTCAAGAACCAGATGCATCACTATTGTTTTATATCTCCAATCCAGAATATGGTTCTATGCAATGATGAATAGCCACTGAACGTATACGAACTCTTTGTTTTTTCAATTCCATCTGTAGTACAGAAGTCAAATGTGCATTCCAAATCCCAAGTACCCAAATATTGCTACACCAAGCCGGGTTCTTATAGCCAAGTGATCCATCTATCACAGTGGCCCAGTCCTATTGTGCACCTCATTTTCTACAACAGCATCACTAAGAAAGTATCTAGTGTTTTCCTGTTTTCCTTTTTTTACATTCAGTGTGGAAAGGAAAATACAGGACAATAGTAACTAAGCTGCCACTAAGCCAATTCCACTGCAATGGTAAATCCACTCCCACAATAGACGGCATGGGAAGCAGAAGAACTTGACCTCTTCTCACCTATGTTTACTCTCTGAGGAATCACCTGATCACGGGTATCACCCAAACCCAGTTGCCCATGCTCTCCCCAGCCCCAAGTGAACACTGCTCCTTTATCTGAGATATGAAAGATCAATTAGTTCGGTTATTGTGGATTTTTTTTATGTGGCTTTTGGAATAACTTTTTACCTGTTACCAAAGCGGAATGTTCAGTGCCAGATGCTATTTGCACCACCTGTTCTACATGAATAGAGGACACCTTCTCCAAATTTGACAATGAAAATGATTCTGCATATCCCAAAGATAATTTCAGATGGTCGGGTGAGATGCAAATGCAACATGTTCACCGGATGGAACAAATGGATCTACTTGAAGAGAACAAAAAAGTAATGCAAGTTAAATTAGGAATGTGTTAAAGAAAAGAGAAGCTTTTGAAAGCTGGGGCATGTGTTGAAGATGTGCAGTACTGAATATTACTATGAAAGGTACCATTTTGCGTGCGTGGTATATTCTTATTATAAGTTTGTTTCGAAAAGGATGCGCTACAGATTGGCAGTATTTACTAGATGAATGTACAAAATGAACGTCCGTATATAAAAAGTATAAAAATGAACATCCGTATATAAAAAGCATTTTCCTCTCTGGCAACTGGTCCCATAAAAACCCTTGATACAATTATGATTGGACATAACATAATATAATCGAGCATCAAAAGGAGTACCATCATGAGTAGTGCTTGCTGTACTGGGATTTAATTGCTGCACCACTGCATTTGCAGACACAGGGGAGTCACGCTTCTGATGGCGGTAGGCACCAATGGTGTACAATGCACCTGCTGTAATACCAAATGCCAACAAATCTAACAGCAGTTCCAGAAAATATAGTTTGATTTAAATGAAACATGCATGCGTACCAGATAAAACTAATGCATGATGCCATCCTAATGCCACTTGGGAAATACTCAGAGAGGAAAACACAGCCCGAGGTTGGTCATCGTCATGTTCTCCAACTAATGTTCTTCCCCAGATGTACAGCTGACCAGATTCTGTTACATGCAATGAAAGGGTAATTATGGGCAAGTAAAAGATAATAGAGTCCATAACTGCAGATTTACAAGGCTTACCATCCAATGCAGCACTGTGATCTCCATTGGCATATATATTTACTATCTTACAGTTTGGAAAACCATAAATTATTCTAGGAACATTATATAATTTTTCGTTCCTAGAAATGCATTTACCAACTTGTCCTCGTCTTGCTGAGCCAAATCCATAGATTGAGTTATCTGGAAGAAAGAAGATTAACTGTGTCATCTATTTGTAACACAGATGGGCAAATTTGATAAGTCTGTCAACATATCGAGTAGGAAAGATGGTTCAGTCCTTCCTTAAATTGTCAGCAGTCCGATAGGAAAGATTCTATAGTTGTGATGATCTAACTTTCCTTTTTCTTCTTTAGTAACAGATTTTTTATTAATTATTTCTCTCAAGGATGTTAGAACTCTAGGAAAGACATTATAAAGGAGTCATTGTAGATATTGGGTATTGCCAAGGATTAGAAAGATTGCTGAAGAAGCGCTTTCGGAAGAGGTGATAAGAGTATATTTGTGTGGGTTCATGAACATGCAGATAACTGTTAGTCATGTTTTTACTTACCTTTCAACAGGACAAGAGAATGGCGCATCCCGAATGCAAGCTTCTCAACATTCTTTGTGGTAAGGGATGCCACTTCAAAAGGCAAGTTCCTTGAATGGTTATCACCAGTGCCAAGCTGTCCAAATGAGCCATCTCCACACATGAAGAGTTGTCCAGAATCTGAAAATAAGAACTAGAAAGATCACAGCAAAGCTCATCAGCAATGGTTTATTTTGCAAAGGAAAAAACCTAATAGCCCAATACCAAAACGAAAGATGCAATCGCTTGGTCAAAAACAAAATGTACGCATAAAATATAATATAGAAATATCAAGTAGAATATTTCATGCATGAAACATAGATCACAATGGTAGTAAAAAGAAATGAATGGTCATAGAATTTGGAGACCTGTAGCAAATCCAGAATGGTTCCATCCAGCAGCTACACAGGTTACAGTATAATTTTCAAAGAACTTAACAAACTTTGGATGAGGGGTATTCTCCACATTCCCATGACCAAGTTGACCATGTGTACCCCTGCCCCACGTAAATACTTCACCATCACCTGAAATGTTGAGTAAAGTTGTTCAAAGAACTAATGTCTTTGGCTCTAGTCAATAATCAATCGGGAAAAAATGGCATCTGATGAATAGACTAATTTCTTGGTCGGCTGATGGAAATGGACAGAAGGTTACCAACAAGATACAGTTGGCTTCCAAGAAAACAGTTAAGCTTCAAAGGAAGAACATCGCCAAATTATTTTTGATTGGCTAGAAACATTAATTTGATGATTCTTTCCCCTAGAGGGTTGTAGCATATTTGTTTCTTTCTTTTCCTTTTATTCCTGTACATAAAACTTTGTTTTTCCTATATTTATTAATATATACGGTAGGGGGCCTCCCCTACTGTTTCCTGTAGAAAAAACAGTGTCTTCTGATAATTACAAACGCGTAATCTGAAAAGTCATCAAGGATAGACCAACATGGAGCAATGCATAATCATTGATTACTCAACAAGATGGAAAGTGGAGCCCTCAATTTAGGAGCTAGCTTCTCCACTTAACAATACAATGGTGTATCAGTGTATGGAATTATGGATAAAAAATCTTCTCTTGAATTACCAAGTTCAGATTCAGGACAAAGAAACAGTTTAAGATTAGTGCAATCGCAAATCTGTTCCTACCAACCAACAGGTCCACCATACACTTCCGGAATGAATCTATGCAGCTTCCAGCTAAAAAGACTGGGTTAAGGTTGTCCGGACAAGACAATGAATCAATGCCCTAGGAGTAGCTGAGTGCACTCGAAGGGCAATCTGCAATCCAAGTTGAACTCGGAATCTCTGCACAAGCCCATTACCGATCTGAGCATCTAACGGAGTTCAACTTCTAGTGATGCGAGAGCCATATTATCACTAGTATCTCCATAACAATGATGAGGGCCAAGAAACCGTGAAAGTTGGCCTGATCAAATCCTCTCACGAAAGAGCCTACCAGGGTGGAATTATTTGAAGGGAAGTGTGGAGCGTACTTGTGAGGGCGATGGCGTGGGCGCCGCCGCTTGCGACGAAGGAGACGCGACCGCGGCAGCGAGGGGGGAGGAGGAGCGGCTGTGGGACGTGGCGATCCTGGAAGCCGCCGTTCCCGAGTTGCCCGTCCGTGCCCGCGCCCCAGCTCCACGCCCACGCCTCCTCATCTTCCTCCCGCTCCTCCTCCAGTGCCGCCGCCGCTGGGGACGCCGCCTTCTCCATGCCTCCCCAAAACAGAGAGATCTAGGGGAGTCGGCTCGCTTGGCCCGTGCTGCTACTCAAGGACGAACGTTAACGATTGCACGCAGATCAGAAGATGGAAGCGTCAACCCCTTCACTGTTCTCCAGACTCCAGGACAACTGAATTAGCTAGAATTTTTTTTAAAAAATCTATTTTTTATTTCAAATTTCAATGATATACATACATTTTTTATTTTAAGTAATGTACATCTGTCACTCCATCGTTAAGCGACTTGGACTAATCGTCCAACAGTCAAGCGACATGTGGCCAAGTCGCTCGACCATTGATCGACTAGACCAAGTCACTTAACCATTGGGGTGACTTGGCCGTAGTCGCTTAACCGTAGAGCGACACATCAACAAGTAGCCCACTGGTTGGACGATTTGAAATAATATTATTATTACTTTATTAATCCAATGGAAATAATTGTGGAGGAATAAATGATAATTATTGTAGCTAATATATTTAGCAAATCTTGTTTGTAGGTTATTATTTTTATTGAAATAAAAGGGCAGACAAGTTAGATTGGTCTGTTCATGGTTTTCGCATATTCTTAAAGGTACGAAATATGTTAGACTCACAATAACATTTTGTGATTGTGGAATATTATTGCAGTGCAATAAATTTATGAAGAATTTTATGAAGACGATTGAACTCACAATGATTCGTAAGTAGGAAGATAAGTGATATTACTATGCACGAGAAAATTCATACACAATCATGCCATAGTAACTACGAAGTAAAATATGTATACAATGAATACAAGTACAAAGGTCCTTACGCGCCGCCCGCTACACCACCCACAGCACCTCCTCCATCATCACCATGTCTCACCCCTGGTCAGTGCCTACCTATACAATCCCGCTTGGCCTTCCTCAGCGCGGGGTGTAGGCATCCCGACAAGGTGAGGTGGTCCAAAGCCCTGCTTGCTTATTCGTGCTCCCAAGGCCTTGGGGGTTGACTCTACATGTGCCTGTGTGGCTACTGGGGCACCACTCAGAAAGAACGTTAACGGGTGTGGACTGACGTGCTCCCCTGACCTCCCTCAGGTCATCCACCAAGAAGTTGCTCGTGTCCTCCAAGGGATCCTCATGCGGGGATAGCTCAACTCCCGGCCTGGCGAATACCTGTAGGACAAATATTGTTTATTCATGCAATGTATCGACACAAATAAATCTAAAGAGATGAAACATACCTTCCACGTGGGCCATGGTGTGCATCCAACTGTCATACCTGTCCTGCCTGAGTAGGTGAGGGTACAATGTATACTACCCTTACACTACCTGGTAGGGGTCCAAAAATGATGGCAGTGCCGATGTGTAGGCACGTGCCCACCTTGACCCTCCGTCCTGGCCCGGCGGCGGTGGTGCCCGCGGGTAGCACGTGGCCACCCTGACCCTCCAGGCTGGTCAGGTGCTAGCGGGACACGTGCACGTGGTGATGTGAATGACAATATTGCAATGTATACATTTTATGATTGCTGCTCTGCTTATTGGTTTATGCAAAACAATGAGAATAATACAATAATTGATTCATACATATATCATGCATATGTGTTATTTTTTTTGTTTACTACGCCTTCGGATATTTATGATGTGCTAAACAGGAGAAGTATTGATGACAAATATACCATGCATATACGTTGTATTCTTTGTTTAGTACAATTTCAGACTATCAAAAGTCGATGATGGCTTTTCTTGAAGGGGAGGATGATGCGGATACACATATGTTTTATGCTTTTCAATTAAAAATATTACTTGACTGAAAAAAATTATTGCGCCACATTAAATATTGTTAGGTGAATTTGTTTCTTAATGAATTTCCATGCATTGATGAGAACGGTATTATACCTCATGCAAGCTCTTTGTGTATTCTCAGGTTTGAGCACATTGGAGACTGAGAGACCATGTGGAGGTGTCCCCATGTTTGTGATGAGTAATTGACTCGTGTTCTGGAAAGTTTGAGTTTGATTTGGTTGGTTCGCACCAAGTCAGTGCATGGCGCAGTCGAGTTTGGTTGGACTTGGTCGAACGCGGTCGGACATGCTTAGGATACTTGTTCTTTTCTCGATCGGTCGATTGTGTATTTCATGCTTGAGCAGGGGCGGACCTGCCCTTTGGGTGAGTTCGGGCGGCCGCCCAAGCTCCCCTCGCAGGCCGGACCCCCCCGGCGCTAACCTAGATCCCGGCCTCCCGGGCGGCAGAGGTGGAGGACAGCACGGCGGCGGCGCCCAGGCGGAGGAGTCGGAGGATGGCGCGGCACGGAGGCACCCAGGTGGCTAGGGTAGGCTGGGAGGCGGGAGGCGGTGGCCGAGGCGCGGCGGCCGCCGCCAGGGCGAGGAGGAGGGAGGCCGAGGCGGTGGCGGGAACGGGGAGCGACACGATGGCGGGGACGAGGAGGGCCAAGGCGCGGATTTGAGGAGACGAGGACTCCTCATCTCGCCATCCGAGTACCACCGAACAGCGGCGGCGGCCGCCATGACGCCGAGGACCACAACCACCCGGCCCCGAGCCATCGTGGCGCGGAGGCCACTCATCGCATTCTCTCGCGGACGTACTCTTCGTCCAAGGCGCCGCCACCGCCGCCGCCGTAGGGTTGCTATCGGTGCTCACGCAGGAACGGGCCGGCACTGGAATCATCGGGCTGCGTCTCTCTCGGCTCGTCGTCGATTTCTCTCGTGTTCAACCTCGCGTCCTTCCTCCCATTCTTGCAGTCTGCGAAGTGGCTCCCCTGCAACGACCTTGCCACCTCGTCGTCTTCGGTGCCCTCCTCCCCTCCTCCCACGCCGGCAGCTTCGATTCCCTCCAAGATGGCGTTGATAGGTAGTGCTAGTACCGGTGCTTGTTTTCTCTTGCCATTCTCCTTAGTGCTTGTTTTCTTGATCCATAAGGCCATCGAGGTGAACTACAAACATGGCATACGATGGAGGAGACCCAGAGTAGCTACATCTAAGGTTTGCATTAATTCTCCTCGCTGAAAAGGTGCTTATAGTCTCTTCAGTTACTAAATGTTGGTATCTGCAATATTGGAGCACTGACTAGGGAAAATATTGGGGCATTTTCATCTATTGGATTATGGGAAATGGATGCCTCTTGGGTTCAACAGCATGCTTACGGATGCCTCTTTGGGTTTAACTGCTGATCTTGCTGCCGGTGGCATCCGAAGTCACCCAAATCCATCGGTACCTACTAAGCTGGCAGCGAGTTTTGTAACAGTTAAAGAATCTTTTTATTTAAGGTAGTACGAGAATCTATTGACACTAAATTTTACACGAATTTTTAGTCTGAAGAAGACCCCGCGTCTGTTGAACATCTGAACAACAAGCAGTTGCTAATGCAGAACATAGACTATGCGTTGGACTAATGCAGAAGGTAGAGATCGTTTGTTCAAAGTGTCTTTTCTTAAGTTTCGTATATGCCATTATGTGTAGTTTGGTGTGGTATACTATGTCATTATTTGTGTTCTGATGATGTTGTGATCTCTGATCTGCAGGTGTCTTACATATTCCGGGAACCTGAAATCTTGGACACTGTAATCTTCTATGCTCCCCCGCTCTTTAGGTATGATCCCCCGTCTCATTAATTCGTGGTTGTTCATACTTCATAGCGATTGTGATGTAAATGTGATGTTTGAATTGCAATGTTATGGCAGGCTTTGGGCTACAGCTCGGGTGACACGGTGGCCGGGGAACGAGTGAGCGACGTGGTGGCCGGGGAACGGGGGAGGGCCGAGGCGCGGATTTGAGGAGGCGAGGAGAGGAGGGCCGGGTGATTTGAGCTTTGAGGAGAAGTTGAAAATTGGTTCTTGATCTGAGGGTACTTATTTTTACCTTTCCTGAAGCAATGATCTATTTTACCTTTCCTGAAACAATGATCTATCTTTTACAACTGACATGTTACTTCTTATATGGCTCATTTACAACTATGGATTAAGCTTCATTAGTGAGGTATTTTTCAATGTCCTATCGTTATCTATATATGTTTACATACGAATTGTAATTGTTGTTTTACTTTGTATCATATACTCTTATTAGTGCGATTACAATGTTGTTTGAACATGGATTGTTTTGCTTTTGGGTAATACTGTTTGCTTCATGCTTCTGACTCCGCCCTAGCTATATTTTATTCCTGGGTCCGCCGCTGTGCTTGAGTACCTTCTTTTGATGCTAATGTATGTGTATACAGTTTCGAGCGGTGCTATGTGATGGTTTCTTGTCTGTGATATCTGTAGGACTTTGAGGCGAGTTCATGGTGAGGCGTGGGAGGACCGGGACTAGGCATAGGAGGTGTTGAGGTCCAGATGATCGGAGACGCCGAAGATGATCAAGGCTGGTGAGGTGGTTGCAAGTCGGGGAGACAAGGAACCAGAGCTGGAGCTGCCGGAGGTGGTCACGACGGGCAACGGCGAGGTGGACCGGGACTAGGCTCAGGGAGGAGCTGAGGTCCAGATGGTCAGGATACCGGGTGCGGTCGTGCGAGGACAGGAAGTTTCGGGAAGGTGCAATAGGGGCATTTCGGTAAAATATGCTAGGCTGCAAAATGGAAGCAGTTTCGGTTGAAGATAATGGGTTGGAGACCCGTTAGTGGAAGAAAGGGTTTAGGGTTTGGAGGAGGCATGTTTGGTTTCCCTCCAATCCTGGTTGTTTTGGCTCCTTACTTTGTGTGAGTTGTTGGGAGTGCATTCTGGACTGTAATTCTTGATTTGCTATTTGAGGATGTGAGCTCCTCTATTTAGTCATTGGGAGTTGGCAGTGCAGGACAGCTCAAGCAAGGCGAGTAGTGAGCTGAGGTAGTGTGGTTTTCTTGCGTGTGTGCTGGGAGAGAAGCAAGTAGTGAGATGGCAAACACTTCCTGATTTTCAATTGCGTATGGGTCTGTAGTGAGGTGGTTGTAACCCTTGTGTAATCATTCATCTCCTTGTATCAATATGAGATGCTTTTTATTTGAGATGGACTGATTTCTTCCTCTTTGTGTTTGTCTGTTGTTCTTCTCTGTTCTTGAGGTTTTTGGTTTGGATCCTGTCAAGAAGTTGCAAAAATGAATTGCTCTGAACTGGGAAATATTCCAAAGCCATTTGGCCAGTTATTCCCAGAGAGCAATCCTTCAATTGCCATGGTCTTACCTAGAAAATCTTTGCCCAAGACTTCCTCTGTTTCAGAAAGTCTAGGGTTTGGAGTCAGAGCAATCTTGCTCTTTTGATTTTCTAGGTGGAAAGTTGAAATTGGCATGTGTTTTCTTCTTCAGAGATTATCTCTCTGCTATATTCAAAGGTTCATGAGCAAAAGATTCAAGAATGATGAGCAATTTGGAAATCAGTCTCATTCTCTATTCAACTTTCAAATTTCTGCTCAAATCCTGGTTCTTTGCTCTCTTGATGTTATCTCTTGATTCCTGAGATCTTGGTGTTGTTTAGGTTGTAGCTCAGAGGAATTGACCTGAGAAGCTCTGCATTTGTCTTCTCTTTTCTTTGTTTTTGTGTCTTCCTCAAGTATTTTCAGTTCTGAAGAAACTCAGCCCACTCGCTGGTTTCTGCCCCTGCCTGAACCAAGACCCGGTCAGACCGGTTTCATACCGGCGGTCTGACCGGATGATAAGGGGCGGTCTGACCACTAACCCTAGTGGTCAGATCGGAGGCGATGTGGCGGTCAGATCGGTGACCAGCCGGTGGTCAAACCGAGCTTGAACCGGCGGTCTAACCGACCGAGCGCATGCAGTCTGACCGGCCTGGCTTGTTTTCTCTAATCTTGTTTTGTGCTGCCTGCTTCGCTTTAGTGTTTTGTTTGCTGATTTCTATTTGGTTGCCAATGAGCTATTATCCTTCTTCTTCATAGCTCTTATAGCTATCAAAGAGAAAGACAATGTGGATACTTGGGGGCGATTTTTGAAGACACCATTCACCCCCCCTCCGTTGCTATTTTCGATCCTACAGAGATTGGAACCATAGAGGAACAGGACATGACCCTTTTCCGTGGGACCCATCACCGTGTGTTGCGCATCAACGTAGCCCTCCGTGGGGTCTACCGATGGGATGTCACCTATCCAACGTGATGCACCTCCGACCATCAACACAAGCAGTGCCTTGCTTCCTGTGCGTGACGTGAAGGACAACCAGGCAAAAACAGCACCTCTGCATTGTGTGTGGTACATGGCTCAACTCAAGACACCAGAGAATTCTATTCACATGCATCATGAGAACATTATAGTCTGTGTGCCTTTTATTGACCAAAGTCAGCCATGCATTGGTCATGTGATTAGTACACATTAATTTTAGGCCATGTGATTCTGTTTACTAGTAGCACGTTTGCATGTAATTAGTTATTAGTTTCTATGAGTCCAAACTTTTGTTAGGAATTGACTCGGTCCTCAAGTTGAGCAGGAGATAATCTCGGCTCTCCCTGGCCGAATAGTCTAGTTATGGCCTTAGGCCCAATACTTGCGGGGGTATAGGGGAAGGGCGCCATAAATACCACCACACCCCCTTGTAAACGGGGGAGGAGATATGAATCAGATATGAGATAATAGATTGATTTGTTTTGCTTCTTCATGATGGCCGAATCAGCCATGAGAGATTCGAGTGTTTTGCTAATCAAGATCGTTCAACCTTTTCGCTGGGAATTGGAAGCGCGATAGGGCTTCGCTTGGTGGTCGTGAAGTCTAGTATGTGTGATCTTGCGAATTAAAAAGCGTTCATTCTTAGATTGGCAGCGAAGGATCGCTATGATTCGAGAGGCTATACGTGAGTATCTTGATCCTACGTCGAGAAGATCGAGCAATCCCGTATCTTCCTTGTGGCCCTGCGGAGCCTCCAACCTAAGCTGCAGGGCGTGGTGGTCTCGGCGTACGCATGGACATAGCCATCTCCGGGAGTGTCCTTGTAGGATCGGAAATGGCAACAGAGGGGGGGTGAATGGTGCCTCTTTTAAAAAATCGCCCCTCAAAAGTATCCACTAAATGAATCCCTTCCGATAGTTACGAAAACTATGAAGAAAAATTCATAAGCTCATGCCTACTGGAGATCTAAGGAGAAAAACACTCAAGAGAAGATGGGGCAAGACTATAAAGTCAACTGAAACTAGAAGCAGCATAAAATGCAGATGGGCCGGTCAGACCTCCTTGAGATGGCCGGTCTGACCGCCCTTTAGGCGCCGATTGGACCGCTATTTGGCCGCCGGTCAGACCGGAGTTAACTGGCTGGTCTGACTGCCATTCATCAACTGGTCAGACTGGCCTAACCCTAGGTGCCAAATCTCTCGGCTGAAAAACTGAACTGACTTTGCTGAAATTCTGAAATCTAAGAAATTGACCCTTTTGCTTCTAATCTTTTCAGCTCAAATCAGCAAGATAACAAACTAAATAGCAAGGAGGGCCTAGGGATGCAGGGAATGCAACCAAAAGACCAAGGAATTAATTTTTGGAGCAAAGAACTGAAGTTTATATTGAAAAGGGACAGATTCCCAAAATACTTGCCATTCACTAAATCTTTGCTTATGAGGCCTTGCATTTTAGCTTGACATGATCTCAGGGTTAGACCACACAAGTCTCAAGCCAACTCCTGAAGAGAAATAAAAAAGAACCAAATGTGCCCTGTCATGAAACCCTAGGTTTCCCAGAGCAGAGGAAGTTTAGCGATGGCACAGAAAAATTGTATAATCAGTGAATCCTCCTTTTGCTCTTGGGAATGGAATGACCAAGTGGTCTAGAATATCTCCCCATCATAGAGCAATCCATTTTGCAGCTCCAAGAACAAAGATCAACTCAAGAACAGAAATCAACACAAGAAAATGAGGAGCAAGCAAGATCTGAAATCCATCACAGAGAAGGTGAAACAGGACCAAATCTATCAAATAAATTCATTCCCACGAATGCTTCATACAAATGAATGATTACATGAGTCCCCATATGCATTTCGGAAGGGAATAACACTACATGCTTCACCAGAGCATACTCACGCAGGAGACACACACCCTCTCCTACTGCTCAAGCACACACTCTTGGGCTCTCTATTGGAATACATATCACAACTGCCTCCATCTCCTCTTTTGAAGGCAAAACCTCACCCTCATATGGAAAATCAAGAAGTGGCATACCAAGCCCACTCCAAGACCACATGCACACATGAGGCAAGAAGTCAACACTACCTTTTGGAGGGAAAAACCAGCCTCCAAACCTTTGCTTGAGTCAAATCCCGAATTTTCCCCTCAAGCACCTTCCCGGAAGCTTCCGCATCCGGTACTTTGGCCGTCTGGACCTCGACTCCTCCCTGAGTCTAGTCCGGTCTGCTCCGCTGCACGTCATGTCCACCCGACACCGACCGAGACCTCCGACCCCACCTGAGTCTAGTCTTGGTCTGTTCCGTCGCACGCGACCGCAACCGACCTCTAAACCGTCTGGACCTCCAACTCCTCCCTGAGCCTAGTCCCGGTTCTCTCGTCGTCGCCCGTCGTGTTTGTCACCGGTAGCTCTAGCTCCGGTTCCTCGTCTCCCGACTCGCAACCACCTCACCAGCCTCGATCATCTTCGGCATCACCGACCGTCTGGACCTCAACACCACCTGTGCCTAGTCCCAGTCCTCCTCGCCTCACCATGACCTAGCTCCGAAGTCCTGTAGTTACACAGACAAGCAAACCGTCATATAGCACCGCACGAAACAGCATAATCAATATTAGCACAAGTAAAGGTACTCAACCCTAGAATACCCAAAACAAACTCAAACTCACTAAACCACCCGTCAATTACTCATCACCAACATGGGGATACCTCCACATGGTCTCTCGGTCCTACACAACGTCAAGGCCATGACACACCTGGACGCACTGTGGACCCAATGGAGAAACTGCAGCAGCTCATCGCGCGCCACCTCGAAACCGTGGGCAACCCTATCCTTGAACGACCCGATGTCCCTCGCAATCCCAACAGTGATGTCCGTCTACAAGAAGTACAAGAAAGCATCAAACTTGTAATTAACGTAACCGTAGAGGGACAAGTTCCACGCCAAGTGTATAAAGTACGCGTTGGTCGGTGCTGGTACATGAGCGGGGGAAGGTCAACGACATGAGTCTACGGAGGGTACCAGCATAGGTACTCATTGTACACGCTGGGGTCCAATGGTGCGCCCTCCTGTACGTAGTCCTCAAGGGCGTCCGTCCACTCCTCCAGCCACTATGCCATCTTCCTCGCCCAACTCATCCTACTGCCACTCCTCCTGCTATGCCTGTGAAATGTACCACTACAATTAGAGGCACCGTAATAGACCTCTCCTCCCCTCTTCCCCTCTCTCTCTCCTCTCCTCCTCTTCTCTCCTTCTCTTCTCCCCCTCCTCTATTTTCCCCTCAGGTGAAATGAGCAACCAGCGCTCGGCCAGCACGCGCGGTATATATCTTCTGTCACCTAACGGTTAGACGACTAGGCGCTAATTGCCGAACGGTACAATGACTAGGGCCAAGTCATCCAACGGTTGAGCGACTTGTGCCTAGTCGCCCAAAGGTCGAGCGACTTGACCACATATCACTCAACCGTTGGGCGACTAGCGCAAGTCACTCAACGGTGGAGCGACAGAAAGTTATTACTCCAAAATAAAAAACGCAAGTATATTACTATAATTCAAAATAAAAATCAGATTATTTTTTTAAAAAATCGAATTAGCTAGCATCAGCTTGTACAACTACACGGTTCATTTAGATTTAACCAGAGAACTCCAATTTAGATTATCTGATTCAAATCATATTAATCTATAGTTCTGGTCTAAAAATATATATAGTGATTATCTCAACTCACCAATAATCATTACTTTTTCTGCACAATGGATAAAAAGACGTTGATGTTGAGTGAAGTTTTCCCAGCGTTGCTTGTGACTACAAGTACTACAGTGGCGGAACTAGGATTTAGCTACGCCCTGGGCTAAATTCTAATAACTAAAAACTAATGTCAATTTATACCCATACCAGTATACCACAACATAACAAAAGTACATCATAAATGCATCATTGATCCGCTTCATTTTGTATTCACTATTAACTCTATAGCGAATAATTGAAAGTAAGACATCAATAATCATTACTAAACCAACATCAATTTTGGTATCTTTAGTTTCTATAGCAAATGTTCAGTTTCAGGGGAAAAAAGTACTTGACAGGAGTTTAAGAAATACTGAATTACTGAAAGATCTTTTGAGGTCTATTTCAAGTTTTCAACAATAAGATCCAACATTCCCTCATATTGCTCAGAAGTCAAAACTAACATGACACCTTGTGCATTTTATCTAAGAAAGAAAGAGGAACAAAGGTGAAACAATGATAATCAATAGGAATGTAAAAGGTTAATTCACTAGATATGTGGCTTTCTTACATGTAGTATTTTCATCTCATTCTCATTGGCAGTTCCATAGCTTGGACTACTAGCCAGAACACTTGTAATCTTCGATGTCTGCTCCAACTGTATCACATTGAGACAGTGAAATAGTGCCTTTACCGTAAGATCAAGCTAGAAACAAGACCTTGCCAATCACTTGTGGTCACCAAGCAATCCAAGAGTCATCCTGAAAATATTTTACTTCTCAATCATGTTACATGAAGTTGACGACAATATTACGAAGAGCAAATTAGCAAGGGAAAGCATACAAACTGTATATCGAAAGTATACTCCCATTTCAATAAGTACATTTTTCAGCTCAACATAGTCACTTAGTTTCGTGCGTTTAGCAAACAATGCGCGAGCTACCTATATGAAAATATGAATTGTGAATTGTTATGCATTGCCGCAAACAGTGTGGTGTCTTCGTTAAAATAGGTTTTTGTGCAAACTAACAATCGAGAAATCTGCAGTCTAAGTTCTACGGGACAATATCCGAATGACTACAAAATATTCAGCATAAGTTTGTCCTCTGATCTAGCGGATCAAGAGAAGCTGAACTAATCAAGAGACGAGAAGATGTGCGTTTCAACAACATTACGATGTCGGTAATTCTGTTGTTCTTCATTACAGAGTAGATGTAATCGTGCATTTCAACCGGCGGCGGCCACCCCACTCGGGCCCCGCGGCGGCGAGAAGCGGCAGCCGGAGCAGCGGAGCCAGAGGAGGAGGCGACGCTGCGAGGGGTAGGCGGAGACGGAGGAGGCGAGGGCGAGGCGAGCGCCCGAGGGAGGGGGCGACGGCGACGCCGACGCTGGCTGGGCCGCCTAGCCGGAGGTGGCGGCGCCACCGCGTAGGCCCGAGGAGTCGAGGAGGGGCGGCGGCCGGAGGCGAGGCGGCGCCGAGCCACCGAGACAGGCGGGCGGGCGGTGCGGTGCCGAGACAGGCGGCGAGCCACGAGCGGTTGCGGCCTTTCGCCGCCCGGCTACTGGCGTGAGTGGGCTAGGGTTCTGAGGAGGGAGCAGCGCCGTAGCGCGTGAAGAGCGAGCGGCGATCACGCGAGGTGGGCCGAGCGGCGAGCGCGCGAGGTGGACCAAGCGGCGCACGCGATGTGGGCCGAGCGCGTGAGTGGGTCGCACGGAGACAGACAGCAGTGGTGGGCTACTGGCATTTGCTACTGGCTGAAACTTAGAATTAATACCCCGGGCTGGGCTGAAAATACCTAGGCTATACATTGCATATTTTCTCACGCCCGGGCTAGAGCTCACCTTGCCAGGGGCCCAATTCCACCCCTGAAGTACTATAGTGGACGTTCAATTTGCTCCGAGATTCGTATGCCTCTCTCCTTCCTCAAGTCATCCGCAGCCGCCGCCGCCCAAGCCGTCTGCAAGCCAATGCCGCCCCCAAGCCGCACCGCCGCCGGGCGAGGTTTCCAGCAGGTAGCGAGGTTCCCGGCAAGGTTCGATGCAGTTTCGGCAAGCGGTGGAGAGGTTTTTGGCACGGTTTCCATCGAGCGGAGGCAGCCGAGGGAGCCGAGAGAGGATGGAGGGAGATGAAACACGAATCTTGGAGCAACATGGACGGTAGGGGTAGTTGTAAGTAGTTTCGCCTTTCCGGTTGACGTTTTGTTAATTTTTCCTATATTAAAGTCCACGAAATTAGTATGCTGTAGCATTGGCGATATTGACACCTGATGTCAATATGACTAGTTCCATACCTTAATCCACAATGAACATTTACCTTTTCCGGTGGATGGAACTAATTTCAAATGTTGATCAGATTTTGGTCTTGTTCAATTCGGTTGTGGATTTTAGCTAAATAGCACTATAACAGCTACAAAAAGTCATGGTTGAAGTTTGAGGTGTTCAATTTAGCCGTTGACTTTTGGTTTTTTGCTGAGCTGATTTTCAAAGAGTTGCATTACACACTTCAAGAGGTTGTACATAACGAAATCATTAATGATCATTGGGGCCATGTTCACGTACAGAAAGACTTACAAAAAATGCATGTGGCACACGGACATTTGTAATGTACATAGAAACATAATCCGTGACAAGTCGTACGTCAAGCCACCAACGACACTGCAATCGCATCACGTACCATGTCCATATTGACAGCACCCACACGATGTGCAACCTGGTTTAGAGCGCCTTATGCTAGATTTGCATTCTCTTTATCTTGCCCTACTATGTTAGCAAAATCCACAACAAGCTATTGGCAATCTAAAATGAATTTGTGTAACGCGACCGTTGCGACAATTATTACCTTTTACTTTTGTGTGTCATAACTAGGAGTGTTGTCCAAATAGATCACTTCATCTTGCACATGCCAAATGCCCGCTCGACGACATTGCATAAGGAGGAGTGATGGAAGTTGAAGACCTCCTACATCCCATCGGGTTGATTGCTATTTTGGAATTCTAAAATATGATACATATGGTTCCGATATGGAGCTAGGTATCTTAGCCTATTTGGATACTTAGAGTCCACAAAGTAGTACTTTTCTACATGAACCATATGAGAAATGTCAAAATTTATTGTTACGTAAAAAAAAGGACATGGCAAATTATGCGCAAGAAGGTCATACCTGTAAGTGGAATAGGGAACCTGTTTCCATGTTTCATAAGTGTTTTCTATTGTTTGCATGTGTCGTGCATACATTTAGTGATGCGGATATGCATATGTCTTACGTTTTTCAGTTAAAGATATTATTTGACTGGAAGGAATTATTGAGCCGCATTAAATATTATCAGGTGAATTTGTTTCTTAATGAATTTCCATACATTGATGAGAACAATATTCTACCTCATGTAAGTTCTTTATATATTCTCAGGTTTGAACGATGTGAAGATTTTGGAACCAACAAGAAAGGAAGTTGTGTAAACATGCATGCGTTGGAAAGAAAAGATCCAAGTCAGAAGTAAAGTCCAAGTCGCATGAACAAATCAACATGTGATGTCAAATCCTTCATATTTGGACTGCATGTTGTGCACTCGGCTATATAGTTTTAAATCATGTAATTTATAAATTAATTACTAAGTTAAATAAGAACTTAAACTGAGCCATCAGCCGAGCCAAGGCCTTAGGCCCAAAGTCGTGCGCGTGTGCGTATTGCCGCCGCGTATAAATACGTGACGGAGACGAGGAGTACGGGGGCCGAGAGATATCCATGAGAAGATGACACGCGACGGGATTTTTTCCATCAAAACAGTATGCGACTAGAAACTTATTGAGTTCATGCGTTTGTGCATGATTTTGGTGTTGTTGTAGGGGTGGCCCCCACCTAAGCCCAGCAGGTCTGTTAGAGGAATATAAGGCCCAAAATGGGGCATGTGTAATGACATGAGTGCCCTTGAGGGGAACGTTCGGATGTAAGGGTATAATTGTAAAAGCACTTCCCATGTGGACATATATATACAACACAGGCCATGGGGAGAAACCCTAAGCCATTACTCACCTAACTCTCCACTACCATACTCTCCCTCTCTGTTTGGTCTGTAGCCACAACAGGTGTTTTTGATAGCCATCAAAATTCAATAGAAAAATTGAGAGTTCTTGCAAATCGAGATCGTTCAACCTTTTCACTGGGAATTGAGAGCACGATAGGGCTTTCGCTTGGTGGTCGTGAAGTCCGGCATGTGTGATCTTGCGAATTAAAGAGCGTTTGTTCTTGCATTGGCAACGGAGGATCACTACGATTCAAGAGAATGCACGTGAGTATCCAATCCTACGTCAAGAAGATCGAGCGACCCCATATCATTTAGGCCATCTGACACACAAAAAAGTAAAACGGGCATCAAAATTGCATACTGCGAGCATATTTTAACCGGTGTACCCGTGTCCATTAAAATACATAGCGCGCTTATCGAATAGAACTATAACTTGCACATAGGTCCCATCGATCCCACTAGTATAGTTACGAAAGTGCGGATAGAACCACCACTGTAGTAGCTTGGGATGCAAATTCTGAAAATTTGAATCAGCAGGGTCAATGTTCCAAGTAGCCAATTTATTCACATGCCTGAGCACATTGTGAACTTTCTGTTTATAGTTCCTACCGAATGTTCGAACTGGTTAACAGTCTGCTTGTTAGACTAAGACGCTCCACAGGTCCATAGGAACAACGCAAGTACTTCTCTAGAGCAAACCTGTATAATGGATTTGAAGACGTAGTTGGTAACCAGAGTGTCATGTAGCCTATCAAACACTGATCTTCACATCATGAACATATCATAGCATCATTGATCGTTGGTGAGTTGTTGTTGTACCCATTGAATTCCAGTCATGAAAGGAATTCTTGGCCTCGCCATCTACGCACACGAAGGCAGCATAGGCCAGTAGCACAAAGGAGCCAGTGGAGACATCTTCATCATCACTACCTCCACTGCCTGACCCTGTCACACTTATCTCTACACGAAACAAGTAACCAAAATAAATAACACCAACTGGAGACACAACGATAGCATGCAAAACAATTCCAAGCAAACTATAACTGTCCAAAACAATAGCGCATAATATTATAGTGCATGACGTAAGAGCGAAATATATGGTTTATGCCATGCGAGAAACAACTTAAATTAACAATGAAAATCAAATGTGCAACATGAAATGACAGCAAAAACATTGACTACACAAACATAGATGGCCGTGCGTCGTGTAGGCCATGGACAAGAGCTTCCTCACCAGACCCGGCGGAGGTGGCCTAGCTGGCAGGGGAACGGTGAGACCGGCGACAAAATGGGCCAACACCAAGGGCAATGGATCGGGAGCGGCGGTCAGCGCAGGCGAGTGTGAGAGACAGGAGTGGAGAAAGGTAACAGAGAAAGCGTGAGCGAGCGAAGTGTTGGTGCTCCCCTCGGCTTTATCCATTCGCTAGGGGCTGCTGGCTTCGATTGCACATAGTGGCTTCTTATCAGCCGTGGCACAAGCCGGCTCGTTCCAAGCTGCTACTGGCTTTGTGAAGCTGGAGGCCGACTTCAGTTGGAACGGGGCCTTTATCCTCCTCCGGTTTATTCTGCCGCTGAAACTAGACAATTTGAAGAGGTTGGTGTCTCCGGAATCTGATTCATCAGTATCTCAGACAGTGCGAAGCTTCAGGACACTTCCTACAAAGAGAAGGCAGTGGTTAGAAAATTGGCATCCTACTAGATTTTGTTTGACATGGCCTCTTTTTCGAAACAAGTGACCTGGCCTATTAACCATCTAGTTCTCTCCAAGTTGATGATTCCCTATAGAACGTGTTCACTTCCTGATGATCTACCTCTCCTAGCCTAGAGAATTCTGTTAACCTGTAAAGCCAGATGCTTGCCTGGATTCTTATGTCGGTTTAGCTCGTGTGCTCCGAAGCACACACTTCTGCATCACGGGTCATTCCATGTGCCTAAAAGGGTATCATATCCACCGAAAGCTCTCGAGAATGGTGATCTGGTGTGGTGTGTTATCAATCGTGTGAAAGAAATAAGAATCCAGCATCCGCTGATATTACTCAGACGACAAGATCAGGCAGTAAGTCTGATGTTCGCGAGAGCCAATGCGCAAGCTTTGATCAATCGAGATAGATCTTGGATTCCCATGATCTCACCGTACCATTCTCGCCGTCTCGTCGACGTCTCGGACAAATAATTTGCCTTATTTTTCCTGAAGAAGAAGAGCATCGTTTGTCCACGTTGCAAAATGTTTAGATTCTCCTCGTCTTTCGTTTCTGTGGTTTCGACCTGACTTTTGCTTATTACAACGTTGCCCATCAACATTGATCTCTATCGGTCCCCTTCTAATTAGCACCTGTTCTGGGCTATTGTAAATAGCAACAGCAAGCTAACTTACAGTTTTACGATCAGCCTAAGTCATTGCCTTAAAGTTAAAGACAGGAACAATTCAAAAAGTCAAAAAAAAAGCACAAAAAGAAGCAAAGAGATGACGAAGCTTTATTCGTTTCCTCCGCCGCATTCTTCAATCGATCAGCTGCTGACAGCGGCGCACGCAGAATGTTTTAGACGCTTTAAACACCATGAAAGGTGTAATTCCTAGCGTATCACTGCGATTTGCAACCGCTATTTATATGACCGGCCATGGTACAAAACAGCCATCTGAATTCAAAGCCAGTGACCAACATGGGTGATCGCAGGTACGGTAACTCATACCCACCACCCCAAGGTAAGCACTACTTATGCTACAATTTCATGCATGAGCTGACTTTTGTAACGCCATGAACGGGTTGATTAATCCACTCGACTCCATGCATGATGTTCTCTTCTCTGTTTTTCTTGTCTGGGCATTCATGGAATGGAACGCATACAGGGTACTACAATGGGCCGCCGGTGATGGCGCCGCCGCAGTACGCTCCGCCGCCGAGACGGGAGCCGAGCTTCCTGGAAGGATGGTAAGAAGCCATGGGTGCACACACCAACAACTTCCTGAACTATTAATTATTGAGGTACAAATATGCTTTCCTCTGCATTCTGTACTAATTAAGATGCTTAATTTGTTTTCCTGCAAATACAGCCTTGCTGCTCTGTGCTGCTGCTGCCTCATAGATGAGTGCTGCTGCGACCCATCTGTCATATTTGTGACCTGATCGGAACATACGTCCCAATTTACCAGAAGGACAGACAGTCCAGTTGAGCTATGTGTTCGTGTATGTGTGCTTGCGTTTCGCTAATGTTTTCAACCTATAGATTATACAGTACAAACAGCCAGCGGTCGGTTGGGGGTTGGGTTCAGGTCACTAGCAAGGATCACAAACATGCTCATGGAGTCGTGGTCTGATGCACATACAGTACATGCTGTTCTTGCAGTGGACATATATATATGTTGCACTGGTCGCTTGACATATTGTAGGACCGATGTCGATAATCAGAGATGAGTGAATGATTGTTGAAATTTTTTCCTCTAATGTTATTCAAAATTTTCACTCAATCTTCACCAAGTTTACATTGAATCAACTATACTTTATAAAACAAGATTATGGACATAAACCAATAAAATCAGCAACCAACAGTACAAGCCCGGTCGACCGCCATGGATTGGCCAGTCTGACCGCCACGGCCAGATTGACTACTGGGGCCGCTCTACGTGCAAGTCTAGGGTTAGTCTCACCGGTCCCCTGTTTTCAAACCTAAAAGCCTCTTGGGACAAAACTCAAATATGAAGAACTAGCTCAATTCTAATCAAAGCACTTTCAAATTTTGAAGAAACTTGTTTAAGGTATTAAGAATCAAAACCAATCAAGAACTACAAAGTTCTTAGGCTTGGGTTTACTAAATTAAGGAGAATAGAATCTAGATCACAAGTATATCAAAAATCATGAAACTCAAATTACTTCTTGTTCATGAGGATCTAAGACATGATATCTTCCAGATCTAAAGTTCAGGCTATAACTCTCACGAATACAAAATCACAAATCTTGCTCAAAAATAAGCAAAACAAAGTAAGAATGCAAACGAAAATAAGATTGATATAACATTTTGATATATTTCCAGTAGAGGATAAATTTTAGATACTCATGGATGATTACAAGGTGCAGCCAAAACATCACTCTTTCCTCTTAAGTTTTCTCTTACAACTATGGAAGGGAAAAAGTGGTAGAACAAAAACCTAAATACTTGGATCTAACACATTCTCTCCTTCCCTTTAATAACCAGTAACTACCCTAACGGGTTCAACCCGTTAAGACTACTGGGGAAACCCGTTAACCCCATTAACATGAGTTTTACACACTCACGTATGCTTCTCAAAGCATTTACAAGACTCAACCTGCTAAACCATTAGCAATTGATCTACTTGGTAATTCCAGCTCTACTTGACCTAAACAACTTCTCCTTTGCACATCCCCCATACCGTGATTTTGATCAAGTCACTTACCCGGTATTTGACCAATACCAAAATACCTCTGATAAATCTTTCAGGTACCTTCCCTTGACTCTGTTTTCATATTCATGATAAAGCATCTTCGCATATTTTGACACGTGGCCCGCAATACCTAATGACTAGTTGTCATGTCTTCACGCATTTGGTCTCCCCAAAACATCTCTGCATGCATCGACATCATCACTCGGTGCACCACATGCACCAACTCGCCTTTTCACAATCCTTGTCTTCTCTGTGCTTCCCACTTGAGCCACATAGCCTCGCTCGGACTTACACAACTACACGAACCTCAGCTCCACTGCCTAGTCACAATCCTTTGCCATTGAGCGCTAATATTCTCTAAGCCACCTGCACATCCAAAGATCAAGCAATCATTTTGAGCACAAATTCTACGCACTTGACTCGTGTCAGTCAAAACATGCATCATGCAACTCAACACATCCCACCAACGGCACCCATGTTGTGCACCCACACAAACCACTCAAAAACCATTTTTACTATTCTTCGGCTACGACCACTAGTCCGACCGCTCTCCCCATGGCGATTAAACCACACTGGTCAGACCGCCGAGCCGGCAGTCTGCTTAAGAATACCAGAAAATACCCTTTTTAGAATTTCAGTTAAACTCTATCTAGTTTTAGCTTTAGTTTCCAAGTCCAATGTCACCTAGTGCAAACTTATCTCCAAACAAACCTAACAAGTGTTTGGTGTTCAATTTCCAAAAGCTCATGGCCGGTTTGATCGCTTGCCCTATGGCAGTCAAACTGCCAGCCATCAACCGGTCAGACTGCCTTCCCCATGGCGATTAGACCACTGGGCTCACAACCTAATGAATAGGTCAAGGCCGGTTTAACCTCCATCCCAGATCCGTTCAGACCATTTGAATCCTGACAGCATAATCTAAAATCTGAACTTTTTGAAATTTTTGCAAATTTCAATTTCTATTCAACCAAAGTGCCAATTTTTTATCACAAACATATTCTAGACTAGTTTTTTTTATCACAAACATATTCTAGACCTTCACATGATCTCTCACATACATAGGATGATACATATGTATGTATATGATCAACTGTGAGTGTACGAATAAGTGAAGGCAAACAGTAAGTTTACTAGTATAGTTCCTGCCTCACCCTGAAGTATGATATCCCTAGATTTGCCTTTGTAATGATATTGGCAGATAACATATCTTTACTACTTAAAAGAAGTAGTTGGTGGTAATTCATTCTCCCTTCCTCTCCCCTCATATGCCAACATGTGGGTTTCCTGTGATAGATGAGTGTTTTTAGGAACTAATCTCTCAACGTAATACAATTATTAGTTAGCTATTTCAAATATTGAAGTTAAACTCCATCACTTCCTCATCACGTGCGTCGCAAAACCATTTAGTAGACTCGTACGAAGCCGAGTCAAGACTGAGGGGCAGCCGGACCTTGTAATCAGCCATAGCACAAGAGGTCCATGCTATTTAGGTGCTCTCCTCACCATCAAGTCACCTAATTCACTAATTGCTACATGCGTTTAACTCATGGCTGCATACACATGCACTTTTAAATACTTCAAAACTATGTTTAATTCATGTGAGTGCATGCATGTACTAAGTGTATTCATACGGCTCAACTTTGGTACGCACATGTAAAGCCTTGATTTTGTACATCTCTTGTACAAAAGAACATATTTACACCTCTTTTGCTCAGATATATGGTGCTAGCAGTAGATTTTAGGCACGACAGAATCCAAGCATGACGTTGAAAGGTGCGATGCAAGTCGGGGGTGTGGTTGTAGAACTGAGAATGTGGTACAAGCGGGGCTGGTCTTGGCTAGATCAACAACGAAGTGGTGAAGGACACGATGCTAGTGCAGGTCGAGTAATGGTAATATTGAGGTGTGCCATAATCTGAGCATGACAATGCTGGTTCAACATGTTGGGTTAGGCGGAGACTAGCCCTCGTGGCAAGATGAATATGGCATTAGTGGGGAATAGTTAGGCTTCGATCCTGATGCGGAGGTGGGGACATGGGCCACGGTAGCGGAGCTAAGAGTGTTGAATAGCATAGCGAAGGCATGAACTTGTGCTAGGGCAGAGCTCGGTCAAGTGCCACGGTGCAACCGGGTGGGTGGTACAGATAGAGCATGATGACAACGGCTTGATATGTTAATTTAATATACAGTTTTTAGTCTGTAGCAAAGCACGGCATTGAACTAGTTAGATAAACATATCCCAAATCACGACACCTCTTCATTCATCGTAGCGCAAGTATCCATTTCTCTTTTTTCTTTTTACGAACTAGCAGGAGAGCTATCCAATATATTAATAAATCATAGTAAAGAAGAAGAAGGTACAAACACCGGTTCTAACAAGGATACTACACTTGCAGAGAAGGAACCCCTCTGATACACTTGTGTAAGCAGTCTAACATCAAGGTTAGGAGCAAGTATCCATTTTCATATAGCATGTAAAAAACTACTAACCAAAAAGGAAAAAGACTTCGCATCTCCAGCCATTTCTATACCCACAACATGTCCTATTGCCTATACACTTTCTAACTGTGAAACCATATGAAGGTTATCCTGTGTGACAAGTATTTGACTAAGCTTGTGCATCATTATCAAAGTTTGAGTTTGATTTTGTGTCATTTACTATCTGATTTTTGCTGTCCGAGAGACAGTGGTTTGACAGGCCTACAGAGGCAGTCTAACCACTGTGTAAAGGCTATCTAATCGATGAACGGTGCGACTGACCAAGGGAGGCTGTCCAACCAAAGGGAGATGAGTGGTCTGACTAGTATGGGTGCCATGGTTAGACCGTTCCCCTATTGCTAGGAGAAGTAAGTCGGTTTGTGGTGGTTTGACCGGCCGTTGGTTGGTGATCATATCGCCCTCTAATTAAATTGAGTGAATTGAGTTTTGTCTCGGTTGTGTTGTTGCTCTAGAAGCTTTTTGGGAGTCTTTGTAAGGTGTTAGTCATGGCAGGAGTCCACACAAGTGTTAGTCATAGTGAAAGTCCATGCATTGTGGAAATCTTAACATGGATGTCAAGTAGTGCATACTTGCATCGATTTTGTTGATGAGAGTTAAGTGTATATAACTAGTGCTTGGAATGGTTACTTGTTCTTTGATGTGCAGTGCACTTAGTGATTATTGCGATCGACGACAAGGCCGAGCCTAGGGGAGGTGCTCTGAGGTCATGGTGTGTCACATAAGTCCTAGTGAAGCATTATCTCAAGTAAAGTAGCACGGAAGAAAGACAAGAATTGTGATGAGGCAAGTCTATGCATGGGATGTGTCATTAGACTTTAGTGCTTCAAGTGGTGATGGTCCTTAGAGCAAGCGTATGATCTTGGCGGTAATTCATTGGTTATCATGGACTTCGTATGGAGGTTGCTTCGAGGAGAAGCATCGTGAAGACCGAAGGGTGATGGCAATTGAGAAAATTGTTCGAAACCGGGTGAAGGAGCGGTTTGCGAAACCACAACAATGGCCTAAGTGATTTAGGTCACATTTTGGAGGATGGAGCATGTAAGTGTGTGTGAGTGTAAAATCTATTTATGTGTGGGTTACTGGGTTTCTCTATTTGTAAGTGGTTGTATCCACTAACAGTTGTTGGTGGCTACTGGCTAGGGTTTAGTAGTAGAGGAGAAACCTCCACCATATAATCTCTTTAGTGTGTTGAGAAATATATCGAGTGGGAGCTAGGCTTAGAGCTCTGTCCTTGATGAGGAGGGTGGTGGTAAAATATTTTTCTCCAAATAAAATGAATATCTAAACTTTGTTCAAGTGAGTTGTGACATAGATTCCTTATTGTGCTTTATTTGCTTGGATTTCTTGACTGAATTTCATCTCCTCTTAATCTCTCTTAGTGTCAAAGATGTGTAAGATATGGAGATGTCTTTTGAAGATTTGACCTCATCCATCTAGTCACTTTTTTGTAGAAAGTTTTTGTGTTTTGCCTAGTTTTGCTCAAGAGAGGGGTGATTTTAGGGTTTTAATCTTGTGAATGTTTTAGCTTGAGTTCGTGTTGTGATCTAACTTGCTATGATATATGAGAACCCATCTAAAGTCATCTAGATTATCAAAAACTCACAAAGCAAGAACAGATTGAAATTTTTCCTCTTTTACCCAGATTTGGTGCAACATTTCTTGTTTTAGATAAAAGGTCAAAACTTTGTCATTGATCTTCACGATCCATGATTTAAATTCATTTGTGACATCCTAAGGAAAACTTGTACCAAGTTTCATCCTCTTTTAATCAATGGTTCAAGAGTTAGCCTTTTTCTTTGGTTGTGTGTCATGTTGTTTTTCAACCTCTATTCAGCAATCGGTTAGACGGACCTGACCGGTCCGACCTATGACACTTGTGGTCCTTGGCATTTGGTTTTGGGATAGCTTGTAGGCTTGAGTTTTTTTTCTCAATTGAGTTGCTAATAATAGGGGTGTAAAATCAAGGAGACCGACTAGATGAGGGTGAATAAGTGGATTAGAAATTCTCTTTCTTTTATTTCCATTGTGTATATTGGCTAAACCCAGGTATATAACATGAAAGTTTAACTCAATTTGGTTTAGCACAAATAAAATCTAAATCAATTACGTTCACCTAAGTGTACCAAAAAATTAAGTCTACGTCAAGGTTTGCAACTTTAGGATGACAAACAATCAATTTAATTCTATGAATGTAAATTAAAAACAAGAGAACAAACCACGAAGACATAGTTCTTTTTTACCGTGGTGTTTAGAGACTTCCCGATCTCCCCTAATCCATGTTGAGGTAAGCCAAAATTAATTGGACCAGCTCCACAAATTAAGCCAAACACCTCAATTCACAAGTGGTAACTCTTTTCCACTCCGGGTAGGTGAGCCCCAACCTTAACACTTCGCCGATTCTTCTCACAGCCTATTTTGAGATGATTACCGCACACGATGCCCCCAACATCGTCTAGGAGTCGGCAAACTCCACGAGTAATAAGTCAAGCCACTTGCTTGACTCTCACCACGTGCAACGAATGCACAAGCTCGAGTGGATACAAACTTCACCTCTAGATGCAACACATACAATCTAGAGCCTTTCTCCTTGCTCACAAGGTACAACACATGCACAATTGAAAGGAGGACCTCACACTAGCTCAAGAGAATGAAATAGAGGGACAAAAGTCTTACCCCAACTAATCACAAGGGAGTGTTTATACCCCACACCTTGAAACTAGCCGTTGAGGACAAAAACAGGATTTTTGAAAGTATTGCAGGCTTAATACCGGTACTTCCACTCCCCCACAACATTTAGAAAAACTAGCCGTTATTGACAATTCTAGTAGTTCCGACACACAAAGTTTGGTAATACCACTCGACGGTACCACTCACACATGTGAAACTAACATTATCATCGGGGACAAGAAGACTCCCACGAAGGTGACTCTCTGAAAAAACATACCGCTACACAAGCGGTCGTTCTGCAACTCGGAAGTACCACTCACACAGAGCCGGTAGTACCACAAGTCGATCAGACCGCACACACAGAGCTGATCAGAAAACTCTGATCTCTAACCATACTGGTCTCTAACCACATTGTCCGGTTCAACCACACAGTCTTCGACTACGCTGATCTCTAACCACGTTGTCCGATTCGACCATACAGGTCTCCAACTATGCTGGTCTCTAGCCACGTGGTTCAACCACACATACTTCGACTACGTTGGACTCTGACCATATTGTCCAATTCGACCACACAGGTCTCCAACCACGTTGGTTTCGACCACATAAGTCTCGACCATGTCGACTATGTCAATCTTTAACCGTGTCAATCTTCGATCACAAAATCTTTGACCACCGTGTCGATCTTCGACCACGTTGTTTTGATCACGCCAGTTCGATCATGTTAATTTCGACCACACAGGTCTCAACCACATCGGTTTTGACATATCGGTTCGACCACGTTAGTTTCGACCACACAGGTCTCAACCACATCGGTTTGATCATGTTGGTTTCGACCACACAGGTCTCGACCACGTCGGTTTTGACCACGCTGGTTTCGACCATGACGATCTTCGATCCTACAGATCATCAACCACGTCAATCTTCAGCCTCGTTGGTTCAATCATGTCGATCTTCGACCTTGTTGGTTCAATTATGTTGACTCAACCATGCTGGTTCAACCACACAGGTCTTCAACCACGATGGTTCGACCACACTGATTCTCGACTACACAGATCTTCAACCACCTTGGTTTAACCACACTTGTCTCCCAACTACGAACGGATATGGTAGTACCATGATTACAACGCTGGTAGTTTTGTCCTGCGGTAGTACCGTGCCACACAGTCCGGTAGTTCCGATTGTCTTGACAAGTACATATACTTCAATAAATCTTGCAAAATACATTTGCAAACTATAATATCATGCACACAATGATAAAACAATTTTTAACAAGTTGTAAAACATATTTACACATTTTTGAAACCATGACACAAAGATTAAATATGAACTTCAATCATTTACAAAACACATTTGCAAATATAAGTCTCATACCACAAGGAGTGTGAAATATTAACTTCAAACACTTGCAAAATATATTTGCAATATATAGTCCCATATTACAAAGATTTAACACATGAGCCTCAACTACTTGTAAAATACATTCGCAAATATAAGCATCATGCTATGGAGAGCTAGAGTAAGTGAGGTTGAGCTATTAACACATGATAAGACTCAAGCTACTAAACATAACACCTCTTAATAGTATGGTAATTTATACTAACAATTCGGTCTTCCAACCAAACAATAAGACCGGTAAAAGATTATGAACGCATGCTTAGCCTTAACTAGGCATACCTTTGCATTAGGTTATTGCCTTAATATGCATCAACCCATGATGCATCATTCACTTGAATACATGATGGGTCTTCTCTTAAATTGATGATCAACTCATGACCATCTCCTCTTGAAAATCTTGACATGATGATCTTCAACACATGAAATCATTCTAAGTCATCCTCATTTGTGGAACCTAACCTATTGATTCAATTCATGAAAAATATTAGTCCATAAATCAATTGTCATCAATTACCAAAACTTCATCATTAACTCATAACAGAGAGACTAAATTCTACAATCTTCGCTTTTTGGTAATTCATGACAATCTCAATAAATAATAAGATAAATATTGATTTTCGAGTATACAACATGTGCACAACAGTTGTATACTCTAGAATAAGCTTCTTAAGCAATTAACTCATTTGAGTATGAGTGTTTATCTTTGAGATTAATTGTTAGCAAAACTTACACATCCAGTTATCATTGATTATCCAACCATTAACATATAATAGAGGAATTAGATGACAACCCGATTATGGGTATATATAAACTACACAAACTATATATATTTAAGTGATATGTTTTAAAGTAAAAAATCATTAATATGTGAAGAAGGAGTATGGATCAATACTTAATGAAACCACCAAACATTGTTTGAACTCCTCTAAATATGTGTATATAGGAATATATAATAAAGACATATGCACATATTCAAGTTTGACTATTTATGGAGTTCAATTTATATTTTGAATCCGAAGAATGCAATAAAATAAGAATGTGATATTGAATACATATCTCTTATAATTTTTCACCTTTTCATCCAAATAAGACTAAGCAATATCATAATCAATAAACAAATTAGTCTCATAATTAGATTTATCATTATCACTAAAATCAACTTAATAGAGTTTAAACTTACAAAGGATAAATTTTGAGAAGTCATTCAACCCCTAACTCGCTATATCCGATCCTACACTATCCTAACACAAACAGGCAATAAGAGAAACAATTAGATTTACAACCTAAAAAGGTGAAGGGGATGATCAGCAAGCTATTTGGTCCCTTAGGGTGGCTATCTCCTCAAATACGGGCAGCCTCCTCATCCTGAATGGTGTCCACTCGTTTATCGCAAGGTTCAGTCTCTCCATGATGCCTTCACTAACAGCATCCAGTGGTGAAAAATGTGGCGGTACAGGGTTGATCTCATAGAGCAACTGCTCAGCTCGACTAATCACTTTGTCGTCGTCCGAACCTGACATCCTGCTTAGGAGTACATCCTGGAGCAGTTGCCGTGCTTCCTCATGCTTGCCCTGCTTAATCAGGCACATCCCAAGGTTGCAGGCTCTGTTGGCATCAGGCTCAATCAACTGCGCCTTGCGGTACACCAACTCTGCCGCCTCGTAGTTGTTCTGTATCATGTTTCATGTAAGCCCAGCCAAGATTTCCCTGTGAAGTATTTTGGCAAGTGTCAGTACCTGGGTTCATTCCATTAGTCGCTTCCGGTATAATTCAGCTTCAGAACAAAGCTTACAAGTGGAGGCGATGAACCATACCAAAATGCGGGACGTCCTTTGCTGGATGGAAAACTGGAACTTCTTGGTTGCCTTCCCATTGAAGGCCTCTCCGAGGTATATCATCCTGAGCTTCTGCTTCAAGGGCTCTATCTGTTCTTCTATCCGACCACATTTCTGTAGGACGAATCATCGCTAAGTTAGTCTGGACTGACTTACCAAAATGTGCTACATGTATATGATCGGTTCGGCATGAAAAGAAGGAAATGCACCTTGTAGAGGTCGATTAGGAGATTGTTGAGGGACTCCTGAGCTTCCTTGGAGCAGAGATACCTGAAGGATTTGATAGCCTCACTGGCCTCCTCGGGACGGTCCTGCTGCTTCATTACCAGTTTACCACTGCCATGTCCTTCAGGGCGCTGTCCACTCGGTCTCTGGAATTGATCTACTTCCAGAACCACGCGATCGCCATATCGGGCTCCTTCTCGACAAGCTAAATTCAAGTCATTGTGTTCAAGTTTAGCAACAATGGTCGTCCAAAGCTCAACAAATTAAAATTGCACTAAAACCATACACTCAACTGTCTGAAGTTTGCGAGATTTCTACTTCACAGTTTGTGTTCCAATACTACACATGAACAGTCAGTACTACATGAAATCCGAAGGCCTCTTACTCCAAAATCCTAAAATAATCCTCGGGCTTAATTATTAATTAATCAAGCTAGCATGAAGTTAGCGTAACAACTTGCCCGCAAATTAGCAGAGCATTTCCCCGCGGGTAGTCCAAAATCATTTCCATATCTACTTGCTCCTAAGGCTGACTACAAGCTGCTCGCGCCCAAAAACATGCGACGTGTTCATCTTCTCTGACACAGTTAATTAGGCGTCGCATACGTACTATCATGACACGAAATTGCTCGTAGACTTAATCCAGAAATAAATCACTAAAATAATTAAATGCATATTCATAAAGACTCCCGTACTGTAAAGAAGAAACAAGATTGATAAGTCAAACTGACCATTCTGATGTACATAACACATGCCCCTCCAAAATTAATCGCACCGAATCAAAAGGAAAAAAAATCGAAGAGGAGAGGAGAGGCCGGCGTCATGGCGTAATGGAGTATGAACGAACCTGGAGATGCTTGGCCCTGACGTGGGGGCTGTCCCCGGCGGGCGCCCTGTGCAAGGGTGGATCTACAGTAATTCAAAAATATTTAATTGAATATCTAATTTTTTGACAAAAAATTTAGTATATACAAAATATAATACATTTGTATACACTTAGTTAGGCCAAATTCATTATTTTCAGACTAATCAGCCCAAATAGCCCATCCCTGAAGGCCGGATCCCCCCGCACGGTGCACACAAATGGGCTGGCCGTCTGGCCCATTCCCCCACTCTATCCACTCAACTCAACTACGCAAGCCTTGAAGCTCTGAAAGCCGGTGTTCCAATGTGGATGCTCATAATCGGCAAAATTGCATATATACCCCATAATTAGTAGGCACTTGTAAATTTACTCTACACTTAAGTGGCCTTGTAATTTTGTCCCATACTTGACATGCCCCCTTATTATTTTGCCTCATTGCCCATTTAGCTCCTATTTTAATTTCGTTTTTCATTTTTTGGGACAGGAAAAATGCAGTAAAAAATATTTTTCCACAGGCCGAGCAAAGAGAATGTTTTAGTCATTTAATGGACAACTCTGTAAAACGAAATTTTACAGCCCCAAAAAATGAAAAACGAAATTAAAATAAGAGCTAAATGGGCAATAGGGCAGCATAATAAGAGGGCATGTCAAGTATGGGGTAAAATTACAAGGCCACTTAAGTGTGGGGCAAATCTACAAGTGCCTATTAACTATGGGGTACATATGCAATTTTCCCCTCATAATCTAGCTAAACTTGCTTGTACTTTGGACGAGGGACGCCATGTTTGGCTGGTAAACCCTCCAGGTTTTGTTGATATGCATGTAAACTTGCCTAATCATGAATAGATTACATGCTCGGCTTTTCTCGAGAAATTTCGATATTTGACATTGAATACGTGCGCCTCTTAACTTTTAACCCCCAATTCGCACACCTTTGGAAATTTAACCCTGTCACTGCGAATTCTTTTGATTCAAGGGATTCTTCTCATTTTCTCTCCTTTTCTATTTTTTGTGCCACCGGAAATGACCGTAATGCCCTCTGCCTAATCTCAGCTCATCCCCACGGTGGATCGGTTTGCTCATACAAAACAGTGGCATTGCATTTAAAAAGCAACAATGCAATCGCATTAAAACAAAAGCTATTGGCTACTCTGCTAGTATATTCATTGTATCATATTGCCAACAGCATCAGGGAATGAAAATGTTTGTTACTTACCATGCTACAATACAATGCTTCACGTGAGAAGTAGTGCTGAAGGGCAAGTTAGAACATAAATGGCGTGAGTGAGGGAAGTCCCTGCATGCTACCTGCAGAAGAATAGACAATACTTAAGGAAATAATAAAGGAATGCTACTGCAGGTAAACTGTAGTTTCTACGAAAAAGCTCTTAAATTCTCTCTGTTAAACTTGACATGAACTAAAAACTGCAGATATTCATAGACAATATGAACAGGTAGACATGGAATAATTTATGTACTTAAGCAAAAGCACTTCCACATTATAAGTCAAATAAAATATCTTTAACCGCAGGTACGTTCTGCAGCAGTGAACACAGAAGGTCAAATTAATGTATACCATCCCTCAGAAATTAGGCAGAGGGCACTACGGTCATTTCGGTGGCACAAAAAATAGAAAAGGAGAGAAAATAAGGAGAATATCTTGAATCAAAAGAATTCGTAGTGACAGGGTTAAATTTCCAAAAGCGTGCGAATTGGGGTTAAAAGTTGAGAGGCGCATGTATTCAGTGTCAAATATCGAAATTTCTCGCTTTTCTCAAGAAAAAAAAACTACGCAAGCCTCTCCAGCTCTGAGGGCAGAGGGCTCTTCACTCTCTAGTCTCCCCTTGTGGAAACCTTAGCCGCCTAGCGTCTAGCCCTAGCAGAGATTGAGGTGGCGTCGCCGGTCACCCAAGATGTGGGACGAGCTCGTCGAGGTGGAGCCGCTGCCGCGGAGGTCGCCGACCTCCTCCGCAAGACCGCGACGGCACGACGCCCCTAGCCCCCCACGGCGTTCAGGTCTGCAGGACCTACTGCGCACCGACACCGTGAGCATCGCTACTTCACCAGCGGAAATTTGGACACTGTTGGACCCTAAAATACCCAAAATTCCATTTTTGGCCCCCTGTACAAAAAATTCCACTTTTGGACCCCTTCCCACCGCGGGATCACCCAAAGCCGCCACGTGGCCCGGTCGTGCGATCGGGGACCGCGACGACCGCCTGCGCCGCTCCCCACCGCGCCATTCGCGTGCCGACCGCGCGATCGCGCGCCGCGACCGCGCGTCCCTCCTCCCGAGCGCCACGGCCGGACGCGCGTCCGCTGCCCACCGCGCGACGCCCTCCGACCGCGTGACCGTTGATTTGACCGCGGGATTGATTCCCGACCGCGCGTTTGGCTCGTCCAATCGGCGCAAAGCAGCGGCGTGTGTGTCCGCTTTTTCACCCGGAAGACAAGTAACACACGCGTCATCACCTAGCTCGCATGGCCCTCACTCATGGATGAATGCAGAGATAAAACCGAGCTTCACGCGTGTATGGACATCCAGAAGCTCATTTGCTTTTTTGAGTGAAGACCGAGCGAGCGCGAGGAGGAGCGAAGAAAAGTGAGGAGCGAAAGCCGTAAGATTTCGATTGTTTTCGTTTGGAATCGCGGATTTGGCAAGTACAAAAGTTGTAGATCGTCTCGTGAGCTTCAAGAAGAGGTAAGTTTTGTGCCCGTGCAACTATCATTTTATGTATGTCATTAGCCTTTAATTAAGCAAGCCATCTTGTGTTACTGTTATTTTATGCGAATCTTTTGTACGCTATGTATGTATAGCAAATCATGCATATGTTAGGCATAATGTATTGTAGTGTATGTAGTGTTTTCCTTTGTAGTGAACATACGTACAAAGGACATCCAGGAAGCTCATTTGCTTTTTTTTGAGTGAAGACCGAGCGAGCGCGAGGGAGGAACTGAAGAAAAGTGAGGAGCGAAAGCCGTAAGATTTCAGTTGTTTTCGTTTGGAATCAGCGGATTTGGCAAGTACAAAAGTTGTAGATCGTCTCGTGAGCTTCAAGAAGAGGTAAGTTTTGTGCCCGTGCAACTATCATTTTATGTATATCATTAGCCTTTAATTAAGCAAGCCATCTTGTGTTACTGTTATTTTATGCGAATCTTTTATACGCTATGTATGTATAGCAAATCATGCATATGTTAGGCATAATGTATTGTAGTGTATGTAGTGTTTTCCTTTGTAGTGAACATATGTACTGTAGAGTAATTTCAGTTAGGTGGAAAATACGAATTTGTAGTGTGTAGATGTTGAGAAAATATATATTTATGTTAGAGCAATTGTAGGTGATAACAATAGTAGTAGGATTAGAAGCATATGATTAGTACGCTTAGGGAAGAACTACATACAGTGCGGTATGTGGTAAAAAGAAATTACAAATAAATTTGGTAGATTAGAAATAAAATATAATAGCAGTCATAGAAAGTTATAGTAGAGCTACATAAATACTATATTAAGTAAAAGTTAGAAAAGATTGTAGTGTAAATAATGTGTATGTGTTGAAAAAGTAAATATTTATGTTGGAGCATTTGTAGGTGGTAAATTTGTAGATTAGAGATAATTTGTATAATTAGTGTGCTTAGTGAATGACCGTAGTATGGAAATAAAAATGATATGAATATTTAATTTGATGTATGGTACAATTTGAAAGTAAAATAGTTACAAATACATCGTAGATTTAGAAATACAAAACATATACTAATCGAAACTGTTAATTAGATGGTACGATTGTTACATTTGTGTACTAAAATGGTTGATTATGCACTTATGTTAGGTGCGCAATGGTGGCATTGAACAATTGATGGTGTTTTATGGGAGTGGTCTCGTGCGTGATGGGCGTATGGGCGGACTGTCAAATTGCGAGCGGACCGTGATCCGGGCACCGTCCGAGCGCCATGAGCTTGTCCGAGCTACGGAGGTGTGTCCGTTCAGCGTTCGATCGGCGCACCGCAAGGAATAAGTTACGGGTCGAGGCGATCTATGCCTCAATGGTGGATGACGGAAGGGGAGCATATGGCAACCGAAGGTGACCAATGACGCCTCATGGGCGAACTACATGGAGGTCGTGCGCAACCACGATCTTTGCGATATATGGGAGGCCAATGGTGTATGTCGAGTTCGCGGAGAGGCGCGAATCATCGAGCATGGTTGGTTCGGATGCGGCTGGTGGAGATGAAGTGGCCGGCGGTCATGAAGACCCTTCGCGGGAGAACATGTGGGCGAGGAAGTGGGTGATGAAGACGGCAGAGGCGTGCGCGAATTTCCAGCCCAACGAAGGTGTGCACGACGGTGGTGGGCGCCGTATTGGTCGTCATGAGTATCTTGGGGACCGGGTGGAAGAAGAGGACAGCGAGGAGGATGAGGAGGTTGACACAGCAGCTACGGAGAGGACGAGGATGGCGAAGGTGCAAGCCGAGAGGTGGTAGGTCGTGTTGTGACCACGGGACGGTGCGTGCGTGTCGTCAGATCGGCGACATCGCGGCGGCGACCCTAGTTCTCGCCACGAGCGGAGGAGGAGAATGGGGTTCAGCGAGGCGCACTCTTTTCGGGCGGTGCTTCCGTAATAAGAGTGCTGTCCAAAGCGAGCTATTGCTAGACATGCCGTCAACATAAGCCGGACGATCGGGTCCACAAGTCAAAGCCGACACGACGTTGTGAAGTGTGTGGGCGGGTCATGTGGTGGCAAAGTCCGTGCACAACGGTACAAGGGCGTTGGCACGGAGTTTGGATAACGGTGCTGCAAGATCACGATTGCGAGCTTGCGGGGCGATACATAGACACCGCAACATGACATCACGTTATGTTGCGGAGGTGGTCACGCACCTCGCCCAGCGGATGTGTCAATTACCCGAAGGTTCGATGGCGCGATGAGCGAGCGAGGCGGGCTACGAAGTGAGCTACAAGAAGGTGTGGCGGGCGGCGAAGGTCTTTGACGATATGTATGGGGCGACGAGGAGGCGTGCACGACTGGTCCCAAGAATGCTGGATCAAATTGCACAATCAAACCCGTGCACTTACATAAACAAAGCGGGAGAGGGTCCATCTACGGAGGGCCCGAATCGTTTCATTCTTGACAGAGTGTTCGGGCCTTCCATCGAGCGATACAAGGGTTCGGTGGTGCCGTCCGGTGCTAACCGTAGATGGGACGTTCCTATCCGGCAAGTACAAGGGCACTATCCTTACGCGATTGCAGCCGATGCAAATGACCGATTACTCGATGGCATTTGCAATTGTGGAGAGCGAGAATCTGAATAGGCGGCTTTGGTTTCTTTGCAATTTGAAGAATGCCGTAGTGCAAGACAGGCGAAGTGTGCCTTATCTCCGACCGCAATGCGAGCTTGATGTCTGCGTTGCGAACGTTGCGAGATGGGACGCAGCCCCGTCCGTGGATCGATGTGAAGAACGGCTGGTGCATGAGGCATATTGCGCGAACTTCCACGAAGGTTCCGTAGCAAGGACCTCATGAAGATGTTCAAGCTATGCATGCGAACTGAGCGGAAGTTCGACGCCTTGCGGGCGGCTCGATCAGAGGCTACGAAGCATGTGCATGCGAAGCGAGGGCCGTGGAGGGCTCCACAAGAGTCGGGTATTCTCACAATGGGTTCACCCAATGCACGACTTGGAAATGTGGTCTTTGTTGCACGACACGGTGGGCGAGGTATGGGATCATGACAACCAACATGTCCGAGGTTTACAATGGTGTATTGAAGGGCGTTAGATCCCTGCCGATCACGGCAATTGTGGCCGAGACCTGGAACCGTACCGTCGGGTACTTTGTGAATAGAGCCAGGATGGCGCAGAAGCACGTTGAGGAAAACAAGCAATACTCTGAGGTCATGCAGGCCTTCATGGATAGGAAGATGGAGAAGGCTCGAACCCACATTGCTCAGCCCATTGATGGCTTAAGGAGGAAGTTTGAGGTCCGCCTAAGGCAGAAGTATGTCATGGGTCAAATTAGAGGGGAGCGCAAGCAGGTATGCACGATTGGTGATGAAGCATCTTGCAGCTGCAACAAGCCCCAGCTTCTGCCCAAGTCATGCTCCCATGTGTACGCGGCATGCGCTGTATGGAACCAGGCGTCGACACAGTACATCTCCAAGTACTCGACATGCAGCACTTGTATGCAACACGGAGTGCAGAGTTCCATTCCTACGGGTAGACATGCACTGAGGAATTATGGCGGGAGATAAAGTGGGTGCCCAACGATGCATCAAGCATGTCGGGCGTGGAAGACGACAAGCCGTCGCATCCGCAAAGACATGGATGAGAGCAGCGAGGGGATCGTGTTCGGCGCCGAAGTGTAGGCTATGCAAGACCTTTGGCCACTCCTCGGTCGATTGCCCAAGCAGTAGGCATCAAGCAACGCTCGTAGTACCAACCACAATCCATATGTAATGTATTATTCAGGAGGTGTACGCTAATTGTTGGCTCGATGGTGTAGCTATGTATTGCACATTACCATGTTATGTATATTTTCGCACATTCCATATGTTTCCTTGTCGTGTGGGTCATATTGGTGTGCACATTTTACGTATGTTTTTGTACATTCCGTACGTTTCCCTGTCATAACATTTGTTGTGAGTTATGTTGTTATTTGTTGCACATTTTGTTGTAATGTACACTAACTTGTTATCCTTCTTTGGCAGGACATGGCGTTCGAGCTGCTAGAGCCCCGTTGGGACGAGCACCACCGATGCCATGTGTGGTTGTCGGCACCCGCACAGGGGCCTCCTTGCTTCGTCCTTAGGGGCCCCCGAGAGAACTGGCGTCTCGACCCTCGGTACATCCCACTACTGCGGGACACCGGTCTGCTGCCCATTGCCCGCATGTTGGATTTTGCACACAACATTAAATTTATCTTCCACTCTAGTCTGTCGAAACGATGCTGCATCCCGACGGGGTCGCAACCCCCCACGACAACTCTCTCACGGCGAACACTGTCATTCCTATTTCCCATTTCATCCTCCCACACCCAGAATCGGCAACCACCATGAGCTTCCTGCGATTCCATGACAAGAAGATTTTTAAACATACCACCACGATTTGAATGAACCCGAAACAATATGACTCACCGAGTGATTGGGGCACTTGTAGTAGTGTCGCCGGATTCTTGGTCGTCTGTGATGTCCTACGCCTAACCACCAAGTTGCAATTTGGGCACATCACCGTGGTGCCCATGAAGACGTCTTGGTGACTCATTGCCTAGTCTTGGGAGTGAGCACGAAATAAAACTACACAGATTGTGAACAACTTACTCGGGAGGTGACTGATAACATGGCCGGGGAGTATGTGAGGGATGGCTCCGTTTATAGGTCATGTGGGGGTAGCCTCACGCACAAAGACCACAGACAACACAAATCTTGACCCCACACCATGCTCGGTGAGGAGACAAAACATGCCGCTTTTGAGGTGACCTCACAAAAGGGCCAGCTTTGCTCGGTGACATGACAAAAGAGGTCACTTTTGCTCGATGACTAGACAAAAGAGGTCGACTTTTGCTCGGTGACTAGACAAAACGGTCTTTGTTGAGCTACCGCCACCGAGCTGCTTGATGACTCGGCTAGGCCATTACGACATATACATATTAGGCTAATACTTTAACTTGGCAGAATGACGTGTGGTACAATTTTCTACGTACACGTAAGAGAGTGAATGCACAAATTCCTGCAGGTCTTCAGGGGACGAGCCTATCTCATCAATTATCCATCGTCAGGGGACAATGAAATAAATTTTAATATTGGATCAAATAACACCTCTTACCGAATGAGGCCATCATCTTCGGTTCCCCGTGGCTTGAATAAGGAAGACATCATTTCTAGCTTGGGTGACTCAGTGTGCACTGATGCTCTGTATTTAGAGATAAGAGGCCATTGGCGAGAGCTAAACACCTAAACAATGCCAAAAGGCATGAGTATAGCCAATTCGTGATTACTAAAGAGAGCGATTGTCCTCGTGGGATGCCAAAAGATGCCAGCTTTGGCGGTGACATTACTAAAGAGAGCAGATTGTCCTCGGTCAAATGACAAAAAGAGGCCGGCTTTGCTCGGTGAGATGACAAAACATGGCACTGTGCTCAGAGACATGACAAAACGGGCGATTTTGTTGGTGAGATGACAACACATGCCGCTTTGCGCGATGACATGATAAAGCAGGCGAGTTTCCTCGGAGACATGACAAAACGAGGCGGCTTTGCTCGGTGAGATGACAACGGATGCGGCTGCGCAGATGACATGATAAAGCGGGCGGCTTTGCTCGGTGATATGACAAAATAGGTCGGCTTTGCTCGGTGGGATGACAAAAGATGCCGCTTTGGGCGAGGACAAGATTAAAGAGGGCGGTGTGCTCGGTGACATGACAACAAGAGGTCACTTTGCTCGGTGGGATGACAAAAGATGCGGCTTTGGGCGATGACATGACAAAGCGGGGTCTTTTCGGTGATATCGCAGCACTCCCATCTTTACTCATTGCTACGACCACGCGGACCATCTTTACACGTCGAGTAGAGACAAACGGCCCTATAAATTGGTATGCATTCCATTTCCCAGCGAACATTGCACATCCAAACCCCATACTCCATCGCGCTTCCCTCACCCAACCGGGATGGACAAAGGCAAGAAGAAGCAATGGGACAAGATGGTGAAGGATTGAGAGGAGACCCGTGACATAGCACGGTCAGTGCAGCTCGCGATGCCGCCGCGATGAGAAAATAAGGGCGTCAGCCCGAGTAGAACAAGCCCATCGTGCTACGATGAAAGGTCCCCAGGCGCCGCGTAGCAACAACCCCATCCCGGACGTCCCCACCGGCGTTTGCCACAACTACCACTGAGGGAGACACCTCCCTTTGTTGGTGCGGGGCGTGTGCAAGTTCTTCAAGTCTAAGCACCGCATCGGTCTAGGTATGCGATGCGGGGTTGCGCAAACTACTCGATGACTACCCCAACCGCCGTTTGACACCGCAACCTATCGGCAAAGCGGTAACGACCACATGCACAATTTTCCCTATCTTTTCTCCTTCACAACACGCACTAACAATATCTCTCTTTTATTTACGATCTCGGAGCCCTATGTGCCTACCGCAAATGGATCGATCTTGAGATCCACCCTCGGGACCAATGGACCCTCGACTTCGAGGAGTGGAATGTCACAAAGGAGAAGGAGTTGCTGGAGGAGGAGCGCCGCAAGCACGAGCACACCCTGCGATATCTGTGCGAGACGCAAGCTCATCTTGAAGCGTGCACGCGTAGGAGCGGGAGGCTGCAAGATGGAGCGCGAGAGAAAGAGGGAAATTGCGGCTAAGGCAAAAGAGGCGCGGAGGAGTTCAACGCCGAGCGGGCAAGGAAGGAAAGTGGCTGATCCACACTGAGGTCGTCTGGCGATTGGGTGGGTTAGTCGCAATCATGCTATATGTTATGCATGTAATAAAAATCTACGCTGACATGTTACTCCCAAGCGTATTATGAAGTTTAATATCTCGTATTTTCGCATTCCATGATTCACGTAGCACCTCATTTAACAATATTAACATAGCGATCCTCACCTTCAAAATATCACTTACCACTTTATGTATCGACCGTTCTACGGTCAATCTTTCCTAAAAAAAATTTACCTAAATTTTTTATGCATCTACAACTTTTTCTGATTTTTATCCAGTTTATAACTACAAAATTGCCAAAACTGAAAACAATCACGGAGATTGCAAACCCTAACAACAGACCAAACCCTAAAATTCACTTACCACTTTATGTATCGACCGTTATACGTACGGTCAATCGTTCCTAAAAAAATTTACCAAATTTTTTTGTGCATCTACAACTTACATTGAACATAAACTTCTATTGCAACTTTATCTGATTTTTACGCAGTTTACAACTACAAAATTGACAAAACATACAAACATCACGTGGATTGCAAACCCTTAAAACATACCAAACCCTACAAGTCACTTACCACTTTATATATCGTTCGTTCTAAGCACAATCGTTCATAAAAAAAATTACCATAAATTTGTATGCATCTACAACGAGCCAATCAACATAAACTTGTTTTTCAATTTTATCAGATTTTTTTCTGTTTCACACCTACAAAATTAACAAAACTTATAATCATTACAGTTCCTGTACTCATTCTCACGTGTTCAATATCACTTTCATTCATTTCGTCCAATTGTTCATATCATATTTGTGCTCAACAAATTTTTCATCAATTTGCTTCTAATAAAACAACATACCATGATCGAAATTTCATATTGTCACTTCAGCACATTTTTCACGGTCAGTAATATATGAAAATCACAAATACACTAATCGTTACTTCGCACAAATTTCGTTCGTACTCTACCAAACAATATTTTAAATTTTCTAAATTGCACTAAAAATTACACAAGCATTATAGTGGACTCCACTTCAAAATCATATCACTTACCACCATATGCATCGATATTTGTACGCTCAATCACGGAGACCACAAGCATTATAGTACGCTCATATCAGATTTTTACCCAGTTTATAACTACAAAATTACCAAAACTTAAAACAATCACGGAGATTGCAAACCCTAAAAACAGCCCAAACCCTAGAATTCACGTACCACTATATGCATCGATATTTGTACGCTCAATCCTTCGGCAAAAAAATTTAGCATAATTTTTTTTGCATGTCCAACTTGCAATGAACATAAACTTTAATTACAACTTTATCAAATTCTTTCCCAGATTACAACTACAAAATTGCCAAAACTTACAAAAATCACGGAATTTTGAAACCCTAACTCCAGCCAAACCCTAACGCTCGGTGTAAACGCGCGCTCGGGGGAATCAGTCGCGCGGCCGGGAGGGAATCGTGCGCTCGGGCGGGACAGTCGCGCGGCCGGGAGGGAATGGCGCTCGGGCGAGCGGTGGTGCGGTCGAGGCGCGACGCGCTATGTTGGCGGGGGCCGCGGTCGAGCGCGAGCGATCGATCGTGCGATCGCGACCGCACGACCGGACAGTGGCGGCGCTGGTGATCGCGGTGGAGAGGGGTCCAGTTTTGGAATTTTATTGCACAGGGGGCCAAAAGCGGAATTTTCGGGGTCCAAGGGTCCAACAGTGTCCAAATTTCCCAGCGTGGGGTTGAACGGTATAAGCAATTCTTGTTTTACGGAATTCGTTTCAAGGTCATCGTGTATCAATCTGTTATTTGGTTGTTATACTATGGTTGTCTGCATTTTCTAAATCCTTGTGCGAATGGAACTTGTGAACCCCTGTATAACTTTGCAGGTAGTCAGTCAGTCAATTAGAAAAAAAAAAAAAGGGTGTTTTGGAGGAAGAGTGAGAGGGGAAATTAAAGGGGAGTTTGTTGGTTTGCTAATTAGAAATTTATGTCTCAAGTAGCTATCAGGAGGTGAAGGAGGGGGCATCCATCAAATAGTTTATATTGGAGCTTGGTGTACTGAACTCTGAAATTCTTTTTGCAGTTCATCTATATTTAGGGATTGATAAGTGTTATGTTGTTTCTATACCAGTATTACCTTTAGCCATTAATTTTATTCCCCTTTTGTTTTCTCCTGCCATGTTGCCTGTCTCTCTACAAGTTGTGATCATCCAATTTGAGGAAGGAATTATAATCCAGGCTTGTGAATATGAGTATATGACACATGCTTAGTGAATTATAATCCAGGCTTGTGAATATGAGTATATGACACATGCTTAGTAATCCATCCATTCATGATTCTATTACCAAAATAAAGCCAGTGTGTTTCAAGATTTGTTTACATTCAGATTTCTATATTCAATTGCTATCTTTCTGATTATGCTGACACCTGGGTTCTCATTTTATTTCTCATTTCTATTTCATATGTTTTATTTCTCATTTATATTTCATATGTTTGATTTTGTAAATCTCTGAACTTTAAAAAATGAAGAAGTCTATAAATTTGAAATCTTTATGAGAGAGAGTTAGAAAGACACAGAACATAGCTTCCACCTCGATGCCAAAATCGATTTCTAATAAAAGCCAAGTTGGGATTGGGAATTAGACCAATGACATTAAGCTGCAGCTAGTAGTGTACACACGATGATAGTGGCACAGAACCTGAGGTAGGCGCAAGCGTGGAACCTAAGATGGATTGCCCATTGTTCCCAATCACAGAAGATGATGAGGCCATCTATGATGTTGATTTGCTTTCACATGATCTTGGAAAAAGAATTCCTATTACATGCTATAATGTCAACGAACAAGATGCAGCAAGAAGGGGATACATTGCACTGGGATCATAAATAATACTTTTTTATAATTTTGAATACCCATTCTAAAATTTCTGGATCTACTACTGACCTTGTGAATCACTTGGAACAGGCCATCTTTCTTCTTCTCACCACCACCACTCCTCTCCTCTCCTACCGCACAGGTATTATCAAAGTTTGGGCTAGCAAAATGGATCACCAAATTAGTTGCCAACATTTTGGCCGAAAAATAGCTCAAAAAATGAACTAGAAAATTAATGTGAACAGAACCTTACTCAAATTTAGTTTCGAACCAAATCGAATCAACCAAGACCAAAATTTGGCTTGGCTTCCCTACGCTCGTACTGGGCATAAACCAAACACGCCCCCCCAGCGAGTCTCTCCAATCCAGCAAGACGCGGGGAGGCACATGTGACGTGTTCCTCTGGGTTGCGTTACGTTGCGTGCGCGCGGCGTCTAGACCGTGGAGTGGTGGTAACTGCAACCAGCGACGGGCGAACGACTCGATGGATGAGACCTGGCTCTACCCTTCGGCTTAGGCCGGTCCAAAAAACGTCCAGTTTCATCCTTTTCCAACCGAACATAGCTCGGCCCACGCTGTCGGTTGACTTGGGCCGTTCTATTGATCCTATCTTCCTTTTCTCTTTTTTTTTTCTTTCTTTTTCTCCTCCTCCTCCTTGGATAGAGGTACTGGAGTTTAGTTTTCCTAGGTCGCCTTCTTCTCCTTTGTCGTACTAGCACTTCGGCACTTTTCTCTGTAATTTGCTTTGGTTATTTTGGAGTTGAAAAGAAAACAGAAAGCGATGCTGCAAGCCTGCAATACACCTTAAAGCTGTTGCAGCCGTCGGCATCAACATGTACGAACTAACACGTTAAGTCAGACGAACATCGAGAAAAGAAAAGTCCTAAAAAGAAAACATCGAGGAAAGAAAATAGAATTTGCTCTATGCTACGGAATGCGTGCCGTAGCAAGCCTGTGAGGAATATAGAAAGGACGCTGTCCGGCGAGAAGCGACCAAATGCAGCTTTTCCTTTGGTTCCGAGTTCCGACCAGTCTACTAGATAGAAAAGTACTCGACAAATGCAGGGTTACACAGTTACACGTTCGGTAGCAGAGGCAGAGGCTACGACCTTCAAAACAGGGGGGCGTTTGTGTCCCGCTCCAAAGGATTTCTAGTTCGGACTTTTAGGTTCTGCTTCTCATCAGCTTCTCAATTTTGACTTTTCTTTTTGATTTTTTGGTTTTTTTCTCCTTATTTCTTTCTATTGTTCATGAAGATATAATTATATCATTTTCTTATTTTTTTTATTTTTTTAATTAAATATCTATTAAATAGCTAAAAAAACTAGCAGTCAATATATGCAATTTTACCTATTACAGTACAATTGTAAGAAAAAGTCAGAAGTTGAAAGCCCGTTTGGACTCGAGCACTACTTGTGAATTGTATATTTGGCTACTGTTCTTGCCATTGGAGCCCTCTAGAGCTAATACTACTGGTTTTTGCCCACCGTGGTGAATTACTTATGATAAAAGGTAATGATACGTGAGCAAATTATAGGTGCAGTACCTGGAAGTGCTCACTTGATGCTGTTAATACAAGGCCATTGTTCTTACTGGAGACTACTCATAAGATATGCTACTACAGTTAAGGTCAGGTCATTGTTGTCGATGGAACTTACGAAGCTGGACTACTTTTTGAGTCAAAGAACAGTGGATCTACCCCCCCCCCCCCCCCCAAGGAGCTGCAACAACGAACGAACTTACATAGAAATTCCTATTATTGACTGTTGGCCGCATAGATCAGCTTTCCCCTCCCTTGTTTAGGGGGGAACAGCTTGATTATATTTCTAGATTTAACCTGGAGTGTTAAACTCCATAATTACCTGTCAAAAGGTAGGATGACCCCCCATCTTGCTATTCCTATTCATTTAACAGATAAGCAAATGGTGGGTCAAGCTCAAGCATTCTTTTCAAACAATGGCTTACCTTTCAATTAGGGTTTATTCATATTGGCTTTTTCTTAGAAGCAGAAGTCAATACGAAAGCCCTAACTTCTATAAATTGTTTCTATCAGCCATTACTTTTCGTTTTCACATATTGTAACATATTTTACATTTTATTATATCATAATTCTGTAAGTTGCATAACGGTCTAAATGTTGTAGTGACTTTCGTTACACTGTTTTTTTACATAATGTATTACTATTCATCAGCTACTTCTATTCATCAGTCACAGCTAAAAGTCATCAGCAAAAATCAATATGAACAAACCCTAAGAAGGGCCTGTTCTTTTTGGCTGTGGCTTTTGGCTATGGCTTGTGACTTTTGGGTTGTTTGTACGAGAGATTATAGAATAACAGAAACTCACGTGCGGTTTTTACCGATATAAATGAAGTCAGTAAAGTATATACTACAATTAACTAGTAGACCATATCTTAAAAAATATTCCATTTAAAAGTTAGTTACTGTAGAAAAATCGAAAAACAGCTTTTAGAAGTTGAAAAGAACAGGACCGAAGTGAAGGAGATTAAAAACATCCTAAAAGGCAAGCAAGGCCAGGAACCGTGGCCTCAACATCCAAACAGAGCAAAAGACTGAATTACAAACTAGCTAGACCAGTGCAGCAAGCAACGTATTCCTAGGGGAAAAGCTAGGAGTGACGTGTAGTTATTTTTGCCACCGTGAGATCTTGTTTGATGATTTCCGCGACCCTCTGTCGCTGAAGGGAGACATTTTGGAATGTCCTGCTTCTTTCCTTCCATAGGTTCAACCATGTGTAAATAATGATGTCCTTTAACTCCTTTCTGAGCTCCTTCGTGGTTCTGAAGATCACCATTTCCCACCAATTGGAAATGCCGTCTTGTGAAAACTATTTCCCACCAATTGGAAATGCCGTCTTGTGAATTATCCAGGCTGAAGTCAAAGGGCTCACACCAACTTGGTAAATTCTGCCAAACCTCTTTTACAGAACAGTGAACCCCAAGAAAGAACAGAGAAGAGAGAAGGCATTTATGGGCTTGTTCTTTGCGGTTTTTAAAAATGATTTTTGATTTTTGCTATATTACCTAACTTTTAAACATGGCATTTTCTCAAAACGTGGTCTACAAGTTAAGTACATATTAGAATTCCAATATCTGTACAGCCAAAATCACAAACGAGTGTCTCTCTCTGTAATTCCTATCGCGAATAGTCAAAATTAAAAAAAATTAAAAAAACTATAAGCTACAAACATAAATAAAAAAACAGACCCTATAACACAGTCCATGAGGTAAGTGAAGCCGGAGACAAATGAAGAAACGAAGCAAAAAATATTAGGAGTGCAGCGCGATCTCGATCGGCGATTATTCCTTCCATTTCTACGAGGTGGGCCATCACATCGATCACCAAAACCTCTCCATATAAATACTAGTTTCCCCCATCCAAACACAAGCACAGGCGCCCCATCGCCGGCAGCAAGAGATTCCAAGACCTAAACTATATATCTCAGGCCTGCAATGCGACAGGCGAGCGAGGACCCCTCTCCTGTGGTATTATTCTATCATCCTCCAATCCCACGCCAACATCTTGAGCCAGACGAGCTCTTGATCCTTGAATCGATCAAATCGATGCATGCACGTACGCCGGCCTCCCTCTTTCCATGCCCTCTCGCACATAACAGTTTGCTGAAAAAGAAAAGATCACAACCTCGCCGTGTGTATCTTAAATAGATCGTAGCTAGCTTTGGTGGTATCCCTCTCTTGTTTTCTTGGATTGTCGTTGTTGTTGTCGTCGTCGACGAAGACGTACGGTACGGAGAAGGGCATGGACTCGTACAAGGGAGGTGGCGTCGGCGAGGTGAGGAGGATCAACGTGGTGTATTTCTTGAGCAGCGGCGGCAGGACGGACCACCCGCACCTCTTCCGGGTCAGCCACCTCAATCGCGGCGGCGTGCGCCTCCGCGGTACGTACGTGCCGTTCGTTTCGTTTGTCTGTTCTTCCTTGGCGGTTTCTATCATTTGCATGGGTGCGTGCATGCAGCTCTTTCTCATGGCGTATTGCGGTTTGATTTCAGATGTTAAGAGGTGGCTCTCGGAGCTGCGCGGCAAGGACATGCCGGACAATTTCTCCTGGTCTTACAAAAGGTATGAACTGTGAACAATTGGAGTGCAATTCTTCTTGCCTTTCATCGATGATCCTGAATGTTTCTCGCCCTTTCCTTTTTCCGGCAGTGTTTTTATCGCCATTGATTGCCTGATAACTTCAGCTCTGTTTCCTTGTGCTTCTTCCATCCATTAATTAAATCTTGATCAGGAAGAACAAGGATGGGTACGTATGGCAGGACCTGATGGACGATGACCTCATCACGCCCTTCTCCGACAGCGAGTACGTGCTCAAGGGCTGCGACGTCCGAGGAACCACTCCTTGCGCCGACGCGCCGAAGGAGAAGCCTTCTTCTTTAGGTCACTCGATATGATATATTTAATTTTCTTATCTTTTCCAGTGTCCGACGTTGAGACTCGAGAATAACAATCCACAAATTGTTTGTACCAGACGAAAAGAAACAGAACGAACCGGAAGAGAAGACTCCGTGCAATCAGAAGCAGGTAGAGGAGGTACTCCAAGTGACAGCAGACTCCGACAAGAGCTCCCTGAAGCCGCCGCCGCGGATCGACGAGGACTCGCCCGGCGCCGGCGAGGGCGAGTCCGGGCGCCGTACGATACCGTCCAAGATCGATTTGTCACAAGGCCTTCAGGAGCAAAAGCAGCATCAGCAGCAAGAAGTGGTAAGGAAAGCAGTCACCAAGGCGGTGGTGGCGCGGGCTCCGACGGAGGAGCAGGCGCAAGGAGCGCCGGGCAGCAAGAAGCACCCGGTGGGGAGGGCGCGGAGGATGCGCGTGGCGCAGGTGCTCCACAACATCCTGACGTGCAGCGCGGCCGACGCGGACGACGCCGCGCTCCGCCCCGTCCTGCGGCAGAGGGCCGTCGCCGGCGACGACTGGGCGCGGACGCCGGTGTGCCCCGGCATCAACGGCTGTGGTCTCCAGTGAGTACAAAGATAAATTGCAAGCAAAATTAAACGATAATCTTCTTCGATTAAATCTGATGATCGTTTGAGTGCCGAGACTCATAACGTGATCTGTTTGGTCTTTGTAAAATCTGTGGCGTGACAGTATGAGAAGGAAGGTGACGTTGCGAGGAGGCGGGAAAGACAAGGCGACGCGAGATGGAGGGAAGCGAGACTGCAGCGATGCGCACAAGCCGGCAAGTTTGCCGCGTTGCTCGTAAGTGCCTGTGTGCCGATCTGTCATCGTTCACGACCGGTTCTTCAGTTCTGTTATGTTCGGTTCGTTCCGCGGTCTTGTTGATTGGGTTGGGTCCGCGACGTGCCCACGACGGCCGTGAGACGGTCACTGCTAGTTTCGTGTTGTTTCGATCAGATTTTTAGTTTGAGAGGTCGGGTTATTCCGTGCAGGTAGAAGACGACCAAATTAGTTCCGGAATTGACGTCTGAACTATGACTGAACGAGTGTTTAGATTAGTTCTTCAGAGCCTAGAGCCTAGTTCAGAGCATAGTAGTTTCGTGGGGAGCCTTGAGCTGGCCTAGCATAGCACCACGCAAACACTGGACTGGTTTGGATGGGCCGGAAATCACCCATTCCAAACCTATCCAAGCGAAGAACTCAAGGCCTAGTCTGGCTGAACAGCAATAGAAACGTACTGACACATGATGGGGGCCGGCCAGACCATGCTTGCAGGTCCACTTGATGTATCACTATCACACGACTTGCTGGTTCTTCCAGACATGTCTACCTGTATCCATAGCTCATACTAACATCAGCAAGCACACGTCTAAAAACAAACACTCGTGCCTGTCGGCCCATGAATCTTTTTCTTCAACGTCACATTATATCTGCTAGAGCTCTTTTTTTCCTCTAGAACAATTTTTGCTTCTTTTTTTCTTCGGGAACAAAGTTTGCCCATTGATGATCTGTTGAAGCCTTGAAGGACTGAGGAAGCAAGCGCTAACGCCTGCAATGATCTCAACCACCTGCAGGCAGTGCGGGAAGGAATTCAAGCCGCAGGAGCTGCACTCGCACATGCAGTCGTGCAGGGGTTTCAGGGAGAGGAGGAGGAGCAGCGCCGGCACCCGGCTCAGCGTGGACGGGAACCGGAACTCCACCGCGAGGCCCGAGCACGGGAGGAGCAAGGCCGACTACTCCCCCGAGCCACCGCCCTCCGCGTTCCTCATCACAGAGTCGTGATCTGTTCGTCAAACTTGCAGTCGCAGGCTGATGTTACGAGATGCGCGTACATGTGAATCTATCGGTGCGACCTTTGGAACTCCTTGTTAGTTTGGCGGTGGAATACGTACTACGGTTTGGGGATTTCTGCAGTTTGCTCCTTGTGTGGGTAATAATCCGTGTACCTTGAATTTTGTACATCGATCTTTGGGATATACATACATGCATGATACCCACTCCTACAGTCCTACCTGAATTCAGCTCACACGGCAATAATGATATTTTCAGCTAGAGCTAGCTGAACTCGACCGGGTCCTTCGGATCGTGTGTTTAAGTTACCCTTTTTTCACGTACGAACGTGCGTGCATGAGTTTTCTGGTATTGCTCGGACTGTGGAACACTGGAACTCAGGGCGGCAGTGCCCTGCACGGCCCCAGGTAGACTAGGTGAGAAGTTTGCCCTGCACGGCCCCAGGTTAGATAATTTATCAAGGACGACGACGCGACGTGAGGTCGTGGCGCGCGGTACGTAGGCGTGAGGGCGATGATCGACTGGGGAACGTGCGCACGGCAGTAAAATTTTTACTTTTTAGCCCAAATTTTGAAAGTTTTTTACATATGAATCTCTAAAGAAAAGATTTACAAAAATAGGCCCTTAACACGGCGCCAAATTATATAGCACCCAATGTACACAGCAGGCGCCATATTCTTTGGCGCCGTGAGTGACCACGTAGGATCCACGGTGGCAATGCTCGGCGCCAAAGCCCACGGCGCCGTTCTGTGTACGCTGGGCACTAACGGCCGTGGCGCCGTGCTCTGGGACTTAGACCGTTTTCGGCAAGGTCACATATCACGGCGCCAAACTATGTGGCGCCGTATGTGGCTCATGCGGCGCCAGAAGCTTTGGCGCCGTGATGGCTACACCAGCAAAAACAACAAGCTTTGCTGTTTTTTTTAAAACATATGCACATATATATACAAAAAAGCAAACATATACATTCACACATACAACATCTGAAAACGCAAATGACAACATCACATAATTATCAATAGTCTGAAAATATTACATAACATCACATAAGTATCAAAAGTCTCAAAATATCACATAACTGTCAAAAGTCTGAAAACATCAATAAATCACTGCCTCTTGGCCTTTCCCTTGCCCTTGGCCAGGGCATCAGACCCTGGAGTGTACGTGCTCGGGGGGATAGAATTGCACGAGGCCAAACTGCCGCGCAACTCTGTAGGGGAGGTGAATCTCTATGGCATAGAAGCAAATCAGCGGACACCTCATCCTCCAAAGATGGTCGTCTCTGCGACACATGGTGCTGAGCGATAGAGCTGCAACCTGTGACTCGGAGTAAGGCTCCCACGAGACCTAGCAAGCAAACACATGATTAGCCATGTACAAAAACCAAGAACTGTAAGAAAAATAAATGCATTACCAATTTCTTACCATCGTGGGAGACAAGGTGTCCAGCTCGTTGCTGAAATCCACGTACGCCCGCTCTGTGGTTGCGAACGGACCGAGACGCTATCCCACAGTGCACGCCATCGTGAGGTCGAGGTCATCCACACCCGATGAGCGCCAAGGCTGCGCCTGGAACACTCGAGGGCGTCCCACAGGAATGCGTGTCCACATCCACGCCTGCAGGAGGAAGACGCAGCCACCGAGCGTCGATGTGGGTGTCATGCGTCTGTAGGCCTCGCAAAGCTGGCGGTAGAGGAACGCGAGGACCGCCGACCCCACCGAGCCGTAGTATCGGCGTCGCCCGATCTCCGAGGCGGTGGATGTACATCCACGAAGTGGCGTCCCCCGTGGCGTCCGGGAAAAGCACGGCCCCGAACATGTGGAGGACCCAAACGCGGCAGTAGTAGGTCACCATGGCGTCGTTCGCGGCCGCAGGGCATTCACCAAATGTATTCCGCAACCATGTAATGTGGACCCCCGAGACGCAGCCTCGCCTGGCATTATCTGGGACAGGAGGCAATGCCATGCCCAGAAAGGCCTCCACACGTGCCCTCCAGCCCTCAGACACCGCCGGGCCAACCACCGGTTGTCCCCTAATGGGAAGTCCAAGAATCATCGCCACGTCCTGTAGCGTGACGGTCATCTCCCCACAGGGAAGGTGGAACGTGTGAGTCTCGGCCTCCACCGGTAATAGTACGGAGAAAAGAATTAGTTACGTACGTAAGAATATAAAACGAAAACAAACGGACCAAATAGAGAAAATGCACTGTCCGAGTGCGGTCAAGCTGCGGGTTAAAGACCGGCATGCCCCGCCGTACTAGGTTGGCGGCCGTGTGAAGCCAAAGACGGCGGCGATGGGGTATAGCGATCGTCGTATCGCATCAAGTGGAACCCATCATGGGTTCGACAACGAAGTATGTGAAGTTCCTGAAAATTGCTATAAAAGTTAGCTGCGTGATGAAAACACATGTATATTTCGACAACACACGTACCTGGCCGTCCTCCGTGAGCCTGCCGCGGTGCTCCCTCTCGTAGAACTCGTCTAGCAGCCGGTACCTCGCCATCCTGTGCATTCAAAAATACGTTAATTAATGATAAGAATAACAAAAAACCGTAAAAACATATGTATTTCTATATCAAACCCTAAAAAGATATGTATTTATAAAATGGACCCTAAAAACATATATATTTCTAAAATGGACCCTAATAACATATGTATTTCTAAAAATTTAGAAATCTCGCTCAAACCAAACCCTAAAAATATGTGTATTTCTAAATCAAACCCTAAATCTAAGCATTCATCAATCTCGCTGAAATCAAACCCTAAAAACATATGTATTTCAAAATCAAACCCTAAATCTAAACTTTCATCAATATCGCTCAAATCAAACCCTAAAAATATATCTATTTCTAAATCAAACCCTAAAAACATATGTATTTCTATATCAAACCCTAAAAACATATGTATTTCTAAAATGGACCCTAAAAATATATGTACTTCTAAAAATTTATAAATCTCGCTCAAACCAAACCCTAAAAACATGTGTATTTCAAAATCAAACCCTAAATCTAAACTTTCATCAATCTCGCTCAAATCAAACCCTAAAAACATATCTATTTCTAAATCAAACCCTAAAAACATATGTATTTCTATATCAAACCCTAAAAACATATGTATTTCTAAAAATCAAACCCTAAAAATGAATCTATACACATTACTACTCTTACATTACGCATATCTATTGAAAATCCAACCTAAAACCAAGTCAAATTGAAGTAATTTCATCTAGGGTTTCAAATCTTCCCATATGAAATGTACCTCAAATAATCCATATTTATTGCAAAAAATCAAGGGAAAGGAGGGGGTTAACCTTGCTTACTCGATTTGGAAGTAAAATCGCGAGAAAAACGGATAGATTTGAGTTGATTTTGAGGGGGAAGGGACTGGCGGCGGCGGCGGTTGCTTCGGCTCGGGCTGAACAGAGTGAGGGGGTGGGGGGCCGGGGGGCCGCGCTCAGGCTTAAGTCCCAGAGCACGGCGCCACGGCCGTTAGCGCCCAGCGTACACATCACGGCACCGTGGGCTTTGGCGCCGAGCATTGCCACCGTGGATCCTACGTGGCCACTCACGGTGCCAAAGAATATGGCGCCGTGCTTTGTACATTGGGCGCTATATAATTTGACGCCGTGTTAAGGGTCTATTTTTGCAAATCTTTTCTCAGGGGTTTATATGTAAAAAACTTTCAAAATTTAGGCTAAAAAGCAAAATTTTGGTCTGCTCCTGAGGAGTGCGTGGCAGGATGAGAGGGCGGCAACCGGCGCGGCGTGAAAGGCAGCGCGTCCCACACAGGAGCGATGCTATGCGGTCTGAGCGCCGCCGATCTCAGCCGACGGTCCGTCAAGCACACAGTCACCCCCCCCCCCCGGGGCACGTACTTCGAGGTGGTATTTTCTTTTCAGCCGGAAATTTTAACGCTCGTGTCTTTTAAACCGAGCGTACAATTCATTGTTCGTTTGAACCGCCCTGGTCCTTCGAACGAAATCTTCAAAACAAAACCTTATTGGCATATATTTTAACCTAATAATGATATCATATGTCATTTATTTCACTAGATAAAACAAAATATTTCCTGCATTATTTTCTAGTGTTATATTAGTTCATTGACGGTGTTCTAGAAAATATATTTTAAATTTGATAGAGGAACAACTTGAGTGAGTGTTGAATGTTTCAGTAGGTAAAATAAAATGCTTCAATAATTCATCGATGATATTTCACACAATAAACTTTAAGGAGAATAGCCAATGTTCTACGTGTTTATTTTCAATACTCCAGCAATTCATTGGTGATGTTCCAACAATTGATCAGCGATGTTTCACGCAATAGATCAATGTTCCACGTGTTCATTTTTAAAATTCCAACAATTGATTGGTGATGCAAGTCAAAATTTGAACAAATTCAAACCTATTAGAGAACATAATCAACATTATTAAATAAGTTTAAAAAATATTAGTGGAACAAATCAATGCAATTAGTTAAAAAAATAAATAAAACAATGGTGAAAAATAACATGAGGGAGAAAATACCTACTAAAAACATCTAGAAAAAATCTGTAATAAAATGAAAAGAAGAATGAGAAAGAAGAAGAAAGAAAGAATTAGTAAAACGGCAAAACACACCTCAAGTACAGACAGATTCAGAGAGGTGGCTCGCCTCGGAACTCGCGTGTCGAGCTCGAACACCCCAAATCCCCGAACGTGGGCTGTGTGCTTGACGGGCCTACGGCCGAGGTGGGCTGCCCGATGCTATGTGCCGCCTCGGAACTCGCGTGTCGAGCTCGCACACCCCAATCCCCGAACGTGGGCTGTGTGCTTGACGGGCCTCGGCCGTAGGCCGAGGTGGGCTGCCCAATGCTATGTGCCGCGCGCGCGGCATATAGCTTTCGCGCCCACACAGACCGAGCGGCAGCCGGGGGGCATGAGGCGGGCAGCGACGCAACAGCGCTTGGCGCCAGGGGGAAGCCAGTTGCCTCGGTACGAGCGGTGCGGTGCAGGTTGGGAGGCGCGCCGCGCGCGATCGAGCCGGCCGGAGAGGTAGGGCGCCGTGTGCAGATGGGAATTATCGCGGAAATAGTTCGGCAATCGGCATCGAATCATCGGTGATAACTACACCAGTCGGCACTTGCACATGTTAGTTCCCAACTCAGCAAATCAGAAACAACAGCAACTGATCATTCTGAACCGGCCAATCACCCATCTGCTAATCATAGCAAGCCTAAAAGCAGCCTGGCCTGTGAAAGAAACTCCAGCCAAGAATCATTGTTTCCAAGGCTAGCCTGCCTAAATAAAGCACATCAAAGCCTCCCCCATCGCAGCTATATATACCCTGCATTTCCCAGTCTTCTTTCCCATCCCAAAGCACCCAGCTCGCTAGCTTCTTGCTCTTGCCCACCCCATAATTAACATCTTACTATAATACTTGAGCATCTAGCAAGAAGCTAGCTAGCAAAATGGCAGCCACCCTCAAGCTCAGGATCCTCGCCGCGGCTGCCACCGTCGCCGTCGTGGCCTCGTCCTTGGTCGGCGTGGCCACCTCGGCCGAGGCGCCGGCTCCCGGCCCATCCTCTGGAGCCGCCGCGACCGCCCCGGCCGTCGCTGTTGGCACGCTCACCGCCGCCGCCGCCGTTGGGTACCTCTTCTGCTGAGCTGCGCGCGTACGTGCGTCTGCTGGACCAGTCGCATTGCCGCCGCGGAGTTTATACATTGATTTTTTTTAACCAGTATGTTATATGTGGTGTTGTTGGGGTGTGTGTGTATGTATCTTCATTCATGTACTAGTTTACAAAGCTACATCTGAAGTAATACACAGCCTATATCTTTGTTCATTGTTAATCACGCTATCGTCGAGCATATCAAACCATCGATTCCTGTAATTTGTTCTGGGGACTAATCCAATCACGTATGTCTCAATGCGGTGCTATCTTACAGTTCTGAATACTGCATGATGGACCGGCCCATGCATGACTGGTCCACTACGGCGGCCGCGGCCGCGGCGGGGATCTTGGCCTTCAATTGCCCTGCCATCTTCTTTGGCTTCTCGAGAACTCTTCACGGATTGGGAGGAGGCGAGGAGCAGCTGCACGAATTCACGATACTGGTGTTGTTTCGGCGAATGGGCAAGGGGGCAAGTGGCGGATTCTCCTAACGGTTTTTTAAACTTAAAATCAAATTGAGTGTGTCATCCACATCGGTATCTTCACTGTTCAATATCATATCGCAAAGTGCTGACAAAAGTCTTCAGCCAGAACTAGAAGAACACTCATATATACAATTGTCTGCGGCGATCCATACCACCGCGCCACGCCATTGCCATGCTCTTGGTGCCACCATCTTCATCGGCTATAAAGCCAAACCGAGTAGCTACCTTACCTTCATTCGTGCCAACTTCCAACCCTCTTCGACTAAGAACCGCCGCCACCGCCAACCTCACATTGATGAGCTTCAAAATTCAATTCCATTGATAGCCTCAATTTCGATCCAATTCTTCACAGCCATAGCACCTCCTTGACACCACAAAGCTATCCCTAACCTCACCGATCCCTCTCATAGCCCTAGCCCGTTGACACTGTGCACCACTGCCGCCCATGTATTGCCACCGTGGACAGCCACGCACAAGCCAAACTAGCCTAAGTCACCACCACCACTAGCATTCCTATGCGCTGTAGAAGCTTAAACAACCTTTCAACCAACCGACACCACACCGGAGCACAATCGTGCCATGGCTCTGCTTCGGCGAGCCACATCCATCTCTAGCTATCTCAAGCTCCCCTTCGACTATGCTTATACCCAAAATGGGTTGCCTAGGTCTCACTTACCCTCACCACACCACCGCTCACCACCAATAGCCCTCACCGTTATTGTCTTCCTTCTCTGCTCGAGTGTAAGTTCAAGCTCCATTAACTCAATTAAGTTGATTTTGGTGATAATGACAAATACAACTATGAAACTAACTTGTTTACCAATTATGATATTATCTAGTCTCATTTAGATATGATAAATGACAAATATAATTGTGAGACTAATATATTTATTGATTATGATGATACTTAGTCTCTGAAGGTTGGAATGATGAAAATCATGGAGGTATGCATTTGACATTTTAGTCGTATATCTTGTTGCAATCCTCACATCCAAATATATCATTAAATGATAAATTTATATATGAGACTAATATATTTGTTTGAGTATATTACTTAGTCTCATTTGGGTGAAAAAATAAAAATTATAAGAGGTATGCATTCAATATCACATTTCTTATATCTTAATGCATTAATTGGATCCAAAATATAGATTGAACTTCACCAAGTAGTCTAACTTGAATATGTGCATATGTCTCCACTATGTATTCTTGTATGCACTCATTTAAGGGGTTTACTCTATATTTTTGTGGTTTCATTAGTATTGATCCATGTCTCTTCTTCCACATATTAAAGATTTTTTACTTTGAAACATATCTCTTGAGTATATACATAGATTGTATAGTTCATATATACTCACAATCGGGTTGTTATCTAGTTTCTCCATTATGTGTTATTGGTTGGATGACTAATGACAGCTGGATAAGCAAGCTTTGCTTTGAAAACTTATTCTAGAGTATACAATTGTTGTGTACATGTTGCGTAGGGGGCGGAGCCAAGGCAGAGGAGGTGTAGGGGTCAGGGCTGGATTGCCGAAGGAGACGCAAGGGGTCAGGGCCAGAGGCGGCGCAGGGGGTCGAGGCCGCAGGAGGTGCAACTACGCAGGGGTCAGGGCCGAAGGAGGTGCAGCTACGAGGGGGGTTAGGGCCGAAGGAGGTGCCGGGGGGTTTGGGCTGGAGGAGGCGCAGGGGGCCAGAGCCGGGGCTAAAGGAGGCACAAGGGGTCGGGCTGGAGGAGGTGTAGGAGGTCATGCCGGACCGTCGGAGGAGGTGCAGGGGGCGGAGACGGGGCCTAGTGGAGTGGTGGTGGTGGGGAAATTTGGGGAGCAGTAAACGAGTGGCGGTGGGAGGTCTGGTTGCCTCGCCCGTAGATCGTTGTCTTGAGGACCTGAGGACTAATTGATCGAGGAGCTGAGCTTTGGTCGAAATATTCGAGTTCGATTTAAATAGGCTCGCGAGCTCACGATGGGGCTCGAGCTTGGCACGTTGTAAGCTCGAGGTGAGTTTGAATCGAGTCTAGACCAAGCTAAATTCAAGCAGTTCATGAGTCTTGAGCTTTCTTTACAGCCCTACTTACACATGCTAGTTCCCAACTCAACAAATCAGAAACAACAGCGACTGATCATTCTGAACCGGCCAATCATCCATCTGCTAATCATAGCAAGCCTAAAAGCAGCCTAGCCAGTGAAAGAAACTCCAGCCAAGAATCCTTGTTTCCAAGGCTAGCCTGCCTAAATAAAGCACATCAAAGCCTCCCCCATCGCAGCTATATATACCCTGCATTTCCCATTCTTCTTTCCCATCCCAAAGCACCCAGCTCGCTAGCTTCTTGCTCTTGCCCACCCCCTAATTAACATCTTACTATAATAGTTGAGCATCTAGCAAGAAGCTAGCTAGCAAAATGGCCGCCACCCTCAAGCTCAGGATCCTCGCCGCGGCTGCCACCGTCGCCGTCGTGGCCTCGTCCTTGGTTGGCGTGGCCACCTCGGCCGAGGCGCCGGCTCCCGGCCCATCCTCTGGAGCCGCCGCGACCGCCCCGGCCGTCGCTGTTGGCACGCTCACCGCCGCCGCCGTTGGGTACCTCTTCTGCTGAGCTGCGCGTGTACGTGCGTCTGCTGGACCAGTCGCATTGCCGCTGCGGAGTTTATACATTTGATTTTTTTTTAACCAGTATGTTATATGTGGTGTTGTTGGGGGTGTATCTTCATTCATGTACTAGTTGCGACTTGTGTACACAGCTACATCTGAAGTAATACACTGAGCCTATATCTTTGTTCATTGTTAATCACGCTATCGTCGAGCATATCAAACCATCGATTCCTGTAATTTGTTCTGGGGACTAATCCAATCACGTATGTCTCAATGCGGTGCTATCTTACAGTTCTTTTTTTTAGAGGTGCCATGTTACAGTTCTGAATACTGCATGATGGACCGGCCCATGCATGACTGGTCCACTACGGCGGCCGCGGCCGCGGCGATGATCTTGGCCTTCAATTGCTCTGCCATTTTATTCGGCTTCTCGAGAACTCTCCACGGATTGGGAGGAGGCGAGGAGCAGCTGCACGAATTCACGATGCTAGTGTTGCTTCGGTGGATGGGCAAGGGGGCAAGTGGCAAGCGTTGATGGCTATGTTCTTTTTAGACTTTGGGTCTTATTTTTGGTTTTTGGTTTTTTGAAACTTAAAAAGCTAAACGTTAAAACGGGACAGATTTTTAAAACGAATTCTTCTAACAGTTTTCTAAACTCAAAATTATATGTGTCTATTGGATTTTGATCTAGGCCAAATGGTTGAAAGAGGGAGACGTGGGATGATGCCCACGTTCACCCGTTTCTCACGCGCCCTGATCGGGGGTGCCTAACCAATTTTGGTTACAGTTAGGGGTGAAAACGGGTCGGGTTAATCCCGACCGATCCGGCACCGAATCCGATTGGTACCGAATCCGACTAGTACCGAATCCGGAGAAAAAAAAATATGGGTTAGGATATGGCAACAGCAATATCCGTCCGAATCCGAATATCCGTCCGAATCCGATACATCTTCAAGTTTGATTTCAGGTTAGTGCTACTATTTGACGTTTCATTTTCTTTTGCAATGATAAAATAAAATCTTCCACATCAGCTATTAAATAGTAACATCAAGTCAGTGCGTCCTACTCCATTTAATGCACTGTATGCATTCCTTACAAACAAGTAGGGGTGCAAACGAAATGGGTTAATCCCGACCGATCTGACACCGAATCCGATTGGTACCGAATCCGGAGAAAAAATATGGGTTAGGATATGGTAACAGCAATATCCGTCCGAATCCGACCCGTTTTCACCCCTAGTTACGGTCCCCCGTTGCGCAGCGCAAGATAAAAAGGGGGTTCCAGCCTCTCACGTTCGGTTCGTTGTTCGGTTCCCGTGAGAGTCTAAACCCCGCACAAACCCTAAGCCAAACCGATCTACTGCGCGCTGCCAGCAACGAGAAGTCCGCCGCCAGTGCAGGACATCGCCGGCGACCTTCCGGACTGCGACACCTCCCTGACCTTCACCGACTCGCGCCTCACGCCTGCATCACGCAGGCACGTGGACTTCAGCTCAATGGCATTCATCGCTGACCGTAAGCCCCCCCCCCATCTGATGAAACCTAGGTGTTTTAGTGCTAGACTAGCGGTTTAATGTGATGTGCATGATGATTAAGGTTTTACAGTGTCATCTATAATCAGTATTTTCGCTGTCAGATATCATATCAAAAAGTACTGATAAAAGTCATAGCCATAACTAGAAGAACACCCGTATATACAGCTGCAGGGGACATCGCGTTTAGCAGCCTGCCTAAAGATAAGCTGGCGAACGGAAGGAGGGCCGGCTGTCGCGTAACCTGGCCTTGGTAATCGATCGGTTGGCTGGCTCAGCGCTTTCATCATGCATTCATGTGCGCGCGAGTGATTTCCGGCGCCGGTGGGGGGTTGGTGTGGTGCTTCCGGGCCCGTCGTTGCGTTGGAGCGGCGGAATTATTGTGCGGCACAGCACACGGCGACTACTCTTGCCGTTGCTGTGCTGGCCTCCGCGCGTGGCGGTGCGAACGATGGGGAGGTGTGTTCGGGTTGGCGATTGCTTCGCGAGGCCGCCTCTGTGAGGAGCGTAGCGTGGTCGTATCTGTCACGTTGGTTTTGTTGGTTTCGCTCCAAATCCAATGGATTTTTGTTGTCATAATACTCCATGACTATATCAGCCACTGTTCCCCATTCCAACGAGAAATCGATCAGTCACGGTCGGTGGGTGGAGTTTTCTGATGCCAACTCTTTCCTTAGCATGTAGGTTTTGCAAATGCGGTGTGATAAGCCCAGCCCAAGTTCTCCAGGGCTGGATAGGATATCCTCCTGATCCGGGACGTTGGGGCCAACGGTTTAGTAAGCAAGCAATGCAAATGCAGTCCAAAAGAAGAAGAGGAAGCGACAAAGAAAACAGAGTGCAACTTAGGGTATCTCCAATGGTCTGAGTCAGCTAGCTATATGTATATACACATCAGCATATATCCTATGTGGAGGAAAGAGAGTATGCAAAAAAGATCGAGCCAGCTCTTCCTTAAGCACTAGTCTATAACGCCAAACGAGGCAGTCTCTATAAATTCTGTGTGTGCATGTAAGCATCAAATAGCTATCCTTATAGATAGTTCTTTAGAATGCTAGTTTTAATGTGTACTATATAAATGATGTGGAAGTCTTATAGTTAATTGCTAGGTATAACCATTGGAGATGCCCTTAAGCAACGAATGAGGTATTCACGCATCTTCTTTCGCAAAAACTCGGTACGATCAGTTCTTTGCACAAACACTGTGCGCTTGTAACGCCCCCGTTTCCAGGGGCGCGTACGGACACGGCATTCCGTAACTATTCACGCATGAACAGTTATGGAACGTCGCGCAAGAGTATACCATTGCATGCTTACAACCAAAGTCCAGCATATATTTCACATATGGAATAACATCCAACTTTGACAGCGGGGCGTGCAAGCCCAAAGTATAATTACATTACAGAAGCTCCAAGATCCGCTTGAGCGCGACGAAGACCTAAAGCCACGGGTCCTCGTCGAAGAAGAGACCCTCAGGGACGTCCTCGACGGGGAGACCTTCACCTTCGTCTTGATCCTCTAAAGAAAAGCAAAAGCAAGCCGTGAGCCAACAACCGGCTCAGCAAATCCCAAAGGGATCCTAACCTACTACATGCACGGAACATCAAAGGAGGGGAAATATATTTGGTTTATTAACTTTGAGTGGATGCAGTTTTATTTGCAAGCATTTTATAAAATGGACTCAAAACTACTTCTTAAGAACTCAGGGGTTTTCACAAAGAATTCTTTAACCAACTAGTCAAGTTCAAATATGTACAAAACTACTTAAGCTTCGCTGCTGGAATCACCCAAGTGACACAGCTCCAATAACCGGGAGCACGGCGTATTCGAATACCATTTATTTGACTCTGCAGAGTTTGCTCAGCTTTACCCACACGCACCCTTAACCCTCATGGTGAGTTAAGGAACCGGTCTTTCATTGCTCAACCCTTGGTATACACTCCACCCGATAGATAATAATCCCGCACATCCTCGGCGTTCGTTGGCCCTCGCGAACGCCGGTCCCGAGTTGTGAGGACCTATCGTTGTCTTGCACCGACTCCCAATGCGGGTTTCACTTAAGTTGAGCAGTACTAAACCGGGGTTGACAAGTCAACACCGTGGTTGAGCGATCACTATGACATTTGCTCGCGTAAGGGTTTCATCCTTATATTTTCACATGGCCCACAACCTTACAGTTCGCGACCCAACCTAGGGTAAGAGTTGGGTGAATAATCATCCGCGATGCACCACAAACTCCCCTTCCTTCAATCCTAGGGTAAGAGATGGGTGAATAATCATCTTGCGATGCACCACAAACTCCCCTTACCCTACCTTGTGCACGCTGGCACTCTCCGCTCTAAGATACGGTGTCCCATACCACCCTACCTTAGAGTCGGGTTTACAAATTCTGTTGGCTCATTGCCACGACCTTATTAGTGTAAAGACTTTGTATGATAATAATAACCTCTGATTATATAGATTAACAGATAATTATTTCTAGGGTTACAAAGGCATGGCAACAAATTTAACAGGCATTTATCGGTGGTAGGTTTAACTATATAACATGTCATTCTAACATTATATTTTACTTTGAATTAACATTTCACAAATAGCATAATGCAAATAGCATAATAACGTAATTAAATGGCATGGGATACAACATGATCAAAGGATTTGGGACTTGCCAGTCAATCCGATGATCTCGGCTAGCTCGAGCGAAGAAACGTCGGATCTCGCGATCGCACTTGAACTTTCGGGATCTTCGACACTAGCGCAAACACGTAAAACAAATAAGTCCAGCTTGAGACTAATCAAGCGAGGAAAAATAAACTAATTAAAAAGGAGTAAAATGCATAAATCCTTCAAATGGAATTTTAGGAATTTATCTGGGATGTATTTGTGGAAATGGATTTCACCAGAGGGTCTGGGATAATATTTGGAGCAAAGTGGTGAAATTTGGGAATTTTTGGGATTTTCTGTGATTTTCCAGGATTTATTTGAGTTTTCTGGAATATTGGAAATTAGAAAATCCGGGGAAAAATCAAATGAACAGTGAAGGGCCGGCCAGTGCTACTGATGCGGCCCGGCCGATTTCAAACGCGCAGCACGCCGGGGAGGAAGTGGGCCGAGGGGAAAGCGGCCCAGTCGAGTCGCGCCGCATGGATCGATGGCCGCCGCGTGGCGGGGCGGACGGCCTCGGGGTGGCGAGCGCGGACGGCCCGGATCAAGGCGGGGAGGAGGGATCGGACGGCTGTGAAGCGAAGGGGGCGGCGAAGCGGTACGACCGGATCGGACGACCGAGCTTAGATGCTTCAGACGAGATGGACGGGCGGCAAGGGGCCACGTCGCGGGGAAATCGTCGTCTTCAACCTCCGGGCGCTACAGTGCACCCGAGGTAGGGCAGCGGCGGCGACGGCGGCCTGGGCGCAAGGGGGCTCGCCGGCGTCAGCCAAAGGTACCAACGGGTAGCCCTTAGAGAGGAGAACTCATTTTAGGGCTTAGGGAGGCGAGGGGGCTAATGGGGAAGGCAGGAGTGGAAAGGGGGAAGTTCGGCTTTTTGGCGAAGAGGGAGGTCGCCGGCGGCGACAGGGGCCGATTGGCGGCGGTTTCACGGAGAGGGGAGCTAGGGAATTACACTGGCGGTGGCGGCGTGAGTCGGGGAGCCTCGAGGAGGGCTGGCCACGGGAGCACGGCTGGGGCGGCGGGGGTCGACGGTGCCGGAGCTCTGCGGTGAGTCTCCTGCCAAACGGAGTTTACCAAAGAAGTTAGTACACCGTGGTGATGCTCTGGGCTAATACAATTGAGAAACGGAGGGGTGGAGAAGTAGATTGAGCTACGGGGGTCGCCGGCGCAGGGAACAATGGCGGCGGCGACTAGGCGACGAGGGGTCAGTGGTAGCTCGGGAGGAGCTGGGAGCAGTGGGAGGCGAATGAGAGTGGTGGGGGAGTCGGAGAACCAAGGGAGTGTGAGGGAGTGGGAGAGGGGCTTATATGCCCGAGCGGGGAGAGTGGAATCCGAGGGGGGAAAAACACGGGCATAGCGTCAACGGTCGTGGGGAGGACGGGGAGCAGTTCAGGCGTCTCTCCGCGCGACGTGGGGGTGGCGCAGGCCCTGAGCGGCAATGAATGCGGGCGCACGACGGACGGGAGCAGGTGCGCGGCAGGCATGGCGGGGCGCTTCCGCGCACGGGAGGAGAAGGGCGAGGGAGGAGCTGCCAGGCGGGACCAGGGCGAAGGAGGAGGCGACAACGCGGGCTGAGAGGGGGCGCCTCGACCGGAGGTCGGCGAGGTGTGCGCGGTCCGAGCTGCGCGCGGCGCACGTTGCGAGAGGAGGGCGAGCCGAGCGCCCGCGCGAGGAGGAGGAGAAGGCGAGGCGCAGCGCGCACGCGAGGAGAGGAGGGGGCGTCGGGCGCGGGTGAAGGCGGAAAAAGAGAAGGCGCCGGAGAAGAGGGGCAGCGCCCAGCCAAAAGGGGAAAGCGGGAAGAAGGAAGACTTTCCCGAAAAGGAAAGTTTTCAGATTTCAACCAAAAATTCAGCAAAAAAATCAAGAAAAAAATTCCTTTTGAAATTTGGGGACTTTTCAACCTACCCCCCTTAAAAGAATCTCGACCCCGAGATTAACTTGGTCCAGGGAGTAAGTTGGGGAAATCCCGCTGCAAGTCTGATTCTCGTTCCCAAGTGGGCTTATCCGCTGTGTGATTCTTCCACTGCACTCTGCAAAATTTGACATTCTTGTTTCTGAGCTGCCTCTCTGACGTTTCAAGTATTTGTAGTGGTTCTTCAGCATATGTGCAATCATCCTGCAATTCAATATTTGACAAGGGTACTTCATCTGTTGGCTGTCGTAGTCACTTTCGAAGCTGAGACACATGGAACACATTGGGTATTCTTGACAGATTGGGCGGTAGCTGTACTTGATAAGCTACCTCTCCAACTCTTTCGGTAATTTGAAACGGTCCCACATATCTTGGTGCCAATTTGCCTTTAACTTGAAATCTTTTGACTATCTTGAATCTTTCTCTGATAATTCTAGTATGTGCTTCTACATCTTGAGCAATCTGAGGGCCAATGAGTTGGCGTTCACCTGTTTCTGACCAATTCAGTGGGGTCCTGCATTTTCTGCCATAAAGTGCTTCAAATGGTGCTATTTGGTTGCTGGCTTGATAGCTGTTGTTGTATGAGAACTGAGCGAAGGGTAGGCAAGTGTTCCATGCTGCACCATATACTATTGCACAAGCTCTCAACATATCTTCCAAAATCTGGTTGGTTCTCTCTGCCTGTCCATCTGTCTGTGGGTGATATGCTGAACTGAAATTCAAATCGGTGCTCATAGCTTCATGCAATTTCTCCCAGAACTTGGATGTAAACTGTGCTCCTCTATCCGACACAATCTTCTTCGGAACTCCATGCAGTGTCACAATTCTTGTCAAATATAACTCAGCAAGCTTGTCCTTCCCGTAGGTTTGCTTGATCGGGAGGAAACGAGCTAATTTAGTCAATCTATCAACAATGACCCAAATAGCATCATATCCTTCTCGAGTCTTGGGAAGTCCAAGAATGAAGTCCATCCCAATGCTATCCCACTTCCATTCGGGTATTGGCAAAGGTCGCAACAATCCCGATGGTTTTGGTGGTCTATCTTGATCTGTTGGTAGACATCACATTTAGCTACATACTCGCCACTTCTTTCTTCATCTGTTTCACCAATATTTCTTCTTCAAATCTTGGTACATTTTAGTCCTTCTGGATGGATGGAGAATTGTGACGAATGAGCTTGGATAGGATCAATTCTCTTAATTCCTTCTTAGGGTATGCAATAGCGACCACGGAAAGTAAGGATCCCATGCTCGTCTATCGCATACTTTGATGAATTTTCTTCTTGAATATCCTTTTTCAGTTTTTGAATCTCTTCATCTTCATCTTGTGCTGCCTTAATCTGATCTGTCAACAATGGTTGAAGCTCTAATGCCGCCATCTCGCCTTGTTCTCAGTAATCCCCAAATTCGGTCGTAGCATATCCTTTTGCAACGCTGGTGGGTACTCTGTCATGCTGGCTTTGCTTGGGTGAGCCTTACGGCTAAGGACATCGGCACCACATTAGTCTTGCCCGAGTGATATTGAAGCTCAATATCATAATCTTTAATTCCAGCCATCTTCGTTGTCTCATATTCAACTCTGGTCGTGTAAACAGATACTTCAAGCTCTTGTGATCTGAGAATATCTCACACCGATTCCCTAGCAGGTAGTGCCGCCAAATTTTGAGTGCATGCACCACGGCTGCTAGTTCTAAATCGTATGTGGGGTAATTCTCTTCATGTGGTTTTAACTGCCTTGAAGCATAGGCAACAACTTTTCCGTCTTGCATAAGCACACATCCCAAACCTTGCTTCGAGGCATCGCAGTAAATTTGAAATTCCTTCTCTGGATTGGGCAAAATCAAGACTGGCGTCGTTGTCAACTTGGTCTTCAACAGCTGAAAACTCTCTTTACAAGCAATCGTCCATGTGAAGGGCTTGTCCTTCTTCAAGAAATTGAGTGAGTAGACGAGAAATTTTCGAGAGCCCTTCTATGAATCGACGATAATATCCCGCCAATCCAAGAAAGCTTCTCATGCTCACATCGTCTTGGGTTGTTTCCATTCTATAAGCTGCTGCGATCTTTTCTCGGATCAACCTTGACTCCATCTTCCGATATAATATGACCCAAGAAAGCAACTTCTTTTAGCCAAAGTCGCATTTATCGAACTTGGCATACGGTGATGTTCTCTCAATCTAGTTAATGTCATGTGCAAATGCTCTTTGTGCTCTTCTTCACAAATAAATCGGGGCCGACCAAGGTGAAACACCGGTCGTATGAATTCCTTTTTCTTGTAATTCATCTAATTGCTTCTTTAGCTCTTTCAACTCACTGGCTGATATTCTGCACTGATGCTTGGCAATTGGTTTTGTGCCTGAAATCAATTCTATGGCAAGTTCTACTTGTCGGTCGAAGTCCGCTCGCAATTCTTTGGAAACACATCGTGGTACTCTTGTACTCACGCACTTGCTCGGTGGGGCTGTTATCATGTTGATCATGCGTCTTTTGCATCCTTCAATACCTCTCGATGCTGTCTCTACTATCACTTTTCGACCTTGAGCTTAACCAAGGATACTGTTTTGATCTTACAATCTACCTTGCCTTTATTCTTGGCTAACCAGTTCATGCCCAAAATGGCATCTAGCCCTGACATGTCTAACTGCAGTAAATCTGTTCTAAAATCTACCCCTTGGATTTATATTAAGTCCCGCACAACCACTGAGGGACTTCATTCTAACTCCAGGGGTTTCAACCACATAAGGTCTTGGCAATGAAACGAAGAAACCGATTTCTTGAAGCAAAACTCTTTGAAATAAGCGAATGTGTTGCACGTGGTCAAATAAAATCAATGCAGGTATGGCGTTGATTGGGAACATACCGGCAATGATATCACTAGCTTCAGTTGCATCTTCTGCGGACACATGATTTACTCTTGCGTAAAACGTGGGTCTGGTATGACCTTTGCTACTGCCTGCAGATGTAAAGTTCGCGGTGCCTGCCGGTGATTGAGGTCCATCCGCTTTGATCTCGAGAGAGCCTCCTTCGGGGTGCAGAGCTCGATCGTGACTTTGTTTCTGCGCCGCTGGTTTTGGAATTGGAGTTTAGCCGCATCGATTTCAAACTCCTCACGGGACACCGATGCTTGTAGTGTCAGTCTCTCCACAATGGAAACATGCATCGTCCCTTCGTGGACATTTGCTAGCGAGATGCTTGCCATTGCAGGTGGGGCACTTGGTGGCGAAGGGTAAAGGAGAACTGTACTGTTGAGATTGTCCAGACTGGTTCTTCGGTAGCTTCACAAACTGACGTGAGGGTTGGGATTGGAATGAGAATGATCCCGAGGTTTTGCTTCGCTGGGCACTATGCGAAGAAGACTGAGATTTGTGCACTGCCTTGCGCTTCCTGTAATCTTCCATTTCACCTCTAGCCTCTTCTGAAGTAATCAGGTTGTTCACCATATCGTGCAGGTCTTTGAACTTCATGGATGAGATATGGAACTTCAATGACTGTTGCAGTCCTGCTCGAAACTTGCTCATTTTCTTATCCTCGCTGTCAACATCCTCCGGAGCAAATCTGGATAGGTGGTTAAATTGATGTAAGTATTCCATAACAGTGCGTCCACCTTGTTTAAGCGCTAGGAATTCTCGGCGCTTAGTCTCCATGATGCCATCTGGTATGTGAGCCTTGCGAAAGGCATTGGAAAACTCTTCCCAACTACTCTCTCTGTTCTGCAGTGTGCGTTGATAGTTGATCCACTGGTTCTTTGCCGCAATACCGCAACTGATGGGATGCATACAACACCTTTTCTTTATCATCACATTGAACCAGTGTCAAGTTTCCTTTCCACGTCCACGAGCCAATCCTCGGCTACTATGGGGTCACTTGGGGTGAAAAAGACGGGTGGCCGTGTTTCATAAAGTCTGCCCATCGGGTGGAAATTGGTGCACCCTCCCGAGGAACATTGCTTCCACCTTGAATTCCGGAGATCTCGCTGCAATCTGTTCAATCAATCTGGCATGTTGATCCAACACTCGTAATATATTTTGCTCTCCTTGATGTCGATTCTGCTCCAACATTGCTATCACTCTGGCCAATGTGGCTTGATCTGTGGCAGGTGCACCCTGGCCGTTGGTCTGACCACTCTGCTCTGCCGGATCCATCTGCCAATTCGGGAGCTTGAAGTCGACTTTGCGGCTTTGGCAATCAAGAGGGATAAGTAAGACATCGAATTTTCAGGGTAAGTATAGGATGAAAAGGTAAGAACGAGAGCGAAGGGACAGAGAAAGCTTTGAACCGAGAGGATTCTGATAATTAAGCAAACAACATACAAGATAATGAACATAGATTTACGATATGCGGTGGTACACAATCCACTTAGGGTTCATGATTGCACTGCTTTACATTACAAAAATCTTGCTACTACTGTGGTCGATCTAGTCTAGCGAACAACGGCTACTCCTCCAGTGTGAGAAGCGAAATTTTGAAGCTAGACAAGAGGGCAATAAACATTTTGCAAAAGGAAAACTTAAGTAAGAAAACTAAGATAGATAAGGTAGCAACAAGAGAGGAAAAGACAGCAATAATACTTATGTTTTTCAGTAAACCCTTTTATGGCTTAAATTAAGTTTTGCGATAAAATCGCTTCTAGTTTGCCTTAGGTCTTAACCTACGGTCGAGAGCCGCTCGATACCACTTCTTAACGCCCGTTTCGGTAGCGCGACGGACACGGCATTCCGTAACTATTCACGCATGAACAGTTATGGAACGTCGCGCAAGAGTATACCATTGCATGCTTACAACCAAAGTCCAGCATATATTTCACATATGGAATAACATCCAACTTTGACAGCGGGGCGTGCAAGCCCAAAGTATAATTACATTACAGAAGCTCCAAGATCCGCTTGAGCGCGGCGAAGACCTAAAGCCACGGGTCCTCGTCGAAGAAGAGACCCTCAGGGACGTCCTCGACGGGGAGACCTTCACCTTCGTCTTGATCCTCTAAAGAAAAGCAAAAGCAAGCCGTGAGCCAACAACCGGCTCAGCAAATCCCAAAGGGATCCTAACCTACTACATGCACGGAACATCAAAGGAGGAAATATATTTGGTTTATTAACTTTGAGTGGATGCGATTTTATTTGCAAGCATTTTATAAAATGGACTCAAAACTACTTCTTAAGAACTCAGGGGTTTTCACAAAGAATTCTTTAACCAACTAGTCAAGTTCAAATATGTACAAAACTACTTAAGCATTTCTGGAATCACCCAAGTGACACAGCTCCAATAAGCAGAGCACGGCGTATTCGAATACCATTTATTTGACTCTGCGAGTTTGCTCAGCTTTACCCACACGCACCTTAACCCTCATGGTGAGTTAAGGAACCGGTCTTTTTTGCTCAACCCTTGGTATACACTCCACCCGATAGATAATAATCCCGCACATCCTCGGGCGTTCGTTGGCCCTCGCGGAACGCCGGTCCCGAGTTGTGAGGACCTATCGTTGTCTTGCACTGACTCCCAATGCGGGGTTTCACTTAAGTTGAGCAGTACTAAACCGGGGTTGACAAGTCAACACACGTGGTTGGCGATCACTATGACATTTGCTCGGCGTAAGGGTTTCATCCTTATATTTTCACATGGCCCACAACCTTACAGGGCGCGACCCAACCTAGGTAAGAGTTGGGTGAATAATCATCTGGCGATGCACCACAAACTCCCCCTTCCTTCAATCCTAGGGTAAGAGATGGGTGAATAATCATCTTGCGATGCACCACAAACTCCCCCTTACCCTACCTTGTGCACGCCGGCACTCTCCGCTCTAAGATACGGTGTCCCATACCACCCTACCTTAGAGTCGGGTTTTACAAATTCTGTTGGCTCGCTGCCACGACCTTATTAGTGTAAAGACTTTGTATGATAATAATAACCTACAGTTATATAGATTAACCAGATAATTATTTCTAGGGTTACAAAGGCATGGCAACAAATTTAACAGGGCATTTATCGGTGGTAGGTTTAACTATATAACATGTCATTCTAACATTATATTTTACTTTGAATTAACATTTCACAAATAGCATAATGCAAATAGCATAATAACGTAATTAAATGGCATGGGATACAACATGATCAAAGGATTTGGGACTTGCCGTCAATCCGGATGATCTCAGTTAGCTCGAACGAAGAAACGTCTGGATCCTGCGATCGCACTTGAACTTCGGGATCTTCGACACTAGCGCAAACACGTAAAACAAATAAGTCCACTTGAGACTAATCAAGCGAGGAAAAAATAAACTAATTAAAAGGAGTAAAATGCATAAATCCTTCAAATGGAATTTTAGGAATTTATCTGGGATGTATTTGTGAAATGGATTTCACCAGAGGGTGCAGGATAATATTTGGAGCAAAGTGGTGAAATTTGGGAATTTTGGGATTTTCTGTGATTTTCTAGGATTTATTTGAGTTTTTGGAATATTGGAAATTAGAAAATCTGGGAAAAATCAAATGAACAGTGAAGGGCCGCCCAGGTGCTCTGATGCGGCCGGCCGATTTCAACGCAGCGCGCGCGCTGGAGGGAAGTGGGCCGAGGGAAGCGGCCCAGTCGAGTCTTGCGCTAGCGATACGGATGGCGCCCCGCGTGGCGGGCGGACGGCCTCGGTGCGCAGCGGACGGCCGGATCAAGGCGAGGAGGAGGATCGGGCGGTGTGGAAGCGAAGCGCGGCGGCACGACCGGATCGGACGGCCGAGCTTAGATGCTTGACGAGATGGACGGGCGGCAAGGCCACGTCGCGGAAATCGTCGTCTTCAACCTCCGGCGCTCTGATGCACCCGAGGTAGAGCAGCGCGGCGGCGGCGGCTGGCGCAAGAGGCTCGCGGCGTCAGCCAAAGGTACCAACGGGTAGCCCTTAGAGAGGAGAACTCATTTTAGGGCTTAGGGAGGCGAGGGGCTAATGGGGAAGGCAGGAGTGGAAAGGGGGAAGTTCGGCTTTTGGCGAAGAGGAGGTCGCCGCGGCGCAGGGCCGATGGCGGCGGTTTCACTGAGAGGAGCTAGGGAATTACACCGCGGTGGCGGCGTGAGTCGGGAGCCTCGAGGAGGGCTGGCCACGGGAGCACGGCGGGGCGGCGGTCGGCGGTGCGGAGCTGCGGTGAGTCTCCGCCAAGCGGAGTTTACCAAAGAAGTTAGTACACCGTGGTGATGCTCAGGCTAATACAATTGAGAAACGGAGGGTGGAGAAGTAGATTGAGCTACGGGGTCGCCGCGCGAGGAACAATGGCGGCGGCGACTAGGCGACGAGGTCAATTGTAGCTCGGGAGGGAGCGGGAGCGAGTGGGAGGCGAATGAGAGTGGTGGGGGAGTCGGAGAACCAAGGGAGTGTGAGGGAGTGGGAGAGGGGCTTATATGCCCGAGCGGGGAGAGTGGAATCCGAGGGGGGAAAAACACGGGCATAGCGTCAACGGTCGTGGGAGGGCGGGAGCGATTCAGCGTCTCTCCGCGCGGCGTGGGTGGCGCGAGCCACGAGCGGCAATGAATGCGGGTGCACACGGACGGGAGCAAAGTGCGCGCGAGCATGGCGGCGCTTCCGCGCACGGGAGGAGAAGGGCGAGGGAGGAGCTGCCAGGCGGGACCAGGGCGAAGGAGGAGGCGACAACGCGGCGCTGGGAGGGGGGCGGCCTTCGGACCGGAGGTCGGCGAGGGGGTGTGCGCGGTCGGAGGCTGGCGGGCTTGGCGCTGCGAGGGAGGCGAGCTGAGCGTCCGCGCGAGGAGAGAAGCGAGGCGCAGCGCACGCCGGGAGGAGAGAGGCGGGCGTCGGGCGCGGTGAAGGCGGAAAGAGAAGCGCGCCGAGAAGAGGCGCCCCGACCAAAGGGGAAAGCGAGAAGAAGGAAGACTTTCCGAAAGGAAAGTTTTCAGATTTCAACCAAAAATTCAGCAAAAAATCAAGAAAAAAATTCCTTTTGAAATTTGGGGACTTTTCAGCGCTCTGCGTGGTTTCGAAAAAAATGTGCGCTCCTGCGAGGACAAACTAGAAGAAACTCACACTTGCGTGTGCGCAACGCAAAACTGCAGCAAAAACACAGAGATGCTAATGACAGTTAAGGATGCTTGCTGAAGGTCCACTTTGTTTTTTTTGGTCTTTCTTGCAATGAGGGATGAAAGAACTGCATCCAAATGCATTCTTACAGAAAATGACTGGTCAAAAGACAGGTGCGTTCCAAGAAGCCCGTCACCACACTCGCACATCAAGCCAGTGCAACGCAATTAAGTGAAACAACCCAAAATTTTTTAAAATTTTGAAATTTATTTGAATTTTCTTAATTCGGAAAACTTGCTAAATTGAGAAAACCTGCGAACCTTTACGCTTTCCTTTTCGAGCAAATCCGTTTTCCCTGTCTTGGCACCTTCTCCCCGTGGTGCCTTCACCCCTATTCTTCCTGCTGCGTGGCCGCCAGCTCGACAGCTGCAACTTTGTCAACTATCGCACAGTAGGTATGCCACCTCACCAATTGGCCATTAACTAGCCATCACATCATACCTGGGCCACACACCACTCTCCTACCATCGCCGACATCGCCACTGGCACCTCTGTTACGAGCCGCTCGACACACGCGCCATGCCTTAACTCACCGCTCAAGCTCGCGCATCCGCGCCAGTGAGGAAGTTGGTCTCTCGCGCCGCCAGTGCAGCTACCAGCAACGTCGCTACACCACCGAAGCTTTGCGGTGATCCATACCACCGCACCACGCCATTGCCATGCTCTTGGTGCCACCACCTTCATCGGCTATGAAGCCAAACCGAGTAGCTCCCTTACCTTCATTCGTGCCAAATTCCAACCCAAAGCCTTTCCCTCCCAACTTCAACTAAGAACTGCCGCCACCGCCAAACTCACATTGATGAGCTTCAAAATTCAATTCCATTGATAGCCTCAATTTCGATCCAATTCTTCACAGCCATAGCACCTCCTTGACACCACAAAGCTATCCCTAACCTCACCGATCCCTCTCATAGCCCTAGCCCATTGACACTGTGCACCACCGCCGCCTATGTACTGCCACCGTGGACAGCCATGCACAAGCCAAACTAGCCTAAGTCACCACCACCACTAGCATTCCTATGCGCTGTAGAAGCTCAAACAACCTTTCAACCAACCGACACCACACCGGAGTGCCATCGTGCCATAGCTCTGCTTCGACAAGCCACATCCATCTCTAGCTCCCCTTCGATTATGCTTATACCCAAAATGGGTTGCCTAGGTCTCACTTACCCTCACCACACTATCGCTCAGCACCAATAGCCATCACCGTTGCTGTCTTCCTTCTCTGCCCGAGTGTAAGTTCAAGCTCTATTAGCTCCATTAAGTTGGTTTTGATTATAATGACAAATATAACTATGAAACTAACTTGTTTACCAACTATGATATTATCTAGTCTCATTTAGATATGATAAATGACAAATAGTTTTAGATATAATAACAAATATAATTGTGAGACTAATATGTTTATTAATTATGATGATACTTAGTCTCACGAGGTTGAAAAGATGAAAAACATGGAGGTATGCATTTGACATCTTAGTCATATATCTTATTGCATTCCTCACATCCTAATATATGATTAAATGATAAATCTATATATGAGACTAATATATTTGTTTGAGTATATTACTTAGTCTCATTTGGATGAAAAGGTAAAAACTATAAGAGCTATGCATTCAACATTACATTTCTTATATCTTAATGCATTTCTTGGATCCAAAATATAAATTGAACTTCACCAAATAGTCTAACTTGAATATGTGTATATATCTCCACTATATATTCTTGTATGCACTCATTTAGGGGGTTCACTCTATATTTTTGTGGTTTCATTAGTATTGATTCATGTCTCTTCTTTCACATATTAAAGATTTTTTACTTTAAAACATATCCCTTGAGTATATACATAGATTGTGTAGTTCATATATACTCACAATCGGGTTGTCATCTAGTTTCTCCATTATGTGTTATTGGTTGGATGACTAATGACAGCCGGATAAGTAAGTTTTGCTTTGAAAACTTATTCTAGATTATACAATTGTTGTGTACATGTTGTTTACTCATAAATCAATCTTTTATCTCATTATTGTTGAAATTGTCATGGATTACCAGAAATTGAAGGATGTAGAATCTAGTCTCTCCATTATGAGTTAATGGTGAAGTTTGGTAATTAATGACAATTAATTTGTGGACTAACATTTCCCATGAGTTGATCAATAGGTTAGATTCCACAAATGAGGATGACTTGGGATGACTTCATGTATTGAAAATCACCAAGTCAAGATCCAGGATGGAAATGGTTTCATGAGTTGAAAGCCATTAAGAAAAAAATGCATCATGAGTTAATGCATATGCAAAAGGAGCTGATCATGTATTGATCATCAAGTCAAGTGAAGACCCATCTTGTATTGATGGAATTTAAGACATTGACCCGGACATGAAGTGAAGATGTGCGTTATCAAGCTTCAAGAGGATACTCAGGTCAAAGGAATGACTAGCTGGGGGTTAAGAATGTGTTCGTAGTGTTTTACCGGTCTTGGTGTTTGATTTGAAAGACCAGATTACTAGTATAGGTTGTCGTACTATTAAGAGGGGTCATGTCTATAGCTTGAGTCTCATCATGTGTTGATAGCTTAATTTCACTTACTTTAGCTCTCCGTGGCATGATGCTTATATTTGCAAGTGTGTTTTGTAAATAATTGAAGCTCATATGTTAAATCCATGTAACACGGGACTATACATTACAAATATGTTTTTGTAAGTGTTTGAAGTCCATGTTTCCAATTCTTTGTGGTATGAGGTTTATATTTGCAAATGGTTGAAACTCATACATAATCCTTATAGCATGTGACTAAGATTTATGAATGTGTTTTGCAAATGTGTTAAGCCCATGTGCCTATACCTTGCGTCATTATTTCAAAAGTGTAGAAATGTGTTTTGCAACTTGTTGAAAATCATGTTTAATCCTTGTGTGCATGATACTATAATTTGCAAATGTGTTTTACAAAATTTATTAAAGTATATGCACTTGTTAGGAAGATCGAAACTACCGATGCGTATTGCGCAGTATTACCGGAAGTCGGAACTACCGGCATATGTTGCGCTGTACTACCAGACTTTGGAAGTTTTGGTTTTTCTCGTGGTACATTTTTTTTCTAGAGAGACACTTGTGTAGTAGTCTTCTCCTCCCCGTGGGAGTGGTAGTTCTGCATTTGTGAAGCGGTACTTTCGATAGTTGGAGGTACTAAAAAATGAACGGTGGTACTACCAATTTTGACTATAACGACTAGTTTTCTATCCGTTGCAAAGGGAAGTGGAAGTATCGGACTTTTGCTTGTAGTACTTTCGAAAATTTTGATTTTTAAAGGATTTAACTTGAACAGTTAGTTTTCTTGTATGCGGTATAAATACCCCCTTGCGGTCAGTTGGAATAAGACCTTTGACACTTCATTTCATTTCCTTGAGCTAGTGTGGGATCCTTCTCTCAATTATGCATGTGTTGCACCCTGTGAGCAAAGAGAAAGGCTCTAGATTGCATGTGTTATATCTAAAAGTGTATTAAGTATCTACTTGAGCTTGTACATTCATTGCACGTGGTGAGCGTCAAGTGAGGGGCTTGACTTATTACTCTTGGATGTTGCCGACACCTAGACGGCATTAGAGGCATCATGTACGGTGATCTTCTCAAAGAAGGTTATGAGAAGACCCGGCGAAATGCGAAGGTTGGAGCTCACCTACCTAGAGCGAAAAAGAGATCCTACTAGTGGATTTGAGGTGGAAGGCTTAATTCGTGGAGCTATTCCAATTAGTTTGGACTTACCTCAACGTGGACCAGGGGAGACCAACAAGTCTTCAAACACCAGGTTAAAAAGCAATCTTGTCATTTGTGGTTTATTCTCTTATACTCAATTTACATTCAAGTAATTTACATTCATAGAATTAAATTGATCGCTTGTATTCCTAGAATTGTACATCTTGATATAGCCTTAGAATTGTTGGTGCATATAGGTGAACTTAATTAATTTAGACGTTATTTGTATTAAATTAATTTAAGTTAAGCTTCCGCATTATATACTTGGTTTAGATAATTAGAAAAGGAAATTAATTAAAAGAGAATATAAGCTTAGAAAAGAAATGTTTTTAAGACCGCCTATTCACCCCCTCTAATCGGTCTCCTCGATCTTACATCGGGCGGACATGAGCACATTCAAGCTAGTTGGGCCTCGCGCCTGGCATTCCGAGTTGTTGGGCTGGCTAGATTGGTCGAAAATAGTGCAAGTCTAGTAGGCCAAGTGGGCCAAGCTCATTAGTCAAAGCCTAATACTGTTTACTTCCAACCCAATATTGTTCATAGTCTAAAACCATTACTGTTCATACAACCCGACTCATTAGAAATAGTGTCAACCCATTACTATCCACCTATCCCGTAACTATTCATCCAAAACCTGTTAAGTATATTTATATCCATTTTAACCATTTTGAGCCCGTCTAATTCATTTCAATTCCGTTCAATGTAACCAAGCTTAGTTTAAGTCCTATCTGTCCAAACTCAACCTTCTTTTATGTATATTTCAATATTTTATGGCATTTTATTCCTTGCTTACATTCTGCAAAGCAGAAACTTATTTTGTATTTGTTCTTTTGCGCCAGCATCCGGATTCGACTAGTTGACCAACAAAGAAGCTACTGGAGCAATTAAGACAGTCGGTGTTAAACCCAAAGCCTACAAAGAAATTATTGAAAATTCTAATGATAAGTCACATATCTTTAATCATGTCGGTCCTGTATCATTATTATTACTACTTTCATTTATGCTATTTGAGCACTATTATTTACATATAATAATTGTTTAAAATGATATAATAATAGTTAGGTGCTACCACCGAAAAGCCCTATTATATTTACAAAGGTCATATTTACCTTGACAACTTTGGTAATTAATCCGCAGGCTCTCCATCTCCTTGCTCTCCGCAGCGCGTCGTAAGCGTCATTCCGAAGGGGAAAAAAATCAATCGACTTCTTTTTGTTCTTATTGTCAACAAACTAAAATTCCATTCACGTTGGTGCACGTACGTGTTCATATATGCTTCCGAGTCATGGCTAGCTAGCTCTGGGAGAGACGGATGTGAGAGAGTCGTTCACGTCAGGGCAGACGTGTGTGCGAAGTAGCCAAGCCACTTCAAGCTTGGCCACGAGGAAACGTGACGCGGTCGCACTCGTACGTATCACATTTCACATGTGGTCGTCACGTCACCCGTGGCGCCTCGGAACACATGACACGGTTAGGCCGCAAAAGTTGGCTTGCTTTTCCGCGCTTCCAGAAGCTAAATTACCAGTTCTCAGATGGCTCAGCCGGCTCATCTTGCATCGCGAAGAACCCGATCCACGGCGTCGCACGTACGTGAAACGACGAACCTAGCTACGTGACTGCGTCTGCGGCCACCGGCTCAATGAAGGTCTGCTCATTTTTCCAGTTTCTAATTTATTTATTATTATTATTAAATTTTTTATAGTTTTTTGATTTTTTAAGTTTTTGTCGATTCTTTTTCTCGTATTCATTTTTATTATTCGTGATAGTTTAACTTATATTTTCTATTTTTAAATTTTTTAAATTTAATTATATCAAATAAATTATTATCAGCTATAGTCTAACTACAATATGACTTTCAAATGGTGCTAGAGTTGAGGCTATTTGGTGGCAAGCCACTATATGGTTTGAGCCCATATCATCACCCTACGATTTGAGGCTCTAGTCTGGATATAGTGGTGTGGTGCTAGTCTGAACTAGTCTAGTACACTTCTCGATTCAATCGAATGTCTATAGAAAAGATCACTATCTAAGGGTTTCGGGGTAGCCGCGAGAAATGAGTGAGATAGAAATTGAGCTATGTATGACACTATTCTTCACAATGATAGGTTTATTCAATATCTAGTTGGAATTTTTGTATTGGCCTGCGGATTCCAGATGGGTTGAATACCTTCGCACCTACCGGGCAGAAATTAGAACAAAAAGAGTAGTGGAACAACCTTATTATCCTAACTTAGTCACACGCTAACATGTTACGTGTCTATAGTTTTGACATTATGAGTCTAAGATATCTTGTAAGTAGAGTTGGACAACTCTACAAAGTATAATAAATGCTATTTGAATACGCCAATATCGATGTACTCCACATATTCCTGTTGCTCTATTATACATTGATTTCCTTTTTGTGAGGGTTTATACGTTGAGTTCTGGTGATGATGAATTTGAACAAAAGCCATTATTTGTGCAACTATAACAGTTTGCTCATAAGCCCTTTGGTTTTCTTATTTCTTACTACCTCTATGTCAAAATATAAGTCATTCTAGGGTCCATGTTGGTAAAATATTTTTATAATTGATCATCAATATATAAAGAATTACGTAGATTGACAATATAAAATTGATGTCACTAAATCCATCATAAAATATACTTTCATAATATATAATTATGTGTATTTGAAAAATATTTTTTTATAGAAATTATTGATCAAAGTGTCATCCTGAAGACTGCCAATTTGCTACCCGACTTACATTCATGGAGGCGATATACTCCTATAAAAAGTAGTTAATGTAGATGGAGTAAGAAAATACAATTAAATAAAATATGTCTACTGCATAACTAGTTGTCTTTTTTTCGAAAACATAACTATTTATGCAATGACAATACTCCAACTCGGTAACTACTATTTCACCATTAAATGTTTAAAAACTATTTCGTCAGTGTTGATTGCATGCCCTTGAATATAGGGGGTGTTTGGGACTGCTCCACAAACTCTGCTCCATGAATTCTACCGTGGAGCAGCTCCACAAAAAATCTAGAGTTTGTGGAGCACCCCTTTAGGTGCTCTCACAACTCCACCTTTTTTTCCTCGAACAGAGTGAATGGAGCTGAACCTATTTGGCTAAAAAACATATAGCGGAGCTGAAAAACGTGGAGTGGAGCAGTCCCAAACACCCCCATAAAATTATGCCTCGTCACCATAGCTTCCGTTTGGCGTTACAGTTGGTCATGACTCATGCTAACATCGTTCTTGGTAGAGCCGCTATAAAATAATGTATCGGTAGGGGCGGATTCACGGGGTATGCCGGGTGGGCCACGACATACCGGGGCCCACCGCACTGCAGCATGCAGCCTCGGTCGAGTCAATCCCGCTGCGACGGTTCGCTGCCGGCTGCCGCCGACGTGCGCGACCGCGTCACCCGCAGCGACCGCGATTCACGTCGAGCTCTCGCCGAACCCCGCCGCGGAATCAGAGGAGGCGACGATGGCGGACGCCGGCGACGCACCGGACCCGACGGTGCAGAACCTCCTGGAGCAGGACAGCCTCAAGTGGGTCTTCGTCGGCGGCAAGGGCAGCGTCGGCAAGACCACGTGCAGCTCCATCCTCTCCATCCTCCTTGCCTCCATCCGCCAGTCCGTGCTCGTCATCAAATAAGTATCTGTTGTTTAGCAGTTTCCTTTATATATGTTTTGCGGAGGTTTATTAGAGAATAAGATGGCTGAATTGCAGAAAAGAAGTACCCATTGTGTAGGATCGGTACGGCGAGTCAGAAAGAGGGGGGATGAATGACTATTTCAAAATCTTCCCTCAAGTATTAACAACACTACGCAGCGGAAGCACAAACTTATAAGCCCACTAAAGCCAAGAGCCAAAGATCACAAAATTCGCCTGAGACTTTAGTCTCCACTAGTCTGACTGCTCGCCAAGGAACAATATAGACTGCACTGCATATGAAAATTTTGGTGTGGCATATCCTTTGGTAAAATTTTGGGTCCGCTACTACTTGCCTGTTCTAAACCACATTGAAAAATATAGTTGACGCGTTACTAATAATAGGAAAGAGACATGATTAGTTACCACATATAATTTATTAAATTTCATTGACTCGTCACACATGACACACGGTAGATTCTTCAAAACCGCGCTTTTTCATCGTAGCTTTGGCGGTTTGGCCACGCCACCCCACATCACACAGCGCCAGCAGAGCACCTGCAAACTGACACTTGGGCATATTCTTGCGAGATGGACATCGCAAAATTTTGACCCAGCCTTTCACGGGAGATCGAGACAATAACATCTTCTTTCCTTTTTTTTTATTCGAGAGTACCATTAGGGCACTCCCAATGATAATATTGCAAAGCAATATCTATAAAATTTCACATCACTTAAAAATAGTATTAGATATACAACCCGCTCAGTTGGGTTAAAAAAAGTGGTTTATGGCTGAAATTACATTGTAGCTGATAGTGACTTATTTGATGTAATTAAATTTAAAAAATTTAAAAATAAAAAAATATGTTAGCCAATCACGGACAATGCAAACGAATACAGAAAAAAGAACTAGCAAAAAAACTCAAAAAAGCTAAAAAGCCAAAAAAAGAAATCTAGGAATAATGAAAAATAAACCAAAAGCCAGAAACTCAAGCCGAAATGAGTGGGGCCATAGTGTCTTCAATGCATAATATCTATCAGTAAGTCCAGATAATAAATATTCCTTTTCTCTTTCAATCTCCTCTCTGACACACACATGACCTTGCTTCAAAGGGTTTATAAGCCTAGGGCTTTTGGCTTTTGATGTAGAACTTTCGCTGCAAATGTATTGTAACGACTGTTAGTTTTTTCTAAGTTAAAAATGATAAAAAAATAAAAATAGGAAAATACCATTGTATCTTTTGGGACAATGCAAAGGAATAAAAGGGGCAAAAAAGGAAAAGCAAAAAAGACCAAAAAGACAAAAAAAACCCGAAATTTAGAAGTTTAGAAGCTGAAGTCGATTGTAGCAAGGGACATATCTGTTAGGTGGGATTAATGATATAGACACTACTCTACTCAATGTATATTTTAGCAATGTCTTCTTATTGATTTTTGTACTTATATAATGTCTCATACGAGCCACTACTTTTCTCTCTCTTTCTTAACTCTTTATCACATTATATCTCATTCTATATAGATAGTTACATTGTATACTCCTCTATTATCCCCGGGGATTGCCCCTGGGAGGTTGGCCATGTCATGTTGTTTACAAAAAGGCCCTTCGACTTTTTCAAATTGCATATAGGTCCTTAAATTTTGTAGAAAAACCTTGCCATGCATTTTTCCAAGGAGAAATCATGCATAGGTCCTTAAATTTTGCAGAAAGACCCCCGCCATGCATTTTTTCCGCATAAAACCCCTCGACTTTTCTGAAATTGTATACGAGTTCTCGATATTTTCAAGAAGGCCCTCTATTTGCTTGATAAAGCCCCTGATTTTTCTATTATTACGTGCAGGTCCTTACTTTCTTGCGAAGAAGCCCTCTGGTTCCCCTAGAATTACATTTGGGCCTTTATTTTTTCCAAAAAAAGACCCTATGAATTGTCGGCTTTTTTGCTTCGATCCACGTGGTAGCTAGTGCGACGTGGCGCCGTGCTTCCACAACTAGTATATATTACACGAGATGGCAAGGTACTCTCCATAAAAGGCAGCGAAACATTTAGAATGGAAAGCGTGTAACGCCCCCGTTTCCAGGGGCGCGTACGGACACGGCATTCCGCAACTATTCACGCATGAACAGTTATGGAGTATCGCGCAAGAGTATACCATTGCATGCTTACAACAAAAGTCCATCATATATTTCACATAAGGATCATTATCCAGGTTTTGACAGCGGGGCGTGCAAGCCCAAAGTATAATTACATTACAAAAGACTTCCAGAATCCGCTTCGAGCGCGGCGGAGACCTAAAGCCACGGGTCCTCGTCGACGAACAAATCCTCAGGGACGTCCTCGACGGGGAGACCTTCACCAGAGTCTTGATCCTCTGAAGAGTGGATTAAGCAAGCCGTGAGCCAAACAACCGGCTCAGCAAGTCCCAAAGGGACTCTATCTTACTACATGCACGGAACATCAAAGGAAGGGAATATACTTGGTTTATTAACTTTGAGTGGATGCAGGTTTATTTGCAAACATTTTGGTAAGACGGACCCAAAACTACTTCTTAAGAACTCAGGGGTTTTTCATGAAGAGTTCATTAACCAATTAATCAAGTTAAAGCATGTACAAAACTACTTATGCTTCGCAGCTGGAATCACCCAAGTGACACAGCTCCAATAACCGGGAGCACGGCGTATTCGAATACCATTTATTTGACTCTGCAGAGTTTGCTCAGCTTTACCCACACGATCTCTTAACTCCCGCTAAAGAGTTAAGAAAGCCAGGTCGTTTCACTGCTCAATTATTTATATAGGCTCTACCCGGTAGAATTCCACTCGGGTCCGGCTCACACACTCACACCCATACACACGCACACAAGCGTCCGCTTCGAGTGAATTCTACCGTTGTTAGGCACCCGCAGCACGGCCTGCCTAACCACGTTACCCAAACACCTACTTCTCACCACCTGTAGAGTTTCAATCGAGTTGAGCAGCTACTAAACCAGTGTTGACAAGTCAACTCCTGTGGTTGAGCGGTTACCATGTCATTTGCTCAGCGTAAGGCCTGATCCTTACATTTTCCCCCCAGGAGTCCGCAACCCCTGCCAGGTCCGCGACCTGCAACCTAGGGTAAGAGGCGGGCGAAAACCGTCCTGCGGCGCACCACAGCCCCCCTTACCCTATCCTGCGCATCGACATACTCCGCCCTAGGGCACGATATCCCATACTACCCTGCCCTAGAGTCGGGTTTTGCAAAGTCTATTGGCCCGCAGCCACAACCTTATTAGTGTAAGGACTTGCATGATAATAATAACCTACAATTATTTAGATTAACAAGTAATTATTTCTAGGGTTTCAATGGCATGGCAACAAATCAAACATGACATTTATCGATGGTAGGTCTAACTACATCACAAGTCATTCTAAATATTTTATTTTACAATAAACTAACATTTCACAACTAGCATAATGCAAATAGCATATTAACATAATTAAATCACATGGGTTGCAATATGATCAAAGGATTTGGGACTTGCCGTCAATCGGGACTATTTCAGCTAGCTCGAACGAAGAACCTTCTGGCTCTTGAGATTGCACCTGGGCTTCCGGGATCTCCGTCACTAGCGCAAACAAATAAAATAATTAAATCCAGCTTGCAACTAATCAAGCGAGGAAAGATTAAACTAATTAAAAAAGGAATAAAATGCATAAATCCTTCAAATGGAATTTTAGGAATTTATTGGGAAAGATTATGTGGGAATGGAAGCCAACAATGGGTCCAGAATATTATTTGGAGCAAAGTGGTGAAATTTGGGAATTTTTGGGATTTTCTGTGATTTTCTAGGATTTATTTGGATTTTCTGGGATTTTGGAAATTGATAAATCATCTGGAAAATCGGTGAACAGTAGAAGGGCCGGCCAGAGCTACAGTACGGCCTGGCCCGGAGAGCGGCCCGCGCGGCCGAAGGCAGCCAGCGCGCGCGCCAGCGGAACGGAGCGGCGAGGAGGCGGCGGCCAGCCGCGCACGCCCGAAGCGGGTCGGATGGCCGCCGCGTGGGCGCGAGCGGCGGGTTGCGGGGCGGACCGAAGGCTCGGATGAAACGGGCGGAGATCGGACGGCGGCGAAGCGGGGACGAGGGTGAAGCGGTACGGGAGATCGGGCGGCCTCCGTTAGAAGGCGCCAGGGTGGAGGGACGGCGGAGATAGCGCCACGCCGTCGTCTTCTTCCTCCAGCTGCGCGCGGGTGACAGAGGGGCGGGGTGGCGGCGCTGCTGCGCTCCGGCGACGCCGATGGTTCCCGAGGGCAAAGAGGGGTTCCATCGGGTAGGGCTGAGTGAGGGGAGTCCATTTTGGGGCTTAGGAGGATGAGGGGACCAACGGAGAAGGCGGAAGAGAGAAGGGGGCGGCTCGGCCATTTGGCGGCGAGGGAGGTCACCGGCGGCGGGAGAGCTCAATCGGCCGCGGCTACACGGTGAGGGGGTCCAGGTGCTCACATTGGCGGCGGAGGTGTGAGTCGAGAAGCCTCAGAGCGTGCTGGCCACGGGGAGGTGGTTGCGGCCGGAAGGGGGTCTCGACGGCGGCGCTCCACAGGGCTTCACCTGTCCAGAGGAGGGCGGCAAAGGGGTTAGGGGAGGGTGGAGATGCTCCAGGCGAATGCAATTGAGAAATGGGAGAGGGGAGAGGGAGATTGGCTCCCGAAGGCCACCGGCGCAGGGGACGGCGAAGGCGGAGCCACGGGCAGCGGGGCTCCAATCGGCGGCTCTGAGAGGTGGCTTGGAGTGGTGGGAAGAGAATGGAGGAGGTGGAGTGGCTTGGGAGGCAAAGGAGAAGGAGGGAGCCGGAAGGGGGTTTTTATACCCGAGCGGAGGGGGAGCGAGGCGTGGAGAAGAAGGCAAGGGCGGGCTCCGGGGCCGACAGAGAATGACGGGAGTGGTTGAGGGCGTCTCCTCCGCAGGACGGGCGGTGACCGGATGACGCACGGCGCTATAGCGGCTTAAAGGCGAGGAGATGGGAGCAGGTAGCTTCGGCGGGGCGGAGGCGCATCCGCGCGCGGGGGAGGGAGGGGCTGCCGCTGCCAGGTGGGGTCGGGGCAAAGGCGGGCGACGTGGCGCGAGGGCCGCCACTCCCTTCGGACCGAGGCGGTCGGGGCGGCGGAGGCTGTCCGAGGCCGGGGCGTAGCGCGCAGCGCACGCGCGTGCGCGGGGAGAAGGCGGGGAGGGAGTGGGGTGCCAGCGAGAGAAGGGGAGCGGGGCAGCGCCGCAGAGAGGAGAAGGCGGGAGCGAGCGGGAGGCGGGGCAGGAAGGCGCTAGCGGGGAGGGGCGCGAGCGCTGGGGAAAGAGGAAAGGCGGAAAACGGCGGGCGCCAACGGAGAGGGGAGGTGCCCTGCTGAAAAGGGAAAACGGCGGTGGGGAAGACTTTCCAAAAAGGAAAGTTTCCAGAAAACACTCAAAATGCAGCAAAAAGCACAGAAATTTTTGGTTTGAAATTTTAGGGGCTTTTCAAAGCGTGTCTTTGATCAAGTTCACAAGCGCTCCATATTAGCCAAATGAAGTGTCTCCTGCCGGCAGAAGAGAGTGGAATTAAGTCTCCTGCCGGTAGTGTGTGGAATTATGTTAGATACTGGAGACAAACAAAATAGTAAGTTGACGCTGGATATCACATACATATATTATTTGACAGCACTGATTTGACGACATTGTTCTTTGTTATAGTTTATTGTGCCGCTATTCCTTGTTATATGGGAGAACAGCCGCAATTCGTACAAATAGTCTTAATTCGCAGCGTTGATTGACTTATCAAGAATAGCAGACAAGTGTTATATGGGAGAACAGCCGCAATTCGTACAGGCTCTGGCAGCTACCTGTTGAGTCCTATGTATTGTTCAGTTCAAATAAGAGAAGGCAGCCTTCCTCTGCTTTTGTTAACATTTTTCGATAAAAGACATGCGAAGCAAGCAGGGGCGGATTCAGCAGTGGGGCGGGGGGTTCGAGCCCCCCCTACCGCTATCGAATCTTTGGAGTTCTCTGGAGCCCCCTATAAATTTTTGCTATAGATGTATGGTGTAGGAGGGGTATAGTGGAGTTATGTCGCTGTATCGCTTTTGTTCAACCCCTCCTAAAATTTTTTCTGGATCTACCACTGGAAGCAAGCAACAAGTGCAACAGCTCAAACGATGTTACCGCGCAATATATCGTTCTGAAGTTTCTGCATCTATCGCATCCCAACCCAGTATTGCTGAAACAAAACTAATTCGTAATTTTAAAAATTTGGGAAACCTAAAAACACTCAGACGTGTAACAGACACTGTACAATGAGAACAGAGACATCGTTGTATCATTGTTTGGTAGTTTTCCAACGGGCCAACACTACTTCCTCTGTCTTGCTGCATCCCACAGGCCTCGAGGTCTCCTCCTCCTCCTACCACGGCGGCTGTGCCAACGCGCGCCTCCTCCTCTTTGTGCGACGGAAGTGCCGACAGGCACCAGATCGACACCGCCGCCGCCTCCTCTTCGTGCATCGGCCAGGCTGCCAGCCCCTCGCCTGTCTGATCCGAAAGGGCAGCCTCGCCTGTCGGATCCGAGAGAGAGAGGTGAGAGAGATGCACATGTCGTGGACCACGGGGAGTTCGTCGGGTCAGCCATGGGCCGGAGAAGGAAGAAGTGAAGAAGACAGAGGTAGAGGACAAGTGTAAAAATGGCATTTATTGGCTAAATGGGCAAAAAGGGGCTTACTAAAGAAGAAACAAATAATCAATTATCAAAAACTTAGGGGTGCTTAAAATAGCTTTTTTGAGTGGCTTATGGCTGAAAAGCACTGTAGCTGGCTAAAATTGCACTCTAACTGATGGTGACTTATTTGACATAATTAAATTTAAAAAAATAAAATAGAAAAAACAGGTAAGTCCATCATGAACAGTACAAACGACTATGGGAAAAAAGAACCGACAAAAAAAGCTCAAAAAGCAAAAAAACCATAAAAAGACGAAATTATTGAATAGTGAAAAATACGTCAAAAGTCTAAGCTGTTTTGGGCAGGGCCAATTAATATCAAATGGTAACAAAAGGTGGGGCATATGATAAATTCCCTATTTATAATAACAGCAGACAAGTAGTAAGAGTATCCACAGCATAAGGTACCTGTTCAACGCTAAGGCCCCTCTCAGTTGGACTGAAAAATAGTGGCTTATGGCTGAAATTGTACTGTAATTGATTGAAATTACACTGTAGCTAAAAGTGGCTTATTTGACGTAATTAAATTTAAAAAATTAAAAATAGAAAAAATATATTAGCTTATTACGGACAATGCAAACAAATATGGAAAAAACGGGTAAAAAACTCAAAAAAGCCGAAAGTTTAGAAAAAGATGAAATTTATAAATAGTAAAAAATAAACCAGAATCTCAAACGGGCGTAAGAAATACCATATCAGACATGCGCTAAAGTTCACTTTTTCCCTCTAGTGTCCAGTACCTTTCGTTTACATGTGTTTTGCCTTGCTGTTGTTTACTTCCCGGTCTTCCCTCTTGGCAGGGTCTTTTGAGAAAACCTCTTTTTCTCTTAATTGATTGGCAACGCTCTTTCGGGGGGAAAATAATCAAAATTGTTTAGGTTTCTTTCTCACATAGTTGGGTAGTAGAGTGGTTCCGAATTCGATAATAAGGAAAAAGATAATCTTATGATAGAAGTATATCATAACGTTGAGTTTGCCGGATAAGCATATAAACTTATATAGCTATTTTAATGTGTTTTATTTTTAATCCCACGGTGGCAGTCGTAATTAGTCAAGCGGATTCGTGGACATGTCATGCATCTCAGCAAAGGTACTTGAAACATCAATCACTAGTGCTAAAATATTCAAGTCAAAACACAGTAGAATAACTAACTAAATGAACCGCAACTTATTCAAGTAGGAATAGTTAAAGTAGAGCTAAGAACATCAGATGAATCACAAGCAGAGAATTTCCTTATACAAAGCGTATAACCAAACCGAGACAATGGCTTCTAGTGATCACTATTGACCCTTGATCACTGGACATGGACCAACTTAGGTGAAGACAGACACTGATGCAGTGAAATAGTGCTACTATATGCAGTAGTGCCAATTTAGTCCCCAAAACTGTAGTCAGACCCGATTTAAGCTCTCATATTTTTTTCGAAGAGGTAATTTGAATATTTTAAACTTTTTAAGTTCGAGTAAAAGGTTGAGCTGCTTTACTATGGCTTGTTTGTTAGGGTCCAACTCATCCCTTTCCTCAAACAAAATTAACAGATATTTTAATTTGGAATTTAACCCAAGGGGTTAAAAATTTTATTTGCATTCTCCAAATGTTCAGGCTTAAGGGCCTGTTTGGTTCATGATCAGAAGTTGTCTAGCCACAAGTTAGACGTGCCACAGTTTTTAGGTAGTTGTTTGGTTTACTGACGTAAACTTAGACATAGCAAAGTTAGGCACCAACCAAACAGACCCTAAATCCGACTGCTTGAGTGTAGGGGACTAGTTGGCTCTTGTGCATAGTTTTGACACGAACCACTCCGGCCTAGCTAGGAGTGAACACAACCGACATGACGCATGCATACGCAGGCAGCCGAAACTGGTGCCATTTATTTGCTGACCAAATGATACAAACGCAATGCAAATACCGTGCTCTCTGATCCCGCAGCGGCGGGGCCGGTGCCAGCCGGCGGTCAGACCCGCGTCCCGAAGAGCGTGAGGACGCCGACGAGCCAAACCAGCAGCGCCGCGAGCAGACGACGCCAGGGCACGGTTGCTCCCTCGGTGGCCGCGCCGATGATCACCGTGGCCCCGAACAGCATGAGTAGGAACGCGGCACGACGGCGGCCGGCCGGCTCCCACGCCGGCGCTGACATTTTGTTGATGCCGGCATCCTTCGGATCCATTGGCTCGTGCACGCCGACGTCAGGCAGAGGGGATTTGGGGGGGGGGGGGGGGGGGGGGTTGAGACGGCTCGTTAGGTCTCGTGTTGGCTTTGAAGCACGCGTTCTCTCGGTATGGAATTTATAGGGTGCGTTCTGGTGTCGTGGTGGGCGTCGCGGCGTGGTGCCATGGACGGCTCTGGTGGGCGTGCTAGGCGGGTGCACCGTGTACGTGGGTCTCGCACACTGGCAGGCGCCGGTCGGTTTTGGTGAAGCCAAAGATGGGGAGCCTAGTACGATGCAGACGGAGACATCGTGCGTTTGGAAGCTACCAGTGCACGTCTCCGGTTTCACTGCCCTTTCCACCCCCGTTTACTGGCGCGCAGCTCACCACTACGCGCAAGCGCAACGCTTCCCTCGCATCTGTTAGCTTCAACACGTGGCCCCCCTCGCGCCAACCTATCAGACACTTCGGACCCAGCCGGCAGGACAACACGTGGTCCCGCACGCAGAGTGTATTTAGGCCCGCTTAAAACGGCTTAAGATTCTGGTTTATTTTCCACTATTCAATAATTCCGTCTTTTTGGTTTTTTGGCTTTTTGTCGATTCTTTTTTCCATATTCGTTTGTACTGTTCGTGATGGGCTAATCTATTTTTCTATTTTATTTTTTTAATTTAGTTATGTCAAATAAGGCACCATCAACTACAGTGCAATTTCAGCCAGTTACAGTACTTTTTAGCCATAAGCCACTTGAAAAACCATTTTAAGCACCCCTTAGATTATGATTTAGGAACAAAAGGTGCACGTCTTCAACTTCAACACATGGGTCCTGTCTGTTAGCTTGAACACGTGGCTCCCCTCGCACCAACCCATCACTGACACTCCGGGCCCAACAGGCGGGACAACACGTGGGTCCCACACGCAGAGTCTATTTAGATTATGATTTAGGAACAAAAGGTGCACGTCTTCAGCTTCAACGCGGGGTATGGTAAACTCAAAATCATCTTCAGCTTCAATCTAGCTAGTAGATGATCAATATGATATTTAGATTAAAGTTGAAGGAACTAAATCACCTTTTGTTTAATCTAGACAATTATGGTTATATGCGTTTGTTGCATGGTTACATCAGTACTATAATCGACTAGTAAACCCTACCTTGGAAAGACACTTCGTTTGAAAGTTATGTACTGTAGAAAATCTATTTAATGTAGAAAATAATTTTTTGAAAGCTAATATGAACAGGATCATAGTCTCTTCAATGCATAATATCTGTTGGTAAACCTAGACAATAAATATTTCTTTTCTCTTTTAATCTTCTATCTCCCTCACACATATTTGTTAGATAGGTTTAATGCTATGGACACTACTCTACTTCCCAATACATGTTTAACTATGTCTTCTTGCTAGTTTTGTGGTTATGCAGTATCTTATGTAAGACACTACTGCTTGGCCCTGCTCATTTTGGCTTCAGCTTCTGGTTTCTGGCTTATTTTTTACTATTCATAAATTTCGTCTTTTCTGAACTGTTGGCTTTTTTTAGCTTTTTTACCGGTTCTTTTTTCCGTATTCGTTTACGGTTGTCCGTGATGAACTAGCATATTTTTTCTATTTTTAAATTTTTTAAATTTAATTACGTCAAATAAGTCACCTTCAGCTATAGTGAAATTTCAGCTGCCACAGTGCAATTTCAGCCATAAGCCATAACTTTTCAATCCAACCAAAGCGGGCCTCAGATTCTTCCTACATAGCTAGTTAATTTTATAGAATTATATATAATAGAGCACTGGGAGTTTCCATATTCTACCAGCATCTTGGAAGGCGTTACAAGCAATGACAAGGAGCTAGCTAGGCGTCACCCACACACCACACCCACCTCCCCGTGCACGTCTCCGGCTCACTTTCCTTTCCACTCCCGCTTACCGGCGCGCAGCTCACCTCTCCGCGCACCGCTCCCCTCGCACCAACCTATCACTGATACTCAGACCCAGCGGGCGGGACAACACGTGGGTCCCGCACGCAGAGTCCGTTTAAGCTAAGAACGGCTCCGGATTTCGCAGCACGAGAGCACTAATATTGTCCCCAACCCGCAACAACGGAAACAACGGCCTGGAGAAAACCGGCCGGCGAAATATATAAAACGAGCCGCGCGACGGGAACCACCACTTCGGCGCCCCGCCCCAACCGCCACCGCTCCCGATCTCGCGTGCGATCCGGCTGCTCCTCTCCGACCGCCCCCGAGCCCTAGGAGCTTCGCGCCCGATCCGGGCGCCTCATGGTGGGTCCGATACCTCGGGGCCGCGAGATCTAGGGTTTCGCGCCGCGGAGGGAGCGATGGGGCGCCGGAAGATCGCGGCGACTGCGGCGGCGCTGGCGCCGCCTCGTGGCTCGTCGAGGGCGGGGGACGGCGTCATCTCCGGTGAGATCCGCGTCTTCGTTTTGATGCGTGCGGTAGTGTTCGTTTTGATTTGTTACATAACGTGCGGTAGTGCGTCATCTCCGGTGAGATCAGCGCATTGTGACATAACGTGTGCATACTAGGTCATGCTTTTGTTTTGTTAGTGTTTGACGATCGCAGAGTTTCAGTTTGAAGCTATGCATTAGTTGCACATGTTTACTTTAACAGTTTAACTGAAGAAAAATTTGAGCAGTGAGAGAGAAATGTGAGAGGTATTACGTCTGTGTTTGAAAGGTTACCATTTTGCTTGGGCATCACCAAGCAATACATATGTTTGTGGAAAGTTAGTAGATTCTGAATGGATGCCTTTTCCTTCGGCAGTATGTACTACATCAAGTTTGTATTTGAGGCAAAGTGTTAATTTATGATCGTCGGAATGGATATGTGAGGTTATTATGGCCAATGTGTTGACAACTTGACATGCTAATTTTGTGGTTCCTTCAATTTAATGATGCCTAGTGTGCATTACTGATAGCTGAGCTGGTTATGTGCTTCACAATTGACAACATAAACTTGTGTAATACTTGGCTGCACTGCAAAGGACTTTGCTTGCTATAACTCAGACAAGACTAAAGCTAACCAAGCTGCCAATTGTACTAGGTTGTTTGCTTGTATTATGAATTTATGACATAGCATTAAATGGTGTATCGCATGCTAATAAGACTTACTATGTTGATTGCACTACTGCAGTGCCTGAACCTTTCCCCTTTGGAGCAAAGCAACTTGGAAGTTTAGCATCAGATTTATTTTATTCCCGGTGGACCATCCATTCTTTATAACTGGGCCTATTACTAGGTTACTAGTGTGAGTGTGACTAATTCAGATTTTGGTTTACGTAATGACTGGCTAGGCAAATAAAGTTCTGTCTGGTAAATGAACACACCATTTGCATTTCATATGACCCCTTTGGTTTTTTCAAGACTTTGCAGCAGAATATCTTCTACCTGATTGTTATGGTCCTTGACTCTAGATCTGAGGTTGTATGAGTGGGTAGGGAGGGGTAGGTCTTCTATTCCCCGGCCTGGCGCACCTTGCTTGGCCGTGGTTGAAATCGGCTTAGAGAATTAGGGTTTGAGGGAGAGAAAAACTCTTTATTTCTCCCTTGCCTTCTTGCAAACCACAGGAGGCTATATATATTACATCTGCCGACTTCTAGAGATCAAGTCGGATACCAAAACCGAGTACTTGTTATAAAAGACTCTCCTAACAGATAGAACTGCTATAAGTATTACAGAATCTGAACAGAACACCCTCAGCTCTTGTTGGATTCTTCTACCCTCTTCCCTCTCCTAGAGTAATACTTCCCCCAGTACATATCCCTAACATTCCCCCCCCCCCTCCTGAGGAAACAGCTCATCCTCGAGCGGAAAATGAGGATATTGACATATGAAATCTTCCAGAGGAATCCATGAAGCTTCTGAGGCCGGTTGATTCTCCCAGTGAACAAGGATCTGCCACTTGTCTTTGTGAAGGCGAAAAGAAACCACCTTGGATGGAGTAGGTAAAACCCAGCCATTCAATATTGGGGGAAGAATTGGAAGATTGGCTGGCAGAGTACCCACGAACTTCTTCAAAAAGGCCTCATGAAATACATCATGGATACGAGCCGAGGGAGGCAGCTAAAGCTTATAAGCCACGTAACCAATAAGCTCAATGATTTGGTAAGGACCATAATATTTGGGTGAAAGTTTGGAGAATTTTGCCGTGATTTGGTATGGTTGGAGAATAGTGTTCATGACGGCCTGAAATGTGGCTGGCGCGGTGGATAGACCGAAAGGCAAGACCAAGTATTCAAAGAGGCCTTGATGTGTCCTAAAAGCTGCCATACGGATATCGTCCAGATGCATTCTTATATGATGGTATCCTGCTCGTAAGTCCAATTTGGTGAAGTATGATAGTCAAAAGCTTTGCGGCGTCCACACTGATGAAATTGTGCGTGGATCCTGAGTCCACCAGCGCACAAAACTTGTGGTTGTTAATGAAGACAGTTAGTTGCATTGTGTCACCGGGAAAGATCCCTGTCAGCGCATGAAGTGAGATCTGTGGAGTCGTCTCTTCATCGCCATCATCTGGAATATCGTTGTCCTCGAGAATCTTGATCCAATACAACTGTTTGCAACGATGTCCTCTGGTGAATTGGTCATCATAGTTGAAGTAGAGACCTTTTTGCCGACGTTCAGCCATCTTGCCAGGTGAGAGTCGCCGAAATGTGCGCTGAGACGATGCAGTTGTTGGAGCCGGAAGAGCAGGGATGTCGGGGGCCTTCGTTAGTAGGGGAGGTGCCCGTTTAGCATAAGATTGTAATGAAGCCGGAGAGGACGATCCCGACGATGGTGGTCGAAAGAACATGCTGGAGTTGTATAGGAGTTTGTAATGTCGTTCCACTGCCTTAGCCAAACTGACAGCTGTATCTAATGATGAGGGATTCTGAAGCTCAACGTTTGATTTGATGAGATCTCCTAGGCCGGCCAGAAATAACCCCACCTCATGCTCCGGAGAGAGGTTTTCAGCCCGACAGCGAACCTTATAAAATTCTTGTTTAGCCCGACAGAGAACCTTATAAAATTCTTGAGCATATTCTTCAACGGAGCCTGATTGACGCAGAAGAGCTAATTCTGCAACTGGGTTTGCTCTGAAAGGTGGTCCAAAACGTAACCGACGAGAATTTTGAAACCAAGGCCAAGATGAGATACCTTCTATGTGTTCTAGCTTGTAATACCATTGTTGAGCAATGCCGGTCATGTGGTATGAAGCTATCTAGACCTTTTCTTCCTCAAGGGTGCGGTGACCGCGAAAGAATTGATCGCAGCGAGATAGCCACTCCAGAGGGTCTGACTGGTTGTCAAACAGGGGAAAATCCACCTTGTAGAAGCGTCCTGGAGGTAGAGCTTCGGCCTGATAAGTGGGAGGTCGCCGTGCAGAAGAGCTGGCGGGCTTGCTGATGTGAGGCGGCAGAGACACTCGCCCTTCCAGATCAAGAACGGCCGCCTGAAGGTTTTCATGGGCTGTCGCCTGTTCCTCCTGATGCTTCAGCACTTTGCCAATTAGTTCCTTCAACTCGCGCAGCTTCGTGGAGATGTGATCGTCGGCCATGAAATTTGATACCAATCTGTTATGGTCATTGACTCTATCAATTCCTCGGCCTGGCACACCTTGCTTGGCTGTGGTTGAAATCGGGTTAGAGAATTAGGGGTTTGAGGGAGAGAAAAACTCTTTATTTCTTCCTTGCCTTCTTGCAAACTGCAGGAGGCTATATATATATTACATCTGCCGACTTCCAGAGATCAAGTCGGATACCAAAACCGAGTACTTGTTATAAAAGACTTTCCTAACAGATAGAACTGCTATAAGTATTACAGAATCCGAACAGAACACCCTCAGTTCTTGTTGGATTCGGCTACCCTCTTCCCTCTCCTAGAGTAATACTTCCCCCAGTACATATCCCTAACACTGATACATGTTGATTTAGTTAGGGTTATATCATTGGCAGAGATTTGTGTAGTTAGGTTTTATATTTAACCAATCCGAAGTTGACATTCTGTGTGTTTTTAATCCTAAGTATTTCTTTGTTTTGCAGAAATCCGGGAGAAACATAAATTGGAACTGGAGAATTTGACACTAACAAAGCATCCATTCAGGACATTGCATTTTTTCATGTTAGCTATGTTGCAATACTTGAAAAGATTAGCAGCATATATCCTGAGTAAAGGTGCTTTGTTTGTTGCCCTAATTGTTTTGGTGATAGCTCCTGGACTTTTCCTTGCGGTTACAGATGGTCTGCACAAAAAGGTGTATTACGTTACATGCCAATGGCAATTTTATTACATTTGTAGTGTTTATGTTGATAAGAGTAAGCATGCCCATAAGAACGCATGGTTAGTGTCTTTTGTAAGCTTCTGGTGACGTACTTGAGTACTAATGTTTGTTTGCTGACATGTATGCAGCGTGTGCAGGAGTTCCTTAATTATGCTAGATTTGTTTTGTGGTGGGTTTCCTTAGGTGTGGCTTCGTCAATCGGACTAGGCAAGTGTTATTATCATCTGTCAATATTATTAAGTTCAGTTACATATAGAAAAGGAAACACAAATAAATAATGTGTTAGTGTACTTTATTTTTTAGTCCTATGAATACTTTTGTTGTTATTTTTAACTATGTAGTCTATGAAGGTTAATTTTTTTGGCTGTCTTTTTAATTTCATTGTCTGTGAAGGTGGCTGAAGCATCTACTTACCATAAATTGGTGAGGCGTAAACAAACTTGTAAAACTCATGCATGCTTTTATTTTGTCCTAGGCCATAGTCATCTCTTATGTTCATCCAAGGAAAATACCAACAGCAAAGTCTCACTATATTCACGTACTCCTGACTCCTGAGTCCTAACTTTATTAGACCTTTTTAAAAAATTCTTAAAAAGGTTGCAGTGGGAGAAATTCTCAAAAAGGTTATATTGGGAGTGGAGAGCAAAAGGTGCATTATTGCCAATTTGTATACAGGAGATAAAAGTTAATCTGACATTTTACTACATTGGGATTAAATTTTTTGTAATGCACTAATGGTGTAGTCAGTCTTGCAAAGTGACTTCTCAATTAGATGCAGATAATATATGCCCTTTTCTTTTCCATGTAGAGAAGGATATTTTAGTGTATCCTTGGTTTTAGAGCAGAATTCGAGGATATTTAGAAGTTCAGATAATTTTGATACCATATTTTGGCAAGCTGCTAGAACATTATTTGGTTAGAGGCTTAGCAGTGAAAAGGCATAGGCCATGTTTGCTCAGCAAGTTCTGTTAGGTGGCTTTGTGGATTTACTGGGTGTAGTCTTGTTCTGTAGACGATAGGTTCACCTTTTCGTATGCCAACACTTGTTACAATACAATGAATGCTTGCCAAGTGTTAGATTTGGAAAATAGAACATTCAAATTTGGAAATTTTGAGTCTGGAGCCCAAAGAATTTCATTTTTGAAAATTGTTGGATTAAGATTAAGGTCTTTGAAATGCAGGTTCAGGTTTGCATACATTTGTGCTGTATCTTGGCCCCCATATTGCTCTCTTCACTATTAAGGCTGTTCAATGTGGCCGGATTGATTTAAAAACTGCTCCATACGATACCATACAGCTTAAACAGGGGCCATCATGGCTTGACAAGAAGTGTTCAGAATTTGGACCGCCGACGTACCCAGCATCAGCTCATTCAGTGAGGATCCCTGTCTTTGAATTACTCCCTCAGGTTCAGCTGGAAGCTGTTCTTTGGGGCATCGGAACTGCACTTGGCGAGCTCCCTCCTTATTTTCTATCACGAGCTGGTAATATGGCAGGGCATTTTATTCTGAATAGATAGTGATATTCGGTTTTACGCTTTACACTTTTACAGTATTCGTCAATCTATGTAGTATGTACATCAGTATATATGATATTGCTGTTTCTTTCCATATCATTTTTAAATTGAGCTGACTTTTCTTGAACACTTCCTGATAGCATCTCTTTGGTATTGTATTATGTAAGATGTGCCCTTTCATAGGCTCATAATGTTCATCAGCTTCAATATTACGTTATGGTAATTTTCTGCATGGGTTATTGTTTCTTTTCCTCTCTTTGAATTTGTGAAACTCTTTGACAAATCAAGGAAAACAGCGCTATTCTCTTTTCTGGTTCATACTTAGTAATGTGATGCAATATAACTTTTCACTGTTACTCTGTCACAGCTTATTAAATTCTTGATTCTGTTTGTCCTCTTTTTGTTGACATGCTTGACTTGTTTATTAGGGTCATACATTAGTGGTGTGGTGGAAGAACTTCATATGTTTGTGATAAATACTAGATCATTTGTAGCAAAAAATGGACTGTGTATTCTTGAAAATTATAGAAAGGGTATCAATTATATTTAGGTTATTCTTATGAAATTCTTGATTCTGTTTGTTCTCTTTTCCTTGTCATGCTTGACTTGTTTATTTTAGGGTCATATTTTAGTGGTGTGGTGAAAAACTTCAATTATGTTTGTGATAAATTCTAGATTATTTTTAGCAAAAACATGGACAATGCATTCTTGAAAATTATAGAAAGGCTATGCATTATTTGTAGGTTTCTGTGTCTTTTATTGTTTTCAAGCTGTCCATACTGAGTCAATGATGTGTCATGTTGCAGCTCGCTTATCAGGCAGTGAGTCCGAAGCTGTCAAGGAGCTGGATGCTACTGCTTCCAAAGAAGATGGTCCAATAGCATCCACTCTGAATCGAACTAAACGCTGGCTTCTTTCTCACTCTCAGCATCTCAACTTCTTCACTATCTTGATTCTTGCTTCGGTTAGTCTGTGTCTTGGTTGCCATCCTGTCATGTCAATTTCTGTGTATTAGTCGTAATAATTTTGTACAAAATGTACGTTTAAGGATTTACAAAAAAAAAACGTGCTACTGTTCATTCAATGTTTCTTGTTTCAATTGTGCTTTGAAAGTAGATAGTTCACACAACTTTTGCGTATTTGCAAGCTGTAACACTATATTTTTCCTATTTGATACCAAAAAGAAGCTAAGGGAACATATCTTGGATGTAGTTCCAAGCAAGGTTCCAAAAACCGGAACCGGAAGAAATCCGGTCGTGATGAGGTAACAAGAATAGCAAGGCGGTTACCAGCGATTACGGAAAACCGGAAAAACCGGTCACAATTTGAAAATCAAAATTTGAATTTTGAGATGTTTTGAAACCGGTAACCGGAAAAAACCGGCCAAAATTCGAAAAATCAAAAATTCATACCGGCCGGTTTTTTCGGTTACCGGTCTCCACTGGTAAAAAGGTAACCGGCGGTTACCGGCTGGTAACCGCTGGGATTTTGAACCCTGGTTCCAAGTACTAACATTCAATGGATTAATAATTTACCATACAGTTTGTTGCCTTTACTAGGTCCCGAACCCGCTGTTTGACCTTGCTGGTATTATGTGTGGGCAATTCGGCATACCGTTCTGGGAGTTCTTCTTTGCAACTTTGTTTGGGAAGGCCATCATCAAGACTCATATTCAGGTTTTACATCCATCTAATCTTTTGTAAATCTTGATGTTTGGTTGTTTCATAACTTTCTTCTTCTCTTGTTGCCACACACTTCATTCTTATTTTTGGAGGACCTTCCGTTAATGCAAATAATTTGGTTTAGTAGTCTGCTTAAGCTTCTGTAAGACAGTTATGCATTCATTTCATTGGATCAAAGTCATCAAACTATTCTGAGGAGTATTTACGTGATATTGCCTTATTGGGTCCAGTCCAGTTGGAATCAGAATTTGGAAATCTTTGCTGGCTGTGTCTTCCAAAAGCCCATGCAGAAGTCAATCTGCAACCTACATTGGTGTTAGGATGTACACATGTTAGGCTTCAGATTTTATGCTTTTGATATAATTTCTGCACGAATATGGCAAGATTTGTACCAGACTCTTCTGCATTCATTCAGCCTGTTGGGCCCGTCCAAGCGTCCAGTTGCCTTTGTAGTTTTTCTTTTTTCGGAAATTATGATTTAGGAAAAAATGAGACTGAGATAAACCAATCTTTAATTAAATAAACTATCATAAGGTGATGAACTAGATTTGGTTTTATTCTATAAGTTTATTTGGCTTCTATGCTTAGAAAATATAACAAATTTTACCGTGATTAAATATGAAGTTCACTAAAGCATGCATTAAAGGAGATGTGATGTACTTCTAATATACACTATTATTATTTAAACGGGATATTTATTTTTAGTCATACAAAATATGTACCAAAAAGCGGTACTGCATTTCTCACAATACAAAAAACAAAATGTAAGTGATATAAACTATTTTTCCTTTTTTTTGTACTCTTTTTATTCCTGAAAACCCCAGTAAACTTAGTTGGGAAACCTAATATAGAATATCAACCTCCAAGCCTGATTTAACTGAACTATTTGATTATTTCGGTTTATTAACAGTTTAGAGTGTTTGACACCTGATTTCTCTGGTGGATGGACACCAATAGTTGCAGTCTCTCTTTGTACTGACGCATGCATTTTGCCTTCTCTCTTCCGCAGACCCTGTTTATCATCTCCTTGTGCAACAATCAACTCCTGTATCTTATGGAAAAGGAATTAATCTGGATATTTGGCCACATTCCTGGGTTTTCTGCCACGCTGCCATCTGTGATCGCCAAACTCCACAGTGCCAAGGAGAAGTATTTAGCACCACCAGTGTCAGTCTCACCATCCTCGCAAATGGTGGTTGGTGTCTTCAGTTCAAATTTGCAGTCATTTGATTTGAGCTTTACAGACATCTATGTCTTGGATTTTTAGCTCCTTTTTTCTTATTTGCTCATTGATGTTTCGTTCATACAGGATGAACAGTGGAATTTGTCTTTCACATTGGTCTGGAATACTGTAGTGTGGCTTGTGCTTGTGAACTTTTTTGGTAAGATCGTCACATCAACGGCTCAGGTGTATCTCAGAAAGCAGCAGGATATAGAGATGGAGCTTATCGCTGATTCCTCGCCCCCAAGTGATTCCAAAACTAACTAATAGCGCAACTGGTTTTTTTTATTCCTATTTTGGGAATACAATAGGGGAAAAACCGAGAGGTGACATGTTTCATTGTTAAAATTCACCAAGTGAATGCAGATTTGCAATTGGATGGAGCCAGCCAGACCATTTTTTTCCACTCTGCCAAGTAAAACTAGTGATATAATTAATGTTGTTTTGGAACTGTGTCTCGGTAGCTCTTCGTAACGTACGGTGTCATTAGTGGCGCGCCGGAACTGCGTCCTGAACTGTTAACGCTGCTACTTGCTCATGTTCAAAAGCTTGTCATGCTTTGTCAATCACGTTCTGATCTTACTTTTCACGAACTAATAGATGTAGAAGGGTTTTTTTCTCTCTTGTTACAGCAATCCGTGTTTTACTCGTGGCTTACTGGAGCTCCTGATTTGTCAGCAAAGCATACGCCTCTGAAACTCGTTTGAGGCGCAGTGCGATTACACGTCAGCAAAACAAAAGCCAATACGAGCAAAAATGGCGACGTAACCTTTGCGTTGCCGTGGTGCCTTCGGAACTTCTTCGAAGGAGGTGAACAACTTTTTTAACTTGTGCGAGATCAAACAGGTGTACTGCAAATAGAACGATTGCGACAACTATGATAGTACGGATATAGCATAATTAGCGTTTTTTAAGTTAAATATATTAATAATTAAAAAATTATTGAGACGTATTAAGTATTACAAAATAAACTCTAATATAATTGAATCTTTATTTATTATATTTGAAGACGCGGGGCTACTATTTTATTTAATTATATGTAGGTATATATTTGATCTATATAAATTTAAAATGAAGATGTGTGATCTTGAAGAAAGAAATACTGTATGTTAAAAATAAATAATACTACTGTAAAGATTTCGTTAAGCCGGTTTGAAAATTTGGTTATATTTGAAGCACCGATGAGGAAGCTACAAGCTAGGAAGATTCGAATGTTGGACACATCTAGACCCATAAACACATGAAATTCCGTGTTTGATCCTCAAATCAAAAAAATTCCGTTTCTGGACCCCTTCCGCGCGTCGCGGCCGTGCGGTGTGTACCGCGACGATCGCCGTTCATTCCGCGGTCGTGCGGTACACACCGCACGACCACAGACTCGCGCCGCCGCACGGCCGCCCTCCCGAGCGCGCGACCGCCACACCGAGCGCGCGATCGCGACCGCACGACCGATCGCACAAGCCTACGGTCTCGGACAAAACAGAGTCCAGCGGGACACATTCATCATGAAGGATACATGCATTTCGTGATCCGATCATTCACCATCCGGAAGCGATGACTAGACAAAAGATCGATGTTTGCATGAAAAAGCCCGGATCGCTGCGTGTACATACACCAAATGCCGGAAGATATGCACGCGAAGATAAATACAAGGCACAGCTCAAACCGATCACATCGACGATCGATCAGCAACAGCAGCGGTCGCGCGCTCGGGAGGGCGGTCGTGCGACCGGCGCGAGTGCGGCGAAGTGCGTCGCGGTGTGGTACCGCACGACCCGTGAAGCGATCGCGATCGTCGCGGTACCACACCGCACGGCCGGGGACACGTGGCGCCATCTCGCGAACGCGCGGTCGGGAGAGGTCCAGAAACGGAAATTTTTTTGTTTGGGGGCCAAAAACGGAATTTTATGTGTTTACGAGTCTAGATGTGTTCAAAATTCGCAAGATTCATATGTCATGTGGGCCCACCTGGTTCGTGGGACCAACTTGATGACGCCCCTGCCGAGCCATGACTTGCAGTCATCTCACAGTCGCTGGAGCAATTAGTCAAGACCAAATCCGTGGGTCCCACCATGTCTCATATGGCGCTGAATGCTTTGCTGTTTCCAGAGTATAAGGGCATGTTTTTAAGTTAAAAGCTGGCAGTTTTTTATTTTTGTTATAGTATTTAAGTTTTAAATGATGTATTTTCTTAAGATAGTGTGTATAAGTTAAACGATCTACACGTTAAAACCCAATATTTGTACCAGGCAAAATCGCAAGTGAGTATCTGTTTCTCCGTAATCTGTACCGTAAACAGCCAAAATTCAAAAATTTCAGCCAAAAGCCATAAGCCGCAGCCAAAAAGAACATGCCCTAAGTTTTTGCGTGACTTGGGAGTTGAGGGGGGTGACAGCCACGTTGTTTGGGCCAGTTAAGACCGGCCAGTCTAGTATAGCTTAATTATGATACAGACACGTTAGCAGATTGTATCGGCATGATACGAATGATGGGCCAGGCTGGATCTGGAAAGCTCGTTCGTCGGGCGGCATGGTACGACCCCGCGAATCATGCTGTGCTTGGGTCGGCCCGACAAGGGGAGCACGGGGCGGCATGGACGGCACGGTGGGCACGCCCGTTTCAGTGGTCGCCTTGGCCTCGCCTCCTGTCGCCATCCCATGGGCACTATTCTTACGGTCATCCCCACAACCACAATCCATTACAGAGCAGAGAGAGGGAGTAGAGCGGAGGACTGGAGTATACTGGAACCCAGACGAGTGAATGACGGCCGCAGGAGGAGGAGCGGGGCAGTCGGAGCCAAGGCTTCGCATCCCCGCACCGCTCGTGAGCGCGTCGACAGAGGGGGTGGGGGTTGCGACGTTGCCTTCACTGGCGCCGACACCTTCACGTGCTCCGCAGCCAGAGACTCCACGGGCGGATGAAGCCGTCCCTTAGCCTCTTCCTCCTACCGCCATCGTCTCCCGCGGCTCAGGCGGCCGTCAACCTTAGCCTCCCGTGCGCCCGTCTCGCCAACGCCGGTCGTGGAGAAGATGGTAGGGGTCGGAGGAGGAGAGGGAGGTGGTCGGGGGAGGGGAGAGAAGTGGTCGGGTGGTCGGGGGGTCAGGGAAGGTGGCGGCTAGGGGAGGAAAGGGAGGCGATCGGGGAGGTGGCCAGGGAAGGAGAGAGAGGCGATCAGGGGAAAGGAAGAAATGAACCGAAGAGTCAGCGGCGAAGGGATTTTATAGAATGGGGATATAGTATTTTTGCGATTTAACCCTCCAGGTTTACTGAAATCTACAGATAAGCCATTGTCCATTTCGATTTCTTCTGTTCTAACCCTCAGAAACTCTGATTTCATCGCAGAAAGATCCTACACATCTGCTATAACATATACATCTATACGGAGCAGTCCCTAGAATGACAAATTTGAAGATTGAGTTAGGTTTTGGAGGTGTGAATGTGTGACATATGTGTGTGAGAGAGATGAGAAGAAAAATAAGGATGGTTTGATCTCAATCCAATGGTTGAAAAAGTGACTGAGATATGCTATGATTTAGGCTGAGTTCATTTTTGCACTTATGATATGAGGTGTCTTTTGTTGTTCTTCATTTTTGCACTTATGAATTGTGATATAAGGCGTCTTTTGTTGTTCTTTCTTAAGAAACATTATCATACAAAAATAATAAGTATTTTCAACGTTGCTCCTCGTTAGGTCACCACCACATAACCCTAGGTCGTATGCTCACAGCTCTCTTGCTTCTTTGCGTAAAACTAGTAAGGCTGGACTGCTGGAGAAGAAGATCAAATAAACCAACATATTATAACATATATTTATAATTTTTACAACATAGCACACCCTATTGTGATTTTATTTTATGTAAGCAAATTACTACTACATACACTTCTAATTCGAACATAGCTCTCTTCACTGAGTGCTTTTTTAATTTTAGCATTTGATGAGATATACTTACTCGAGTGGTAGAAGAATAACAAACGGATATTTTCTGTGCTGTCATATTTCGCACGGGATGTTCTCCTAGTGGCGGTGTCTACCGTCTCTTCAAAAGCAATGTTCAGCACGGTAGGGGGAATAATCGAAGAAATAAGATCATCCCTTACGCCCAGGATGGTGGAGGCAATCACATGCGCCAAAAGACTGGGAATTAACTAAAGATCGGCAACAACATCAACTGGAGTATCTTGAAATCGTGCAGGCGTACGTTGACCTCAAACGCATAAACGATATAAACATTGATGAGTAGATACTATGCATGTATGTTGTTATAATTAGTATGTACATATATTGTTACTGTACTCTTTTTCTTGCTCGGGGAACCCCACTTTGGGCATAAGGTTTTTAACAAGGCCGTAACATTGTATTTTTAAAATATTAAGAAAATTCTACTTTTTCCTGAAATATTTACATCATTGCGTACCCATGCTTTTATGCAACTAATTCTATTTTAACTATTTTTAACAAGACGTGTATGAGAGAAAGAAAGATAGCGGCCGCCGCCACCATCGTCGCCATCGCCTTCATCGTGTATAGTTACTTCAGGCTGGGCTTGGATTAGCACGGCACGAACATCGACACGGTGGATTTTGGGCTGTGCTCAGGCCTAGTTGGAGGCGAGGCAGGCCAGCACAACATGACACGACAGAATGACCGAATCGAACTGACACGGCATAAAATGATCCGAAGCACAATGAATCTTAGACTGTGCCGGCACAATCCGGCCTAACTTCTAACTCTATCTGGGAGGTCTCAACTCTCAACTGCGGTGGGAAACCAAAGAACATTGAGGTGGATACTCAGGTACTAATGTCCAGCACGTGCCATTGACTAGCAGCAAGCCTTGAGACATACTCTAATCGGTGATGGGCTTGATCGCTTTGGTTCCGAAATCTTGTATCAGCCTTTTGACTTTAAGGCGTGTCGAGCCAAGAGGGAAGCAGAAAGAGGTTGAAACACTGAAACCGTGAAAGGGATGACAGGAGCGTGGAAAGGAATCCTACTCGGTTGCAGCGTGTGGACTCAAGCGACGGGGAGATATTTCTGATTTGCTAATTGCGTGTGGGCTGCGTATGTAATTCCGTATCCTAATTGATTCTGTTTAAGAGCATCGTTTGGCTCCCCAAGAACCGAACACAGCCGGTCCTAGGCTTTGCTGTGCGTGTGCGTGAGTTTCAGAGGAAGCACCTTAAATACTCTAATCCCTCTCCATGTAAAGCTGAGATCACTATAAATCTATACTCCTTAAAAATACGAGTTGATGGTCATCAGTGCATTCTTCCTTCTCTCTTCCCAGCCATCCAATTTAAACACAGAAATCTTGACCATCTATATCTCCTCTCTTTCGCGCTAATTGTCCCTTCTCTCCACTTCCACCTTCGATTACTCTATTATCTCATTTTCTCCAAATCTCTCTCCCACGCGCGCTCTCTCTCTCCCTCGCAGATGGCCGTAAGTCCGTAACCCATTGACCCGTCACCTCATATCCCCTCTCCCTCCTCACTGCCCATCGGGCATCTCCCCACCACCACCACCGCATCTCCACTCTCCCTCTAGCCACCGGGGCATCTCCCCGCCGCCGCCGCCCCATCTCCCATCGCCCCCTCCAACCAAGATTTTTCACTACACGAATAGTGCGGCGAAGCGATTCCAGTCAAGATGAGACTGGTGGGAACCGTGAGGTGGCACGACGCTTGGTGACAACAGCCCGTGGGTCCGAGAGAAGGGCACTCGGTGATGGCAGCCAATGGATTTGAGAGGCATACTCGGCGATAGTGGTCAATGGATCTAGAAGGCAGCGATCGATGGCGGCCAGTGGATCCGAGAGACAGGCGCTCGTAGACGGTGGCCATGGATTCGATGGCCACCCCTGCTCCCTCCTCTCCCCGCCCCCCGCGGCGCTGCATCGCCACTGTTCTCCTCCTCCTGCTGCACCCGCCCCTACTGCTGCCATTGCTCGATGCCGCGCGGTGACGATGGCTTTCTTTTCCTGCGACTGCCCACGTGGCTCTCCCTCGCTACCACCGCCCAGCGGTCGCACGCCTGGTAAGCCTCTCGGGGCGTGGTCGAAGTCGGCGCCTTGGTTGAAGGGGGGCCGTGGTCGAAGGGGCCGAGGTCGAAGTCAAAGATCCATAGTCAAAGAGGGTTGTGGTCGACGTCGAAGGGCCGTGGTTGAAGTCGGGGCTCAGCAGGTTGGGTGGGCCGAGTAGGCTGGCGTCGGTAGTCACGCGACAGGGCATGGTTGAAGCGAAAGTGGTCGACGTCGAAGGGCGGTGGTCAAAGGGGACAGTGGTCGAAGTCGAATCTATGGTCGAAGGGGACTGTGGTCGAAGGGAGAAGTGGTTGATGTCAAAGGGCAGTGGTCGAAGTCGAAGGGAGCAGTGGTCGAAGTCAAAGGGGGCAGTGGTCGAAGTCGGTGCCGTGGTCGAAGTGGGCCGTGGTTAAGGGTCCGTGGCCGAAGTCGAAGATTCGTGGTCGAAGTCGAAGCGATGGTTGAAGGGGGGAGTGGTCGACGTCGAAGGGACGTGGTCAAAGGGGACAGTGGTCGTAAGGGATAGTGGTCGAAGTAAAAAATCCGTGGTCCAAGTCGAAGGATGAGGGTCGTCGAAGGGCCGTGATCGAAGGGGACAGTGGTCAAAAGGGGGCAGTGGTTGAAGTCGAAGATCCGTGGTCAAAGTTGAAGCCATGGTTGTAAAAGGTCGTGGTCGACATCGAAGGGTCGTGGTCAAAGGGGACAGTGGTTGAAAGGGGTTGTGGTTGATGTCGAAGGGGGTCGTGGTCGAAGTCGGGGCAATGGTTGAAATTGATGCATTGATCGAAGTCGACTCCGTGGTTGAAGGGGAAGTGGTTGACATTGAAGGGCCGTGGTCGAAGGGGGTAGTGGTCGAAGTCGAAGGGAGCGGTGGTCGAAGGGGGAAGTGGTCGATGTCGAAGGGCCATGGTTGAAGGGGCAGTGATCGAAGTCAAAGATCTGTGGTCGAAGGGGGGCATGGTCAATGTCGAAGGGTCATGGTCGAAGGGGACAGTGGTCGAAGTCGAAGATCCATAGTCGAAATTGAAGTCGTGATCGAAGGGGGGTGTGGTCAAAGGGGGAAGTTGTCGTTGTTGAAGGGTCGTGGTTGAAGGGGACAGTGGTTGTAGGGGGCTATGGTCGAAGTCGAAGGGGACAGTGGTTAAAGTCGAAGTGGGCCGTGGTTGAAGTCGGGGCCATGGTCGAAGTTGACGCCTTGGTCGAAGTCGACTCCGTGGTCGAAGGGGGTCGTGGTCGAAGAGGAAGTGGTTGATGTCGAAGGGCTGTAGTCGAAGAGGACAGTGGTTGAAAGGGGCAATGGTCGAAGTCGAAGGGGTCAGTGGTCGAAGTCGGGGCCGTGGTCGAAGTCGACGCCATGGTCGAAGGGAGTCGTGGTCGAAGGGGGCCGAGGTCAAAGATCCGTGGTCGAAGGGGCTATGGTCGATGTCGAAGGGTCGTGGTTGAAGTCAATGCTGGGCAAATTAGGCGGGCTGAGCAGGCTGGCACCGGTAGTCGAGCGACATGGCACGATCGAAGGGGAAAGTGGTTGACGTCGAAGGGCCATGATCGTCGAAGGGTCATGGCCAAAGGGGACAGTGGTTGAAGAGGGCCGTGGTCGAAGGAGGAAGTGATTGATGTCGAAGGGCCGTGGTCGAAGCCGTGGTTGAAAGGGGAAGTAGTCGAAGTCGAAGTGGGCAGTGGTGAAGTCGAAGATCCGTTGTCAAAGTCGAAGATCCGTGGTCAAAGTCGAAGCTGTGGTCGAAGGGGAAGCCGTGGTCGAAGGGGGAAGTGGTCAACATTGAAGGGATGTGATCGTCGAAGGGCCATGGTCGAAGAGAACAGTGGTCGAAGGCAGCAGTGTTCGAAGTCAAAGATCCATAGTCGAAGTCGAAGTCGTGGTCGAAGGGGGCCGTGGTCGAAGGGGATAGTAGTTGAAGGGGGTAGTGGTCGAAATCGAAGGGGCAGTGGTCGAAGTCAGGGCCATGATCGAAATTGTGGACTTGATCGAAGTCAACGCCGTGGTCGAAGGGGGCCGTGGTCGAAAGGGACAAAGGTCGAAGTCGAAGATCTATAGTCAAAGTTGATGCCATGGTCGAAGGGGGCTGTGGTCGACGTCGAAGGGCCGTGGTCAAAGTCGGGGCTGACAGTCGGGCGACTGGGCATAGGTGCACCAGAGGCCAAGCGCGGGTGGAAGCAGGAGGTCGGAGGCACAGGGGGTCCGAGTAGCTTTAGGAGTTGGAGCAACGCCGAGCGATGGTGGCAAGGGCGGCAACAAGGTTGAAGGGGAGGAGACGGGGGCGCGGGTGAGGGAGAGGGCGCGGGTGAAGGAAAAGCGCTGAGGCATGGACTGTGTGACACGTAGGTGGATGGGCAGATCTAGCCAGCGGAACGATCAATTGGAAGGGTCTCAAATCTCGCTGGTGGTCGTGTGAAGCGATAAGTGATCGTGAGAAGTGATCTTGTGCAGATCATGGAGTGATTCTAGAAGGCATGAGAGTAGACCCAATTTAGTGGAGTTAGTGGGTGCGTGTAGGTCGTGTGTATGTGTGTATGAGGCTTATTTAAGCCGTGTAATTTCTATTAAGTGGTAAGAGTTGGAGAAAGAAAGAAGATTGTGTGATTCAATCCTAACATGTTCTAAAAGTTTGGTAAAAAGTTTGGTATGTTACGAATCCTAGAAGAGTAGTTATCCTACTGTTGCTTATCATTATTGTTCTAGAGGATCAGTGAATTTTGGTATGTTATGAATCCTAGAAGAGTAGTTATCGTACTGTTACTTATCATTATTGTTATTACTAGCTGAATGTATGTGCGTTGCTACGGATTTTTAAAATTTATCATATTACATGTTCTGAATCTCACGGGTGGTAAAAATTTTTAGAATATGCATACAAACATATTCTAAAAGTTTTTAAATCCGTAGCAACGCACAGACATTCAGCTAGTCAATATATTATTTTCAGATAAAACTATATGCACATTTTTAACATCGTAGTTATTGTGATTCTTCGTATTTTTATAGAAAGAATGTCACATTTACTTTTACGTGGTCAAGTAGACGAGGATCGAAGTGTATAATTGGGTGAATTTTTTTGTCGCAGGTTACTATATTAAAACAATGGTTGACACAATTGATTCATTCGGTTATATAAATGTAAAGTTATTCTTAATTTTATGTCATGAAGATCGGATGTCGTGCATCATGTTATCGAAGTCAGTAGCTTGGGCGTCCTTACCAAATTGGAGAAACGTAGTGCGGTACACCGTAAAAGTTGGAAGCAGAAGTCGGGTAAATTTTGTCGAGTAACTTGGTGGTCAGTGGTGTCCTCCTAGAGGAGCGAAGACATAACACACGTTTCGTCTTTGATTGACATTTCGTGCATGACTCGAGGCAGGGCCGTCGTGTACTACAAATCACACCGCAGCCTGTACTCGTAGGAGAGGGATCTCTCCCTAATGTTGCGTCTACGTCTACTTGCATCGCTTTTCTCTCCATAATCAAACGTTACAAAATGACAAACCTCCAAGAGGAGCTCACACGAGTCGTGAGATAACCTCCAAATCATCAACCGTTTCCCCGAAGCTTCACGTACGCAATGGCGAACGCAGGAATTTTAGAATGGGTATTCAAAATTATAAAAAGCATCAAGTGTGAATATTTATATGTTTGCAGGCTGCTAGTTCATGCAGTAATAGACAAGCAGGAGGGACAATTAGCTAGTCAACTAGGCAAAGCCCCCCTCGGCATTCCAAAGTAGCCATGATGTTCTAGAATATAGGGTAAAGAGCAAAGGCTAACTGTTTCTAGATCCATGTTGTCTTCTCGGAAGCATCCTTTGGTCAACTGAGAGTGAGAACGGGCAAATATCAGTGCACAAGTGAAGGTCCAAGGAATAAATTTATTAAAGAGTCTCACATTCTGTTGCTCCCTTTCAGGGCAGTTGGAGCTTATTGGCAACCCCTTCTGTTTGACATCAGAGTCGGAGTACAATTAGTTGTCCATGCAGCAAAACTATGAACTGGTGAGCGCCGACTATACGAATATAAGTGTGCCATTGGGCGGTCCCTCTGGCTCTGGGAGAAAAACAGTACATTATTTAAAAAAGAAAGGATGGGATGGGGATTCAGATAAATGACAAAAGTAGTCGAGACATGGAATGACATAGCCAATAGGCGACAACAGGGAAATGCATAAGTATGAGATTGAAATACAAGAACAGAAGAGTAAGAGCAACAGGGGATAATTAGGTTGTCTTTTTGCTAATCCATGCAGCTTATTTTTAGTTTTGAGTTTTTGTCAATTTAATTTACCCACAAACTGCTGAGTTTTAGATGCTTACAGGTAGATACGATGTCATTTTTTGTGTCAATATTTGTTGGCAAGATGTTGGCACTTCAGCTAACTGACTTGCAATCTTGAGACATCTCGAGAGGCAAAAGTTTTGTTTCCAGAAAATGTGATGAGGAAGGCTACTAATCTCAACAAATGTGAATTTCAAGGGATACTACAATGAGTTGCGGCTAGTTAGCTTTGTGTTGAGGAAGGCTACTAATCTCAACAAATTGCTACTAGTTACTCCCCAGGGTGATTACTGAGAAGAGCTAAAAAATGGTTGGCAGGATTATCGACAGTGGCCACGGTGTCGCCGTGTCGGGCTGCGGCGGGCGGAGCGAGCACGATCACCGCCCGCCGGTCGTCTGCGAGGCGAGCGAGGGCCGAGCGAGCGCCAGATCTGGCGGTTGCGGTGCGGCGGAGTGCGGAGATGCCGGAGGGCGAGGCGCGGTGCCGCTTCGCCGTCGTCTTTGGAGGCGAGGCGCGAGCGGAGGACAGCGGGGCGAGGCGAGCGAGGCCGGAGCGAGCGCCTAGATCTGGCGATCGCGGTGCCGGCGGAGTGCCGGAGAGGCCGGAGGACCGGCGTGGAGGCGGAGCGGGAGCGGAGGGCCGGTGCGGCGCTGAGCGGAGCGGAGGGCCGGCATGGCGCATCGTGGAGGCTAGGGTTAGGCTGTGGATTCGGGTGCTCGCCGCTCGGGCAGGACCGCAGGACTGTATCACGTAGCGCAACGCAAATGGGCCAGCCGGCTGGGCCGCACACAGGCGCGACCGCGCAAGCGTCGGGCCGACCGGCCGATTAAGTGGGGACTGGAGGCTGAAATTAATGTTTTTCACCCAATTACATACATATATATGTATTATACCTCACATATACTAGATTTTTTGTCAAAAAATTTGGGTGTTCAGCTGAACACCCATGAACCATGGTAGATCCGCCCCTGCACGTACGTAAGTGGGCTGGCGAATGGCAAGTCGTACCGTACCACACAACGTTTGGCTTATTATATCGAGAGGCCCAACAATCATACTGCCATGTGGCTAATCTGAGAAAACTGTCATAAGAAAAATAGCGATATTGTCTCTGTGCAGGGGCGGAGCCACACCCCGGACAGCGTAGGCTTCAGCCCAGGGTGTGGAAAAATATCTAGTGTACGGCCCGGATAAATTCAGTCCAGTCTGGGTAACATTTTCATGGTCCAGCCCATATAGCCTAGATCATTCTACCATTGAGTTAGGGACGTAACAAAATCCTGGCTCTGCCACTGCCTTTGTGATTGTAGACTAGATATTTATATAAAAACCTCCTCATGCCTACAAATATATGCTTAGACGCCATGAGGGGGAGAACTTACTTTTCACAAGATAAGTCTATGTAACACGGACGTCTATCCCCCATCTCTATAGTTTTTAAGGCTTTGGATAGCCCATCTGTGGCCTCCCCGTAGCTCTATTGTTCACTATTTAGTCTATAACTACAACAGTTGGCGCCGTCCATGGGAAGTGACGTAGAAGCGATGAGCTGAGGAAAGAACTCTCGAACATAATGACACCAAAAAAGACAACGACGTCAACTCCTAAGCAGAAGAGGAGCACCGCCATCGAGGCCGCCACAGCGAGGGCAAGGGAGCTAGGCCATGAAGGTCCCCCGCCCCTATGGCAGCAACACGCTAGCGAGGCGGCACCCCAACCCGAGATAGATAACAAGGGTGGCTCTTCGGCAACTGCGCCAATGACGGAGCGAAAACATCGCTAGTGGAAGACCTGACTGCGCCGGCTAACCAAAACATCAAGGTTCGCACAACCCAAGCAGTGGTCTCTGCCGGCATCAATACCGTTGCCATCACAACACAGGGAGCGGAGGTCGTCCTTCCTCCAGTGTCGAGCGTGGGCGGAAGCCCCCTTGAGACGATCCTCAACACGCTGCAGTGAGAGTTGGTGTTCCTGCGCAAAGCCATGCGCATGATGCAGGAGAGTTAGAGTCAACCGATGCCCGCTACGATAGTGGCAGAGGCTTTTGGAGAAGGGACAGAAAGCCACGAGGCCAATACTGGAGCCCGCAATGCCTCTTGGCGGGTGGACCCTAAGTCTCCCTTTTGCACAGACTTGTAGCTGAGTGCTTGGCCGAAAGACTTCAACATGCCCACGATGGAGCCCTACCAAGGCGACACAGACCCTCGCAAATTCCTGCCCATCTATAAGGCAGCCATCTAGGCAGCCGGGGAGACGACTCAATGAAGACGAAAGGGTTGCTGCTCGCTCTTTAGGGGTTTACGCTCTCCCCCATCTCGATGTACGCATGAGAGCAGATCCAGGATATCATGCCTATGTGGCTCGCATGTAACCCCAGGGCCCTTATGGGTAAGGTCTTCCGTTAAGGTTTCTACTAGCCGACAGTGGCATTGGATGCCAAAGAGTTGGTCAAGCAATACCAAGGATGCCAATGGATGAAAAGATTTTCCCACACACCCCAACCCCTCCAACCAATCGCACCGATATGGTCGTTGATCCGTTGGGAGGTCAACATCATTGGACCGCTGCCCCACACCCCTGGAGGTCACCGATTTGTTATCGTTACCTATGACTACTTCTCTAAGTGGCCCGAGGCAGTGCCCCTCGCCAAGATTAGTTTTGTAGCCATACAGAAATTCCTATGGCAGAACATAATATGTTGTTTCAGAGTCCCCAGAGAGATCACAGTGAAAAATGGACTGTAGTTCAACGCAGTGGCCTTCCAGGTATTTTGTGAACGCATGGTAAGGAAAAATGGCTGGAAGAGTTGCCAAAGGTGCTTTTGTCCATATGCACCACCACCTCACGTCCCACGGGTTGCACTCCGTTCAAGTTGCTCTTCGGGGACGAATCCATGATGCCCAAGGAGCTTAGGGCGAAGTGCCTTCGAGTGTTTGCCTCCGCTCCTCCGGATGAGCATAGCACCTTACTTGATCTTATCAATGGAGATCGGGTTCAAGACGCACACAACATCGCCAAGTACCTTCGAATGACCACAATCTCTTACAACAAAAAGGTCAAGCCGTGGCACTTTGTTGTAGGAGACCTCGTCCTGAAGAAAGCCCTTCACGCTGCCACAACAAACTTTTTGGACGTCTTCCATTGCTTGTAGGCGGCAACATCGTAGTGATTGTCTTGATCGGCGCAGCTATTCAATGGAGTGGATGCGCTGCCACTTCCACATGCCATCGCAAGCAGCACGCGATCGACGGTACGAGGACAACAGGAAAGGGGCTCGACGGTAGGGTGATGGCAACTAAAGAGATCGCATGAAGCAAAAAGAAGACAAAAGAGAGAAAGAGGAAGCAAATAGTGCAAAAAGGCACCATTCAATGCTCGCACAATAGGTGCCATAACCAAGGGGGCATGCGCCATGCCATAACTGGCGCAACGGCTTGTGTCGCACAACTAGAAAACCAGCCGTCGCTACATGTGGACTAGTCTCAAGGGTCACGCAAGCTAACATGCTCAACGATAATTTGGTAGGAATTCGAACATACTACGATTCAATGGGCCGAAGGGACAGAGAGGACCAAGTAACATTGAACGTGTTCTCAGCCCACAAAAACTGAGGCCCTTCAACCATGAGAGGCTACTGTTGGGAGAGTGGCCCCCACCTTGGCCCAATCGACCTATTGTACCAAGAGGCCCAATAATTGTGCTGCTATATGGCTGGTTCAAGAGGACTGTCACAAGGGAAAGGACGATATTACCCCTACGATTGTAGACCCAGATAGGGGCATTTATATAAGAAAATTTCTCATGGCTATAAAGATATGCCTAGGCGCCATGAGGGGGAGAGCTCACTTTCACAAGACAAGTCTATATAACACATACAATTCCCCATTTCCATGGTTTTTAAGGCTCCAGGTAGCCCCTTTGTGGCCTCCCTGTCACCCTATTGTTCACTTTTGGTCTGTAACCACAGCATTGATGATGATGCTAGCACAAACCCAGACACTGGTCCAGCGAGTACGTGGATATGCTTTTCCTTCCTCCCCTTGGAGAGGAAGAAATCAGAGAGAAAAGTCCGATTTGCCAGCCATTCGTCGTCGAAGGGCGGAGTTCGCCTTCCAACTATACCTAGGAGTTGGGTCGTGTCATGTGCTAACATAGGCCCAGTGAGCTTTACGCCACGTCGAGCTATGCTAGCTCACCACGACCACCCCACCATGGACAAGGAACTCTCTCTCCCCCCTCGCAGCATCGTCACATGCCCGCAGGCTGCATCGTCTGGCTCTTTCTCTCTCAACTCACTCTCTCCCTCTCCTGTCGATCAGTCGGCGATAGCATGCCCCGCACGGCCTCTACCTCTCTCCCAGATCTGAGTTGTGACGGCCATGAGGGGGACGGAGATGGCCGCAAGCTCACCACGACGGCGACGGTTGTCCTCTCCCCCCTCTCCAGATCTGAGCAGAGCCAAGCACACATGATGAGTCACAACAACGGTCTTCCTCCCTTCTCCTCGACGGCCACAATGACATCGACAAGGTACGCTAGGCTGCATCAGAAAATTTAGGTTATGCTAGACCTATTAGAATGTGCGTGCCTTCCGATATACCTAATTCTCAAACCCGACCTAGCCTGATAGTTCGTGCCATATCAGCCCAGTCAGTCACATGTTATGCCGGGCCAGCTTGGTCTCAGGCCAACCGGGAAAAACACGGCCAACTGCCAGGCCTACATCGAACTCGTGCCTCGCGCAAGGCGCAAGACACACCGTCTCTGCTTGTACTAACGACGACGGCAGCCGCAACAATATATAATAATAAAGCAGCCCCTACTAGCTGAAGCCTCAGCCTCCAATCCACCATTGGAGATTGGAGTTGGAAAAGAGTAGCGGTACAAGTACACAAGTAGAGGGGGAAGAGGAGGCGGCGGCGGGTTAAGGGCGAGTCGAGATGGCGGCGGCGTTGGCGGTGGCGGGGAGCAATGTGGAGTTCATCCGCGCGCGCAGCGACAAGCGGGAGTACCGCCGTGTGGTGCTCCCCAACGCGCTCGAGTGCCTCCTCATCAGCGACGCCGACACTGACAAGGTGCGTCTCCGATCGGGCTCTCCCAGTCGCTCAATCCTAGGAACGACGCGGAAGCGGGGAATGCTTGCGGATTGGTCGACCGTTTTTCGCGTGATTCGGTGCTGACTCTCTCTCTCTCTCTCTCTCTGTCTCTCTCTCTCTCTCTCTGTGCGCAGGCGGCGGCGTGTATGGAGGTCGGCGTGGGCTCGTTCAGCGATCCGGACGGGCTCGAGGGCCTCGCGCACTTCCTCGGTGAGTTCCCCTCTCTCCCCTCCGCTCTCCTCGCCATCGGCCATCTCGCTCGCGTGTTTGGCTTCGATTCTGCTCCTTGCTTGCGCGTGAACTAGCCACGGATTCGTGGAGTGAGGAATTAAGGATTCGAACTAGGCAGTGGTTGGGTGGGCGATTTGCTTGCGCGCCGGCATGGATGAATCTCATCTCCCTTTTGGGATCCGGCTGGGGTCTCGAACTGTCTCCATCGAATCAAGGAGACAAGGAACGCCTGTTTGGCCACCTTTCCCCCCTAGTCCTGGGTGCTTTCGTTGGTCAATGATGATGTTGCAGATTTGCAGTCCAAGTCAATGGATGTTCCCTATGTATAAGTTGAACATGTCTAGGGATTGGTTGAGGTGTAGCTGGGCGTGTTGTGACCGTCGATGGCTCAGATTAAGGGTACGATCAAAAGGGGGATTGTGATTTTTTTTTCTTTTCACCGTCATGATTGATCGTACGGGCTACACATGCACGGCTTATGTTTTGCCTTCGTCTCTAGCAGATTCGTTTCCTTCACTTGGTGACAGCCGCTATGCATTTACTATGGTTGTGTTTGAACCGCTTTTTTTTGCGGTACGGTCGAGGGAATTGGAGAATCCCGCAAAATCTCCCCAAACACGCTACGTCAGATTCGCTTTTGCTCATCGCAACAGACACACCACCGCGAGAATTGAACTGCATGGCCGATTCTTTGTATGGCAGCTCCGCTCCCGCGGTACCGACACCGCACCGCGCGGTCCCGATACGCGGTCCCAAACACGGCCTATGGCAGTTGCCCTCTGCGTTGCTTTCCTAGTGTGTTTCTGAAGTGTCATGTCAGTATTATTTGTTGGACAAATTATATGAGTTTTTGGCCTTATGGACTCCTTTTGCGCTCGTAATTGCATGAATGACAGTTGTGTATAAATGGCAGAAATAATGTCTCCATCGCACGACCACCACACGGCATCGACCCTGGCGCGACACGTGACGAAACCGCACAGCCACCGTGCGGTGGAGCACTGTAGCACCGCATGTGGCCGTGTGCTGCACTTTAGTGCACTCTAGCAAGTTTTTCAGAAAATCCACGTAAGTACAATTTTTGTCGAAATTTTTAAATATAGCAAATGAGCTCTAAAAATTATGAATTTTTTGTGGGGCCTCCCAACACAGTGCACTTGCTTGTATAATTTTTTCCCATAATTTTATTCATTCTGATTTTTTCTTAAAAATTTATTTTAGTATACAGTTGCAGGAATTTTTTAATATAGAACATGAGATCAAAACATTATGAATGTTTTTTGAATGCTCCGTATGTAGTGTACTTGACTATCTAATTTTTGCAGAATTTTATATGTTCCAAAATTATCTAAAAAAATTAAGGGTTTAGGTCTCAAAAATTTGGATTTTTGGTTTCGGAAATTAGGGTGTTATGATTTTGTGATTTGGAATGTGGGAAGTTTAGTTTCACATGGCTGCTCTAGGTGGGGGGACACCTATTAAGGGACGGTATGTAGTACTTTCACGGTAGGGACGGTACATAGTACTTTCGTTGGAGTACTTAATTTGGTAGTCGTTAACGGATCGATCGATAGGTGATCGGAGCATGCATGTATAACCTGCTAGCCCATTACGTATGTACGCATGTGTAATTAAAAGTCACGGTAAAAGAATGTCGTCCTAACATTCCACTCCACGCGTACTTAACGGGCTAGCTGGTCATATCACGGCTGCCCGAAGCGACGGGGCGACAGACATGCGGAGGGAGGCCGGGCAGTGGTCTAAACTCTTAATGGGTGTCTCTTAAGAGTGTCTGCCACCTAGAGTAGTTATGTGGTACTAAATTTCCCACATTCTAAGTCATATGAATCATGAAACCCTAATTTTTGAAACCTAAATTCCGAATTTTTGAGACTTAAACCCTTAATTTTCGAGACAATTTTGGAACATAAAAAATTCTGCAAAAATTACACAGTCAAGTACACTGCGTACAGAACCTTAAAAAAATTCATAATGTTTCGACCTCATTTTCTATATTAATAAATTACTACAAACTGTATACTAAAATAAATATTCGAGAAAAATTCAAAATTGATAAAATTATGGATAAATTACACAAGCAAGTGCACTGTAATGGGAGGCTCCACAAAAAAATTGTAATTTTTGGAGCTCATTTGCTATATTTAAAAATTTCGACAAAAAATGTACTCAAGTGGATTTTCCTGGAAAACTTGCTGGAAGGCACCGCACGGCCATCGTGTTGTGCTACAGTGCTCCACCACATGATCATGCGGTTTCGCCACGTGTCGCGCCGGGTCGATGCCGCGCGGTGGCTGTGTCCTGTGTGGTGGAGGCGCCAATTCTGCCATTTCCGCACAACAATTGCCATTCTTGCAATTACGGGCGCCAATACGGCCAAAATCTCCAGATTATATTGCTAGTCGGCGACAATGTCGAATAAAGTAGTACAAGTTTTTATGAGCGATCCAATAATTTCATGGTAGACACGGTTTTTGGTCGGGCAGGCTAGAGCCCAGGACTGGAGCGGGTAGCCCTCCAAATAATTTGATAGTAGCTTCTAAAAGCTGATTTTCAACAGTAAATGGCTTTCTATAGTACCTAGTTTTCAAACAAAGTGTCTTCTCAAGATGGGGTCTACTAGTTGATTAGAGTACATACTGTAGCGAATTTATTTATATCGGCCAAAATCGCACATAAGCATCTTCTACAAGCTTCTCTACAAGTTGTTACTATTCATAAGTCAAAACCGCAGCCAAAAGCCTATATGAATGGGCTCTAACCTACTCTGCTCGACTGCTCCATGTTGTTGCCTAGTAGGATTCTTGGCAGCTTGCTTGATAGTACATATGAGCGCTAGACACAAGCACAAAAATGTCTACACTTTCAGGGAGAAGAACCAATACGTGTCAATTTTGTCTGGCGGGTGAATTCCACTAGTAAGTGGTAACAATTAACAATACAATGAGTAGTACTGAGCTACACGTGCAGGACTGTACCAATTTATAGCAAGTACTGAGCTACACATGCGGTACTATACCAATTCATTGCAAATTCTGAGCTACACATGCGCGATTTACTGCCACGGTTTTCACGGCGTCGTGGCGGTCCGGGGGACATCATGGAGTTTCGCTGTGACAACCATCCTCCCTCACTCTCATCCTGTGCCCCCCCGTCTTCCTTGGTCCTTGGCTATGGCCGGCTGGAACGACCGAATCCAGTAGGATTATGGCCCGGGGCTATTGGATTCGGTGGAGATGGGGCGGTGGGGAGGGGAGGCACCGGGTGATATGGATATGTTTATGTCTTACGTTTTTTAGTTAAATGTATTTGACTGGAAAGAATTACTGAGCTGCATTAAAAAGATTAAACAACAGGTTTAAATATTGTGATGATTTTAGAGTTAAAGTAATAGAGAAGCACAAGGAGAAAAGAAGCATGCATTAGTAACGTACAAGACACAAGACAAGCGATGCATGCAGCCAAAGGATGGAAGGGTGCCATGCGAGACAAACAAAGAAAGTAATAGAAGGAGAGAGAGGAATTGATATACCGCATGGGGGAAAGGACAGAGGAGTTAATGCATGGAGGCCTGGCTTGTGCACAGCAAGGAGAGGTCTTGCATGCAGCATGCAGGTTGCATGGAAAAAGTGCCGTGCGTGGCAGAGGACAAGAGGAAGATGTGTGAAGCAAAGGCAAGGAAACATTAATTCCAAATTAGAAGGATTGGCCAGCTGTCCTTTGAATCACATGGAAATCTTTTGTGTGCGTGGGAAAACAATTTGGCCGAGTCTATCCTGTGCTGTTTGAGGCCGAACCGTAGTCGGTTGTATTTTCTTTTGCTTTATATTGTTGAGTCCGAACCGGGTCAAGCCTAATTCGGCCGTCCTGCGCGTGTGCGTGACTTGGGGTAGGGCCTTAAATGCCTTAGGTCTTCTTGTAACCTGGAGGCCAGATATGAAATTAGATATGAGATAATAGATTGGTTTGTTTTGCTTCTTCATGATGGCCAAATTAGTCATAAGAGATTTGAGTGTTTTACTAATCAAGATCGTTCAACCTTTTCGCTGGGAATTGTGAGCACGATAGGGCTTCGCTTGGTGATCGTGAAGTCCGACGCGTGTGTTCTTGCGAATTAGAGTGTTCGTACTTGCATTGGCAACGGAGGATCACTACCATTCGAAAGGCTACACATTTTTTTTCGAAAAGGGAAGTTTTATTAATTTCAAGATTGTTAAATCAAGGTGATCTGACAACTTGAAATCCTCGACCTCTGCCTCGGCGGCTGCGACTTAACAAAAAGGGAACTTAAAGGGATACACTAATGACTATCAATCAGAAGACTAGACCGCCACCCATGTGCGGGTAAAACACTCCTTGACCACCTTCTCCAAGAAGCTGCGAGGCCGCTACAACCATATCACGCAGCGGTCTTACGGAGAATAGCCCAAGAACGAAGCCAATGCGAAATTGAGTAAATAACTTTGCAAAAAGAAATTTGTTTGTTTTCAAATACCATTGCATTCTGCTAACCACACACCCAACAAGTAGCGCGGCTCCAAGAAGTACTAAATACTTTAAGTCTGTCCAAGCCCTTGTAACCAATTGCCAAACATATTGGACACGCTCGTGGGTTAGAAAGACCACAATTCGCATGGACCAACGCCCAAACCATACGAACTAACCGGCACTCAAAAAGCAGATGTTGGATCGTTTCATCTTCGTGTGAAACAACAACATTTCATCGCTTTGCCAATTGCGTTTCACTAAATTATCCTTCGTTAAAATCACGCCCGTCGAAGATACCACAAAAGATCTTGATCTTCAAAGGTACTTTAACTTCCATAAGCGTTTGTTAGAATTGGGGACATCTTGATGGATCAATGCCGGTAATGAGATTTTCTGAAAAACTCCACTCCGATGTAGGTTCAGTGAATTCATCTTCCTCTTGGCTCAAGACAATGTTGGACAACCGTGAAAGGAGATTATTCCACAATGCTAACTTGTGACCAATAAGGTCTCTGCGCCATGATATATTTGGTGGGTATGAGCTCAACACGTCGGCCACTGTATCTTGTGTCTTGCGGGCTATGGTGTACAGGATGAGGATATTGATCGCGTAAAGTACTATTTCCTAGCCACTTATCCTCCCAGAACCGTACCTGAGATCCGTCTTTGATTATAAAAGATCCGAACCTCAGAAAATTCCGTTTAACCTTCATCAGGCTGGCCCAAAAATGAGAATCCCCACACTTCCACTGCATTCGGACAAGAGGTTTTGTGTCCAAATATTTATTGCGTAATAATTGTTGCCAAGTACCATCTGTTGTCGAACCAGCCGTCTGACCATTTCTTTGAGTAGTCTTTGTATTCTTGATCTCCAGTTATGGATCCCTAGCCCTCCTTGTTCTTTAGGTTGTACAGGATATCCCATTTGGCTAATCGGTATTTCCTTTTATGCTCGTCGCAGATTCCAAAAGAAGCGAGACCGATAGTAATCTAGTTTTTAAGAACACCCTTTGGTACCTCAAAGAAAGACATCATATACATGGGAGACTACTAAGTACGGAATTTATTAAAGTCGATCGTCCCCTGTTGATAGATGTTTTCCTTTCCAACTCTTGAGGCGTTTCTTGAAACGTTCTTCTACTCGTCTCCAATCGGCATTCGTCGATTTCCTATAATGAATAGGAATACCCAAATACCTCATTGGGAAAATACGGATTGCAGCCAAAAGATTTGTGTATTGGGTTTATGATCTTTAGCTTCTCCAAAGCAAAAATTTCGCTCTTATGGAAAGTAATCTTCACCGGATATTTGCTCAAAAGCACAAAGTAACAACTTCATGTTCTTAGCCTTTTCAGTCGTGTTCCATGAAGAGGATCGTATCGTCGACATATTGGAGTATGGATAAACCACCATCTACGGATGTGGCACCACCCCACTAACCCGACCATCCGCTTTGGCTCTATTAATAATTGTTGCAAGCATATCAGCCACAAGATTAAATAGAATTGGTGATAAAGGGTCACCTTGTCTGAGCCCTTTTTGTTTGAAAGTAAGGGCCGATATCGTCATTAACATTGATCGCCACACTTCCACCCGATATGAAAGAATTCACCCAAGAAATCCATTTAGGTGAGAAACCTTTCATCCGTAGTGTTTGCATTAGAAACGACCATTTTACTTTATCATAGGCCTTTTCAAAATCAATTTTGAAAATTATACCATAGTTTCTTAGATGAAGTTCATGAGCGGTTTCATGTAAGATGACTACTCCTTCGAGGATATTGCGTCCTCTCATGAAAGTCGTTTGAGTTGGGGTGATAACGTGGTGCGCTCTTGAATTAATCCGTAACGTTGCGACTTTGGTGAAAATCTTGAAACTCACATTCGATAAACAAATTGGTGCGTATAGCTGAATTTTATGTGCATCATGCACCTTTGGCAAAAGGGTTATAACACCAAAATTAAAGGTGAGCAGAGGAATATCACCCTTATGCAAATCATGGAACATCTGGATGAGATCTTGTTTAATGATCTCCCAACACTTCGATAAAATTCAGTGAGGAATCCATCAGTCTGGTGCCTTGTTGTGTTCCATGTCAAAAGCGCTTCCGAATCTCCTTTTCAGTGAAAGGAGCCGTTAGGAATGCATTCTCGCTCTGACCAACCTGAGGGATATCCTCTGTCCGGTGTTCCTCCAGAAGGAAAATGTTCTCATCAGGTGGGCCAAACAATTCTTTGTAAAATTGGGTTATATAACTTTTAAGGTTGGCCTGTCCCTCAATTTTGCCATCATCATGCTCCAACGAGAAAATCCGTTTCTTCCTGTGTTTACCATTAGTCACCATTTGAAAGTACCTAGTATTATTATCTCCTAGGAGCACATCCGTGACCTTAGCTCGTTGATAAAACTTGATCTCCTCCTCCCGTAGAAGTTTAGCCAGATTATCATGAGCACTTTGTAGGTGTTTACACTCCTCGTCAGACAACATCCGTCTTTCTGCGGCTATGTCTAATGAGGAGATTGTAGACTGAAGATGGTTTTTTTGTTTTTTGTATTCTCCATGGGTATGGACTGCCCATCCCCGGAGGTGTTTTCGTAAAGCCCCCAGTTTCCTATTCCATCTTTGCACCGAGTTTTGGCCATGTACCGGCTTGTTCCATATTTCTGCGACACGATCCAAGAAATCCTCTCGGGAGAACCAACTGAGCTCCAATTTGAACTGTTTTACAATTCCAATGTAGGAAGGTTCGCCGGTGTCTAAAAGCAATGGTGTATGATCAGAAATCCCTCTATCAAGGGCTTGTACTGTTACCATTGGATACTTAAATTCCCATTCGAGGCGTGATTAACGCCTATCCGACTTCTCAAAGGTAGGTTGCGGTAAGGAATTTGCCCAGTGAATTGTCGGCTGTTAACTCAATTTCCTAAGATCAAAGTCGTCTATGTTGCATTGAGCAGAAAGGCCATTTGCCATTGAACCGACTATTACTTTTCTCCTTGCTATTTCTTAAAATATTGAAATCCTCCTATGAGTGAAGGCAATGGGTTACTGTTGGCATGCACGTGCGAGTTCGCACAAAAAGGAGATTTGAACTCCTCTTGTCTTTGGACCATATCTGACCATAAGGATCCATTTGAAATTGTCGCGTTTATTGCGGAGATGGAATTTGATATAGAATTCCCTTCCACAATTAAAGTTAAATCAAGGACCGTTGAATTGACCCCAAGCGTTATCTGCTTGCCAGGCCCCTAGGAGGGAGACAGTGCCAAACAAAATCGGCCCTCCCGAAAGACGAGACATATTTGATTTGGACATATCTTGCTTACGGTTTCTACGACTACAAAGTCAAGTGCTAGATCCTAATTGCCTCGAAATGTATCTAAATTTAGCCAAGTCTGAAAGACCTCTGCTATTCAAATGATTCCCTTCATGGTGAAACCGACTTGTTAGTTTTTGACCCTTTTCCGTGCCTTCGCTTTTTTGGACGATGACTTAGACTTACGACTGGATGCCTTAAGATCACAAATTCTTGTGGTTAGGTCCGAATCATCCAAGCCTACGTCCGTTATTTCCTTGACCAAGTGAGTAAGAAGAGATCTTTCGTCAGATTCTTCATCATCACTTGGTGCGAAAGGGTTTTGCTCACAATCACGTCTATCCTGCTCAACTCCCTGTACTCTTGGCAAAACAGTAAACCTATCTACTTCCATTCTCTTAAGGGCGCTTAGGGATAAACTGATCTCATTAGTACTATTACCCAGGGAGAAACCAATATTGTTCAGATTCGAAATACATTGTTCTTTTGATAAATGAAAATAAGATTGCGGTGGTGAGTTACCTGGTGGCGAGTTACATGGTGAAGTCACGGATGGAAGATGATGTTCCCCCTTGGCTTTACATGGTTTGTTGCTATCCGTGTTTCTCAATTTGCTCTCTTCATTGCTTTCTCCAAAACAAGCTCATCAGTGCAGCATTACCCTCTGCGGATATGAGAAGTTTGAGCGAGCACTCGACGTTTGCCATCCAAAATTACCAACCCGGCATTAGTCATACTGTGGGTTTAAGTGGAAAGCTCAACTCAATATCGGGTCTTACGGAAGATAAAGTCCGAGTGACATCATTTGTCATTTTCTCGAGCCATCTTCCCGCAATTCACTTCGACCCCGCTCGCGGCCGAGTCCCGTAACGTTGAGCGACATCAACCCTCGGCGTAGGTGGTGAATCATCCCTTCGTCCGCTACTAACATTCTCCGAGCGGATCGACCCTGCTGAGCTCCTTGTTGGACATTTATTTTGCTTCCAGGACTTGGTGTACTGACCTTGCCGAGACCTTGTGACCAAAATAGGAGGCAAATCTGAAGATGTTTGCAGAGAAACCGCTTATCTTGGCGGACAAGGCGATTTTTCCCAAAGGTGTCACCGCTATGAGAGTTTGCATTGGTGTCGGACCAGGAAATATCCTTATAGTCACTAGGAGCATGACTTGAATTAGTATCACTGGGCCCAAGTTTAAATTTCTTGATTTCTTTGTTTACGGCCCCTTGTCGGAAGAGCCTCCTTATCATCCCGATATCATCCCGATCCATCGGATCATGGTCCTCAGTGGTGGTGTTGATGGTTGAAAATTGTCCTCTTCCAAGGTGAATGTGATATGATATCCCTCAATTCCAAAGACTAAGTCGTGGTGAAAGGTAAGCTGTCTCTTGTCCAACATGCCAACTCGAACACGAATCACCCCTTTTTTCGATATGTCGGCATATCCCACGAGAGGCGCTCAATGACACTTCCCAACGCCCGAACACCAAATAGTGTCTAAAAGCATGTGGTACCCATAATATGCACCCATATCTCTTCCAATTGGTGCGTAGGGATGATATCATTTGCACTTTGCCAAGCGAGAGATAGAGAGTGTGACACCATGATTCTTGAGTTGATATCCGATGTCGGTCATCCTTTGTAATTCTTCTTACGCCGGGAATGCGACAAGAAACGAATCTTCACCATGAGATAGAGCTTCCACCTCCAATTAGCTCTGGATATTTTTGCCAACTCAACTGTACAACCTCGTGATAAATGTCCTCCCAAGACTCGACCAACGCGGTGGAGTGCGGGGTTTGGAGCCTCTAGCTTATAGTCAATATCGAAATCCTAATGAAGCCAAACTCCTTTTGTCCGAACCGAAAAAGGCAGCATTTGGTTTAGGCATTTTGAGTATAGGACACTTCAATGACAAATGAGAATTATTCTTGTTGCAAATGATGCGATCAAGGTCCGCATTACACTCCTCATTTAAGTGCCCTCCACTTTTGCATCGAAACAAAAGGTCTTTTTCTTGGCAATTACGGCCGAAACTGCGATCTTCAATGGCTTGGACCGCCCTTGCGGCTAGCACCGCCATGTCACGACTATTGTTACGAGCGGGCTTGTAGCGGCTGCGATATATGGCTCATCCTCGATCGACGAGCCCGGCAAAGACCACAACCACGAGCCCGGCATTGCGGCCATAGGGTTCGTGACCGCATGGCCTTCATTGCGCTCAAATTGTCCGCCGCGACCATGGAATTGGCCATCTTGCCGTCCATAAATGTTCCCTTCTCCACGTCCTCGTCCACCACTTCCTTCGCTGCGGCCCCCTTGTGCTTGTCCTTCACCACAGCCTCGTCCCCCATACCCCTCCCCGCGCCCCCGACCTAGACCGCGCAGGTGATCAAAAGATCGAGGGAAGGGAGGCATGGCAACAACCTCAGCGAATGACGGCGCCCCTGGAGACCAGATCGTTTTTTTGGTGGGAGCAGAGATGCGGGCGTCAGAGTTGTTCTGCGGCGAAAGAGCCGAGCTAGTCTCACGCACGGAAACCCTATTTCGGTCCCTGGGCCCAGATGGCAATAAGGCCCACCAAGATCATCCAAAATCCCAGGCGCGTTCGATCAACAGCGAAGTGCATGGCCTCTCCGATTGGGAGTTCGAAATTTGAATTCGCGCTTGATGACCACAATCAGCTGCGGATTTGTCGGCAGAGAAACTCGGCGGCAAGAAGGCCTCAAGGGTTATCGCCGGCGGCAAACGACGTTTTGGAATAGGCCCTCTCCAGGGACGAACAGAGATTCCACGACTGTGGATCGATCTGCCTTGAGGTCTAGAGAGAATCGAATTCCGGTTCATCGATACAGAGGCCGGCACTCGTTTCTGTGCGTCATCCGACAATACTTCGGCACCCAGGTCAGCAGGGAGTTCCCGTTCATGATCCGACAAGGTGCCAGGACCCGACGCAGGCATCCCCTGTTCCTGATCTGCCACTAATTTATCCTCCCACCATCTAGTTCCTTTGGGGAACCCCATATCACACCAAAAGTTTTCCACCAGATGCAAATCGGCAGGCATTGAATCAGCAGAACGATCCAAATTACCCTTAGTAGCTCTTTGTTCGTTTGCAAATTGAAATGCCTCCTCAGAAGAGAATCCTGCCATGAAAGCCTCATGGTAGGCCACTTAAAGCGATGATCGGTTCAACATGGAAATCAGTGCGACAACGAATAGGAGGCGCCGAGCTCCGCTTTCCGAGATTGAAACATGACCAGCATTTGCAGAAACACAACATACCTGTAATCCACTGTCGCCAATAGAAGGATCGACTTCCCCGTTCTTCGCAGATCCAGCAAAGTCGGAATTGAATCCAGCCAGGCGCTCCACTTGGACGGCCTTTCGATCCTCCCTCTCAATCATCAGTAGAGCACAGCATGCAAAGGACAGTACTTGACTAAGAATATACTGAAAGTAATGATCAGCACATGAATCTAGATTAACAAAATCAGATCCATGCCACCATGATGATTATAGATCAGAAATCACAAAAAACGCAAGAACAAGTTGGCCGCCAACATGGCATTTTCCTGTAGTTTAAGTATCTTGATCCTACGTCGAGAAGATTGGACGACCTTGTATCGCCTGGCGGGGGGGGGGGGGGGAGGCAGTGGGAAGGGGAGGCGCCGGGGAGAGGAGGCAGCGGGAGAGAGAGGTGAGTTCGGGAGGGAGAGGAGTCGGGAGTTCAGCAGGGACCACATTGTATGTCCATGTAGAGCGTATTTAAGTACCTTCCCTACCTCGCCATGGCGTCCTGGCGCCTCTTAAGCGCCGTGGTCGCCAATTACGCGGTGACAACCATGTTTACTGCATATGTTTATGTAAAGGCATATTGCAGACAAAACCACGTAAAGTTAAATTGATAGTCTATTCTAGACTAGAGAGTGGCATCATTTTCTTTGCATGATTTGTTACTCTTTTAACGGAAAAATGTTTGATGAGTGCAAAGCAACCTATTGGGATGGAGGAAACGATTAGCATGATGAATGTTGGTCGCATCAAATCAGATTCATTTCCACTTGAGCATTTTCTCTGTTTGCTTTCTTGTCTTGATTTATTACCATGGACTTCCTTGCAGAGCATATGCTATTTTACGCCAGTGATAAATACCCTGGAGAAGAAGATTATGCGAAATATATCATGGAGGTACCTTCTATTAATCAGCTTCAAGAAAACACTCAACCTCATTTCATTTCATCGTATGTTTGCCTGCAAGTATTACTCACACTTAAGCATGATATGCTGACACAACCATATCAGATTTGTATGAGCTCAACCCAGTTGTAGGGTTCCCTGCATCATATTAGATGCAGGGTCAGTCAGAATGTAACACACAAGATAGAGAGATGCAGGGTTAGTCAGAATGTAACACACAAGATAGAGAGAAGACGAGAAAGGGAAAAAAGGAAATTTGTAAGGCTATGATAGGTGGAACATTATGATTGATTTCGGTGATTTGCACTTAACATCATGCAAAGAAATGTACACTTGTACCATAGCCATCCCTACTCCATTGTGATTGTAGAGCGCAGGAAATGATATCTACTTGCCATAAACCGTGGTCATGCCTAAGGTCCAATTGTAGCCTGTTGTGCTTTCAAACCAAATACACCTAGCACTGAAGCCAAAGTCCATGCTCGCCAATGTACTATGGTGTTGTGATGACGTTACATGCAGGGCAAATGCTGTAAAGAAAAGCAGCACTAATTTCCCGACTAGCAACGACTTTGTGATCCTATCATAAGTTGGTAAAGATGTCCACGCCTTGTACGATTTCCTATCTGGGACCCTGTTAATATGGAACGTTTTAAATATTCTGTTTAATGCTTGGAAGTTACATTCAGTGTACTTGGATTATATTTTTTTGAGTATTTGGTATGATGTGAAAAATATCAGCACGGTGGCTCTTACAATGCCTGTACATTCTCCGAGACAACGGATTTCTATTTTGATGTTAACATAGACAATTTCGAAGAAGCCTTAGATAGGTAAATCTCTTCAATAGTATTTTGTTCTGTTAATGCTTGTTTTTGAATAAGGTGGTGATATCTGTTCTGCAGATTTGCATGGTTCTTTATTGAGTAATAATGAGGTTGTTTCTGTTGCGCAGATTTGCACAGTTCTTTATTAAGCCACTGATGTCGCAGGATGCTGTTCTTAGAGAGATAAAAGCTGTTGATTCTGGTGAGTAGTTGCTTTGTACATGGTGATGCTATTTGCATCTAACATGGCATATCATACTTCTAGGGTATCTCATACAAAAACAAGAGTATACCTCAAAGCGACTATGCTTCTATGGGTGGTTAAGATTACGCCAGTTTCAACTTATCACAATCCCTTTATAATTTACACTTGTTTTATTTGGAATAGTGAGAAGGACATTCTGGCTAACATTGCCTTTTGTTATCCTTACAGAACACAAGAAAAATTTGTTGTCTGACGACTGGAGAATGACTCAGGTACTCAAAGTTTCAACTTTGTTAGTTAGCTACATGAGATATTCTTTCGTGCAACACTATGTCATATCTGTATCAGAAACTGCAATCAGTAAAGCATATGCATTTTGAATATGCATTCTCTTTATTTACAAGGTGTGCTTCCATATTAACCATATTTGGCATGATCTAAGCCTAGGTTATCCTCAGTATATCCTACGGATTCCATTTCTTCACTTTTAATCCCATGAGCCATACTGCACTGTTTCTCCAGTTTTCTTTTTTTTTTCCCCGCAGCTTCAAAAGCATCTGGCTTCAAAGGATCACCCTTACCATAAATTCAGTACCGGTAAGCAATTCTTGATTTTTTTATATATTCTGACTATTCTTGTTAGCTCATTATGATAGTTGTTTTGTATTTTTCATGATAAAACACAGTGAGGATGCAAACAACAGGACTTTTCATTTTTCTTGTGTTCCACCTCTAAATATATCCATCAGCTTTACAAATCACAATTTTTTTCTCATCGAAATAATATTTAATTTGTTCATGCAAATTGAAATGGCTGTATCTAAAATCTAAATTGATGTCAAATAATGTTTGGGTTTTCCGATCAATTCTTGTGGAGTTTGTATCTTATTTGAGTTAAATTTAATATCCCAAATATATGGAACAAGTAAAAGATTTTATTATTTTATGACCGCTAACTTGTCATGTGATACATCAGGAAGTTGGGAAACACTAGGAAGTAAACCAAAAGAGAGGGGCTTGGACATCAGACTTGAGCTTCTGAAGTTTTATGAAAATTATTCAGCAAATCTTATGCACCTTGTTGTTTATGGACGGGGTAAATATTACAGGTTAGTCCATTGGTATACATACACCTATTTGTTGCTGATAAAATGATTTTTTGTAGAGAGCCTTGATTGGATTCAAAGCTTAGTTGAACGCTTGTTCAGTGACGTCAAAAACACTAATCAGAGAAGCTTCAAATGTCCAAGTCAACCTCTTTCGGGGGAACATTTGCAGGTACAAACTTGAAGCAACACAAATCATAGTAGATGGAGAGGATGGAATACTTGGCACAGAATCCACTCTCAATAGTTTTTATTTGTCACAAAAGGTAAATATAAGCGATGGCAAATGATATGAAATTTACCATACTTGTCATACAGCTTCTTGTCAAAGCAATTCCAATAGCAGAAGGTGACTATCTAAGAATATCATGGCCAGTTACACCTAGTATCCACTTTTACAAGGAAGGTCCTTGCCACTATCTCAGTCACCTCATTGGGCACGAAGGCGAGGGGTCTATCTTCCATGTTATAAAGGAACTAGGCAAGTTAGCTTCAACAGTATATTGCTGTATGCCTGTACATATTCTTTTGCTGGCATTATCTGTCAAACATTAGTCATTCTTTAGTTTCTTGCATCAACTTGTCTGACCTGTGACATGTTCAATTTTTGGCTACATTAGGATGGGCCATGAACTTGGTGGCTGGGGAGGACAGTGATAGTACTCAATACTCCTTTTTCTCAGTAAGCATGAGGCTCACTGATGCTGGTCATGGTCAGTTTCCATTTCCATTTTGTTCTTTTAGAACTAACACAACCATTTCATTTCGAAGCACATTTTGATGTTATTTAAGCCTCTTATGTGCACATACAATGATTTCAGAACACATGGAGGATATCGTTGGATTGGTCTTCAAATACCTTTACCTATTAAAAGAAGATGGAATCCATGAGTGGATATTCAATGAGGTAATTGACAGGAACATGGTTAGTGTATTGTGCAAAATTATCTGGAAAATTATTTGATGGGTTATGCTTCTATATGCAGTTACTTCTCTGAGGAACAGAAACAAATGTTTCCAATATTTAAGTTTCTGATCTTTGCACGTCTTCATTGGATAAGTTTTCTTTAGAAGTTTCAGTTTTATTGTTTGTGAGGAACAGCAACAAAGGCTTTCTTTTTAAGTCTCCAATCTTTGGATTTTGTCACAGGAAAAGTTTTCTTCAGAAATGTCACAATCACCATATTCAAATTGTCCAAACGAATCTATAACTGCAAAAAAAAAACACACACACACTTGCGGAAGTTCTCTATGAATAAACAACTGTGTAAAAAATAGTAACTTTTTTTAGAAAATAAAACGGTACACTTATTGTTGATTAACAAATGAGATACTTTTCATTTGAAAGGAAGGTCTCATTAGTCCTTGAAAACACTATCGGGAGTCCAGGATACATGTGCTTCCAATATAGGATAATAGAATTTATCTGCTAGTGATGGAGTACAAGCATTTTAATATGAACATTGCACTCTTGGAGTCTGTTATGTTTTCTTTTAACAAAACATGCTCGTTGGGTTTAAAGTTTATTATCTGAGGTTGTTTGTTGCAGGCTTGCAGCAAATCATATTATCAATTTTTCTGCATGTCTTTAGCAGGGAGAAAAATATGATTTACATTTAGTTACGTAAATGTACATGCTAACATGTTTTTGATTTGGTAGCTTGTGGCGATAAATGAAACGAAATTCCACTATCAAGACAAAGACCATCCAATCAGCTATGTGACTAATACTGTCTCATGCATGCGGGTATAATTCTCTAGAGCACATTACATACTTCAAATTTTACAATTCCTCATAATTAATGATCTTTACTGCTGAATGATGATATATCTCTTGTGGAGGTATTTGATCAATGATAACTTGAAGTACCAACTACTCTATTGTCTAGGATTTCAATGGGTCCAAAATCTCTTGAACTGCATTTTTTATCTGTATTTTGGTAGTCTCTTCTGTCTTCAATTTCAAATACTTATGAACTGGCTTGCAGTTGTTCCCACCGGAAGAATGGCTGGTTGGAGCATCATTGCCATCGAAGTATGCTCCAAATAGAATAAATATGATACTTGATGAGTTGTCACACGAAAGAATAAGGTACGCTTACACAGTTCACATATCAGCTTTGTTTGTCCCTACTATCAATACCATATTCTCTTCATATCTCAACATATAAACATGAGAAAATTCGTTCTATCAACAATAACAATAATAGCAAAGCCTTTTGTTCTAAATAAGTTGGGATAGGCTAGTAATGAAATCCCCTAAAGGTCAAAGAAACGGGATCCATGTGATAAAATCTATAAGGCTAAAACCCTAAGCCCTGCATCCTGCCATCTGAATTGAGAGCTTAAAACACCGCCCATAAATCTTCTTCTTATGTCATGGTTCCGATACGTGGATCGCTAACTTCCATGTACTCCTATCCAAAGCCGACTCTTCGGATACATTCCAATTTCTCAAGTCTTTTTTAACTGCATATCTCTTCCATGCCATCAATTCCTTCTATACCACTGACAAACAGTCCAATCCCTGGTTTGCCACCCACAAACACCATATCCCTTCCATGCCATCGGTCTGCGGAAGTTATCCTTCCATACCACTGCCGTCTGCCGTTAGTCAAATGTCCGTTAAGTCCAAGTAGAGGTCAGTATTTTGTGGTATTGCCCAAAATACCCATACCCTTTCATATCCTTTCATCTCTTCATGTCTCTCCCCTTCTCTCTAAATAGATCTCAATGCCAATAGATGATGAAGAAAAGGGGAGCATGGCTCACCAGTCGGACACCACCAGCTTGCCCTTGGCAGTGCGCACGGAGTCACTTTCATGAACCAATGGCATATAGGGAATATGGTGTTATTCAGTTGCAAATTGGGGGTTGGAGCATTTGTCAGAGGCATATAAGGGATTTTCTCTATAAACATATATAGAATGGTTCCGAAGTAGTACAAAGTATGCCTATGGCTAACATTGGTAAATTATTAACTGAAGCTAGCACTCATCAATAAAGAACTATCATTGGGCACAAATATCTTTCCCTAAAATGTGGGTTTTTGTTTGGCCATTTAAATCTTGGTTGTGTTGGAATGCTTTTGTTCATTTGCGTGCGCATGACTTTGTGTGTGTGCGTTTTTTTTTGTCGGGGGAGGGGGGACCCCAAGGCCTTGCCTTCATGTCTTGAATTTATCATTTTTCTGATAAGCTTATGCCATCATATGATCTCCAGTTCTGCACATGAATTAGCATATGAAGCTAAATATTATGCTTTTCTTCTTTCTTTCTTTGATTCAATACTTCTTCCGTCTCTTTAGAATACACTGGGGATCTAAAAAATTTGAAGGATCTACTAATTCTGTTGAGCCCTGGTACAATACATCATATTCTGTTGAAAATGTCACTCCTTCTATGGTACAGGTTTGCCTCCCCCCCCCCTCCTCCCTCAATAATGTCATTTTCTAAATTGTTTTTCCCCATCTTATACCACATGACATACTGTTGCAATGTGCTTATTCATATTTATGTGAATAATCCTCCATAACATAATGTAATCGATTACCTCTACTTGGCAGCAATGGGTTCAAAAAGCTCCTACTGAGAAACTCCATCTCCCAAAGCCTAATATTTTCATTCCAAAGGATTTATCTCTTAAAGAAGCACATGAGAAGGTTAAGTTTGGAGTGACTTGTTTGTGTTTTATGTTCACATTAGCACACTCTATATGAATTGAATATTCGCATAGTCAATAAATTTTAACAAAATATATTTGTTTTACCAGTTTAAATTTCCAACTGTATTAAGGAAGACACCACTTTCACGGTTGTGGTACAAGCCCGACATGCTATTCTCCACTCCAAAGGTTCACATTGTATTTGATTTCCACTGTCCATTGTCAAGACACTCCCCCGAAGCAGTTGTTTCTACAAGTCTCTTTGTCGATTTGATAGTAGATTACTTGAATGCTTATGGTAAGCAAACTAATTAGTAAATTATGTGAATGATTGCATATTTGTCCATATAACAGTCCATTTAGGGATTACTCCCACCAACTTTAAGTCCAAACATACACTGATATTTTTTATTTTTTGCAGCTTATGATGCTCAAATTGCCGGTTTATTCTATTCAATATATCTTACTTCTACTGGATTCCAGGTTTTACTCAATTACTATGCTCCTTTTTGTTTCAATTTCATGCATTATGAAGTTGCTGGTATCAGGCCACTTTTGAATTGTGACTCAAACACTTAACTGTCTATGCTTAAAGGTCTCAGTAGGTGGTTACAATGACAAGATGAGAGTTCTGCTCTATGCCATAATGAAGCAAATAGCTAACTTTGAAGTTAAGCCAAACAGATTTTCTGCCCTGAAGGTAAGATGTGGATCCTTTTTTTTTCTCGAACCCGCAGGAGAACTGCGCATCATTGAATTAAGAAGAAGAAAAAGGATGATACAAAAGAGTCTAGACGACTCGACAAACCCCCTAGGGGAAAAAAAACAAAAACAAAGAGGCATTAATGCCAAATTCTACAGAGCCCCTTTGCTCCCGCCATACACCACACACTCGCCTCCTCTGTAATGTCCCGCATGATAACAATATGGTTAGGAGAAGCGCCCTCAAAAACACAACTATTCCTATGCTTCCAAATCCACCAAGCCACCAACACGACCAAGGAGTTGAAACCCTTACGAATAACCTTGGGGACCCCTTGTGAAGCTTGACGCCACCAATCGGTAAAAATGCGGTCATCCAACTCCGGAGCTAAATGCTGCAGACCAATCCGAGATAACACTGAAGACCACACACTCCTTGTAAACACATAAGAAGTGAGCAAATGTTGCACAGTCTCTTCCTCTTGATCACAAGTGGGCAATGCTCCGGGTGATCTAGTCCGCGACGGGCCAAACGATCCGCTGTCCAGCAACGGTTTAAAGAAGCCAACCAAACAAAGAATTTGCAACAAGGAGGGGCCCATGTTTTCCATATTGCCTTCCACGGCTCAAATTCCACAGATCCCTCTAGAAAACGACGGTAGGCTGATCTTGTTGAGAATTCACCGAGAGGAGATGGCGTCCAAACATGCTGATCCTCCATGCCTGGAGTGAGCACAAACCCGGATAAGAGGTCCCAAAGGCGGAGATACTCTAAAAGTGCCTCACTAGGAAGGCTACCTCTGATATCTCGAATCCAAGTGCCATCAGTTAGTGCCTCCTGAACTGTTCTGTGATTAGCAATTCTTTTTGGCACATATAAACAAAGAGCAGGTGCAAGGGTAAGCAAGGATTTTCCATGCAGCCATTTATCCTTCCAAAAAAAATGTTCTGCTGCCGTCCCCCACAATAGAAGAAATTGAGACGGAGAACAAAGCCAGTGAATGAGGGTGCACTTGAATATCAAGGCCAGCCCAAGGCCGATCGGGTTGGGTCTTTTTAAGCCACAGCCACCTCATTCGAAGAGACCATCCAAGCACCTCTAAATCAAGAATTCCCAAGCCTCCTAGCTGAATTGGCCTCTTGACCCGATCCCAAGCAACAAGGCAATGACCTCCAATTACATCTTTGCGACCTTTCCAAAGGAAAGCTCTCCTTATCTTGTCAATAGCTTTAAAAACCCACTTCGGAAAGTCTAATGCTATGAGCTGATAGATGGGCATAGCTGTAAGCACTGCACGAATGAGGGTGACCCTCCCAGCCGGGTGCATCATGGTTGCCTTCCAACCTAGTAGTTTAGCAGCAATCTTGTCAATTATTTCAAAGAAATCAGCCCTAGAAAGTGCCTTGATCAACAAAGGAAGCCCCAGATACTTGCAAGGGAACTCTTGCACCTTGCAAGGAAAGGAGGTTTGCACAACTTCAATAACATGGTCGTGGCATTGTATCGGGCTCACCGAGCATTTAGAGATGTTGGTGACCAATCCAGAAGCCTCACCAAAGACCCTTAGAATCTCCTTGATTAAAGCCAATTCATCCATGCAAGGTCTTAAGAAGAGAATTACATCGTCAGCAAAAAGAGAGACTCGCTGACTAGACCCTCGAGAAAGTAGGGGCTGCAAAAGTCCACTGTCACTTGCTTTATTGATCAGAGCATTAAGCACATCCATGACTATAATGAAAAGCATTGGAGAAAGGGGGTCTCCTTGCCTCAGCCCCCGTTGATGATGAATCAGATCTCCTGGCACCCCATTTACCAAAACTCGAGTTGTGGAAGATCTCAACAAACTAGACAGAATGTTGCACCAAACTGGCCCAAAACCCAAATATCTCAAAACTTGCAGCAAGAAAGGCCAAGACACCGAATCAAAGGCCTTCGATATGTCCAATTTGAGAAAAATTATTGGTTCCTTTTGTCTGTGCAGCAGCTTGGCTGTTTGTTGCACCCAAAATGAAATTATCATGTATGCATCTTCCTTTGACAAAAGCACTTTGGTTGGGGGGACACCAAATCCTTGAGCTTGGGAGCCAATCTGTTTGCTAATAATTTAGTGACAAGCTTAGCAAAACTGTGCACTAGGCTTATGGGTCGGTAATCTTTGATTTCCGCAGCCTCGGGTGACTTGGGCAACAAGGTGATATAGGTTGAATTGAGGAGGAACAAACTGCCATCTCCTTGTAAAATTCGGCCTAGGGCAGCCAAAAGGTCCTCCTTAATTATATTCTAACAAGATTTATAGAAATGCCCGGTATAACCATCGGGACCTGGAGCCTTATCTGGTGGGAGAGATTTAATTGTTGCCCAAACTTCCCCCTCTGAAAAACTTTGCTCAAGGGATGACAGATCAACCGGCTCTTTATAAAAGGATTCCAGGTTGAGCGTGCATTCTCTTCGAGCTGCTGTGCCAAGAAGGTTAGAGTAGAAATCCCAAACTGCTTCCTGCTTCTCTTGCTGACTAGTGACAATGCTGCCTCCCACTTTAATCTTGGCCATGAAATTCTTCCTCTTTCTGTACCGAGCCTGCTGATGGAAAAAAGCTGTGTTTGCATCTCCTTCTTTTAACCAACTTAATCTAGAGCGTAAACGGGCAATCGTGCGCTTAAGCGAAGCAAGCCCAAGCGCATGCCACTTCAAACGCCGACGGAGCCAAGTCTCTTCACTAGACAATACGCGAGAATCTTGTGCAATCTCCAGACGATGCATGATTTCCTTCGCATATTGCAATTGGGTCTTGACATTACCCACTCTCTTATGGCTCCAAGACTGCAGGTCGCGAGCAAGACGGCCCAACTTCATGGAAAAAATCTGCAGAGGGCAATGGGCTACAACTGGCCTAAGCCAGGAGCTCTCAACAACCTGCAAGAAGCCATCAAGTTTGGGCCAAAAACTTTCGAAGTGAAAACGACGCTTTCCTTGTATATTGTCCGTCAAACCGAGAATTAGGGGGCAGTGATATGAAATCATTGATGCCGAGCTCTGAAGAATACAGTCCGGGAACAGCTGCTCCCAATCAATGGACATGAAAACCCGATCAAGCCGAACCAAAGTAGGCACATCCCGCTCATTGGACCAGGTGAATTTACGCCCAAGCAGGGAGATTTCTGCCAGCTCCATGTCATCCAAAAAATGGCGGAAACGACCCATCAAAGCTCTATTAGTATTGGTGTTGTTCTTGTCTTCCGCCATGTAAATGAGATTGAAATCCCCTCCAATAGCCCACGGCCCCTGACAAACCTGCCGAAAATCCCTTAACTCCTGCAAAAATTGGACTTTCCGGTCATCAGATTGGGGACCATACACCCCCGTAAACCACCAAGTAAGCCCATTTGGAGATTCAAACTGAACCGAGACCGAATACGAATCAACCCGAGAAGAGAGAGCATGCCAAGTATTGCCCTTCCAAGCCAACAACACTCCTCCCCTTGTTCTATCTGCTGGGAGCACCACAAATTGATCAAACTCCACACCAAGCATCGAGGCAACCAAAAAAACCCGAGATAGATTCTTTCTTTGTTTCCTGCAGGCAGACCATGACCGGCCGAATGGAGCTGACCAGATTTCTGACACTATCACGCCTTGCTTTGCTGTTGAGTCCTCTCACATTCCAAATCAAAATATTAGAAGACATTGATCACGAACTGCTGGGCGACCAAAGACCTTTCGCAATCAACACTCAACAGCGGCCGCCGAAGATTCTCCTGGCGAAGGTGGCTGCCAGCCAAATAACGCTGCAAGCGCCGCAATATGAGCCTGTGAAAGGGGCTTGTCAAAGAAGCGGCGATAATTCTCCAGCTGTTGCTCACAGATAACTTCCTGATCTTCCACCAATCCTAGCTGCTGCATGATCTTCTTTTGAGCTTGAAGAACTGGAGGCGAAGAGGCCCCAATTTTGGTCCCCAGCCTTTTGCTTCGGCGAAGCACGAAATTAGGAGGGAGTTGTTTAGTGCGTCGTTTTTGGACGACGGGAGGAGGGAGCAAACCATCAGTGACTTGCCTCAACTCAGTGAGGAAAACTTTGGCCGGGGTAGACAGCTCGTGGCTGGGCACTTGCCGCTGAGATTGGCGCCGGCGACGCCTACTGTAGACGGTAGAGACTACGCGAGCGCCACCCCTGGGGCCCTGAACCAAAACTGCATCCGGCCCAGAATGATAATTTGGCTCCTCTGCGGAACGCTCGTTTGCGCGCGAAGCAACGGCCGCCCCCGGATCCGGGTCCACCGAGAGAGAGCCCGGAGTAGCGTGGACGGGTCCGGTCGCAGCAGCAAATGGGGGGGGCAGGGGTCGCAGCAGCAGACGGGGGGGCAGGAGCGCCAGTTCCCAACGCCGGAGGGGTCTCGTTGGGCAGAGCAGAGGGAGGACTGGTGACTACAAACTGCCCCGGTTGAGGATCCTCTCCATCATGGCAAATCCCAGCCTCCAACTCAGAAGTTGCCACGTGGTGAAAGCCGTGGCCAGCACACGACCGAGTGGACCCCAGGCGTTGATTGGCAGGGAGACGAGCAGTCTGGGCATCTCCGGCGCTCCTCCTCGCCGGCGACCTGCCACGAGAGCGCGGCGGAGAAAAGGAGGCCCTCCGCTGCCGAAGACGGGCCGCGGCCTGGCCGAAGACGGCTGCGACCTGGCCGAAGATGGTCGCGGCCTGGTCGAAGGAGGCGGCGGAGAGCACAAGACGGAGAGCCTTCACAGCTCCAGCGATCACCAACTCTAAAGCTCGACCAGAAGAGTGGCACCGACGCTTGCGACATCGCCGAGGCCGTCTTCCAGCGCCAACACGGCAAACCTCCGCTGGAGACGAAGACGAGGAAGCTACCTCAGTCGGGGAGATACGCCGCCACACCGAGACGCGTCCCTGCGACAGAGGAACTCCAGGGCAGCCGTAGGAGCGATGGCCAAGGCCCATGCAACGATAGCATCGCACCCGGCGACGATAGTCAGCAGCGCGGTGCGAAGCAGAGAGGCAGTTGAAGCATTTCCCGCGGAGGTCCGCCGGCACCGGACGTCGAGAGCCGCCAGGAGGGAGGCGAGGCCTACTCCGACGACGGCGGCGACCAACCACCGTCCGCCAGCCCTCCTCGCCCGCTCCCGGAGACAGCCCCCGGCCATGGAGAAGCGTCGCGCGATCGCCATGGGCTTGAATGGGGCAAGCACGCTGGCGGACCGCAGGCAGACGCTCCGGCCCCGCCGAGACCTCACCGGCCGACCTGGGAGACGCCAGCACGACGTCACGGTAGGACGGGGGTGTCGCAAGCCTGGGGGCCTCAGGGGAGGCGGGAGGAGAGACCTCCCTCCAGCGCTCCCTCTTCGAGCGCCCAACGGCTGGGGAGGATGGCGACAGGAGGATAGGAGAGGTGGCTGGCGCTTGGGGCGGCGCGACCGAGGAGGTGGCCGCCGAGTCCGGAGTGAACGTCGGCGGGAGGCTGAGAGGAGGCATCGTTCCTGACTTCATAGTAGAACAGAGTTATCCTATTATATTTGATGTATGGGTTTCCTTGTCATATTTTTTTCTCAGACGCATTTAGATATTTAATTGTTCCCTTTTGTCATCAACTTTGTGTGGATTAACTTGTTTGACTGCGAGTTTCACTTTCATCAAACACTGCTCATCTATCAACTTGCAACCGATATATGATCAAAGCTGAGTTTTGTCAAATTTTAAGTTGTGGACATGATATTGTGAGAACCAAAAGCATGAAGGGTTCCGCAGAGCTCAGCATACATAACTATGCTTTGTTTGTTTGTATCTTTTGCAACATACTTGTTGGAAATTTATGGCAACCTTTCATAAAAACATAACTGAATATCAGAGGTTTTGGAGACTACAACAGCAATCTAGACATTCATGGTAAATCAAGGGTTCACAAAAGATCCATAATTGTTCATATTCCATGTCCTAATCTAATAATCTTACTGATCTCAATTCTCAATGATGTGCTTTGATTTATTTATCACCTGCCAGAAAATTCTTTAAAATAACCAAATCCCATCTGATTGCATGGTCTAACTTCTTTCTAATGGTACAATTTGTGATACTTAGTGAGTGGCACATGTCGTTAAGTGCAGTTTGCACCACATAATGATTATGATAAAAAAAAGTGTACCTATCAAGTTGCAGTAATACTACTGATTTATCGCAACCGTTGAGGAGATTGCGAATTCTATTATATTCTTCAAGCTTCATTCTTGGCCTGTAGATTCTTCAAATTAAATCTAGGATAACATGTGCTGCATCAGTGCATTTTGAAACACTATAGTGTAGTGGTATTTTCTTGTGCTGATTTCTTTCATGACTAATTGTTGACCAACATCTTACGATCACAGGAAACTTCTGTCGAGGACTACCAAAATTTCAACTTCAGCCAACCATGTTCTCAAGCTTCATACTATATCTCTTTGATATTGGAAGATAAAAAATGGCCATTGGTTGAGAAACTTGAAGCTCTTTCTAAGCTTGAATCAGATTCTCTTGCAAAGTTTGTGCCACACTTGCTATCCAAGACATATTTGGAAGGCTATGTTCAAGGTTCGGCAAATTTTCATGTTAATCATCATGCAAATATATTTCCAAGGGACTGTAGTGGGATGCATTTCCAATCATACTTATTAAAAATTCTTCTTGTAGGGAACATTGAACCAAGTGAGGCAAAATCTATTGTCCAGGAGATTGAAGATATTATATTTAATAACCCCAATTCTGTGTCCAAATCCATGTCTCCATCACAATATCTGACTAAAAGGGTTATCATGCTTGAAGATCAATTAAAATGCTACTACCAAATTGAGGGCTTAAATCAGAAGAATGAGAATTCATCGGTTGTCCAATATATTCAGGTAGTTCCTTCTAAACTTTGGTGCAAGGCGTGCAACTAATGTTATACAGATTACTGATCGGTGATCAGCACCTTCTAATCTTTGCTGCAAAACTAATGTTCATCAATCCGCTTAGCAATCGGTGATCCTATTCCCAACTAATTACTGGTTATGATCAGCCCAATAATAGTTGGCAGCTTACCACTCAATTGGGGACAACTCGGTAGAATTGGGGAGTTCTACTTTTTCTAATTTTTGAAACACTATTATGCAATATTGTGCTTGCATGCAAAATTAATGTCAAATATGTTATGAATATTATGTGTATATTTATAAGGCCTAGAGAGCAATATATATAAAGAGTACAAAGGGATATACAAAGAAATATGCTATATATAGATAAGAAAACAAAGTCATATGAGGAAACAAATAAATTAATCATATCCTATTCTTAACACACCTCTAAAACTCATGGTAGATCACACACATTGAGTTTGGAGAGAAAATACAAAAGTTATGCCCTAGTCTGTGGCTTTATGAAGAAATCAGCAAATTGTAATTTTGAGGGCACAAATTGTAAAGTGGGTACTCCCTCCTGCACCTGTGAGCGAGTGTATGAAGCATTCACACCAATGTACTTGCTGAGCTCATGCTTCACTGGATCACGGGCAACATTGATGGCGCTTGTACTGTCAGTCGTAAGGGTCGTAGGTCCCGTCACAGGTACTCCAAAGTCTACAAGTAGCCACCTCAACCAAGTAATCTCTATTGTCACAGTTGCCATAGCTCTGAACTCAGCCTCTGCACTCAAACGGGAAACAACAATCTGTTTCTTTGTCTTCCAGGCAATCAGGGATGAGCTAAGAAAAACATAGTAAGCAGAAAGAAAACGACGATCAGAAGAATCACTAGCCCAGATTGCATCGGAATACACCTGAAGCTATAGTGAGTTGGAGTTAGGAAAAAACAAACGACAAGAGATTGTCCCACGCAAGTAACGAAGAACACGAAGAATATGACTGTAGTGAAGATGAGTAGGACGAGCCATGAACTGACTCAAAATATGAACAACATGAGCAATATCAGGGCGAGTACTCACAAGATATATCAAACTCCCAACAAGATGGCGATAACGCATAGGATTCTCAAGAAGATCACTATCAGTAGCACGAAACTGAAGGGAGAGCTCCATAGGAGTCTTAGCAGGTGAATATCAGTCAAACTAGACCGATCAAGAAGATCCTAGACATAATTCTGCTGGGAGAGGTAGTAACCTTCAAGCGTGGAAGAAACCTCAATCCCAAAAAAGTACGAAAGTAAACCAAAATTAGTCATCAGGAACTACTCACTGGGATGTTTCTTCATATATGTGATGAATGAGGAATCATCACTAGTGATGAGGTTATCATCCATATATAGAAGCAGTGTCCTACCTCAAGATGAGACATGGACAAATAGAGCAGGATCATGGGCAATGACAGTGAAACCGACAGCGGTAATCACTGAGGTAAAACGCGTCAACCAGGCACAAGGGACCTGTTTGAGGCCATAAAAGCACGACGAAGATGACAGACATAGCCATCTGGAACAGAATACCCAGGTGCTGACTGCATGTAAACCTCATCAAGTAAAACATCATTAAAAAGGCATTTTTAACATCCAGCTGAGAGATAGACCACCAGCAAACGGAAGCAACCACAACAAAGAGACTTCCCAAAACCCTAACTGTGAGGTATGTCCATCTGACTAATACAACTCTCGAGTCTCGACTTTTAACACCTTCCCCACCCCTATGGCGTCCGCCGAGCGACAACTTACCGCCATAACGCCGCCACGACGACGCCATACCACCATATCGCTGCCATGGCGGACGGGATATGACGCACCTCCATGTCGTCCGAATGGCATGATCCTGTCGGCCGCCACGGCGATATGGCAATGAGATATCGTCGATATCTCAATGCCATAACAACCATGGCTAACAGTTTTGTGCGCTCACAAGGCTGCAGCAGGACAAAACATGTGCAGCCAAAAACACGAAGGTGAGTGTACTGGGGGGCTCTAGAGTAGAGACGCTCTATAGGACTGACATCCTTAAGAGCAGTGGAAGACTGTATATTGTTGAGATATGCAACTGTAGAAACAGCCTCAACCCAGAACTGTAGTGGAACGTGAGGCAAGGAGAAGAGTGCGAGCAGTCTCAATCAGATGACAATGTTTGCGCTCAGCAACCCAATTCTGAGCATGGGCACCAGGACAAAAAGACTTGTAAAAAGTGCCCTGCTCAGAAAGAAATTGTCTAAAAGCGTCATAACAGTACTCACCAACAGAATCACAGCGAAAAATACGAATAGAGGACTCAAACTGAGTACGAATCATCGTGGCAAAGCAACGATAGATGGCAAGAAACTGACCACGATCAGACATAGGGAAAAACCAAGTAAAACGGAAATAATCATCAATGAAAATTACATAGAATTTATGCCCACCTTTGGAGATAATAGGTGCAGGTCCCCATACATCTAAATGAACTAAATCAAAAGGACGAGAATGACTTACTAGAATGATAAGGAAGCTGTGGCTGCTTGCCCAGCTTACAACCCGGACAAAACATGGATGTGTGACCAATAACACATCCAAGAACACCATGACGAGCTAATGAAGAAAGATGGGACCCACACAAGTAACCTAAACGGTGATGCCACTACGCAAAAGCTCCAGAGGTGGTGGCAGCAGTGGCAATGGAGGTAGACGTGGTAGGAGCAACTGAAGTGGACGCGGTCGAGAATGTAGAGACCTTGACGATCTCTACGGCGCCAGCTAGTTCCAAGTATCGTCCCTGTCTATCGATCCTAGACGAAACAGGTGTGAGAGTCAAAACCAACCCTACAACCGAGATCAGTGAGCTGTCCCTCCGAAAGAAGCTATATGGTGAGCTGAGGAACATGGGAAACAGTTGGAATAGAAAAATCAGTGGACAAAAGAGTGCCCTGACAGCTGACAGGCAAGGGAGTACCGTTAGCTATCTGAACAGAGATAGGAAAAGCAGGTCCTACTAAAGTGAGAGATGTGGAGGCCGGTGTCATATGTAAAGAGGCACCAGAATGTAGAACCCAAGAGGTACCTGGAAGAGACATCTGATCTAGACTAGCAGAACCTGCTGAGTTGTGAGAGTGCTGAAGTAGAGTCTGCCCTCCTGTGAAGGAAGGGCCTCCCTTCCCCTCTTGGATCGTCCACCCCACGCGCCTGAATGCACAGCTCTGGTAGTCGTGCCCGAAGTTCTTGTAGTAGTTGCATTGAACTCCAGTTGGTGCAAAAATAGGAGTGAAAACAAGCATTTGGGGAGGGACTGTGCTGCTAACCCAAGGTGAAGCTCCTCAGCCCGAAGCGTCGAAAGCGCCTCAGTGATAGTCGATCGCGGTGAGCGGCTCAGCAGTTGAGCCCTGACTGGCTTAAACTTTGGGCGAAGATGGCAGATGAAATCATAAAGGCGAAGGCGATCATGATCTGCCTTCTGCACTTATGACACTCCTGACAAAGTGGAGAGGCCAGCTCGTTCAGTTGGCACCAGATACTGGCCAGGGCTCGGAAGAAGTCATCGACCGAAGAATCTCCCTGGCGAAGCGTCTCCAACTCACGTTGAAGCTAAAAGAACTAAGCATCACTACTTTGCTGGTAGCATTCATGCAAGTACTTCCAAATCTGTCGAGTAGACTGCAGACCAACAATGTCTAGCTGGATGGAGTCATCGAAGCTGACCACCAGGATGGCATAAACACGGGCCTCATCAGCACACCAGCGCTCAAAAGTGTTGATGGCATACTGAAAAGCCTTATCAGCAGTGTCAGCAGTAGCAGCGGCCTCATCTACTGCAAGAGGTGCAGAAATAGGTTGCCTGGGAGGAGGCCGAACCAGCGGTGGCGGAGAAGGTCGTGCACCAGTGATATGTTCCCAGAGGCGGAGACTATCGAGTGTGATCCCCATGAGAGAAGATCACAACTTGTAGTTCGTCCCATAGAGCTTTGTTCCTGAGAATAGGATCGCAGCTAATGGAACGGAAGCCATCAGTAGGCAATACTAGACAGTGTGGTGACCAAGGCAACGAATTCTAACAGGTGGCGCTAGACGGCGTGGCGGTTAGATCAATGTTTTTTAATTTTTTTATTTTTTTTTCTACCAATCTAAAAGGACCCGATTGGATCTGATCCACCTGATCAAATTGGCCCTGCAGTGGGCGTTGGGCTATTCATTCTAAAACCGAACCGAACAAACCGTATCGAAAAAACCATACCATTCGGTATTCGGTACAGTTTCCAGAAATAAAGTTTTTCGGGATTTCAGTTTTTTGGGTAAAAACCGGTGGAAAACAGAACAAACAAAAAAACCGAACTCAATCCCTCTCAGGCGCAACTAGGCTCGGCTGCTTGGCTGCTCTCGACGGCCCATCCAACTCAATGACTCCCCTAATCCGCACACGGCACATCACATGATATCCATTATTGTTGAATGCTACCTAATATCTGTTTCCTCGCCCAACTGGCTCACTGCCCTTCCGTTGTATCATGTATTTTCTACAAAAGAAAAAGAAATTCCCCAACGTCAATAAAGTACATCACTTGCTGAGTGCTCAGCAACACCAACAATGGCTTCCTCTGAAGTACTTTATTAGCCATGTGAACTAGGGGAAGGAATACTAATTAGCTACAGGTAACAATGCATCAGATCACTCACATGACAAAGACAATGGTGAATATACATATATTAGTCGCAAAGCAAGCCTCTCCAAGGAGCTAGCTAGATACCCTTTTAGCTTCTGAGCCTAGGATCTCGTATATGGAGTATAATTTTATCCGCACAGGAGTTTTGACTAATTAAGATGAACAAGGACATGACCAGGATTCGCAGCGCACACTAACTTTACTCTAATCCAGTGTCATGTCGTTCTCAATTCGCGTCAACTTTGGTAAATATGCTATTCACCGATACCGAACCGAAATAATGTGGTATTAACCGATACTGAACCGTATTGTAAATGGTGCCGTGCTTTACTGAATTAATGGTACCGTATTTACTGTATACACTGTATTTACCAAACCGTATATACCAAGCGGTCGAGGGTGACCACGAGCAGCGGCGGGCTGTCGCTCGAACGGCGGGCAACAAGCAGCGAGGCCCTGTCGGGCGGGTGGCGGCAGATCGAGCGGGCGTCGGCGGATTGAAGCGATGGCGACGGCAGACAACACAGGCGACAACGGCCGTAGACGGTAGCGACAGCGGCGGCAGAGCAACGGTGACCGTACGGTGGCTGTGGCCTGGAGGGCGGCGACTCGACCATGAACCGGCGGCGGCAGCGGATGCGGAAAAACCAGGGTTAGTGCCCTAGTTCTGATACCATGTTATGAATATTGTGTGTATATTCATGAGGCCCGGGGGGCAATATATATAGGGAGTACAAAAGGATATATAAAGGAATATGCCATACACAGATAAGAAAATCTAGACTTATAAGGAAACAAATAAAACAACCCTATCCTATCCTTAACAAAATACTCGAATTTAAACAGAATGAAATCTATAAGTTAGAATGATCTTTTCTAAAGAATCCAAAATGTGTAGTTTCAAAACAATCCACTTTTTTAAAAAAAAAGACCCAAAAAGATTTTCCGTCACCAGTGGTAACTGGCTGGTTATAACCTGTACGAGGAAACCTGGCTACAACCTTAGTTGTTTTTTTTGTGGAGGGAATGGGGTATTTTTGTTTAATCATAGAGGTATCCATTGCATGGTTGCACCCAGGGATAGATAAACTAATACTGGGGAACTTCCTGACCAGCGGCCGGTAACGGTAACCGGCTAGTTATCGGAAAAACCGAAAAAACGGTTGAAATTCAAATATCAAAATTTGAATTCGGGCTGTTTTCAAACTGGTAACTTGAAGAAAAAAACCCGAGAAAAGCTAAAAACTGAAAAAAAAATTGGTTAAAAAAGGATAAAACTGATTAAAAAAACTTAGGATTGATGCATATTAGTCATATAATCGGTAATATTGATGCATATTAATCATACAAAAGGTAATCTAGCATAAAAAGGGTCTAAACCAACCTAAGAAGTGTATTATGCAGTCATAAATGTAAATTTACATTTGAAAATTTCGGCCGGGTTTTTGTACTGGTTTTTCCGGTTACCGTTGGTTTTTCTATCCCTGGTCACCACATCATATTTTTTTTTTAGTCCACTCTAACCCGTAGTCACTCAAGATTGAATACTTTTCCCTGGATCAATATACTGGGTTTTGTAATGGTGATAACCAGCCAGTTACCACTGTAATGTACGCTGTTAAAATACTACCTATATCTCGGAGAGTGTTTATATTTCCGTTACTCTCTATATTAATCTTTTCTAAGCATATATGGCCCTGAAAGAAATGCAAGTGTCATGGCAAAATCATTCCTCTTGCATCAATGCTTCTCTCTTCATTCAAAATCATCCTCTACAATTCGTTGTGCAACTTGATTCCTGACAAACAGTACTAGTAAATGCTGACAAGATGATAATACTTGTCACAGAATGTCTCTTTCCCTGAAAGAAATGCAAGTATCATGGCAAAATCATCTCTCTTGCATCAATGCTTCTCTCTTCATTCAAAATCATATTCTACAATTTGTTGTGCAACTAGCTTAAAGGAGACATTTTGCGACAAGCATCATCAGCTTGCCGCTATTTACTAGTACTATTTGTCAGGAATCAAGTTGCTTACATATAGTTTCAAATTTCTTGAAATAATCCATCAGAAAAAATAAGGTTGAAAAATAGTGTAAAAACTAATGGAATTTATAGATATTTGGCTCCTGGTTGCTTAGCAATGACTGAAGTAACGAAGTATATTGCATTTCGGAGCACTTAATCCCACACTCGCACTACAGGATTGAACCATCTCAGCCTTCAGTCACTAACCCGAAGTGTGGCTGAGCCAGCACAAGGGACATGTAGCCTTCAGTCGCTTTGTCAGACCAAGTCATAAGGGGACACACAGCTAGTGTTCAGTTTTTTTATATACATGTTCTGTTGGAGAGCTAGGGCGTGCTTGAGCCACCAAGTGATGCTCTAGCCACTCAATTACATATCAGATCGATAAAATACAGAGATGCGACTGAGTGTGAGATGTATAAAATCTGAGAATTCTTTTGGTCTTTTTAACTTCCTTTGCATAACATCTGTAACAAGAAGCATGCCAGGATACTAAGCATATTTAATATATTCAGGTCCATCAGGACGATGCCATTTCAAATGCCAAACTTGAGCTGTTCTCTCTTATTGCTAGCCAGCCTGCCTTCAACCAGCTGCGAACTGTTGAGCAACTTGGGTATATAGCAGGTCTTTCTCTAAGGTATATGGTACAGGTTTTTGTGTTTAGACGTATTGCTTTTCCTTGCTACATTGTTTTTTGAGGAGAAACATGAAGATTTGGTTCGCATGGATCAATTATAATCCTAACTTAAAACGAATATCCTCATTCATCAGATCTGATTATGGAGTCTGGGCACTCGAGGTTGTTATTCAGTCCACAGTAAAGGTACAACTTTAAAGTTAGTAATTGATATGTTAATTTTTTTTGCTGCTTTCTTCTACTGATCTTATATTGGACGCCTAGGATCCTTCATATCTTGATGCTAGAGTTGATGAATTCTTCAAGATGTTCGAAGGCAAAATCTATGAATTATCTGACAAGGACTTCAAGGTACTAGGCTTCAGTTTGCGCTTCAGAACTAATTGAGCTTGAAGGTTTTCCTAACACATATGGATATGATGTTCCAGTGTTCCATGTCAAATTTTCCATCTCTTTCCTAAGTGCTCACAATATGTTATCTAAAAAATCTCCATTACGGAGTGGTAGGCAGCCACATGCACTACAGGAATAGAGCTGGATGACAAAACAGGACTTAGAGAGTGGAACAGAAAACAACCATGTACATCATCACAACATAGAAGGGATTAGCAGAATTAGTACCACGAATCAAAAGAATGGAGAAATATGATGCGTCATAGTTGAATTTATCCATAATTGTCATGTTAGTATAATACTGCATTGGATTCTTATGTCCTCAATCAGAGCACATTAGTTCACATTATTTGACCATATTTTTGCGCATTAGTGTAGCTCCTTAGGCATTGACATGGCCTTCTTTTTGCAGAGAAATGTCAAATCACTTATTGATTCGAAACTGGAAAAATTCAAAAACTTGTGGGAGGAATCTTACTTCTACTGGGGAGAGATTGAGGCAGGAACTCTCAAGTTTGATAGGGTTGAATCCGAGGTAAGGGCTCTCCTTTCGGGCAACAATGCACGACCATGATAAGAAATTTATATCAAATATAAAGCAAACGGGAAAATAAATAAACAAAACTACTAGCGTAGTTTTCAAAAGTTTTATTAGAGGAAACATAAAACCCTCTTCGTTCCGAAGCAAAAAGGTTGTGCCCTTGATTCGCAAGATATATGACCTCAAGAAACATTTGCAGGTTGCTCTCCTAAGAGAACTCAAGAAAGAAGAATTCATCGAATTCTTTGATCAGTACATAAAGGTCGATGCGCCTCAAAGGAAGACAGTAAGCGTGCAAGTCTTCAGCGGCAACCATTCGGCAGAGTTCAAGAAGGCTATCGCCGAAGCTGATCAACCCAAAACTTACCGGATTACGGACATATTCGGCTTCAAGCGATCAAGGCCTCTGTACAGCTCGCTGAAGGGAGGCCCAGGCCGGATCACAATGGACTGACAGCTATTACGCTGCCATTCTCTTCCCTGTAGTATATAGCCTGTGCGTATGCATGAACTCAATTCTGATTGGCTTTTTGTTAATGACCACACACGATTGCGCAATGCTATTCGATCTTCATGTATGGATTCACAATGTGATGCTATTTTAAGTACAAAAATAATTAAATAAGTCCAGCAGCTGTAGAAAACCATGTACACTTGTTTGCATTTGTTCCTTCTGACGACTATGCACTGTATGTACAATTTACACGAGCACAATGCACAAGAAGGCGGCATGAGCCGAGAACAACACGTGCACACATGCGAGGCGCGTGCTTGTCCGCCGCTCGGGCGCGGGCCGTGAAGGTGCCACCATCGGCGCACGCATCACCGGCTACGGCACGCCCTGGAGACTGGAGTGCCGCTGCCCTGCCGGCTGCGCCCGTAGCTGCCGCGGTGCCAGCGGCACCGGAACGACCCCCGGTGCGCCGTGGGCGAGCACACGCGGTGGTGCGTCTGGCGCTGCTCCCGCCGCGGCACATGAGCGGCCGCGGCTCCCTCCCTCCGGCCGCGGCCGCCGCTTGACCGCGCAGCCCGGCGGTAGCCCCGGATGGCACATGCTCTGAGCAAGTTTCTGACGGCGAAGCTAGACAGGACCCTGCCCACCCGGCTATATACCCCACTCCACGTATAAAACGGCAACGGAATGGGATCGGGTTCTGGTGCTTTCGGGTGGTGGTCGTGGTGGGCGATTACGGGGAAAAGGCGAGGAATAGCTGTGGGCGCGCTGGTCACTTGGTCGATGGTTTTGTGAGCTGGAAACCGGGGGGGAGCGCGTTGGCGCGGGGCCGCGTGGGGGGTCGCGTGAGAGCATCCGGTTTGGCATCTGCTAGTTCGTGCTAGGTATCTTGGTACTGTACTAGATAGTCCACGTCCTATCATTCTATGGTGTTTGCGGCTCGTTTTTCTGTTGTGGACTTATGATTTAAAAAAAGTGTGTGTTTTGGTGTTGTTAGGATTTGATACCGGTACCTTGAGGTGTGGTAAAACATTACTGTATGCGACGGTACTGGCTGATGGTTAGGGAAGGAGTAAAAATAAAACATCATCGTCCGTTCGTAGAGGTGCCTAGACGGAATTTGTGTTACAAATAATCTTAACTTCGAGTCTAATGTGTAGTATAGTCTGTTTTCGTGTATAACTTAAGTTAAAGTTGTGTCCAATTTTTTTTGAAGTCTGAATACATGTACGAGTAGGAGATTATTAGTTTATATATTGAGGAAGATTGTAGCCAATTTTGTAAGAGAAAAACAAGAAAAAAAAGGAAGCAAATAAGATAATAGATAAATTCAAAAATTCTTCTGTGTTCTCTCAGTTTATTTGCGATATGTGCGTTTGCTCTTGGATCAAAGTTTTAACAAGTAGTATCAGAACTGAGATTTAATACCGATCTTCGGTGGCCTGCGCGTCTTGTTCAATAGAAAAGGCACGTAGTCTGAGCAGATTGAAGCAATAGTGCACAGCATCGCGCTCGCGTCGTCTCAGTTGAAGCGCTCAGCGATAATGAATCAACAGTGCTCTGATAATGAGTTGAGTCAGGGACATCGAGAAGATGTATCGCCGTCCAAACTCAAGAAGGTGAAAAGGAATCGGAACGTTGAGGAGATGTGTCACCGTCCTGTGTCAAGTATGAGTTTAGTAAGTCGTAGTTGAGACCGACTATCTCAATGTTTTAGAATCTTTGCATCGGAATGGACCCGTACAAGTTGAGTTGAGTTCCTACATGTAATTTGCATGTAGAATGCTTCATGTGGAGGCGTGGCTGGTAATTCATAATACATTGAGACTAAAACTAGAGTATGTCAAGTCAATATTAAGAGGGAGATTGTTATAAATAATCTTGACTTCGAGTCGGGCGTAGTAAAGTCCGTCTCTGTATGTAACCCAAGTTGAAGTTGTGTCCAACTTGAAATCCGAATATATATACAAGTAGGAGATTATTAGTTTATATATTGAGAAGGCTTGTAGCCAATTTTGTAAGAAAAAAGGAAGAAAAAGGTAGCAAATAAGATAATAGAGAAATTCAAAAATTTCTCTGTATTCTCTCAATTTATTTACGATATGTGTATTTTCTGGATCAAAGTTTTAACAATTTGATCGGACGTTCTCTGAACAGGGGAAATTACTTGTCAATAGACACCATGTTCGTGTGCATTTGCTCCGAGAAACCACGTAAGTGTGTTAACTAAGGTCTAGGGACATTATGAAATCATGATCACCTGCCGATCGATGGACACAGCACCATTGAACAACGTTCCTATGATGAAGCAGAGAGAAATGACTAGCCCTGCTCATTTAAGTTTGATCTTCTAGCTTCGGGTTTCTATCCACTTACTTTCATCTTTTTGTTAGCAATATGGTTTTTTTGGTTTTTTTTTTTTCGCTTATTCTTTTTCATTATCTGTGATAATATAACTTTTTATTTTAAAAAAATTTAATTACGTTAAAAAAGCTACCAGCAGTTACAGTGTATTTTCAACTGCTACAATACAAAATAAGTCATAAACTAAACATTTTAAGTCCAAATGAGCACCACCTTTGCATCGATTGATGGACACAACACCATTGAAAAACGTTCCTTAGATGAAGTGAGAAATGAGAAATTGCATCGAAACCACTTTTAGTCACCAGAAATTCTCCCACTATGTCTTAGGAGTGCCAACGGAGTAGATAATTTTCGTTCAACCAACTGACTAAATGTTTGCGGAGCGAATACAGAAGTAAAAAACAAGTATTTGGTACTGTTAGTGTCTTAGTGAGCAACTCTGACTCCGAAAAAATACGAAATAGGATAGGGGATATCCGCATGTATTCGTTCTGATTGTACCTCTACTATTTAATGTCCTATATAAGATGTAAAAAGAGCAGACAATTTTCGTCCAATCTCAACATAGTCAAAGGTAACACTATATATGCAGGAGGTAACCTTAATTGCTAAGCGAGATTAGCTGACCTAATTTTTTTGGATCAGATCCTATTTTTTGAAAAGAGAAATAGATATCTGATATTATTTTGTTTAACTTCGATTTCGAGAAAAATATGGAATAAGAAACATAATCACCGGAGACTGGATCGGGCATCGTATCGCGCTTGTTCCAGCCTTGCAGCTCGATCGCTCTGTAGTCTGTACCGGGTTGGGGCAACCAAAGCAAGCGCTCGCCACGGTCCCGGCAAGAGCGGCCAATCACACGCTCGACTCGTCGCGGGTGGTTGCCTCCTCCGTCAAATCCTCATGCGTTCAACCCTCGCCGTGCGAGCCGACGCCGCCGCGCAGACCCTGCTGGCCTGCCGTCGTGCGGTGTGGGATGGTAGTAGAGCGCTGGATTGTTGTTTGTTTCTCTTCTTCTGATTTCCAAACTGTTCCAAAAGAGGCACCAATCCTCGCCGCTTGCCCATTTTTCAAAATGAGTTCTCGCCATTTCTGCATGCCTCGCTCATCTCAGATGAGAAGGCATACGCTCACACCGTCATAGACTCGCACGCACACATAGAAATTTTTTGTTTTACAGGTCTGAACGATCCATGTAGTAATACACTAATACGTCGCATCAACATTTCCATTCTTGATCTACTCTTTCTACTCATAATGACTTACAATTAACTGGACGCCTTGACGTGCCAGTTGCCAACCGGAGGACAACACGCACGTACAGAAGAATGATACAGCCAATCGCGCAACTCGGGTGAACCCGAAATCCTCCATGGCCGCCGTCACCCCCTTCCTCCTCCTCCTCGTCGCCCTCCTCCTGCCGCCTGCCGCCGCGCCCTTCTCCTTCACCTACAACTTCACCGCCTCCTCGGACTCGCCGCCGTCGGGCATCTCCTTCCAGGGCGATGCCTTCTTCAACAAGTTCATCCGCCTCACCCGCGACGAGCGCCTCGGCCCCATCACCAGCAGCGCCGGCCGCGCCTTTTTCTCCCGCCCCGTCCCGCTCTCCGACCCCGTCTCCCGCCGCCTGGCCTCCTTCACCTCCGCCTTCGCCTTCTCCATCGCCGCCCCCGACCCCTCCTCCGCCTCCGGCGACGGCCTTGCCTTCTTCCTCTCCCCCTTCCCATCCGTCCTCCCCAACAGCTCCGCCGGCGGCCTCCTCGGACTCTTCAACTCCTCCGCTCCTGGGGCGCGCCTCCCCCTCGTCGCCGTGGAGTTCGATACATACAGGAACAAGTGGGACCCCAGCGACGACCACGTCGGCGTCGATCTTGGTGGCATCCTCTCCGCCGCCACCGCCGACTGGCCCACCAGCATGAAGGACGGACGCACGGCGCACGCGCGCGTCGCGTACGACGGCGACGCCAAGAACCTGACCGTCGCGCTCTCCTACGTCGACGTCGCCGCGCCCCCCACGGACGTCCTGCTGTGGTACGCCGTCGATCTGCGGGACTACCTTCCCGAAAACGTCGCCATCGGCTTCTCCGCCGCCACGGGCGCGGCCGCCGAGCTGCACCAGGTGCTGTACTGGGAGTTCACCTCCAGCGCCGACCCCAAGGAGGAGACCGTGATACTGTCGGTGGTCTTAGGCTTGTGCGGTTTGCTTCTTGTGCTCGTTGCTGCAGGGGTTATTTGGTTTGTGAGGCAATGGCGGAAGGCCGTAGAATGCATCGATGTCGACATTATTGACGACGATGGAATGGGGTACGACGAGCTCGCCGATGAGTTCGTCATGGAGAGCGGGCCGAGAAGGTGTCGGTACGGCGACCTGGCGGCGGCGACCAAGAATTTCTCCGAGGAGAGGAAGCTCGGGCAGGGCGGGTTCGGCGCGGTTTACCGGGGGTTCTTCAAGGAGCTCGGTTTGGAGGTGGCCATCAAGAGGGTGTCCAAGGGGTCGACGCAGGGGCGCAAGGAGTACGCCGCCGAGGTGCGCATCATCAGCCAGCTGCGCCACCGCCACCTCGTCCGTCTCGTCGGGTGGTGCCACGAGCACCGTGGCGACTTCCTGCTCGTGTACGAGCTCATGCCCAATGGCAGCGTCGACCACCACCTCTACGGCAAGGGCGTGCTCCTCCCCTGGCCGCCGCGGTACGACATCGCGTTAGGCCTTGCGTCGGCCATGCTCTACCTCCACGAGGAGTGCGCGCAGTGCATCGTGCACCGCGACATCAAGCCGAGCAATGTCATGCTGGATGCCACCTTCAACGCCAAGCTCGGCGACTTTGGCCTCGCCAAGCTCGTCGAGCACGGCAGCCCGCCCCACACCACCGTCCTGGCCGGCACGTTGGGCTACCTGGCGCCAGAGTGCGTGATGACAGGCAAGGCGAGCCGGGAGTCGGACGTGTACAGCTTCGGCGTCGTGGCGTTGGAGATCGCCTGTGGGCGACGGCCGGCGGAGCCCAACGAGGAGCCGAGCAAGGCGAGGCTGGTGCCGTGGGTGTGGGGGCTCTATGGGAAGAAAGCACTTCTTGAAGCTGCAGATTGGAGGCTGAATGGGGAGTTTGATGAGAAGCAGATGGAGCGTCTGATGCTTGTAGGGCTCTGGTGTGCTCATCCTGACTACGCACGTAGACCAAGCATCAGGCTGGCCCTGAACGTGCTGAAATTCGAGGCGCCATTGCCCGCGCTGCCACCGAAGATGCCGGTGCCGACGTTCTTCCCGTTGCCTGAATTGGCTGCTCCGGTTTGCGTCGGAGGCTCGCTGAGCGCGGATGAACCAGGCATCAGTGAGTATGGATCCTCAGGGTCTAATGCTGGAGGAGGGTCGTCAGTCACAGACAGGCTTCTGGAGCCATAAGTGAGGTTTTTGGACTCAACTACAGCTTTCCCAAGGTCTTGGATGTTTCAGACCGTGCCGTTTGGTGTTTTGACTGCACACATGGAGGAGCGATTGATTATATGAGTTGGATTTGAATTGTATAGCATCAAAAATTCAAAATGTATTGGTTTGTTTACCCAAAAAAAAAGGAAAAACATGAAATTTGTTGGATCTGTGGCAGTTTGAAGTTGCAAACAGTGTGTAGCTTTAGTTGGGTGACAATCTGGGTGCTAAATCCTGCAAGTGGCAAGCTGCTAAAATGCTATCGGCTCGTGCATAAACATGATCATTGGGTAAGATCGCTACAACCCCAAGGACTACCTTTTGACACTGTGCTGTGCTGAAACGAGCAGTTGTAGTAGAAATATTGTGTCGACTGCTCCCAGTTGCGGACTCGGAACTAAATTTTAGGGGGGCCTAATGGGACATAATATACAAAAGATAAACACACTAAATATAAAGCGAATTATATTTTGCACTCTAAAATCACACATAATTAGAATAGGGACAAAGTAAAAATATAAAATACAACAAAGATTGTATCTCGGTAACAAATAATATCCCTCCTAATGCCCATAAATATATGTAAGCAATTATCTGTACACCAAAATTAGCAAATTTAGTGATGAAATCAGAAATTGTATTTGTGAATAATTATAAATATTGAAAAAATGATGAAACATACCAGTAACTACAATTGAGTAGTAGTGGTGCAAGTACGAGGCAATAATATTCTATGAGATTTCATACTTTCAAAGCATTTTCTAATTCTATCATCATCAAGGTTTCTAAAAATCTCTCGCTCAGTGTAGCACATCATCAAGTCACTGAACCACTCATCCGCTACTCTATTGCGTAAATCTGTCTTGATAATATTCATTGCCGAAAAGACTCTTTCAACAGATGCCGTTGCTACTAGAAGGATCAATGTTAGCTCAATAAGGCGATAAACCAATGGGAATGTTCTATTTTTTCCTGTTTCAACCATCTTTTGAGCTAGCTTTGCAATATCACCATATCTATGGAATTCTACACTTCTCTTGACATTGAGTACAAATGTTTGAAGTTGATTTCTTAACAACAAATGGTCAGCTATGTCAAAGTCATCAGCAAGTCGAACAAGCTTATCTACATCAAACTTGGAAAAAGAGTCTCTTGGATCAAGACAAGACATGCATACCAGTAACTCTGAAGAAACTTCATTGAACCGATGGTTCATCTCTGATGTAATGGCATCAATATCAATAATGAAAATCTCCACATGGTAATAGTGATAGTAAGTCACCGTATGCTTCCTACGTGTAGACATACCTCTAACTGGAATGAGTTCTTCCATATTTGGCACATGAATCTCATTTGATTCAAAAAAGCTTTTTTACTCGCTGGAATAATGGCTCCCATCTATTGTCTCTCAAGTCCTACAAACGCATTTTCATATCTACAAGCAAATCTATAGCTTCAACAATATCTTGATCCTTCTTTTGCAAAAGCAAGTGATAACTCACTTATAATGCTTAGCAAGTCTATTAATAAATGCAAGATAAAAACAAATTCAAAGCTTTCCATTTTCTGTATCAATCCAGATGCTCCACCATGACTTGATGGTTGACATGTATCTTTACTCACAATCTCTAGTACCTCTAATACTGCCTCCCACATTTGGTAAATACGCAGTATGGTTTTTAGATGAGAGCCTCATCTAGTATCGGAAGGACTAGCTAGGCTCATTTCTTGATGCAATCATGTGCCAGTGACAGCCTTATCATTCTCTAGCTTCTCTAACAAAGCATCTTGATGCTTTGCAAGCAATGCATCCATTCTTTTAAGATGCACTCACAGTGGTCACTATCAAGGGAATATAGTTAAAAAAATCAGCAATAGCTCTACTACAACTTGCAACAGTCACAACCACTAACTGCAATTGTGGGCAAAGCAATGGACATAGAAAGCATACGGATTCTCATTTGGATCTATCTTTGCAAGCCATTAAATTCTCCTATTATATTTGAAGCTCCATTATAACCCTGCTCTCGTAGCCTAGAAATTGGTAATTGGTGCTCTCCAAGCAAAGCAAATAAAGCTTTCTTCAATACAGTAGATATACAATTTGATACATGATTAATACCAAGAAATCTTTCAAGAATCTTCCCTTGATCATTCACAAACCTGTATGCCAATTGCCACGGATTATGCTAAGTTAAAACACAACCACATGATTACAAAAATAAATAGAACAATGTAAAAATATAAAATAAACTACCTCAAAATCACGACCATTTGCTCATTTATCGATATATCTCGTGACTCATCAATTAGTACGGAGAAATTCCTATCTTCAATCTCCTCCATAATCACCTTCGTGACCTCTTGCGTACAAGCTTTCACAAGATCCTCTTGAATTTTTGGAGAAATCACCTTACAATTTAAGGGAGCTTGATCGAACGCTTTCTTCACTTCCTCATTCTTATCTTTATACCACTCAACCAATTCTCTAAAATTTCCCTTATTGATGGGAGTTGAAGATTCATCATGTCCTCAGAAAGCTTCATCTTGCATTAGGAAAAATCTTGCACAATCTAAAGCAGAAATCAAACGAATTTTATATGCAATTTCTGACTCTCAGCCATGATCATAAAGTCTTTGTGTCACACTTGCCCTTTGATTTTTAAAATCCTCACAGTCCCCCCTTGCAATGTTGTGATAACTACTAGATCCACGAACATGTTTATCAAATGTTCCTAAAGTTTTCTTCTAATTAGAATACCCCGTTGTTGTAAATAAATCACTACCAAATTTGTCAGGCCTTCCAGGCTTCTTGAAAAGAAAACAATAGAAATAAAGGACCGCATCCTTTTCCACACTATATTCCAACCAATCATATTTATTGTACCAAGATTGTTGAAATGCCCTTGAATAATCATTCTGTATTTTGTGAGGAAAATCATGGCTTTTGGTTGGGTTGGACCTCTCAATAAATACACCCTCCTCACTTGATCTCTAATTTCATTGTCATACTCATTAATAGGTATACGATTTGCTGGATCAGCGATGATTTCATCGGGACTAAAATCCACCCGAACCTTCTTTACTTAACTCTCATTAGTATGAGGAGTACCACTTGTATTGGCTGGAAAATATTTATGCAATGTTCGTTTCTCCATTTCTTGCAACTCTATAAATCAATAAATTACAATAAATAAAACCAAATTACCAAATTACACAAATTTAAAAAGTAGATTTATGTTTCATACCTATTAATACAAAATCACTTAATCACAGGCTCACAGAGTCACAGCTGTCACTCAATCAACTGCTGAGCCACGACAATCGGCAATGGCAACAAAATCGACGCAACGTAATTGATTCGATCGTCCACACTCCTCAATCCGCCTCTCGCCAGATCCAGACTCCAGTCCCGCTCGGCCTCTCGCCCTCTGACCCTCTCCCTCCGCCCTCTGACCCTCTCTCTCCGCCCTCCGCCCTCCGGCCGACCGGCGACCGGACCTCCCTAGTCCCTAGCTCCCCTCTCAGCCTCAGAATCACTCCCCTCCGCCCTCCCTCTCCCTCGCAGCTCTCCAAATCTGTTGGCGGCTCGGCGTGACGGCGCGACGCTCCAGATCTGGCGCTAGGCGGCTGCAGCGGCGCTGCTGGCTGCCCAGTTTGCTGGTCCTACCTCCAGATCTGGCGGGGAGACGGAGGGGAGCGCGGTGGCTCGGCATGATGGCGCGGCGCTCTACATCTGGCGCTAAGCGGTCGCATCGGTGCTACTAGCCACTAGGTCTGTCGGTCCTGCCTCCAAATCTAGCGGGGAGACAGCTGGGAGTGCGGTGGCTTGGCATGACAGCACGGTGCTCCAGATTTGGCGCTAGGCGACCGCAGCGGCGCTGCTGGCTGCTCGGTCTGTCACCTGCCGGTTGGCTGCTCCTGCTCGGTGGCTCCGTGCGATGGTGCCCCACGCGGCCAAGCCAGATGCCCCTATCAGTTGCTGGCATCCAGCCCAGTCGCCACCAACATGGCCCGTCGCCCCCATGCCCCTGTCCACGCCGCCAACCGCAAGGTCCACACTCCGCAAGTCAGCACTTAGGAGGAGAAGCCGAAAGGGGATGAAATGGATTCTTGCTTTGCCCTTGCTGTGGTTAGGGATGGCAATTGGGCGCGGCGGGTACGGGTAGTGCTCGCCTATACCCGTACCCGCAACCCGTTTTACGCCCATGGGCTACACGTAAAGGACCATGGGTAAAAAAACCTCGCCCATACCCGTCACCCGCGGACATACCTGTTTACCCGCGAACTAAGTACATCACATTCAAACATCACCAATGCATCACAAATTCACACATTCAACAACTACAATGGAAATACAAATTGACATAGTTCCTCACACAAGGTCCACAACTTTAGATCATGGGTTTTCCCTACCAGAGCTTGCAGGTAATATCAAAGAGAACTAGTGGATTAACGACTTTAGACAATGTAGCAAGTTGTTGTTCTAATTATCCAAGCAGAATACGAAGGCTAGAATATCAAATCGGATCAAATTTATTAGAACAACCATATGTGATTGCATGCACATATTGAGCGGATAATATTTTGATCTGACTTATCCCCTCTTCATCATTGTAAGGAGAGATATGCAAGAGCGTGTGCTTACCTTGTCAAATTGACCAACACGGATTAGAGTTTTCATTAGTGTTGTGTATGTTATAACATCAGGCCTCAAACCATGCAATACGATGTGCAAAAGAAAGCAGACTTCTCATGAGATCCGGATGAATTGCCTAGATGATGTGATAACAGAGAAGTAATAGGATGCAGATCAAGATAACAAGACGAGGGCAAGAACAGCACTTACATTTTCCTTCATGAACTACAGCACAGAGAACGCTTCAACAACCCTTCTATCCTCACTAAAGGCATTAATCAATGAGTTGAGCACTACGGTGCTAGCCTCTAGGCCATCAGCTCTCATGGCCTTGACCACATTTAACGCATGGTCTGTGAAACCCTAGAGATGTTCCATGCATGAATAATAAGAACCAAAATTTTAATTTGAATATGCTAAATTCACTTTAATCTGACACAGATGTATAGCAACGCTAATTAGTAAGCCACTGGGACTCTATCATATTGTATACTACAAGTCAGGCAGAGGACAACAAAAAATGAGAACATATAGTCCAAATTCGTCATTAGGTTGTCCAGGTTCTTGTTAGTAGAAAAATACTGGCTACCAAGAAGAAAATTTCAAAAGGTAGTATAACATAGACGTCAAAGGTGGGGGCGGCGGCTGGATCTGGCGTCTCGGCGGTTGGATCCGGCGTCTCGGCGGGTGGGGGCGGCGGCAGGGTAGCGACTGGATCTGGAGGGCGGCGGCGGCTGGATCCGGCGTCTCGGCGGGTAGGGGCGGCAACTGGATCTGGAGGACGGCGGCGGCGGGGCAGCAGCTAGATTCGGCGTCTCAACGAGGAAGGAGGGGACGAGGGTGACTGGGTGAGTAGAGTCGGGACTCGGGTGAATGTGGGCGGTGGTTGGGGAGTGAGTAGAGTCGGGACTTGGGAGTTGAGTGGAGCCGGCCAGTTGGGAGAGTTAGGGTTAGGGTTTTTTTAGATGGCGGGTAAACGGGTGAGACGGGTACGGGTAGAGCTTACCCATACCCGTGCCCGTTTACCCAATGGGCAGAGAACTCCCCCATTTTCATACCTGTGGGTAGAAAATACACCCCATACCCGGCTCCATTAGGGTATTTACCCACGGGTACACGGGTAAACGAGCACAATTGCCATCCCTAGCTGTGGTGTGTTTGAATTGGATCTGGGTCATTTCGTTGGCCTGGTATATATTTCTTGGTAGGCTTTGCCAATTTGGCTTTTACACTTTGCTGCAATGCTGTTTTTGGCCCAAATTGTTGGAATGTCATATAGCTGATGAGTGATGGCCTGATGTTGGCTTGTTAGCCTTTTGGGGGCTCGACCCTCGGCTCGGCCTCACCGTCACCGAGAGAATGGCGTAACTAAACTAGGGGGTGGGCGGTGGCTTATGGCAGCGTGGTGCCCTAGCCTAAGGTAGGGGGCTGGGGGGTACCCAAACTCCAGCAAGAGGTAGGGTGGGCGCCAGCCCCCCTGACCCACCGGTCAGTCCGCCACGCGGGGGGAGAGGTGCTGGGGGTTTATACAGGCTTCAATAGGAGGTAGGGACGTAGGGTGAACGTCATCCCTCTTTGACCCACCGATTGATCCGCAACTGACTGCTCTTCCTTCTCTCTGAGGACTACTAGATATCACCGTTGGCGAGCCGGACATGCGTCTGCCTCGAAATTTGGACACTGTTGGACCCTAAAATACCCAAAATTCCATTTTTGGCCCCCTGTACAAAAAAATTCCACTTTTGGACCCCTTCCCACCGCGGGATCACCCCAGGCCACCACGTGGCCCGGTCGTGCGGTCGGGGACCGCACGACCGCCTGTGCCGCTCCCCGCCGCGCCATTCGCGTGCCGACCGCGCGACCGCGCGTCCCTCCTCCTGAGCGCACGACCGGACCGCGCGTCCGCTTGCCCACCGCGCGACTGCCCTCCGACCGCGTGACCGTTGATTTGACCGCGGGATTGATTCCCGACCGCGCGTTTGGCTCTGTGCGCCGAAAGCAGCAGCGTTTTTTTTTTGGTTTTTTCACCCCAGCAGCACAAGTAACACACGCGTCATCACCTAGCTCGCATGGCCCCTCACTCATGGATGAATGCAGAGATAAAACCGAGCTTCACGCGTGTATGGACATCCAGGAAGCTCATTTGCTTTTTTTAGTGAAGACCGAGCGAGCGCGAGGGAGGAACTGAAGAAAAGTGAGGAGCGAAAGCCGTAAGATTTCAATTGTTTTCGTTTGGAATCAGCGGATTTGGCAAGTACAAAAGTTGTAGATCGTCTCGTGAGCTTCAAGAAGAGGTAAGTTTTGTGCCCGTGCAACTATCATTTTATGTATGTCATTAGCCTTTAATTAAGCAAGCCATCTTGTGTTACTGTTATTTTATGCGAATCTTTTATACGCTATGTATGTATAGCAAATCATGCATATGTTAGGCATAATGTATTGTAGTGTATGTAGTGTTTTCCTTTGTAGTGAACATACGTACTGTAGAGTAGTTTCAGTTAGGTGGAAAATACGAATTTGTAGTGTGTAGATGTTGAGAAAATATATATTTATGTTAGAGCAATTGTAGGTGATAACAATAGTAGTAGGATTAGAAGCATATGATTAGTACGCTTAGGGAAGAACTACATACTGATGCGGTATGTGGTAAAAGAAATTACAAATAAATTTGGTAGATTAGAAATAAAATATAATAGCAGTCATAGAAAGTTATAGTAGAGCTACATAAATACTATATTAAGTAAAAGTTAGAAAAGATTGTAGTGTAAATAATGTGTATGTGTTGAAAAAGTAAATATTTATGTTGGAGCATTTGTAGGTGGTAAATTTGTAGATTAGAGATAATTTGTATAATTAGTGTGCTTAGTGAATGACCGTAGTATGGAAATAAAAATGATATGAATATTTAATTTGATGTATGGTACAATTTGAAAGTAAAATAGTTACAAATACATCGTAGATTTAGAAATACAAAACATATACTAATCGAAACTGTTAATTAGATGGTACGATTGTTACATGCTGTGTACTAAAATGGTTGATTATGCACTTATGTTAGGTACGCAATGGCTGGCATTGAACAATTGATGGTGTTTTATGGGAGTGGTCTCGTACGTGATGGGCCGTATGGGGCGGACCTGTCAAATTGCGAGCGGACCGTGATCCGGGCACCCGGTCTGAGCTACGGAGGTGTGTCCGTTCAGCGTTCGATCGACAGACCGCAAGGAATAAGTTACGGATCGAGGCAGTCTATGCCTCAATGGTGGATGACGGAAGGGGAGCATATGGCAACTTCGAAGGTGACCAATGACGCCTCATGGGCGAACTACATGGAGGTCGTGCGCAACCACGATCTTTGCGATATATGGGAGGCCAATGGTGTATGTCGAGTTTGTGGAGAGGCGAATCATCGGGCATGGTTGGTTCGGATGCGCTGGTGGAGATGAAGTGGCGGCGGTCATGAAGACCCTCTGCGGGAGAACATGTGGGCGAGGAAGTGGGTGATGAAGACGCAGCGGAGGCGTGCGCGAGAATTTCCACCCAACGAAGGTGTGCACGGCGGTGGTGGGCGCCGTATTGGATGTCATGAGTATCTTGGGGACCGGGTGGAAGAAGAGGACAGCGAGGAGGATGAGGAGGTTGACACAGCAGCTCGGAGAGGACGAGGATGGCGAAGGTGCAGCCGAGGGGTGGTAGGTCGTGTTGTGACCACGGGACGGTGCGTCACGTATCGTCCGGATCGGGCGACATCGCAGCGGCAGCCCTAGTTCGCCACAGCGGAGGAGGAGAATGGGGTTCAGCGAGGCGCACTCTTTACGGGCGGTGCTTCCGTTATAAGAGTGATGTCCAGCGAGCTATTGCTAGACATGCCGTCAACATAAGCCGGACGATCGGGTCCACAAGTCAAAGCCGGACACGTACGTTGTGAAGTGTGTGGACGGGTCATGTGGTGGCAAAGTCCGTGCACAGCGGTACAAGGGCGTTGGCACGGAGTTCGGATAACGGTGCTGCAAGATCACGATTGCGAGCTTGCGGGGCGATACATAGACACCGCAACATGACATCACGTTATGTTGCGGAGGTGGTCACGCACCTCGTCCAGCGGATGTGTCAATTACCGAAGGTTCGATGGCGGCGAGCGAACGAGGCGGGCTACGGTGAGCTACAAGAAGGTGTGGCGCGGCTAAAGGTCTTTGCACGGTATGTATGGGACGACGAGGAGGCGCACGACTGGTCCCAAGAATGCTGGATCAAATTGCACAATCAAACCGTGCACTTACATAAACAGGCGAGAGGGTCCATCCTACGGAGGGCCCGAATCGTTTCATTCTTGACAGAGTGTTCGGGCCTTCCATCAGCGATACAAGGGTTCGGTGGTGCCGCCCGGTGCTAACCGTAGATGGGGCGTTCCTATCCGGCAAGTACAAGGGCACTATCCTTACGCATTGCAGCCGATGCAAATGACCGGCTACTCGGTGGCATTTGCAATTGTGGAGAGCGAGAATACGATAGGCGGCTTTGGTTTCTTTGCAATTTGAAGAATGCCGTAGTGCAAGACAGGCCCGAAGTGTGCCTTATCTCCGACCGCAATGCAAAGCTTGATGTTCTGCGTTGCGAACGCTGAGATGGGACGCAGCCCCGTCCGTGGATGATGTGAAGAACCGCCGGTGCATGAGGCATATTGCGCGAACTTCCACGAAGGTTCCGTAGCAAGGACCTCATGAAAATGTTCAAGAAGCTATGCATGCGAACGAAGCGGAAGTTCGATGCCTTGCGGGCGGCTCGATCGAGAGGCTACGAAGCATGTGCATGCAGCGGCGAGGGCCGTGGAGGGCTCCACAAGAGTCGGGTATTCTCACAATGGGTTCATCCAATGCACGACTTGGAAATGTGGTCTTTGTTGCACGACACCGGTGGGGCGAGGTATGGGATCATGACAACCAACATGTCCGAGGTTTACAATGGTGTATTGAAGGCGTCGGATCCTGCGATCACGGCAATTGTGGCCGAGACCTGGAACCGTACCGTCGGGTACTTTGTGAATAGAGCCAGGATGGCGCAGAAGCACGTTGAGGAAAACAAGCAATACTCTGAGGTCATGCAGGCCTTCATGGACAGGAAGATGGAGAAGGCTCGAACCCACATTGCTCAGCCCATTGATGGCTTAAGGAGGAAGTTTGAGGTCCGCCTAAGGCAGAAGTATGTCATGGGTCAAATTAGAGGGGAGCGCAAGCAGGTATGCACGATTGGTGATGAAGCATCTTGCACCGCAACAAGCCCGGCTTCGCACAAGCCATGCTCCCATGTGTACGCGGCATGCGCTGTATGGAACCAAAGCGTCGACACGGTACATCTCCAAGTACTACGACATGCAAGACTTGTATGCAACCTGGAGTGCAGAGTTCCATTCCTACGGGTAGACATGCACTACAGGAATTATGGCGGGAGATAAAGTGGGTGCCCAACGATGCCTGAAGCATGTCGGGCGTGGAAGACGACAAAGTTGTCGCATCCGCAACGACATGGATGAGAGCCGCGAGGATCGTGTTGGCGCCGAAGTGTAGGCTATGCAAGATCTTTGGCCACTCCTCGATCGGTGCCCAAACAGCCGGCATCAAGCAACGCTCGTAGTCATAACCACAATCCATATGTAATGTATTATTCAAGAGGTGTACGCTAATTGTTGGCTCGATGGTGTAGCTATGTATTGCACATTACCATGTTATGTATATTTTCGCACATTCCATATGTTTCCTTGTCGTGTGGGTCATATTCGTGTGCACATTTTACGTATGTTTTGTACATTCCGACGTTTCCTGTCATAACATTTGTTGTGAGTTATGTTCTTATTTGTTGCACATTTTGTTGTAATGTACACTAACTTGTTATCCTTCTTTGGCGAGACATGGCGTTCGAGCTGCTAGAGCCCGTTGGGACGAGCACCACCGATGCCATGTGTGGTTGTCGGCACCGCACGAGGGCCTCCTTGCTTCGTCCTTAGGGCCCCGAGAGAAGCGGCGTCTCGACCTCGGTACATCCCACTGCGGGACACCGGTCACGCCCATTGCCCGCATGTTGGATCTACCGCATGGGTTCGATGACGATGCGCCATCGTTGTCGCTCGTTGATCGATGGAGGCCGAGACTCACACCTTCCACTTCCGGTGGGGAGATGACGGTTACGTGCAGGCGCCACGATGATTACGGTCTACCCCTCCGTGGTGCTTTGCTTTGGTGCCACCCGAAGGCGCAGATTGGAAGGTCCGCTCAGGTCACCGGTTCGGTCATGCGATCCGAGACAACGCAGCCGGGTGCCACATGGATGGCTTCATCGCTTCATGACCATCCTGCAGACGCAGATGAGGTCGCGGTGCCGACGCGCCGTTGCATACCGCTATATCTGTTCGGCACGTCTTGTTCCCTAGCACGATTGGAGACTCCGTGCGACCTAGCTACATACCGCTAGCGAGTCCTTGGCGGATGGTCGGCCCGGTCGCGACCACGATATAGCCGGGATCAGCGGTCCTTAGCTCCACATACCGAGGCTTGTGTGCGCCTCGCGCATCGCATGCGGCGAGCCGATCCTAGCCGCTGCTACCTTCTCCTTGATTGTGGTCGGGAACACTTCCCGTTGGCGAGCCCGACTTTGGTCGTCGTGTGCACCCTTATGACCTCATCCGCGATTGTATGGTGGTGGCGACCCCATTGATGCGCCCACAATGGGTACACGTTGGGCGCATGGTCGCTTGAGTGGGCGAGGAGAGACCGAGGCGTGCGTGCTCGGATTTCCACCGAGGTTCGAGCTTCGGCGTTTGGCGGCGTGGCGGTGGCCATGGTCTCCACGATTAATTGCGAACACAGCCCCACGGGTTGTCATACCGAGGCGGCGAGATCGAGGTACTTGGATGACGACCGCCACTTGGTGTTCGCAAGACTACGCCGAGCCGTCTGACCCACACCGAGTCATACGACGATTCGGGCATACCAAGCATGTCCCTCCCATGGCGGGACGCCCTCTTGCGGAGGAGTTCCACCGTATGTCAATACACCCCAAATTTAATTCTGCGACATCAATGTCGATGCTGCATCGATTGTGTAATGTCTCAATGGACTTGCGAGCAATCGAGGAGAGGCGGCGGATCAAGGCGGAGAGCCACACAGCGGACGTGGGCGGACATGTGGTCGACCATGCGCATACGATGCTTGTGGATGAGACACGGCCGCACGACCCGAACGACCCGCGCCGCATGCGTACCTTGACCGGTACGCTCCATGCACCGCCGTAGGCTTACTACAAGGGAGCCCCACGACCTCCACCTCATGCCATTCACGGGCGGCTATACAGAAGGTCGCACCGTCATCTAGCGCACGGTCGACGAGGCGATGCGAGAGTCTTGTGTCATTACGCAATGCGAGATTACATTTGAACCGATCGTTTGTTTCACTGCAGTGGACCGGATACATCGTATCGACATCGAGGCTAATGAGGCTATACGACATAGGAAGTCCAATACCGAATCTCGGTGGGTAAGCTATATCGCGCGACAGATCGAAATGGCAAGGGGTACGATACGGGGCTTGAGTTGTGGTCGCCACCGAGATAGCGTTGTTGCTACGCGGTGGCGGGCGTGGGCGGGACCACCACCTCCTCCGCGCCTCCGTCGGCACCGGGATCAAGCACGGCCATCCTCGACCTCCACGCGCTTCGCCCGGTTCGACAATTGGCAACTATTTGTTTGTGCACTCATTTACCATTTATGTCTAACCACATGTTCGTCTTGCAGCAATTGCGGCAGATAGCACGGCGCTACGGAGGGCGGCGTCATCACGGAGGTCGACATCGCCGCACGAACGGAGGGCCGTCCGAGAGTCGGCAAAGCTACGGATCGCTCGGCCTCCACGCACTTCGCCCGGCGGTTCGACAATTCGCAACTATTTGTTCATGCACTCATTTACCATTTATGTCTACGCACATGTTCGACTTGTAGCAATTGCAACAGGATAGAACGCAGCTACGGAGGGCGACGTCATCACGGAGGTCGTCATCGCCGCACGAACCAGAGGGGTTGTCCAAGAGTCGGCCAAGCTACGGTCGCTCGGCCTCCACGCGCTTTGGCCCGGCGGTTCGACAATTCGCAACTATTTGTTCATGCACTCATTTACCATTTATGTCTAACCACATGTTCGTCTTGCAGCAATTGCGGCGGATAGCACGTCGCAACGGGCATCGCCATCACGGAGGGGCGGCGGACGGCGACCGCGCTCTCGGGGCGGCGGGGCCCACTCGAGCAGCGCCACGACTCGCCGGACCAACGAGAGGCAGATGCCCTCGTATCTCGGGACAGTGCACCAACCTATATGACCGGACGGTGGGTTGTGCCGACCTATCAAGGCATGACATCGCACGAGTACATGGGGACTTCCGTCGACATCCTCATTTCACCACCACATACCCGGTATGCACTAAACGTGTGTATTTCATTATGAACAATTTTCGTACTTTCCATTGTCTAATTCAGTTGTACCATCTAAGCGGGACGTAGGCACCTCCTCCGATTGGGTGAGCTCTATGCTTTATGACCACCGTCGTGAATCGTCTCTGAGTTGTACCCACCGCGCCTCGGCCACACCCCTCGCGATGCGATCTTCGCGATGCACCCCGCTCCCTAGTAGGTTCACCTTCTCGGAGGATCATATGCGCTGCGTCGAGGCGGCGGCGACGAGATGATGAATGAATTTTTAAATTGTGCTTTTGTAATATTTGTGATGTTTTTCAAGTGCTTGATGGTTTGATGTTCAAAGATGGTTTCAGTATAAAAGGGTTGCTCTAAGTTCTTTGATTTAGTACGACATACAACCAATCGAGAGATGCCAACACGGGTAGCGGGAGAAGACATAGCTTGACGACAATTTTTTTGCCTTGTGATAACAACTCCACGTACATAACAACCAATTCATCATATGCTTAACAACGTTGCACATTACATCGTTATGGAAAGAGGGCACGAATATGAAGGTCACAGAAAATGAAGGCGTCATGCACTTACAACACGAAACAACACATACATTGCACATACTGCATGAATTTATGGAAAGTTCTACACCCAAAACATCAACACAACAATCCCTCGCACAGCATCAACACATTCCGTACCCTCGTGGCCTACATGCCAAACGAGCCTCGTGGCACCCACATGGAGAATCTGGCGAGGGGCCGCCTCGGACGGTGGCCATCGTGGTAGTGGCACGCACATATGCAGCTCGGGTTCGCGCAGCAACATGTGGGATCATAAGAGCTTCCTATGTTGACAACCTCCTCGTTCCCCTCTCGCGTTGCATCGTTGGCGGAGCTCATTGTTCTCCTCATTGAGAGTCTCCATTCGGTACTCCAAGTCCATTATTCGGTCCCATAAAGTACCCACATAACGGTCAATATACCGTTCATGAGGAGGGTCGATCCAGCGGGAGAAGTCGCATTTCGCCATCTGCGAAAAATGACAGTAAACATGGAGGGTCCATAAGCAATAAATAATGTACTATTAGTAATTTCTACCCCGGAGCGTGGGCATCGGAAGAAACGGCGCCGCCATCGTTCGCCCTTCCGGGACCTCGCACGACCACGTACTCATTGTGTGCGCATTTCGCCACGCTGGTTGCGCACGCCGCTTGGTAGCAAGCGATCGTGGTCCGAACATCTCCTCCTTTCCAAGGAAGGTCTTCCTTGGTGACCCATATCCGATCGCCCCTCATCTTCCGCCATGGTATGTTCTTTGTTCGATTTCTGAGGTTTTCGCTACAACTTCATGGGACCTCTACCGTGCTATTTATATCGAATGGCGGGACAAAAGATGGCTGCTTTGCCCAGAGACAAGACAAAAGCGCTCAGCTTTACTCGGTGAGATGACAACACATGCCAGCTTTACGCAGTGATATGACAAATCGGGGCAGCTTTGCTCAGTTAGATGACAACACATGCCGGCTAAAGCGCCTACATAAAGACTACGATCTGAAAAGCCTTCATACGAACATTTATTGCTACTCTGAAAAGCCTACATAGGAACATTTATTGCTACTCTGAAAAGTCTATCGCTACAGAAACCAACCAAATAGGGGCGTAGGCTGTAGCCTTTACAGTGAGTGTTCACGTCATAGGCATGTATCCTTTCCAGTGAGTTTTCATGTCACCTTTCCTTGTTTTTTCATAAATACAGGATACAGGCTCTGAAAAGCCTACATAGGGACATTTCCATGGACTATGCCCACTGCACCAGATAACCTGCCTACATAAAGGATGCAGCGGAGCCATCTTCAAGGCGCGATAAAAAGGGGAAACAACCACGCTACACCCAGTAGACAAAATGTTACGAGCAGTTGGGTGGGTTAGTTGCATATCATGCTATATGTTATGCATGTAATAAAATTGTACGCGGCATGTTATGAAGTTTATTTCTATTCACATAAGGTTATTATCTCGTGTGTTCGCATTCAATGATTCAGATAGCAAGTCATTTAACAATATTAACATACTCTTGGTACACTAATTCTTAGTAACATAAAAATATCACTTACCAATGTATATATCAAATAAAAAAGGGATTATCCGTACAAAAAATTCCATAAAAAATTACCAACATATACGAGGAGAAGGCATCAGGCAAAGACAACACGAACAACTCATACATTTCACGTACATGACATGTAGCAAGTAGTACAACCACCAACACACCAACGAACACAAGAACTAAAATACAACACAACCGTACATAAAACATTACCAAAAGAGCTTGACGACAAGATAGCATAAAACATTGCGAACATACACGAGGATAACCTCCAGCACTACAACTTGAGGATAACAATAAACACAAGAAACAAAATAGCACACAACATTAAATTTATCTTCCACTCTAGTCTGTCGAAACGATGCTGCATCCCGACGGGGTCGCAACCCCCCACGACAACTCTCTCACGGCGAACTTGTCATTCCTATTTCCCATTTCATCCTCCCACACCCAGAATCGGCAACCACCATGAGCTTCCTGCGATTCCATGACAAGAAGATTTTTAAACATACCACCACGATTTGAATGAACCCGAAACAATATGACTCACCGAGTGATTGGGGCACTTGTAGTAGTGTCGCGGGATTCTTGGCCGTCTGTGATGTCCTACGCCTAACCACCAAGTTGCAATTTGGGCACATCACCGTGGTGCCCATGAAGACGTCTTTGGTGACTCATTGCCTAGTCTTGGGAGTGAGCACGAAATAAAACTACACAGATTGTGAACAACTTACTCGGGAGGTGACCGATAACATGGCCAAGGAGTATGTGAGGATGGCTCCGTTTTATAGGTTGTGTGGGGGTAGCCTCACGCACAAAGACCACAGACAACACAAATCTTGACCCCACACCATGCTCGGTGAGGAGACAAAACATGCCGCTTTTGAGGTGACCTCACAAAAGGGCCACTTTGCTCGGTGACATGACAAAAGAGGTCGACTTTGCTCGGTGACTAGACAAAACAGTCGACTTTTGCTCGGTGACTAGACAAAACGGGCTGCTGTTGAGCTACCGCCTACCGAGCTGCTTGATGACTCTGGCTAGGCCATTACGACATATACATATTAGGCTAATACTTTAACTTGGTAGAATGACGTGTGGTACAATAAGTCATTCCCTGAAAGTCCCAAGTGCAATGATACACATCACATTCAAAAGGCATTACATAAGAAAGCATAAAATGCATACCGGGACAGATGTACATAATATTGACAATGAAATAAATTTTAATATTGGATCAAATAACACCTCTTACCGAATGAGGCCATCATCTTCGGTTCCCCGTGGCTTGAATAAGTAGGACATCATTTCTAGCTTGGGTGACTGAGTGTGCACTGATGCTCTGTATTTAGAGATAAGAGTCCATTGGCGAGAGCTAAACACCTAAACAATGCCAAAAGGCATGAGTATAGCCAATTCGTGATTACTAAAGAGAGCGATTGTCCTCGTGGGATGCCAAAGATGCCGCTTTGGGCGGTGACATTACTAAAGAGAGCGATTGTCCTCGGTCAAATGACAAAAGAGGCCGACTTTGCTCGGTGAGATGACAAAACATGGCAGCTGTGCTCAGAGACATGACAAAATGGGGCAGCTTTGCTCAGTGAGATGACAACACATGCCAGCTTTGCGCAGTGACATGATAAAATGGGGCAGCTTTCCTCAGAGACATGACAAAACGAGGCAGCTTTGCTCAGTCGGATGACAACGGATGTCGACTTTGCGCGATGACATGATAAAGCGGGCAGCTTTGCTCGGTGATATGACAAAAGAGGTCGCTTTGCTCGGTGGGATGACAAAAGATGCCAGCTTTGGGCAGTGACATGACAAAACGGGGGCCTTTTTTCAGTGATATCGCAGCACTCCCATCTTTACTCACTGCTACGACCACGCGGACCATCTTTACACGTACGAGTAGAGACAAAACAGCCCCTATAAATTGGTATGCATTCCATTTCCCAGCGAACATTGCACATCCAAACCCCATACTCCATCGCGCTTCCCTCACCCAACCGGGATGGACAAAGGCAAGAAGAAGCAATGGGACAAGATGGTGAAGGATTGGGAGGAGACCGTGACATAGCACGATCATTGCAGCCGCGATGAGAAAATAAGGGCGATACAGCCGGGTAGAACAAGCCCATCGTGCTACGATGAAAAGTCCCCAGGCGCGCGTAGCAACAACCCCATCCCGGACGCCCCCACCGAGCGTTCGCCACAACTACCACGAGGGGAGACACCTCCCTTTGTTGGTGCGGGACGTGTGCAAGTTCTTCAAGTCTAAGCACCGCATCGGTCTAGGTATGCGATGCTGGGTTGCGCAAACTACTCCGATGACTACCCCAACCGCCGCTTTGACACCGCAACCTATCGGCGCCGTGAACGACCACATGCACCATTTTCCCTACCTTTTCTCCTTCACAACACGCACTAACAATATCTCTCTGTTATTTACAGTCTCGGAGCCCCTATGTGCCTACCGCAAATGGATCGATCTTGAGATCCACCACGAGGACCAATGGACCCTCGACTTCGAGGAGTGGAATGTCACAAAGGAGAAGGAGTTGCTGGAGGAGGAGCGCCGCAGCACGAGCACACCCTGCGTATACAGTGCGAGACGCAAGCTCATCTTGAAGCGTGCACACGTAGGATCGGGAGGCTCGCGAGATGGAGCGCGAGAGAAAGAGGGAAATTGCGGCTAAGGCAAAAGAGGCGCGGAGGAGTTCAATGCCGAGCGGGCAAGGAAGGGAAAGTGGCCCGGTCCACACGAAGAGGTCGTCTGGCGATTGGGTGGGTTAGTCGCATATCATGCTATATGTTATGCATGTAATAAAAATCTACGCGGCATGTTACTCCCAACTGTATTATGAAATTTAATATCTAGTATTTTCGCATTCCATGATTCACGTAGCACCTCATTTAACAATATTAAATGTACCAAAATTTATGTATCGCATTCCATGTTACTCACCTTCACAATATCACTTACCACTTTATGTATCGACCGTTCTACGGTCAATCTTTCCTACAAAAAATTTACCAAAATTTTTTATGCATCTACAACTTACAATGAACATAATCTTTTATTACAACTTTATCTGATTTTTATCCAGTTTATAACTACAAAATTGCTAAAACTGAAAACAATCACGGAGATTGCAAACCCTAAAAACACAAACAAACCTTAAAAGTCACTTACCACTATTTGTATCGATCATTCTACGGTCAATTGTTCCTAAAAAAATTACCAAAATTTTATTGGCATCTACAAGTTATAATGAATATAAACTTTTATTACTACTTGGTCAGATTCTTTCCGAGTTTACATTTACAAAATTGACAAAACATACAAATAACATGGTGATTGCAAACCTAAAAACCATACGAAACCCTAAATATCACTTACCACTTTACGAAACGATCGTTCTATGATTAATCGTTTTTAAAAAATATTTATCCAAATTTTTTTATATCGCAACTAACAATGAACATAAATTATTATTGCAATTTTATCTATTTTTTCTCAGTTTATAACTACAAAATTGCGAAACCATACAAATATTCACGAGTATTGCGATCGGGGACATGCGTCGGGAGCAACGCGCGCTCGTGCGGCAGCGGGGGACGGGACGCTGGCGGCGGGCGGGGACGCGCTTGGTGGCGGGCGCGACGCGCGCGTCACGCGCGAGGCGTCGCGCGCTGGCGGAGCTTCGCGCGCAAGCGCGCAGCGCGCGGGCGGTCGTGCGATCACGCATCGCACGACCCGGATGAACTGGCCACGTGTCCCCTCCCGTAAACGCGCTCAAATGGGGTCCATTTTTAGAATTTTTTGCTTTGGGGGGCCAAAAAAGGAATTTCGGTGGGCTATGGGTCCAACAGTGTCCAAATTTCTCTGCCTCAGCCGCAACGGTGGAGCAGGTTTGCACGCAAGGGCAACCACGGGCGGGCCAGGTCAGCCGTGGCCCCACGATGTTTTAAATTTACCGTGCCGTAGAGCCACGGCGGCGGTATGCGACGACCACACCGCGGACCACATCCATCCAGCGCTAACTTCCGTGTTGTACACTTGACAGCAAAGAGGACAGGTCTCTGCTCGCCGCCCCAATTCAAGAGACGAAATTGCTCATGGCGACACGCTTGAACTCCTGCTTGTTACGCTCCAGTCCTAGAGCTTGTAACCAAGTAGCTTATGCACTTGCAAAGTCGGGTTTGCTATCAGGTGTTGCAGAAATTTGCTGTTGGGAGTACCCTGTTCCAGCCTCAGTTGCTGCTCTTGTAACAGGCGATATGCCTGCCCACTCTGCCCAGTTCGAGTAATAGAGTTGAGTACTCATCTCAAAAAAAAAAAAAGACATCTCAAAAAAAGGAAAAGAAAAAACAAAACGGGCGCCGGACACGCGGCGCGCTGTCTCTGTTTTGTTTAGGGTTTGACAAGCGGATTTGCAAGCTTGACTTCGGTCAAATAGGTATCAGAACCTAAAAACCCAGTAGATACCACGCATACATTCAATATGTTACACCACCCTAAATCAAGCATACATTGACAACACCCATTCTCCATAAACTATGAGATAGGCAAATGGCTCAGCTCAAATCTTTTACATGGTTTATCATGTACAACCACACTGCACAAATGCTGAAACCCAAACTAAGTTCAAATATGCTGTTGACAACTATGTACAGATATCATGTTAGCTAATGACATTTTCCTTTGTTATCTTCATGATATTAAGTCAAAACAGACACCATTGCAGCTAATTGAAAAGTTACCTGATGAAGCACCTTTCTGCTTGCAGTGCGAAAAGAATTGGATGATCTAGCAACCTTTAAACTACAAAATCTCAGCACCTGTGCAAACTAAAAACACTAATAACCCCTAGAGAAATGATATTTGTTATTTGTCCGGTGAAATATTTTTATCTATCACTGCCTGTTACACCATCCCAAGAGCAAAATTGTGTTCAGCGGGAGTGATGCTAAACCATGAACAGATAATTCAAGTCTTCCACTGTCAATCGAGTCTGACGTGCACCAGATCTGTCTTCCCCAAAAGCAGAAGCAACCATCTCACGCTTTTTCTCCTGAGACAAGTTTTACAGCTTAGTAGGCCATCATGAGACAGTACATTCAAATGTTTATTGTCAAACCAAGTCACTGGTGAATAAATAGTACAATGTAACCGGGGAAAGTGCAGTAACTATGGGCAGGGTTGAAAAATAGTTGTACATAGGGTTTTACCGGTACCTATAGTTTTTGTGCACTCTTAACTATTGTTCCCAGAGGTCATAAATCAATGTCAGTAAGATTAATCTACTTGTTCTAAAAAATCACAATGGAAGTCAATATTATCAGCGATATACTTAAAGCTACATATAAGAACTTCTCAAACCTTTTTTACAGTTCTCTAAAAACTCAAGGAAGGCCTAAATACCAGACCATCCTATTGCTGGTTTGACGACCTGGCAAATATGAAAATCCAGCAGGAATCTGGAGATGACATTCTTGCTAGACTACAGATGGGTTCCCACAAACTGCTCAGGAATACAAATTCCAATGATTTGCAATCGAAAGCAAAACCTGATGAATTCAAATTTACCTGGAGAGCCAGAATACGATCTTCAACGGTATCTTTTACAGTTAACCGTGATACTGTGACAGGCCGCGTTTGGCCAATACGGTGTGCTCTATCAACAGCTTGGTCTTCTGTGGTAGGATTCCACCAAAGATCAAGCAGAAGTACATGGCAGGCAGCCACCATATTCAGACCAAGACTTGCAGCTTTGAGAGACATGATCATAACAGTAACCTGTCAACAGCAGAAGACAACTAAGAACAAAGCGTAATAGTGTGATACACTCGAGAAAGTTACATATGCCAGATGTCATTGAATACAAACCTCTGGAACTGTATTGAAGTCTTTCACAGCTCTTTCCCGAGCAGCAACAGACATTGTTCCATCAAGCCTCCGGTACGTCACATGAGAGGCTTTCAAATGAACCTCTAGCAAATCCAGCATTTTGGTCCATTGCGAGAAAACAATGGCCTTCTCTGTCATCTTGGTGTCAACATATTCTGAAGGAGAACTCTTTCCATTGATATTTTCGGAGGGAAGACCGATTGAATTTTTGTTATCACTAATTTGGGAGAAATCTAATTTAGGCAATGAGAGAAGAATATCTAGGGCGGCTCTCACTTTGGAAGATGCATAAGATGAATCCATCCCAGGCTGCTTTTCAGTATGTACCATGTCCATACAGGAATCATTAGGCAGGAATTCACAGGTTAATCTGCGCACAGAACATTCAAGGGTGCCACGGGAGAATAACGAAGTTGCATTTAATCGGACACTGCAATTGGACACCGGGCATATGCTATCATCACCAGTAAGTTGCTCCAATATGCACTGGCTGCAAAAAACATGACCGCATATAGTAACAACAGCATCTTCTGGTGCATCCTGCGCAATTTAAGTTGTTAAGAATCAGCAGTGATTCTGAGGCAGAATAGTAGGCATGTTTCATGGCCTAGTATCAAGCTGGGATCAAGAAACCTGAATTCAAGACAAGTGTTATTTCTTTTCCTGAAATTTATTTTTTCTAGCTCGGTTCAAGCCAGCTGGGAATTTTTTTAAAAAATAAATCCTTTGTCACAGGTAGATATGCAAACTTAATGCTCAGATGTATGCTAACCACAAGATACATATTGGTACTGAGCCCTAGCTTAGGAAATTTCCCTGGCTTTCGATGCTACTGTGTGTCCAGGACAGCAAATTCACAACCAATCCCCCAGCAACGTGCTAATAATTTCTATTGCTGCATTGTGATAACTAGACTTTGTGTAATTACACATTATCATGGTAACAATAGCAGTAGGTCGTCCAACTGCCAGTAAGAAACTCAAAAACTTATATAAAATTACTAGCTGCAAGAGTTAATTCAAATAAATTACCACAGACCACACTACACAGCATAATAGCAGATAGCAAAATCAAATGCAACAAATGTTGCAGAACACGATGCCGATACGAAGAGTAAATATACAGGCACCAAAACTTTAGATGCAGTTAGAAAAGAAAGCCAATTCACTTACGTTGCAGAGAGCACATATTGCAGAACAAGATTGCAAGCAAACCAGCAATTCTTGTTGCCTTTCCATTGGAAGTTTCTTTGCCATCTCCAATGAAAACATCCAGCTAGAAGTAGACTCATGGCCTCTAACTAGGTGAGGGTGATCACATGCCTGTCTGAGCCGTAAAAGCATCAACAGGATATTGACATAATTTTGCTTAACAGTACCAGCAGCTGCATAAACCTGCAGATACGTTTTTTACTTGAACTAGTTAGCATAGGTAGACTCCTTGAAGTTTATGAATGGAACACATCAGCAGGCACCAATATCAACTTCAACTGATTTAAACATGAAATAAGTGGTCAACCCAGTTTCCATCTCATAAATGTTATAGTATCTCACTAATGCTAAGTTTTAATCAGGGATGGTGCAAGCCCCAGTCTCTAACATACACTACAGTCCCGGTACCTTTATTTCAAGTATGTTGGGTTCTGTAATCTGTACATTCCAAGAATATGTGAAGATAATACAAAAAGATATGTACCATGTTTCATCGTGACAGGAGAGTAACTTTCACAATTAAGAATATATTCCTAATTGATTTATCAATGTATCCGTCAAGTAAAAATGTGCTTTTATCTTATTGAGAAATGATAATATACAAATATCAAGATATTGGCAGAAGAAATAAAAAAGTACGTAACAGAAAGAAGACTATTAATCAACATTGTGATCACACCTTGAACTGCTCTCGTGATTCAGCTTCTAGAGCGTTATAAAAAGCACGCTCCTCACTAGTGAAGTCCACCGTCTTAAGAGAGACAGTCTTTGGCGGTAGGGAAATGATTGGTTTTCCATCAAGCATTGTCGCTACAAGACAATAGGTCATAACTAAGAGATGAACATAGTGAATATGAAGAACAAATAAATCTAACTTTCAACACCAATTACAAAGGGTAATAACAGGGGGAAAGTAAAGTACAACAGCAGGAAAAGGAAAAAAGACACAAATCAACTAAGTTGCAATGGAGAATATCATTTTTAAAAAATACTGCTATACATTGTTTGACACTTCAGGAATTCCAGGGTGTCAAATCATAATTACACATATCAAATTAATAGCCAAGCAGTAGCAATACATTAGGTCACGCAATGGCAAGACATTTCAAAAGTGGGAATGTTCTAAAAATAGGTAACTGGTATTCGTCCGGTCAACACCTAGTAGTGATTATACGGCATTACAATCATAATTACACATATCAAATTAATAGCCAAGCAGTAGCAATACATTAGGTCACGCAATGGCAAGACATTTCAAAAGTGGGAATATTCTAAAAATAGGTAACTGGTATTCGTCCGGTCAAACACCTAGTAGTGATTATACGGCATTACAGCCTAACCAGCCTTATCGATTTTATGGTAACCAGTAGGGGCACCCATTCCTAGTAAACCTGTTTTTGGAATACTGAAAGTGGCAATACAAAGACTAAAATGTGCTGCTTGCATTTTAAGCATAACGTACACAAAGAATATAGCAACATTAATAGCAATGTCTAACAGGAAGTCCACAAGTACTGAAAAGGCGCTAGTACATATGTAGGTTAAAAAAATGTCTGTGTATCTATTTATTAGATAAAAACAAACTATGTCTGCCACACGAACCCAGCTTACAAAAGGCTACTCCTGTAATTGAACTCAATAGGCTACTCAAACAAGTTCATTGTTCAACCCATGGTTCATGGTTGCTCTCGAGGCTAAACATAATTGACCAAGAAAACCAAAAAGTAAATAGAAGGGAATGCACAATTAGAAGATAGAATAAGAGACGAGTGATTGAAGACTTGATAAACAAAATGAGACATCAATCTACTCATATAACAGGAAAAAGAAAAGAATCACTTCTGTAAAACACAACAGCAATGAATCACTTCTGTAAAACACAACGGCAATCTAATTTAAGTCAAATATATACCCTAATGTTGGATAAAATAGCGCATTAACATATTTGAAGTATAAATCAGACTGTGAAGACGAAAGTTACAAAATACATTGCAAGTTTGCAACAGAAATTTACAATTACACATGTTAAGCTAAAATATTTCACTGAACATGATCCCTTTGGCAGCCATAAACAGATACTTGTCAACTGGAAAGTAGATGCACATAAATAAGACGAAGGAATCAGATTTGAGTCATACAACTCATGCTTATCCCACTAATTGATGATTTGATGGCATCCCATTGTATAGCATCTCCCAAGATATTATCATCACTCTATTCTGAAGACACTAGCAACTCTTAACATGTTATTTTAGAGAGAGAGATATGTGGTTTTAGCTTAAGAAACATATGATAACTTTTGAATTATATTTGACACAACAATTATTTCCGCACATTTTAGGCAAGCAAAAATTATCTCTGACTAAGATGTTACATGTGGTTTAAGCACAATCAGTGGGGCTATATTATTTCTTGGGGCACAATAGAAGATGACTTGATTTCTTAGATATGTACAGGATGAGGCTGGAGATGGAAAATGCAGATAATATATTAACTAACTAACCTTTAGTCCGACGTAGCATTACTGTCTTCAAAACAACTTGAAGCTTCTTATAACCAGTAATTGGGTTCCTGCTGATTGGCGTTTTTATCAAGGTGCGAAATTGCTTGAATACAGCATATGGATCATATCTGAGAAATCTAAAATAGCTGTAGAGATCCTCAACAGCATTCTGTATTGGCGTTCCTGACAAACACCACCTTCTTTTGGCTCGCAGACCCCAACAAGCCCTAGCAACCTGAGTTCGGTAATTTTTAATACTTTGTGCTTCATCAAGAATAACCCTAAACCAAGCAACTTTTGCAAGAGGTCTCTCAGACAAGCTACTGTCCCCTGCACTTCCTTTTTTGGTTTTCTTAGAGGAGGAAGGCTTCCTCTTTTTGCTGCCTGAAGAGCCCACAGGAGCACCATATCTGTCAGGCTTCCCTTTCTCTTCGTCATCACTATCAGGATTTGATGGCTTTGGTACCTCCATGCTTACTATAGAATATGTAGTTAGCACAACATCATATTTAGTAATCTCATTAGGATCCTTCGTACGGTTGCTACCATGATAAACTAGAAAGGTCAAATTAGCTTTACTGGTAACTTTATTCCTCAGTTCTTCCGCCCACTGCCGTAGAACACTTGTCGGGCAAACAACCAGAGTCCCAGCAGCTGGCCTGGTCTTGACCTCTACCACATGATTTTTTGTCTTAACTGTAGTACTTTCCACTTCAGGGCTACATGCCTGTGTTGCCCTTTTCAAACAAGGTTCAGAAGAGTCATCATGGTCATCGTCGTCATCAAGAGTTACAGCTTCACATGGCTCTTGCTTAATGGCAGATGACCGTGCTGGTGATCTTTCTGTCAAAATCAGTGATATAGTAGATACAGTTTTACCTAGGCCCTGAAAAGCATCAAAACCTCTAAGACACGGTGACACACTTGCCCATTTTGTTGAACAACATGGGAAAAATCAGCTAGTGCTGAACAACATCGGAAAATTCAACTAGTATACCTGATCATCTGCAAGAATTCCACCAGAGCAGTGCGAACCACTTGTCTCCTTTTGCACCATCCATGACAAGGCTATTTTCTATAAAAAAAATAATTACTCAGAAGATGGTAATGCTATTTTTAGAGAATAACACAACATTACTGCAAGGTGTACCTGATGCCTCAATAAAGGAACCGCTAAAACCCCATCAGGTGGACTAGCCTCAGACTTTGGCTGAGAAAAATCCTGGCAATCATCCAATATGTTTGTTAAGTATACTGAAGAAGCACATAAAGAAAACCAGATGCAAGAGGTAATGCAAGACGTGAAAATACAGTTAACGAGGAACAAATCCAACACATGGAAATAAGAACTTAGAAAACAGAAACAAAATTACATAAATACTTAGAAAACAGAAACAAATGACCCTACTTTCTCCAGTCTTCATTTAAATCCAATGCTCAATTACATAGTTTTTGTAGCAACAAAGTTAAAGGCAATGATTAACATAGTAAGGTCATAGGGAGTCAGAAAAAGTTGTAAACATAATCACCAGCAATTACCAATACAAATGATTTTGTGTTCTTATGTCTGTTACTAAATGGATTAAAGATGTCAATCTTTCTTAAAAAATTATTGCATTCTTCCTTATTTAAGTGACCAGCTAAACTTGAGAACAAGACAAACCAAACAGTCTGGCTGCTTCTATTAGCTTAAGCAAAAATTGGGTTAGGAAGCTCAAGAACCCAGCTCGTTGGTTTATGAGAACTAGCCATAAAAATTAACAACTACCAACTTGAAAAATCAAGCTAATACTAATTGTTTCACAAAACACCTCAGTTAATCTGAATCATGTCCCATTTGGTTAGAGACTAATTAACCATTAACAACAAGACCTTGAAAATAACAGAAGAAACAGGCATTCTAGAAACTTTGACAAGTTCAAAAAGCAAGAGTTATGCTGAAATACATAGTTCTAGTAAAGTCATTTTCAAGAGCATAACCAGGTTCAAATTGATTCTAAGAACCAGAACTGTAGCATTTAACACCATAATAAGAATTGAAAGGGCAAGACATCAGCAATGAATTTCCAAATGATGTTACTCAACAAACTAAGATTTTGCATTTCATTCTTCTAAACATTACTGGTTTAGGTAAACTGCATTTGAGTAATCATCTACACTATATCACCATCCAGCAAATGAAACTAAGGAAAATTTTATGAGGCAGCCAGCAGAGTTTTAGTGATTGGTAGCAGCATGTAAAACAAAGTTAACAATAAGGAAAAGAAGAAAGCAAAGAGTGCTAGATGACCTGCAATGCAAGTTGTAGAGTCATTCTTTCATCATGTGGCTTGTATCTCATTCCTCCAAATCGAGGAAGAACAGGATTAGCAGACAAAGATTGTTGAAAGTCATTTTTCCCCTGGAGTGGCAATAGATGGCCAGGAGAAGGATTGCTACTGCCCTCAATAATACATAAATCAGAATCACCATTGCCATTTACACTGAAGCAACTTCTTGATGAATTCCCTTGAATAGATGAGTTTCCACTCGTACAAATATCATACTGTTTATGAAAGGCTGGAGGCATTTGATCTCTCATGTTCTTAAATGGGAGTTGGTTGCCGAAAGGAACAAAGTTGGAGTTTGGCAACTGTTTTGTTGTGTCTCCTAAGTATTTATCAGCATCCTCTGTGGTGGAGTTTGTGCTTGAGGGTACTGGAGAAGAGTCAGTGCTAGACTCACTCCTAAAGCAAATATCTTCAGACTGTTTCTGCTCACAGGATAACGACTCTGGCGAAGATACATCCATGTAGTAATCTGACAAAGATGTATCATCACAATATTGATCCGGAGAGATCACCTGCATCGAACCGCTTTCACACATATTCTGTGGAAATTGTTCCATCTCATATGACTGATTGTTTTGTGGCAAATCATGCAGCAACCTTTCACCAGCCATATCAAGAAAACCATATTCTGCTTGAGGATATTCCCCAAACTCCCCCTGCAGATACTCTCGCTGTACAGTTAGGCAACTACTGTTGCCATTGTGCATGCTTCCAGTCACCTCATCAATGTGAAACTCAGTGTAAGAATTATCAGGTATTGCATTATGGTCAAGAGAGAACATGGTCATTGGTGTGAAATTGTTACCCTCCTGCCCAGTATTACAAAGCATTGCACCTGTACCCTCGCATTTAACTTCACTCAAACCAGATTGCTCTATGAACGGATTACATGACAAATCTGCAGCAGATATCAGATGATTAATTTTATATTCAGATGATGCAAAAGAAACATAGCCAAAGAGAAAATCAGCATACAAGTATTAGTTTGTGGTTCCATGCCCTGTAAATTGTTCTCTACTTTGACTTGTGTTTGGTCAAAGGACATAGTTTGCTGTCCAAAGTATAAATCACTTGTGAGATCTTCGTATGGAGGTGCAGTTGCTACTTCAACTTCATTTATATGGTTTAATGCATCCCTTGGTAAATGTTGTCTGTCAAGATTGTCAGTCCTAGAATTTTCAAATAAATCTGCAAAGCAATGACCAAAAAAAATTGATGTGTTATACGGAGGGTAAAGATTAGGTTTCATTTTGAAGCCATGTTTGTGTTTCTCACCATTGGTAAGTGGTCCATAAGGGGTAGCCTCTGAGTGATCAAAAGTCCCTTCTCCTTGGTTGTGTTCCATCATTACTTCCATCTGGCACTGCGAAGGGTCTATATGCGAGTAGTTTGACCATAATCCTTCATTCTCGAAAATTTCTGATCATTTCATAAAGTGATAACATGAACAATAATTATGGAGAAGAAGAGCTATGCATCCTCTAAAAACATATGATAAAAAAGAGCAACTCAGTCTAAGTGTCTAACCTTCGTGGCTTTGAAATGCATTTTCAGAACCTGTGGTGTCCACTGGCACCTCTAAACAACCTTGATTGGCCTGTATAAAGAAACATAACACTTAAATCACAATGATGCACATTTACCGAGGGAATATAAGATAAGAGACTAAGGAAGGACCAAACAATGTAGCAGCAAAAATAACAGTAAAATTCGTAATGTTATCCCAAAAATAATAGTAACCTCACAAGCCTATGCCTAAATACCCATTACTGGACTCAAGGAAACTTGGACAGCTATGAATATATTCCCACAAAATTAACGGTCTGCGATGGCATACCCTGGATATAGATGTAAAATCTTGCTGGTTGCTTATGCAAACTGTGTAAACAATGGACACATTTAGATCAAACGAACAAACGATTCCATAAGATGCTATCAAAAATTGCGGGAATCATTTTTTTTACTGGATCCTTTATATTCTGATCTCACTAGAAAAACAAGAACACTTGATTGAACAAACAAAGGTAACACTATCTTGTGTTGATGAATCCAAAACCCTAGCATCCAATGAGACAATTTCGGACAAACATCATGCGATCGACAATGCCCTCACTAGTCAGTAATACTCCTCGGCACCACCTCCATCACCACCCATCTCATCATATGCACTTGCTACCATGGTGCACCTCACAACCCCATCATCTCAGTTGCCACACATGCCATTACCTTCTTCTCAAACTCCGACCCCCTCGCCAGTCCCTGTGACCCAGCACCACCAACCATGAATCCCACTGCAACCGAGAACCAACCATAGCCAATGGCACCACTGCAGCCTCACCACCCAATTTGCCCACCAGCCGCTACCATCACCTTCTTCGCCAACACCAACCCCCTTGGCAGCCACCGCCATCACCCATGGCAGACAGTACTACCACGGGAAAATTGCTCTAATGCCACAAAGTTATATGCCATCCTCTCTTTTGCTACATACTTCAGTGGGTTTGTTATAATGCCACAAAATTTGTGTTTATGGCTCTCTTTTGCCACTTCCTCCACTAAAATGACTGTTTTGCCCATCTTCTTCTCCCTTCCTCTTCCTTCTCAAGTCCGCGCCGCCGCGCCGGAGCTCGCCGCCGCTGGAGCTCCGCCGTTCCGCGCCGACCCGCCGCCTTCCTCCGCCGCCGCCACCCGTCCGCTCATCGTCTCGCGCCGCCACCCGCCATCGCCCGCCGCCTCCTCGCCGCGCGCCGCTCCACTCCGCTCGCTCCACTCACCCCGACGGCGCGCGACGCCTCTCTCCGGGAGCCGACGCCCGCAAGCTCCCGGGAGAGGCGCGCGCGCGGCGGGTGAGTGGAGCGAGACGAGGTGGAGCGAGCGCGCGGGAGGAGGCGGCGGCCAGTGGCGGTGGCGGCGGCGCGAGACGATGAGCGGGCGGTGGCGGCGGAGGAAGGCGAGCGGGGCGGCGCGCGGAACGGCGGAGCTCCGCTGACGGCGGCAAAGCTCCGCACGGCAGGCGCGCCGGACTTGAGAAGGAAGAGGGAAGGAGGAGAAGAAGATGGGCAAAACGGTCATTTTAGTGGAGGAAGTGGCAAAAGAGAGCCATAAACACAAATTTTGTGGCATTATAACAAACTCACTGAAGTATGTGGCAAAAGGGAGGATGGCATATAACTTTGTGGCATTAGAGCAATTTTCCCTACTACCACAGGCCAGCCAAGTGAACCTAGGCTCTAAGATTGAACCCATTGACCCGATGAATCAGGGAGGGAGACTCTTCACGTCGAGCGTCCAATGACAACGGCAGCGTCGAGGATCATTTTAGCATCCAATTGACTGTTGAAGCGTCTGGGTTCAAATGGCTATCATTTGCCAAACAACATTTAACAAAACTAATAACGGTGCAATGTAATTGCATCTCGTAATCGAACTGGGCTCTTAGCATCAACAAGCACGCGTGCCCCATGTAGTATGAAACAAAAAAAAATACTCGTTAAACTGAAAAATCGCACCAAATCCCTTATCTAAGCTTGATCACGCTTGGTTCCTATACACCTTGACACGACAGAAGCAGCTCACTACTACAAGCACAGCATCCAAGACCTCAAAAACATCCAAAATCGCCGAGACGAACGAAAAACATCCCACAAAACCCAAAACGTATCCGCTCCCAATGCAATCCAAAACCCTAGCCTAAACGCAACCCCCCGCCCCGAACAACCCCGCCCACCGAATCGGATCCGACGAGCACAAAAATCCCGACGAAACATCGAATTAGGGCAAAACCGAGCGGTCAGAGGCACACGCACCCCAGGCTGCAGGTCCTCCCCGTCCTCGGGAGGCGCGGGCTCGCCCTCGAGGAACGCGAAGAAGTCGCCGAGGGGCATGGACAGGTTGTCCTCCCCGGCGCCGGCGCCGAAGCCGTCGAAATCCACCGCCGGCTCCTCCGCCATCATCCGCCGCGGCGCGATTCGATCATGCAGTTCGCCGCCTGGCGAGCGCCACGAGCGGACGAAACCCTCCCCTCGTTTTTTTAAAAAACGTCGTGGCCTCGTGGGGGCGGCTGCGGCGCGGTGGGCTAAAAAGAAGATGCCTTCCGCGTCGGAGCGGCGGTGGAAGGGAGGGGGAGGAAGCGAACGAGGGAAGTTTTCCTTCCCGGGTGGGGACCTAAAAAGCGAAGGGACGGCCTGGCCGAACTGGAACCGGAATCGGGTGGAGTCGGGCTCGGCGTAATTTCGTGGTGGGGATTTGGCACGTCCACATGTGCAGCGGACGCGGTGGAGCCGCGGTCGGTCGGCTCGTTCTGGATGGAGTCCGGACTTGGGGGAGGGGATGACCGGCTCGGGTTTGGGATTTTCCGAGGGTGAGGGGACAAGGGCGTCCAACTTCGGAGTCGTGGGGTCGGGCCCGTGTGCCATACGGACCCATGTGGTGCGTCGGATAAGCAGCTCTTTTGCAGGGGAGTATCGGGAAGATGTGGATTTCGCACCTGTAGTTGGTTGGAAAATAGTACTGTGTTAGCACATTGTTTCTCCGGCGGCGCCGATGATAGTGGTGATCGCGTTGGAATAATAGAAGAGGCGGTTCGGTGCCTCACTTGAAGGTGCCTCCAATCACTCCGTAGAAAAATAGACAAATAGTGTTGTTGCATACGAGATTTGCTACAGGCCTTATAAGGTATCATAGCCGTTCATTACATGTAATCCGATGACCCACAATTAAACATACCTAACGAAAGATACTTAAACTGTGGGGCCAAATATTAATTCAAAGATTGGGTGAAAGGTTAGATTGGTAATTTAGGGCCTATTCGGCTTTTGCTGATATCTTTTGATTTTAGCTTATAAATAGTAATAATTTGTATAGAGGAAGAAGTTTGCGTGCGATTTTAGCCTTTATAAATAAAGTCACTACAACATATATTACAATCGACTAGTAGATCCCGCCAAAAAGATGCTCTATTTGAAAGCTATGTGCTGTAGAAAAACATTTACTGTACAAAAGCAGCTTTTAGAAACCAATATGAATATAACCTTAGCATCCTTATGAAATTAGAAGGAGAATGGTAAACCGATAAAATAACATGCCCTTCTCTTCGTCTTTCCCCAGTCAACAGCATAACTGGGAGAGAGTGGATCAAGTGGGCAACAAGTGTTGTGGGCAACGTGGCAGGTGAGTGGTGAATTGAGCCGAGGATGATTGGATGGTTGGACGAGGAGGTGTCAGCGATCAACGGTTTGTAAGTTCCATTAAATTGGTTTTAATAATTAATGACAAATCTAAATGTGAGACTAACACTTTTATTGATATCTCATTATTTAGTTTCATTTAGATAGAAAGATGAAAATCCGAGTGGAGGTTTAGTCCTAGTTGTTGATGGAAAGCTTTGGATGACATTATAAGTTGATAATCATTATTGACGATCGAGTCGCCATCTTACAAAAAATATGAGAAAGGAGACTAGATTCCTTGGAATGATTCAGCAAGAGAACGAAGATGGTCATTTATTGCTATGAACTGGTTACCAGATGCTCTTGTTAAGAGATTACAAAAAGATGTAACCAGTCCTAATCTCTACAATCTTGCTACTGACTGGAAGATCTTAATTATATTGTCCTGTTATTGGAATTCCTATTTCTTTGTTGTGATTCTGATTGTTGGAGTTCGAGTTTCCCCTTCTCTTTTTTGTGTTTTTTCTTGTCAACCCTTAAATAGCATTGTAGGGGTTTCAGTTATCCACATGAGTATGCGCCTTGTTGAATCATGCTGCTTGGGCGAGGGGGTGGTTGCTGTCAGAGATAGAGAGATTTGATAATAACTAATCTTCGATTATTATTAGTGGGAGAGAGTCATGAAGAAAACTATAGGGCAGTTGTTGTCAGAGACATTAGGACAAATCGTCTTGTGGTTTGGAGTGGATAAAGTACGTGTTTTACTCATTGTATGGGAGAGAATCACCTGGAGGCGGGCCCTTATGCCAGTTCATAGAATCTCTGAGCAGTCTGCTGGGCGAGTAAAATATACAATGGACCTTCGACCTGGGTACTCAAACAATTGCTTTTGGAAGCTTAGGACCGTATGGGTCTTATGACCTTAATTAAGTATTAAATTCATATTTAATGTATTACTAGTCACTTGCTCATGTGTTGCAACGAAATTTGTTGGATATATAGATAATCATGTTGTGGAAAAGGGCTACTCTGATCAGTTGAAAAGTGAAGAGTGATGAGAAATTAAGAATAGGACGGTTGGAGGAGAAGAGACGTACGATCACCAACTCATTCTTTTATAATAGTAATGATTTAATCCTCATCAGTCATGAAGTCAAGGTCCGGGATGAAGGATATTATCATGTGTTGATGGGCATCAAGGCAACATTCTGAAGTAAAGAATATCATCATGGTTGATGCTCATCTAGACAAAAAAACCATACTTGGAGAGAAGATTATAATCATCAAGTACAACTCTAAGTGGGTGCGCAAGTCAAAGGTATACTAGCATAGGCTAAAGATATGTTATTAGTCTTATACTGGTCTCAGCGTTTGATTGGAAGACTAGATTATTAGTATAGGTTGTTGTACTCTAAGTGGGTTGGGGAAGTAGAGGGTGGGAAGGAGGAGGAGCAGGAGGCATACCTTCGGCTTGCTGTGGCCGTGCTTGTCGGGCTCACACATGTTCCAGAGGTTGCGTCCCACGAGGGGGTCGTTTCCACTGTGCCCTTGATCGCTGAGGTTGTTTCCAAATCGAAAGAACTTCGCTCTCTGTTACGTTCCGATACTCATGTAAGATTATTAACACTGATGCAATTGAAGTGGTACACCGTACACATCGAAACATCTTGTAGCTTTGTAGTGCTCACCAATTGAGTAAACATGTGCAATCTTGTTAGAATCTGTAATAAGCTTGGGCCAACTGATTAACTTTACTAACTATTTGGATCTTGCTTTGCAAAAACATGTTTGCTTATGACTGTAGCCAAATCATGTGCAGGTCTGATTTGGCAATTACTGAAGAAAGTTTTGAACTTGTGTCACTCATTGCAATGGCCTCTGAAGATGGGGCTGATCCCGGAGTAATGGACATGCTCTTCTTTAAAAATGTTAGGCTTTCCAGATGGTATTGATTTTTTGTTGCCAGTTTGTTTTCTTAATAATTTCATCTCTATATTGTTCTTTTCATTAGTTCTTCCTTCATCCTACTAAGGAATGTTAGCAATGATATTTGTAGATGACAGACCTTAACTCCCATATTTTTAAATTTGTGTACGGGATGGCTGATGAGTGCTTTTGATACTCAACTTTGAATAGTGGGCTTGAAAGTTCAACCTAGGTGAACAATTTGCATGGTATACCGAATCAATGTTCTACTTAGGAGTCACACTGTTGGTAATGAACTTGCAAAAAAGAATTAATGGATCTGTGCAAATAATATGCCATTGAAGCGTCACAGATGCCACCAAAACAGTTTCATACATTAGTTCAGCCAATTCTGTGACCAAACGGCCGAAACGACCTATCATGCAAATGGAGTAAAGTCTAGAAAGTCTAAAAATAAAATACAACATATTGAACTAAAGTGATATAATATTACAAGTTTAGATACCTATAATGTAATTTTATCTCTTTTTTAAGAGAGATGCCTCAGGTAACTTCCGAGTACTTGTCCGCTTCCACTTCCACTAGCGCAGCCGAGGCAACATTTGCTTTTCCAATTCCTGTACGGCACGCGCGTGGTCTCTGGTAATTCACGCACTGTCAGGGGGGCCGCGCGGAAGAAGGGAAAGGAATTCTCGTTCCCTCCGTCTGCCGGCGCAGAAGACCAGTGCGGTCTGAGGCAGCCGATTCTGATTCGAGTGGGGGCAGTTGGGGTAGTTTCGGGTTTTGGTGGAAAGTCGCAGCTTCTGATTTCTCGCGGATTCTGCGTCACTGCGCGCGTCGGCAAAGTACCACGGGAATTATTGGAAGCACCACCCCGCGCGGCAGCGAAAGTCAAGCTAAGACACATATGATGTTCACACTTAACACTGTCGTATAGACGGTTCTTCCAAGAAAATATAGGCGTACTTCTCTGAGGATGGGACTCGGAGCAGTGATCGCTCCGCGGCTATGGAGTCAGTGCAGCGACATGACGCGGTGAAGCAGAAACATTTCCAAGGAAAATGCCTTGTATATAGTCTCAAGAAAGAGGGCAGATGCCTCGTAAAAACAGGTTTTTTTTTGGCATAGTGTATTTTGTGCTTTCCTGGACGATTTCATAAGGCATGGAATGTACTGGCTCAAATCCCATATTTTCAAGGATTGTTTTGAAATGCAGGAAAGTCACAAAAACAATTCAATTCCTACTTGAGTCAAACAAAATTCCGGCAATGTGAACAGGGGCTTCGTGCTATGCGTTAGCTTTTATCTCTTTTTTTCCATTTGACAACTCGTAGGCTATTATCTAATGATGCTCTTCCTTGCAACAAAAAAAGCTCTTTGTTTAGCAGCAACTAGAGAATTACCCACGCAATTGCGTGGCTAAATATTAAGAAATTATTTTTTGTTATACAACTTTAATATCTAACTGTATATAATATGTATTGTTATAATCTAGTTCTACCAAAATAAGATTGGTAGACCATTATCTTTTTCTCGATTAATGAGATATTTTTTAGAATTATTATGAGATTTTCTTACTCAAAACGAATGAATCTTAAATATCACCGGTTGTTTGTATTTATATAGATGCTTTTCTCGGCTATTATTTTTTCTTAAACTCCAATTTTGTTTCTTTCTAAACCTGAAAGGAACATATTTCTACTTTATGACCCTTTTTTTTGGGTTTTTATGACTTTTGGCTTCGACTTATCCAGAAGTCAAAACAAACGGGGTGGCTTCTCAAAACGGCTTCTCGAGTTCAAAAACATATGTGTTATTCACGTCAGTGTCTCTATCATCCGTCACCATCTCAAAAAGTACAGACAAAAGCCACTAACAACAACCCAAAAGAACATTACTCCTTTCTTTTGGGTTTATAGCTTAACTTTTTACAACAACTAGTTTTTAAACGGAGTGTCTTTTTAAGGTGGGGTCTATAAATTGATTGTAGTCCGACTTCATCTATATCCTCCATTCTGCCGAGGTTCGCGGTGTAGAGTCTTGAGCAACTATGCCATTTTCTGTAAGAACCTTGCAAAAGGTCCAGAACTTGGCCATACGGGTGTGCCGACCGTAGTACTCCCCCGGTCGGATCTTACTATCTTAATTTTTGAATTGTGCTGATTTTCTACTTCACCTTAAATATCTTAAATTTATCCAATGCTTCGATCTTTCTTTAATTGGATAAATGTAGCCATAACGCTGAATAGTCATCCGTGAATGTTATAAATGAATCATAACCATCCACACTTATCACAGAAATGGACCACGGATATACGTGTGAATTATTTCTAAAATTCCTGCGCTTCGTTCGGCGTCTTTCTTTATTTTCTTAACATATTTTCCTTTTATGCAATCAATACATTGTTCTAAATCTGAAAATTCTAATGGCGGAAGAAGTGTTTTCTTAATCAATCGTTCTATTCTCCCCTCAAATATGGCCTAAACGACAATGCCATAATTTCGACGATGCATCATGATTTATCTTCCGCTTTTACTTTCATTCACAGACGAAGAGGTATTCTCATTCTCAATGGTCACATGATTCACATTCTCGTAAAGTGATAATAAATAAAGCTTGTCTTGTCGGAAGGCAAGACCAACACATTATTATTAAACACAAGTCTGCATTTGCCATCACCAAAATGGCAATCATAACCATCATCATCTAATTTCGACACACTTATTAAGTTTCGCAAAGAGGGTACATAAAGAACGTCCCAAAGCCTAAGTACAAAACCATCATGAAATTCTAAAGAGAGATCTCCAATGGCCTCGACTTGGCTTCAATTCCATTCGCAACTTTAATTGTTCTTTCTCCTCTTTGTAGGGTCCTCCTCGTATGGAATCCTGTAATGAATTAGCAACATGAGCAGTTGCACTGAGTCAATCCACCAAGTAGATTTTTCATAACTTAAATACAAGGATTCATCTATAAATGTAATGACATCATTACCATTCTTCAACAGATGCTTCAGAACTCTGGCGGTCCCTACGTAGTGACTCGCCTTCTTCTTGCAAAATTTGCAGTGTCCTTGTCTCTGTAGAAATTGTTGGGCTTATTAAAGTGGGAGCCTTTCCTGTGACTTAGAAGAGAGCTACTTTCCCACCGAGGTTTCCTTGTGGTTTGGCATTAAAGTTCTTTCTTTGTTGTTCTTCTGAGCCCCATATCCATTGAATTTAGCTTAGCTGCCGTTGTGCTCATCTTTAATATGTGTTCTCTTATTCCACCACTAGAGTATCTCTCATTCACTAGTTTCTTAATCAGCATTTGTTGTGTAGCCTTTGAAGAGCCAAGGATTCTTCACTTTCGTCAGATACTCGTGGCGTTGTCACGATGCAGGATAGATCCTTATTGGATCTCGCAATAGTGGCCTTAGCCACCATCAAGCACTTGCGGTTCGAGATGTCCCATTTCTTTTCTCAAGATCATATTTCATTCGACTTCGCATGATCACGCGGGCAAAGTCCAAAATTATAGGCTAGTATATCTCTCTATACTCTCTCTCACGAATAAACAGAATTTAAAATTTTAAAAAACCATAACCCGCTCTATAGCCCATGTGCGCCCCATGTGCATCCGGTTGTACTTTGTACCCGTTTTTTTGGAAATCTCTGTCTGAGCAAAATCCTTTTCCCTCGGGAAGAGGGACGAAGGGAAACCGACACAAATGCTTCTTGTGGCGCCACCAACAGTGTAAAGAACACATAACGTCGCCGTCGAAGCGCGCAAGGGACGCGGCCGGGCCGAAACTGTCCCCTAACTCCGCGATGAGTTCGAGGCGCCTAGCGCGTAAAGATGCAGAAAGTCGCGTACACACGGACACACTCACACACACGCACACCGGAGAAAAACACCAGCGTTTCAATCGGTATCTAGAAAGACGTAGTCGTAAGTTCTATAGTCAAGCATCTTCCACGCGCTCAGTGTGGAGTCCTCGATAGATATTATTAAGTCAAGCATCTTTCTGCACTCGTCTCGCTGGGCAGCAGATCGTGTGCTTAGATGGATCGACGCACGAGAGGACGGGAGAACCGTGCCGGGTTTCCCGGAAATACCGTCCCGGTTTCACAAATATTGCGCGAGCAAAACCTAGGACGTAATTCCCCCATCGATTGGACTTTTGGGTAAAGTTTCGCATACCTTGGCGATGTCTCCAATGAATTTGCGGTCCTTGTTATCTGTAAAACTGATTTGGACGTCTCTATTTACTGCTCGATGTAAACTGAGCATGCGAGAGTAAGCGACACTACTACAGAAAGGCTAATAGTAGACGGCAAATCACAGACGGTTTTGTGAAACCGTCTGTAATGGAAACTATTACAGACGGTTTTAATTTGAAGGCCGTCTGTCGTATTTGTGGCGGGAAAAAGGAGTATCACAGACGGTTCTTACCCGAACCGCTCGTGATATCGAATATCACAGAGCGGTTTTATTAAAAACCGTCGTGATAATCTAGGATTATCACGCAGCGATTTTTATTCAAAACCGTCGTGTTGTGTCGACTATCACAGTAGGTTGTTATTAAGAACCGTCAGGAATTTTCACTGACGGTTTTTCACAAGAACCATTTGTGATGTCCTTTCTCTGTCATATTCTAGATCGAGGTTAATATATAAGTACACATTGCTTCTAATAACTTAACTACGTAACTACGAGACAAGAGATCACAAATTAAAGGCAAATTTATTAATTTCAATTAGAGGCAAATTTATTACAAAAGTCGCACAGTACGAGTTTCCCATTGTATTCTTTTGGGCTTCAGACGCTTCTTCTTCGACTTTGGGACTTGGAGGATCACCACTGAATTCTCGAACGCGTTAAGATTGCCCTTGTCCTCTGCACTTCCTCGTGCGGCTGGGCAAATGATCGCAAGATCCATCATTTCGTATAGGATAGCATTAAAACATTCCTCACAACTGCCGTTTCGCATGAGCGGCAAGGCTATCCATCGACCGTGCAATGCGAGTAGAGCTTCTTCCGCATTGCGCACATTGTGGAGAAGAACCGTGGTGAGGGCCGTTTCCCTTTCTTGAGCGGCGGCGAGACGCCTCGTCGACGGCGGAGGATCAGTCAAGTCGACGGATGCAAGAAAGTCGGGAAGGAGAGCGGCGGGTGCGGAGAAGTTGCTCAGATGCAAATGCTGGCCGCTTTGTGTAAGGTTCCGGCGAACAATTCGTGATGAACAGATGAGAGGAAGGCGATGATCACAAGAACGATAGTAGAAGCCATGTTGTATTGTATATTGTATTGTACGACGTAGAAGAGACCATGGATTAGGAGCGCATATTTAACCTTTAGCACAAACGGTTCGTATACCCAAACATTAATGATATAGACGCCGTATAACGATCGAGAGACGAAGACGATCGAAACACGGCGCTCGCATCAAACACGCGAAACAATTCGGTATGAAGCTTATGATGACGGTTTTCATTAAAAACCCGTCGTGATAATTTCATAGACCGTTAATAACATGAACCGCTCGTGATAATTGAGACATCACGCACGGTTCTTAATACGAACCGCCTATACCAATCGAGATAACACAGACGGTTCCGCTTAAGAACCGTCTGTAATAATCCCATGTCACCGATAATTGGTGTGTAATAATCACATGTCACCAATAATTGGCGATACACGTGATTTCGATCTCACCCGTCTATTCTCTCCACATCGAATGGTCGCACCGTTCCTCCTACGGCCAGCCCTTATTAATATCTCCCATCAACCTTTCCACCGGTACTAGTCACGCGTGAGTTCATCCACACTAGCTAGCTTCCCGCATGCATCTCCTCCGCCGTGAGCTAGCACCTCCATCGCAAAGACGTCCGGTTCATACTAAACAACACACTCTTGCCGTAAGTGTGTCTAGTTTAGTGTGAACCGTCGTGCACTGAAGGGTTTGTTAGCTTGTTATCCTGTAATAGATCGATCTGAATGTGTTGTTGAGTTTTGTGCTTGCCTCTGTATTTGCATGTTCCTCGACCAGCTCAACCAAGAATCGTAATGTCTTTTCTTTGCACTATTGTAATAAGATTGCCTTGAATTTTGTCGGAAAGATGAATCTGTTGTCGGTCATGATCGCGAACTCGAAGCATATATAGCATAGCATTCGAGGCACATCCGAGGCTGCGGTTTGTGTCTTGAGGAATGCCAAGAGCGATCTTGAGATGTGGCGCCACATCGTCTTCGATGTGGCGCCACATCCAAGACCAGCTCTGGCATTCCTCAAGACACACCGCAGCTCCTGATGTGCCTCAATGCTATGCTATATATGCTTCGAAGTTCGCGATCATGACCGACAAACAGCTTCATCCTCGTGTAACTATCACGCAGCGGTTTGTAATGTAAACCGCTCAGGAAGGACTATCACGAGCGGTTCTATACACAAACCGCTCGTGATACGCATAAATCACGAGCACGGTTTATATTTAGAACCGTCGCGATATTATGTACATCACGCAGGCGGTTCGTGTTACGAACCGTCTGCGTGATAACGAGACTATCTCGAGCGGTTATTAATAACCGCGGTGATAATTCGCAGACGGGTATTAAGACGAACCGTGCGTGATATTAATTTTCGCTGCACCGCTTGTAGTTGGAACCGCTCGTGATATTCTCGCGCAGTATTAATTACTTGGCGTACTTGCTTGAAGGATGTCGACACCGATCTGTCTTCATTGCGTTGCATCGGTGGAGCAAGGCGCCGCTTTAGGGAGTTGGGGTGAAAAATATCACCGTCTTCTTATTGATCCGATCGAGGTTAGCATACTCAATTACTTAACATTCTTAGTGATCGATCGAGATTAGTATTCAATTACTTAACATTCTTAGTGATCGATCGGAGGTTAGTAGTAGAGGTAATAATCATTTTTGACACCCATTTTTCACTTGTGTAGCATAGATGGACCAAGCTGGATGTATATTGAGAACCGTGTGCGTGAAGAGTACATTATTGGCGTGTCCGCTTTAGAAGGGCTACGAAATGGATATGTTGAAGAAGGGGATGAAATATATGTATTGCCCATGTATTGATTGTGATAATCTCAAGATGTTTAGCAACTCGGTAGCAGATTGAAGCTCACTTAATTCAAGGGGTTTGAAAAGGGTACAAATGTTGGACCAGTCACGGTGAAGAGAAGAGTACACAAGAAGGTAGTTATGACATAGTCGAGGGAGGCAACGATATGCCAGTTGTGGACTGTTCTTTCGATCATGAGGAAAGGTCGCAGGATGACAATCGGATCATGAGGATAGGTCGCAGGATGACAACTGGATCATGAGGATAGGTCGCAGGATGACAACTGGATCGATGTTACGTGATGCGAAGGAACTATAGTGAGAGAGAGTTTGGTAAATTCGAGGGCTTGATGGAGGACTCGGAGAAACCTTTGTTCCCGGCTGCAAGCCGCAATACACGAGGTTGTCATCGGTTCTAGAACTATTAAAATTGAAGGCAAGCAATGGTTGGTCCGACAAGAGTTTCACGGCATTATTAGGTCTCCTAGTGGACATGCTTCCAACGGAAATGTGTTGCGAGAACCACCTACCAAGCCAAGAAGATTCTTTGTCCATTAGGAATGGAAGTAGAAAGAATACATGCATGTCGGAATGATTGTATCCTGCATCAGTAAAGAGTATGCTAGCTTACATGTTTGTCCGGTGTGCAAAGCATCCCGATACAAACGTAAAATGACTCGATGATGGGAAGGGCATCGAGGTGAAGCAAGGACCTCCCGCAAAGGTGATGTGGTATCTTCCTGTAATCCCCGCTTGAAGCGTTTATTTGCAACCGCAAGGATGCAAGATTGATGCGTTGGCACTGCGAGCAGCGTAAGAAAGACGGAATGATAAGACATGTTGCTGATTCTGCCCAGTGGAGGAACATCGATAGGATGTTTGTAGATTTCGGTGTGGAACCGAGAAATATAAGGTTTGGGTTGAGTACTGATGGAATGAATCCTTTTGGTAACATGAGCAATGACATAGCACTGCCCGTGACTCGTGCATGTACAACCTTCCTCCTTGGTCGTGTATGAAGCGGAAATATATTTTGATGTCACTACTTATCCAAGGGCCGAAGCAACTTGGCAACGATATTGATGTGTTCCTAGCCCCATTGGTGGAAGATCTTGCAACACTGTGGAATGAAGGGGTACATGTATGGGATGCGGACAAACGAGAGAACTTCACTCTACGGGCCATGTTGTTCGCACCATTAATGATTTTCCCGCCCTTAGTAACCTGTCAGGTTTAGTATAAAAGGAGCCAAAGCGTGTCCGCTTGCTTAGATTATACGGAGAGTGTGTGGTTGAACAACTCCTGAAAAAAAGCGTGTACATGCGTCACCGTAGGTTCCTTCCAAAGTATCACCCATACCGCAAGATGAAGAAACAATTTGACGGAAAAAGAGGATGACTCAGTATCAAGACCTTTTAGCGGGAAAGAGGTGTATGATATGGTTAAGGATATAAATGTTGTGTTTGGAAAGGGACGTAAATTGAGGAAGAACATGTGGAAAAAGAGGTCAATATTTTGGGACTTGCCTTATTGGGAGCACTTAGAAGTTCGCAATTGCATCGATGTCATGCACGTAGAGAAGAATGTATATGACAGTTTGATTGGTCTCTTCATGAACATTCCGACAAAACAAAGGATGGTGTTAACGCAAGGCGTGACTTGGTCGCTATGAACATCGGGACCGAGTTAGCACCGATAGAGACCGATAAAGGCGGACGTACCTTCCCCAAAGATGTTACACTCTGTCTAAGTCCGAGAGAACTGAATTGTGCGTCCTTAAATGGTGTGAAAGTTCCATCCGGTCACTCGACAAGCATGAAGAAACTTGTTTCCATGGAACATTTGAAATTAATTGGCATGAAGTCTCACGATCGTCATGTGCTAATGACTCAAATGCTACTGTTGCAATTAGAAGTATTTTGCCGAACAAGGTTCGAGTGACAATCATAAGGCTATGTTATTTCTTCAACGTAATTGCTCGAAGGTCATTGATCCGGATGGACTAGATGCTCGCAAACCGAGGTGGTGACAACTCTATGTCATCTAGAGATGTATTTCCTCCATCATTTTTTGATATCATGGTCCATCTCATTGTCCACCTTGTGAAAGAGATAAAAATATGTGGCCCCGTATTTCTACGTCATATGTACCCTTTCGAGAGGTACATGGGAATTCTGAAGTCCTATGTACGCAATCGATCTCGACCGAGGGTAGCATCATCGAAGGTTATACAACGAGAAGAGGTCATTGAATTTGCATCGGCTACATGGCTCAGGTAGAGCCGATAGGTGTACCTCTATCTCGTCACGAGGGGAGGTTAGAGGGTATAGGGACTATCGGGAGGAAAGCAATAACCCCGGATCAAAATACGTATGCTCAAGCCCATTTCATGGTTTTACAACACATGACTGAAGTGACCCCATATATTGAAGAGCACAAGGACATGCTACGTCGGAGAATGCAGCGATAAGTTTGGATCACGAGACAACACAACCGTCGATTCAACGAATGGTTGAAGGCGCAATTGACTAGGAGGTCGTCAAATGAAACACTACAATGGTTGGCAAAAGGGCCAAAATTTACAATTGTGACATGGCAAGGATACGACATTAATGGCTACACATTTTATACAATGATCAAGATAGAAAGAGCACAAGGCGTAACTCAGTGTCCGCATAGATGCCTATGATTCGCACGGCAGAACCGCCGCCCAAGCTCGTACTACGGGCTTGTAGAGGAGATTTGGGAGCTTGACTACGTAATTTTCAAAATTCCTCTATTTCGGTGCCGTTGGGTCCAACTCCCACGGGTGTAAAGGTTGACAAATGCGGCGTCACTACCGTGGACCTCGAATGTGTAGGATACAAAGACGAACCATTCGTACTCGCGAGGCAAGTTGTTCAAGTATTTTATGTAACCGACCGGCAAATAAGAAGCGCCATGTAGTTCTTCAGGAAAAAGAAGGATTGTCGGGGTTGAGAATGTTGTGGATGAGGAAGAGTACAATCAATTTGATGATTTGCCTCCATTCGAGACGGCATCGAGCTCGATGAAGAACAAGGCGATGAAGCAAGCTATATGCGTATCGATCATCATGAAGGGCTTTATTTAAAATGATATAGCCAAAGTGTAATAAATGATATAGGTTATGCTTGTGTTTTTCATAAATGTATGTATGTTCCATTGTAATTGTAAAATGACTAAGGAACCCATGCATTGTAATTGTAAAATGACTAAGGAATTAAGAAATAGTTATATTTATGGTTATGCTTGCGTTTTCATAAATGACATAGGAACCTAGCTAGTGCGGGTATTTATAGTGAACTATCACAAAGCGGTTTATCAAAAGAAACCGTCAGTGATAACACATCACACCGGTTCTATCGATATAACCGTCGTGATAATATGGGTAGCGAGGGTGGGAGGAGCAAAACCTAGCTAGTAGAGCGCTGCGAGTGGAGACAAGAGAGCGCGGCGAGCGGACTCGAGACCTAGCGCGGTATTTAAAGATGATCTATCACGAGCGGTTCTATAAATATAACCGTTTGTGATATCATTATCACGAGACGGTTCTATCTATAGAACCGTTTGTGATAGGAATTATCACGCACGGTTCTATAGATATAACCGTCGGATAATTCCTATCACAAACGGTTCTATAGATAGAACCGTCAGTGATAATGCATATCACAAATGGTTATATTTATAGAACCGTCGTGATAGATCATCTTTAAATACCGCGCTAGGTTCATGAGTCCGCTCGCCGCAGCTTCTCTGTCTCCACTCGCAGCGCCGCTAGCTAGGTTTTGCTCCTCCCACCGCCGCTCCTCCCGACGCCGCCGCTCCTCCCGGCCGCCGGTCCTCCCGACGCCGCTCCTCCCGGCCGCCGCTCCTCCCGACGCCGGTCCCTCCCGACGCCGGTCCCTCCTCCCGGCCGGCGGTCCCCGACGCCGGTCCCTCCTCCCGACGCCGCGCTCCTCCCGACGCCGCTCCCTCCCGAAGCCGGCGGTCCCCCCCGACGCCGGCCCTCCTCCCGACGCCGCGCGCCCGACGCCGCCGCCCCGCCCGACGCCGGTCCCTCCTCCCCGTGCTTCACATGTATATGCTTCACATGATATATATATATGCTTCACATGTATATGCTTCACATGATATATATATGCTTCACATGTATATGCTTCACATGTATATGCTTCACATGATATATATATGCTTCACATGTATATGCTTCACATGTATATGCTTCACATGTATATGCTTCACATGATATATATATGCTTCACATGTATATGCTTCACATGTATATGCTTCACATGATATATATATGCTTCACATGTATATGCTTCACATGATATATATATGCTTCACATGTATATGCTTCACATGTATATGCTTCACATTATATATATATGCTTCACATGTATATGCTTCACATGTATATGCTTCACATGATATATATATGCTTCACATGTATATATATGCTTCACATGATATATATATGCTTCACATGATATATATATGCTTCACATGTATATATATGCTTCACATGATATATATATGCTTCACATGTATATGCTTCACATGTATATGCTTCACATGTATATATATGCTTCACATGTTATATGCTTCAGACGGTCTATTTGGAAGGCCCATAGCTCACGCAATTAGCTAATCGTTAGAACTTTGTCAAAGGGCATAAAGCAAGTGACACACTCCAGTGCTCACTTCAGATTAGTTTTTCTTAGAAGAGAGATGGCGTCCACACGTCTTCGTCGCCGTCATCCGGGTCTCACGCTCCCAAGACTGCGAAATCTAAACGTGGCCGAGGAGTATCGAAAAGGCCAGAGGGCCGAAGGACCATCACGGTGGTCTCTCCGGATGGGGTCCCTCTGGAACCGTCGAAAGCAGCGTCATCATTTCGGACTACCTGCGGGATAATTGGAAGGCAACGGGTCCCCATCACCATAGCAAGCTGGAAAGATTTGACAGAGGATCACAAAAATCAGCTATGGGAGGAACTTACAAATTCGTTCGAGTTCCCAGCAGAAGCACAGGGACTCGTGCAACGGCAAGCGCTCCTCGCGATGGGAAAAGCATGGAAGAATTTTAAGAGCACTCTTGTGACGAAGTACATGGCCGAGGATGTCACGCCCTTCACGAAGTATCCTTTCGTGTCGCCGGAAACATGGGAGGCCTTTGTGCAGATGAAGACGACGCCCGAATTTGTACAACAAAGTGCGGCGCACAAGGATCTCCAGTCACAAAACACGCACCCTCACGCACTCGCATCTGCTGGTACGCGGGTAAAATCCGCAATGGAGGATGCAGGATGAGGTTGCAATCCGACGGAGGCCTCTCCGCCATTTGCCGGATCGCAAACGCAGCGCCGAAATCGTTAAGAGCGAGGTCATCAACCACATCTTCGGTGTCTCTTTCAAAACCCCGCAGATGAGGAAGTGTCCCAACGCATGGTAAAATATGTTAAACAACATAGTTGTTAACACCTCTTGAACTTCATGGGTTCAAAATAACATGATTAATTGCCTCTTGCAGCAATCATTGACTACCGAATCTTCTCGTGGCTCCTTTGAAGAAGATAGGAGATAGATTTACTATCACAGCCTTGGGAAACAAGGAGCACCTGTGTCGCACACGAGGCATGGGGTTTATGTACCTTGGAGGAACGGATTTCCAGTTACTCCGAGACATATAGGAGTAGGAAGAGATCCAAGGCGTCTGCGGCGAACAAATAAAACAGAGCTTCGTGCTCAACTTGAGGAACAACTATCGCCTCACTTCAAGAGCGATCGCCTCACTCGAGGAGAGATAGATTCGTTGCGGGAAGAAGCGAGACAAGTCCGCAACCAATCGCAACCCACTCCTAGTATCGCGGTACCCAGTCCCCTCACCGTCGCGAGAGCTGCGCGCCCACACCAATTTCGAACATAGCGACGACCACTTACGTATTGATGACATTCTGTAATGTACCTCTTTAGAATGGTACATAGATCTCTCGTGGACGCCTTAACTCATCTCTTGTATCGTTATGTAGGGGCCCATGCCTTGCACCTCAAAGTCGCTTGTTGGCTCTATTCCGTTGACGCGGGCGCGGCATGGTGTATCCATTGCTGCCGGGACGCAGTGCACGGTGTACAAGTAGACACCGGTTTCATAAAGGTCCAGTGGACATGATTAATGATATTTTTAAGCTGTCCCTCTTGAGAAGCCCCCAAACGAAGAGATTAAGACATTAGGGGATGCCGCCCACACATTCGTTCGATGGCCCAAGAGGACATCGTCCTCGACATGTCCGTGCCACAATCTTCACATCCAGTGGCCCAAGAGGACGTCGCTCGACTGGCACATCGGCTCCGGTGGCTCCACCTCCACCTCCAATCTAGTAAAGTCATTGCATCGGCTCCGCCGAGATGCCACCGAGAACATATCATAAGCGAGGCTCCAAGGCCTCCAAGGCTCATGCGAAGAAAATTAAGCGGGTCCGTGCCATGGAAGTTTATTCTAGGAATGTCGTTGGTGCCCGATTCACAATTACGCCGACTTGGTATGATTTGCAATACATTGCATGCCCGGTACATGGAGAAGTCCAACATGAAGCCAAACCGCAGAGTGCATTCATCGTGAAATATAAAGAGACGCATTTCCTCCATGACTTGGGCTATATCGTCGTGACATTCAAGATTTATTCTTACTATTCAATCTCGACGAACTCGACGCCTCACTTCTACGATTTCGACATCGTAAGTGTCTTTGTACAATGAAGTTCTACATTCACGTTATACGATAAATGTCATTACTCTTTCTTTATGTATAGATACATGATCCAACAAGCCGGAAATCGCGACGGCCGGTGGGTTTCTCGACCCTCACTTGGTCTCCGAGCAATGTATCAACGCAGATGCATCCTTCGTGGAAGGTTACATAACGAGGGGATTGATTGCTCACACCGACAAGGAGTACGTCATGGTACCCTTCAACCAAGGGTAAGTGCTTCACTAGTTGCCACACATATGTTTCATTTGTACTTTACATGCAGCATGAACTTAGGATTAATCACTATGGCGACACATATGACTAGGAATCACTGGATTTTGATTGTGATTGTACCAAAGTGGAGCAAGGTAATATACCTTGATTCCCTCCTTAGAGCAACCACGACTTGATCGTGTGCAAGAAGTACTTATGTGTAAACTCATTTCCTCCATACATAACTCTATTGTAATATTTCTTTTGTTTGCCACAGCCGAGGCTAAGTTTTTGAATCACGAGGGCGTTTGCGAATATGTTGCCCAAGGAGGAACCCACGACAAATCCGGTGACACGCTACGACACAACACGCGATTTCCGGTACCGCTACAACACAATAATCTTATATCATACTTTGTAATTAATAATGCCTCTAGAATTGACAATACCGATGTATGTAATTCTATTTTTGCAGTGCCACCAGCAGCTACTGTGGCAACGTATGTGGATTCTACGTTTGCCGCCATATGATGGAAATCATGGGTACTAAGATCAATGATCCGAGGTTTGTCGAGTCCTTCCAATAATTATTATTTTCTCGATTATATTACACACACATGCTAATTAATGACTTAACATTGCTCCTAGCGACGGTAGGTGAACTTCGACGGAAGTGCATATGATCTTGACAATCTCGCCGATATTCGTGCAATCATCTCCCAATTCTTGCTAGCAGAGGTCATAAATAAGAGGAGAGTTCCACGCGGCGATGATGATAATTAGATGTTGAAACATTGATTCAAGCTGCATAAATCAAACAATTCCTTCAATTGAATACATTTGTCGATTTTGTGTAACAATTTTCATTCTATATATGTGATATTGTTACATTCATACGTGTATCGAATTTTGTTGTAATTTAGTATGAGTTGCAATTAACTTATATCTGTCATTTATCGTAATCGCTTGCTTTGAGAGGGCATGGCTAGCATATCCGAGGCTAGCCAAGAAACAAAGATATAAAGCAGATGATGCACTTGGTATCACGAGCGGTTCATTGTTAAAAACCGTCAGTGATACCATATCACGACGGTTTCAAAGAGTGCCGTATGTGTGGTGTGACCGCTATCACGACGGCTTTACTACGGCGATGCAGTGATATACACAATATCACGAGGCGGTTAGTAATACCGTCAGTGATGGCGAGTATCACGAGCGGTTTTTATAAGCAACCGTCGGTGATACTCCTCTATCACGACGGTTAGTAATCAAGACCGTCGCGATATCCAAATATCACGCAGCGGTTTGTAATACAAGACCGTCGCGATATTGTGGATATCGCGACGGTCTTGATTACTAACCGTCGTGATAGACGAGTATCACCGACGGTTGCTTATAAAAGCGATGCGTGATACTCGCTATATCGCTGACGGTTAGTAATCAAGACCGTCAGTAATGTTTTATCACGACGGCTCGGGAACCGTCTGTGATAACCACCAACTATCACTGACACATAAACACTGACGGTTCAGGAACCGTCTGTGATAGGGCTGTCTGTAGCAGTGCGAGTTCATTTGGTTGGGCCATGGTGTAAGTTGGTGAGCAAAAATCCCAGTCTGTTCTAAAAAAAAAATCTGAAGCCCAGTCTAGTACAATAAAAAGGGCCCAAATACAGCCGAGTCTAAGCCTGACATAAGGACAGCGATGATCAACGTGTACTGCAACGTCCTAGTCTCCAACACTCGTCATGAACAGACGAGTAGACGCACATCAGCGGCCGCCACGGGCATGGATTTCACCGTATTTTATCGCACCCGACGGCCAAGGGAGACGGCGCTGCACCCCTTTTTGAGAAAAGAATTGGGATGGGAGGCTTCGTGTCCAGAATCTCCAGATCCAAGCAGCATGGAGACAATTTCTCGATCTCCCACCGCCGTCGCAGGCAACAGCAATGTGCTTTTTCGGCTGCGTACTGCCGCCTGGTACCGAGAACTGCAGCTGGATGTTCGAGACGCCAACAAACAGTACAACGCGGTCGTCGTTGCGCTTGCGAGCATGCAGACGACAGGAGAAAGACGCGAGGCGGGTGCAGTGGCACTGCAGCAGTGCGGCGCGGCTTGGCCGGCCGGCACGGCGGCACGTCTGGTCTCGTGGTCTTTACTCTCAGGCGAACGGACAGTGTGACGGAAGGAAAAGCACAGCGATCCGGTGATCTCAGCACGCGCGGCCGCGGCTTCGCCTCGCCTGCTTGCCTCGCGCCACTTATGCGGCGCGTAACACCTTGCTGAGGATTAAGCAGCACTCGCCATTTTTTTTAACACAGGCAGCATCCCCTACGAATTACGATGCGCGAACCAAGACCGCAACGCCCTCGCGGATCTATGCCTAGGCTAACGAGCTCGCTGCAGATCTGATACTGCCGAACCCGCTGACGAGATCAGAAAAGGACCTTCGATGTTCCCGGGTTCGATGGTACTAGCGGTGGATAGGCGGCTCGTAGAAGCTCGATAGACAAGGAGGCTCTGCTCAGCTCGGTGAACGAGCTAAAATGTCGGCTCGGCTGAGCTAAAAACTCAAGCTCAACTCGTTAGGTTAGTTATATACAAAAATATACAGTGCAACCACCATTAGTTCATGTTGTATACAAAATATACAACTACCAACTGCCTTAATAGTTCATGAGGGATTCACGAAGAGCTAAGGAGAATAGCGAACAAAAGGTCTTCGATTTCAAGTTTTCAACCATTGATAGTTTGACACCGAACAAAAGGTCTTGAATTCAACCAAACAAAAGTTCTTGCTGTCAACATTGTGTTAATGAACATCTGCCACACAGAAATTTGTGGAAAAAATGATCAACAAATCGGGAAAATGTCTAGTGCCACCGTGAATCTTACAAAGCTGAATACAATATTGCAAAGTAATTTCAAACAGTTATCTGACTGCTTGATGCTTCTTATAGCAATGTTTATCTGATTGATACATATGTAATGTGAAGAAGTAATCTAGCAACTGCATTCACATGTATGCACATGCACTGTATGCAAGTAGCTTTTTGTTTAAATAGATCGAGAACTAAAAAACTAGGAACAAAAACCGGCGGAGCGTTGACGTGGAATATAAGCCTGTCCCTATTCCTCGGATGCTACTCCCTCCCTGTACCTCTGCCCAGGTGGGGTCACATATGTGCGGCCCCTGGATTGCAAAGCGAGGCTACCAGTCGTCCCCTGCAACACGCTACCACAGTCCACAGTGCTGCTGCTGCAACTGCAAAACCACGCCTGGATACCTTGTCGCAGCAGCAGCGCGAGAATGTGTCAGCAGTCGTGCAAACACGCAATGCGTACAATGAAAATGGAAGCCCCGACTGCACGTCTGCATCACAGAGCAGCTCATTTCGCAGGGTATTAAATGTACAGTTTAATGTCGTTGTACATTTACCTGAGAGAACCGAGAGCTCTTCTCTTGGCATTTTGTCTTTTTTTTAGTTTTTCTAAAAATTGAAGTAGGTCGGACGGTTTTTAAAATAGGATCTTTAAATGAATTTCTAAATTTAAAATCATATTCGTCTATTCACCGTCCTCTATCATATCAAAAAGCATAAAAAAATTTGTCAACCATAACCTATATAGGCTATATTCAAAGGTTAGTGGTTTTTAGCTTTTGATAATGTTTTTTAACTTTTGGCTCATTAGGATAGAGATTGAGGAGGTACTTGAGCTCATTACCGTCATCCGATCACCGTAATCAGCATGCGTGTGCTTCACGCCCTTCACGGCCACTGCAGCCTGCAGCTGCACCACGGTACCCCGCAGCAACGCCAAACCACTGGTGCATCTATGCGAGGATGGGTCGCAAATCCTAGTAAATTCTACACGGGTTCGTTTCAAGTGAGGATGGGTGGGCGGTTGGCCGCGACATGCACTGCAAATTCGGATTTCCACGCCGTCTTGTTTCCTCCGAAGCATCTTGTACCGGAAACGACTTCTGCGGATCTTACCCTTTTGCTGTGCGGTAGACGGTAGTGCAGTAGTTGCTATGCAAGATTTGTGCTTTGAAAAACACTCACTAGGACATGATTGTGATTTGGCCGTTGTGTGCACGATACGTTCAGTTAGTTAATGGTTCCCTCAAAATATCCAAGCAACTATGGTCTATTTATATTGGTTTTTACTTCTAGAAACAAAACCAATACAAATAGCTTAGTTTCTATAAATCATTATTGTTCTCTTTCACATATTATAGCGTACTTTATATTTTATTATATCACAATTCTATAAGTCGTATGACAGTATGAATGTTGTAATACCTTTTATTGCACTATCTTTCTTATATAATGTATTATTATTTATCTATCATCACTATTTATTAACTGTTTTTTAGTTACTACTATTTATCAACTGTAACCAAAAGCCATTAAAAAGTTAATATAAATGAACCCTATGTGCTTTGCAAGAGCATCTTGTGCGTGCTCTTCTACGGTTGGACTGAAGCCGGAAATGCTGAGGGGCAGAGTGATCCGTTCGGCCCTGGCCACAATCAATTCAGCTCAATACGGCCCAAAAAGAGTCGGTTGGCGGTTAACTAGTCTCTACTCTGGTTTCGTTTTCTGCGGTAATTTCGTTGGCCTGGTCCAATCCAAGTCCGGTCCATGAACATTCACGAGCCGTGTTCGGCCCATGAACTGCTTTGCGTTTGCTTTGTAGGATGAAAACGAAAACATGCTTGAGTGTGAAACAAGATACAACAAGTGTATATATTTGACTTTTTCTGAAACAAGTGGTGGGTTTTTTTACATTGTAGCTTATAGTTTACGACTTAAAATTTTAAATTATGTCTATTCGCGAGAGGTAGTACACAGAGAAAAATAGTTGCATTTAATTTTAGTCGATGCAGCTGAACTCAATATACTTTTTACTTTTATTTTTCTATTGGCTATGTCTTAAAAAATACACCGTTTGAAAGTTAGTTACTGTAGCATAAATCATAAGCCACAAGCCGGAAGTCCAACCAAAGCTAGCCTATATTTGACTATGATCAAGCAAAATATGAAAACAGTGATCCTTTTTGCGAGACGGAAAAACAGTGATCCTGTTAGTAAATATCTATATTCGACTTGGTTGTAATTCGATTGTGGAACTTCAGTGGGATAACATGGGTTTTGGCCGGTGGTGAAGAAGCGTGAACTTTTTATTTCACGATGATCCTATTAGTAAATGATCTATATTCCACTTGGTTGCAATTCGACTGTGGAACTTTAGAGGGATAACATGTGTTTTGGTCGGCGGTGAAGAAACGTGAACTTTTTATTTCACGAAACGAACTAAAAAAAAGAAGGAACATAGCCAGCGCAAAACAGTAAATTGCAAAGTATGTTCCCCAACAATAACGCATCTCCTGGGCATCATGAGCTTGCACGTTAAACATGCTTGGTTTGTTGGCGCATAGATGCGGCATCCAGTGCCACTTTTTGTTTGACTTATCGTTATGACTTATGATGTTTGGATTGTTCGTAAAAAAAGTATAAAGTAATAAAAATTTATATACGATTTTGATTGATATAAATGAAATCGGTATAATGTATATTACAATTAACTTGTAGAACTCGATTGAAAAAAATTCTATTTAAAAACTAATTACAATAAATAAAAAGCTAAAAAACAGTTTTCAAGAGCCAAAAAAAATTGCGAGGCGGCTTTGGATCGATCTGTAACAGTCCCACCAAAGCGGGAGATTTTTTAAGACGGGAGTAGTCAGGCTTAAGGCACCCCCATTACGAACCGGTCCAAGCACAATCATTGTCATCTGTGCTGATCCCGTGCACTCATTTGTCGGCCCCGGAATCCGGCATGCATCGGCGTCACATGCCCGTGGCGGTGGAAGCCCACTCCCCCGCGCCGGGTCCCCGCCCCGCCCACACGCGACAACAACACGGCATGTGCCTCGCCGTTCGATAGGCGCGCCCGGCCACACCCCACGGCGACCGTGAAGCTTCCCCGCAACGTCGCAGCTCGCACACGTTTCTACAGGGCTCGCAACGTGAGCCGCGGCCGAGCGTGTCGCGCGCTCGCCTGCTCCCGGCGCGCGTCGTTCTCGCGCGGCTCCTTCGATTCGTTTTGCGGGCGCGGAACGGGGGAGAGGAGGAGGGGATGGGAGATTGGAAGGCGGTTTCTGCCGGCGTCTGCCCGCGAGCGACCTCTCACCAAGATCTCTGAGCCCTCAACCTCTGAAACTTCCCCGCCCCAAAAATCCCACCCCTGCCGATTCCCGCCTCCGCGGCGCGCGTCGTTCTCGCGCCGCCCCGCTCCTTCGACTCGTTTTGCGGCGCGCGGGAGAGGAGGAGGGGATCGGAGATTGGAAGGCGGTTCCTGCCGGCGTCTGCCCGCGAGCGACCTCTCACCAGATCTGCGGCTTCTCTTACCAAACACGCCGAACAATCAATTTGTGCTCGTTGTAGGTCTCGTCCATGGCGGCGGCTGGTAGGCCAAGCTGAAGTTAGGTGTTGCACTGTCTCGTGCACTTGTGATGACGTGGCCTCTGCTCATGCCATCTCTTTAGTGGTAGAGTCCAGTGGCACAATTTTTATGGGGGTTTGGAGGATTAAGTGCGTATCAAATGCACTGTTGATGTTTCCTCCTCACTAAGATGATGAAGTGCGTATCAAATTCCCTGTCGATGTTTCCTCGTTCACTAAGGGATGTGCTGTACCAACAAATCAGAATATTAGTGCTATAGACAAGGAAAAATGGCTGCAATAGCATATAATACTATTGTATAAATAGTAGGCCTTCAAGCATTTACGTTACTTAATAAGAGTTGAGTTATGGGTTTTTCCATCCGACGGACTCCGTCGTCCCTCCATCCCATTCCCTCTCCCACATGGCGCTCTAACCCTGCTGCCTTGCCTCTCTTGCTGTCTTTCCTAACCATTGCCCTCCAAACTATGATTCTACATGTGGATCTGTAATACCCTGGTCCATTAATGTGGTAGACTATGTAAAATTGTGGTGGTGAAATTAGTCTTACATTATTTTATCTAAAGTGAATTATAATAACATATAATACATGTTGAATTCAAACGTAGCACTTAAGTGAGATACTATATATGCACTGATCCGTCTTATTGGTAGACTATATGTTGAAAGAATTTTGAACCGAGGTGTTACATGATCATTGCTATCTCCATCTATCCTTTACCACCCACTACTCACTTGTCTTCTTGCAGCTTGCTATCAATACTATTGTTGTCATATCCTTACTTCAAATGGTTTTAACTTCTAGTTTTTTTTTTTGACTTATTTAAGTCAGAAACCACTTAAAATGCATCAACTTTTAATTTCGGATTATTTTAGATTTTTTTGGTTTTTTCCTTTTTCCTTTTACTATTTTGTATTGTTCGTGACAATATAATATTTTTAATTTTTTCTTATTTTTATTAGAAAAAGTTAACAATTATTACAATACAATTTCAATAATAAACTATCAAACTAAAAGCTAGTTAAAGCTCCACCTAAGATGCCTATGTATGATACCATCTTCATTAAATTATTTACATTCACAACGACAGGTCCAGGAGGGATTCCATAAGCCCCTGATTCATATGAACGTTCTTTTCTTTCTTTCTTTCTTCTTCCAGGAACGCGAGAAGAGAACCTTGCTTTAATTCCGCTTTGGTACGAAAGGAAAGAAACGAGAAAAAAAAGCGAAGGGAAGCGAGGAAGAGAGAGGGCGACGACAAAAAACAAAACTCCACTCCACTCGCCACCCACCCACACCGCTCCACACCTCTCGTTTTCACTGCTGCAGGAGAGAGAGAGAAAAAGGCGAAGCGGCCCTCGTCTCGCCCACTTCTGCTCCACATACCACTCGGATCCCAAACGCGCTCCTACTCGTCGTCGACGACACGCCGACTCCGCGACCAACGCTCCCGCGCGCCCCGCGAGCCAGCGGCTCGGAGTGGGGGAGAGACGGAGGGATGGACCCCGAGAAGCGCGGTTACAAGCTCCGTATCCTTTCGCTTCTGCTTCGAGTTGCATTGTTTTTCTTCACCCGGTTCTTGATCCGATTTGGCTCCCAAGAAGGGAGAATAACTGTTTCTTGAAGCAATCTGGGTAGGCATTTGCGCAAGCAGTAAGGGAAGAGTATCATTTACCCCCAAATCCTTCTCTTTTGTTCTTGTGGGCAATTTGTTGAAGAGACGGAGGTAGATTCTCGAAAAAATTTACCACCTTTTCCTCTTTCTTGGCAATCTACGCTAACGAAGGCAGCCATTCTTGAAGCGTCTAAGCTAAACCTTAAGCGGTTGCAAGTTACAACTGGTTCACAAACTAGTTACCCTTTTGCCCCCAATTTAGTTTAGCAATGCCAAATTGTCAAAATCTACTTTACCTTCGAAGCAACTATAACTAAAGGCTGATACGTTTAGGATGTTTCAGCCAAAAAAGCATTTTTTTGGTGCTGATTTAATCAATTCTTAACCCAGTTTAGTTGACAGCGAATCATAGTTCCGGAAACTGCTAGTAGTTACTATCTGGAAATGTGCATTGCTCAAACTTGGCCTCTCCTTAACTCGGAGTCCAAAACTAGAGGAGTTTGTCGCGCATGATGCTGAAGTGAGGTCCTTGGCTATCGGCAAGAAATCGAGCCGTGTGTTCATCACCGGCGGCAGTGACCGCAAGGTCAACCTGTGGGCAATCGGCAAGCAGACGCCTCTCCTGGTTTGTGGTCCTATGACATTATGACAGTGATACTACCTCAGTTCTCTTGGCTATTTTAGAATTTGACTCATGTTGTGTTTTGAATGGGTGTCTTGTTGTTTGCACAGAGCTTGTCAGGCCACACAAGCTCGGTTGAGGCTGTAGAGTTTGATACAGCAGAGGTGCTTGTGCTCGCTGGCTCATCAAACGGCTCCATCAAGCTCTGGGACTTAGAAGAAGCTAAAGGTGTGGTTGGTGCTTATATAAGGCCCCAGAAAGGGGGTTATACCCTGATGGCTTGTTTTTTTGTTTTCATGTATATATTTGTTCATTGTTCAGCAATTATAGAACATGTCCATTCCATTCTGTGATATCGTTGTGTGTTCATCACAAATTTACTTTAGCTTCTGATACACATGGAAATACTCTGCCAGGGCACTCTTCCGTTGGATTAGGGCCACTTTTGTTTTTTGTTTATGGTTGTTGAGGAATCATGGTTATAGGTTCAGGAGGGTTCTGAGTCTTTGTCAAAATTTCTTCAATGATGACATAACAAATGTGTATGCTGTCGTATTTGGATAAAATGGTCAGCTGAGCTAATGTAGATTGTAGATAACAGCTAAAAACATAACAAATAGTGTTCACCCGATATTTCTCAGTATGCTCTGCCTCACAGCTAAGCATGAACCGTATCTGTTTTAACCATATATGGTAACTTAGAGGCTTCTTATTAATGTTGTGAGCCATGCTTTTAGGTAAAATAGATGCCTGATTAATGTTTCTGAATTGAGATGTAGTTGTGCGGTCTCTCACTGGGCATAGATCGAGTTGCACTGCTGTTGAATTCCATCCATTTGGCGAGTTCTTTGCTTCTGGTTCTTCAGATACAGATCTTAAGATCTGGGATATAAAGAAAAAAGGATGCATTCACACATATAAGGGTCACAGAGGAGCAATTAGAACAATCAGGTTTACACCTGATGGACGATGGGTTGTCACTGGTGGAGAAGATAATATTGTGAAGGTGTGGGATCTAACAGCCGGAAAGCTTCTACATGATTTCAAGTTCCATAGTGGACGAATCTGCTGCATTGATTTTCATCCTCAAGAATTTTTGCTTGCGACAGGTACCTATTTTTCTTTTCACTGCTTTAAGAGTTGTCATTTTTTAAATATCATCTTTTGTTTTTGCAGTATAAATTTCCAATAATTCTAATTTTGAAGGCAATACACCATTTTTTTAATTGTTTAGTATGATCTAAGAGCAATTTGATCGTGTGGAAAATCTCAGTTTAATTGTGTAATAGTTAGAAACCTCATTTTTGGATAACAAAAAATGTGTTATTTTTGGATATTCCACAGTAAGTGAAGTTTTAAGAAGCTGAATTGTATTCACAGTGAGTTTACTCATATTTTCCAGGCTCAGCTGATCGAACCGTGAAGTTTTGGGATCTTGAGACTTTTGAATTGATAGGTTCTGCTGGACCTGAGGTGCTTGCAAGTGCTTTTCTTATACCAGGCTACTTTTTCATTTTTGCACAAGTTTAACTCAATGATTTGATAAACAATAGATTACGATTCCTTGGTTCTTTTGTATGCATTTATGTGGTATGCATGGTAACCATTACAGGTCTACAGCACTTTCTCTCTGCTGCCCCTTTCTTTACGTTCTTTTGCTTCTTTGAAATTAGAACCATAAGAGCTTCTTAAAAGAAAGGTTGATGTAAAGACATTATATTCTATTTGGAACCCTTGAAACGGGTTGATAATACCCCTTTCCACCTTTCCCTATGGTTTTTTTAATGGACATGCTCTTATATCTAGTTTTTTTTGGTGGGGTTACATGCATTTTGAACTTGCTTACCCTCTTCTACCCTTTTTTTGTTCCTGTATCAAAATGTGCATAAGGGGGACATTCATCTTCCTGTTCTGATGTTGTTTACATGCCTCTTCCCTCCCAGGGTACTGGTGTATGTTCTATGGTCTTTCACCCAGATGGAAAAACCCTATTCTGTGGGTTAGACCAAAGCTTAAAGGTAGGTCCGATCTTGATATGTGGTTTACTGATATTGCTTGCTGAACTATATGAGCATTTTTAGGTATTCTCTTGGGAACCAGTAAGATGTCATGATGTTGTTGACATGGGGTGGAGCAATTTGGCTGACCTTAGTATTTATGAAGGAAAACTCTTAGGATGCTCCTACCATGAATGCCGTGTTGGTGTTTGGGCAGCTGATATATCGGTGAGTGTTAATTTTTGCATGCAATATGTATTTTCTTGTATGGTCTAACTTTTATCTTTTGACCCAGCTCATTGGACCCTATGCTCTTGGTGTTTTGCCGAAAGCAAATTTTTTTGCCGAACTTGTACAGTCTATAGACGATAATTCTGTGAAACCGATTGATAGCACTGCAAAATCCATTTCTGCTCTAGCAATGACACATCCAAAAAGCTTATACAAAGTCAAGGAATCAGGGATTGGTATGGCTTCAAACTATTCATATAATTTCATTATGTATTGAATTATCTTACTTTGCCTCAATACTCCATAGTGATGATCTCTCTCTCTCTCTCAGCTGAAAGCGGGGTTCGTGGCTCACATTTGACTCCAGCAAGTACAGATAAAATCAAGAAAGATAAGAACACTACCATTCCTCGAAGACCTGATTCATCTTTGAAATCATCTGTTCAGAGTTCTCCCATGAGGCGAATGAAACTTGTAGATAATTCTTCCACCAATCCAAAAACAGCGGAACGAAACTTTGGACAGAGGGACATCTCATTAACATCTCGTACCGGAATATCTAATTATTCAACTGTTAAAAAAGGTCATCTCACAGAGTCAGTATCTGTGAAAGATATTTACACTACGTCACAGGCTGCTTCTGTGCCTGTTGTTGTACCCAGAGACATTTTAGAGGACAGAACAGTAGGCAGTGTAAGTAGAGGAATTGGAGGTAGAGCTGCAGTTCCAGATGATTTTTGCAGTCCTGTTCACTCAAGAAAATCCTCACTCAATGGTGGTGCTGGTGATAGTGACAGCTTAGTAAGATCCATGCTCACTGAACCAGATGTTTGCCCAGAGGGTTTGTCTGGCCTAAAATTCTCCTTTGGGCTAACTCCATATTACAAGAAAGAAGAATCTGATGATACGGATAAAGGAGATATTGCACAAATGGCAGAAAAGATGGACAGAACAGTGTCTTTGGAGCATCCTCTGCAGTCAAATGGTGATAAGTGTATAGCTCTTTTTTCTTTATTCTTAAACATTGAAGCCCTTCAGTTTTGCTCATTTTTGGCGATTTAACACTAGAGCTCTCTTTCACTGTAGCCTTTGAATCACCATGTTCAACTACAGAAACAGCCGGGGTCAAATATGTTAGAGGAGGTGTGTGTGTATGTTAACTGATGTTGTCAAGGGCATAGTTTTGTATCCACTCTGAAGCTGGGATCTACTTCCCCTAGAAATAGTTTCTGATGATATTAACTCCTTTTGCAGTTGCTGTGCCACTAGGAAAAACAAAATCTCTCGTTGAGAGGTGGGAAAAGAGAGAGGCTTCTAACATTGATTATGCACTACCAACTGGTTCTTGTGGTGATCGTGCAGTCACTGCAGTGAGAGCTGACAGCCCTTCCTCTCTTCTGGTGTGTATTCATAATTTGAGTCTAATTAATTTCAACATGATTTGACCTTACTGTCTGGTTCCTTTTGCTTAGACCATTGCTGGTATCTTAGATCTTATTTAGTTTTCGATAAATAATTTCTTTCATACTTATTGCTACATGTTATAGTAATTTAAAATTCTGAATCCTTTTTGGCTTGAGTCCCTACTGCTACATGTTATGGAGATAGAAGTGATGATCAAGTATTTTCAGAAACCAGATACAAGATACATGGGGCAGCCATGATATAATGTTTTATTGACCTAACAGTACGCTGCTGGGAGATTGAAGTGATATTGAAGTATTTTCAGAAACTATATACAAAATATAAGTCAAACAAATATGAGTTTACGTTTGCTCAATTTTTGTTTGTTCATGCTCTCTAGTGTTTGCGAAATTTCTTGTGGGTGTTCAAATTATTATATTTTGTGGTGATTGTAATGGACAGGCGGAACCAAGTCAGACATATGAAAAAGACCTGTCAACAGTGGACGAGGTGATGACTCCAATCAATTTGATGCGGAACCATGATGAATTCATAAATGCTGTGAAATCTCGGTTGACAAAGCTAGAGGTGATCGCTTCTGTTCTTTACTTATGGACTTCTGTTTGTTATCATCCTCATATGCATCATGGAATCCTTCTATGAGCTTCCAACAAAAAGAGATGATCTTGCAAAACTTCTATAGTTTATTTGTTGGTACAACCTGTGATTGGCTAAACTTTACCTGGCAGTTTACTACATATGAAGAAGCTCGTCAATACTCTTTTAAGAACTTTGAAATATGGGGAAATTGGGCTGACTTTCTATAGGCTCTTCGATAAAATTAGAAAGCTTAACATTAACATGTGTGTTTTTTTTTCAATTTTGATATTTGTCAGAAACGATTTAAGTTCTCAAAGACATCTGATGTGAAACATATGTTATCAAAATGGAGTTGAACATAGTCTGTTGTCTCACTTCTTTTAGCCTTGCGTACAGAATGTACATATTCTTGTGAAGTAGTGTTGACCAATCACCTAAACATCAAATATGTTATTTGTGATAGCCCAATATAGTATTAATGTTAAGTGTGTCCAGATGATGCGGCATGTCTTTGAGAAAAATGGTATGAAAGGAGCAATTGCTGCTGTGGCAAAGCTGCCCGACAATGCTGTAAGTTTTTCTTGAGATGTTATGATGGTTATACGTGGTTGTACTTCCTTTTTTTTAAGCTACTAATGTGAGTTTACAGGTTCAAGCCGATGTTGTTAGTACTCTCAAGGGGAAGCTTGATCTTTTCAACCTAGAGATTTTCTCAAGCTTTCTACCTGTTCTTGCGGGGTTACTGAACAGCAAAACTGAAAGGTAATATATTGGATGTTTTATTTAATTGCATGCTGGCTCTTAGTGGACTGTGTGGTAAATGACAACACATGGTGCACACCCAAGAGGATGCCCATGCGTACAACCACTGGTCCATATTCTTGCAATATGTGAATGATGCAAATATTGGAATCTTACAGTAGAAAAATGATTGGTTTAGCACTAACTATGTCTTATGATTTCTTCGCCTCAAATTTGCAGGCATGCTACTGTTTCTTTGGAAATGTTATTGGATCTTACAAAGATTTTTGGACCAGTTATTCATTCAACATTGTCAGCAAATTCAGCAGTTGGTGTTGATATTCAGGCTGAGCAGAGGTACGCACATCAATTGTTCTGGGAAGGGAATGTTTGCTAGGGGACACTGCAAAACTTGCAAATTGCTAAAAGACACTGGATGTGAGGTGACAAGTGGGCCCTGTCCCTACATTTCTGTGAGACACCATTGTCCTAAAGCAAGCTGCATACTTATTGCAGTGTCCTGCAGCCTATTGCCCTGGCTGAGACCTAGATCCGTCAAAGATAAACTGGGCAGTTACCAACTTCTCTGATGTAATGCAGGTTGCAGCGTTGCACCCGGTGTTTTAACCATTTGCAAAAGATTCTGCAAGCTCTACATCCATTGATCATGTAATTCCTTTAATTTCTTTTTACCAGATGCTTCAGCCTTTGCTTTATCAGATGCCACCAGTTGTTTTTATGCTTCATCTTGAAGTCTTGTTTATATCACTGTAACTACAGATGTGGTACTATGAGGAACTAGTGTTTCTGATGTTCTGCAATTTTTCACCTGTTTCGTTGGCACAGGCGGGGCGGTCAATCAGCACAACTTGCTCAAGAACTAAATCTGTCTTTGCAAGACCTGGTGGTGATCTGAAATTAGTCGGAAGTTCAACCATGCTGCAGACTGAGAGTAGAGATACCATTCTTTTTGGCAAAAAAAGAGAAAAGAAGCGCCATACAGTTTGTGTAGCTTGTTGTCCTAGCTTTGCAAGTGAGCTTTGTAATTGGGTTTTGGCTTGGTCTGGAAACGGCGTTGTTCCCCGTTGTATATGTGAGCTTGGCTGTACATCAGTCTGTAATTAACCGCATTTACTCTATGGGCAGCCCCGAACGAAGGAGAGGAAAGGAAATGAACGTCTGTTAGTTTTGTTTGGTCATTTGACTCCAGGTGGTGGGAAATGTAGTGATTTGTTTCCCACGCTATCTCTATTTGGTGCTGATTAACCATTATTGGCGCGGTTGAAGTCTGAAAGCTGCCAAACCAAACAGCTCCTTCAGGGCTTGGTATGGTTTAAATATAGAGCTGTACCTTAAAATGAATATAAGCCGTTCAATCTTTGTGATTCGATGATTCAGATTAGTTAGGATTTAGTTATAATATCATCTACATTACTAGCAGTAAAGTTTCTAAAGAGATAAAATTGTAAACAAAATAATGTCACACAGGTAGAAGACAGCAGCTGAGTATCACAACTAGAAGACAGTAGTAGAGTATTGAGGCATCGTGTCGGTGTGCAAGGTGAGGCTGGCCAGCTTGAGAGGCATCGAGGCCGCCGCTGGAGACAAGAAGATGAGCACGGTGCTTGCCTCCGCCGCCACGCTGGTGGCCACCATCTGAGCGGAGGTTACGGAGACTACAAGCACCAACCGGTCTCATGTCACGTCCACTGTCAAAACCGGCCTCGAGAGCCGCTCCTCCATCGAGCTGCTTACACTCACAGCCACTGCCACAATGCACCTTCTTAGTCCCCTGAGGTGTGGGCTCAAGTTTCTCAATATCAACCAAGGCTACTTGCACTTCTTTTCATGACTTAACGTGTGCAGGCTTTAGGCCCGTTTGACTTGCGTGAGACAGTGCGGGTGTAATGGAAGGGACTTCTCTGGGGTCAGTCCCCATTTGTCTCCATGGGGATGCGCTTAGATAGCCTACACGTGGCGATCTTCAGATGTGGAGAGAGCGTTACGGAGCAACCCAAAGAAGCCTGGCAAGGGTATGAAAATAACACCATTAAGACTACAAGATGGCTTGATTTAGTATTAACACATGGTAACATATCTTGACCAACATGCTGCCAACAGTTGAGACTTTTAATTTACTGTTAGAAGCAGAAAAAAGGGAATAGAAAGGAACATTCTCCAAAAGAACAAGATATACTCACAGAACAGGATACAACATTGTCCAAAAGAACAGAGAATGTACAAAAGAACAACATTGTCCAACAGAAAGGAACATTGTCCAAAAGAACAAGATATACTGACAGAACAAGAAATAACATTGACCAACATACTGCCAACAGTTGAGACTTTCAATTACAGGGAACGGTGCTTCTCAACTCCAGTTGATACAACATTGTCCAAAAGAACTAGATAAACTCACAGAAACAAACCTACAGGATGCATCATGAATTACACAGAGTTTCAGTTTACTGCTTTAACCTACTAGTACTAGTATAATACATGTCATAATACAGTTGTGATGTGGCTGGAATGAATGATTTCAGTGATCATCACCCAGCTAATGGTGGTTATACCTCAGACCTACTGTTTGCGGTACTGGTGTCCCATCATGTGCACCACGATCTGCAATAGCTTCCCAATCTGCATGCACCAAAGGAAGAATGCAGCATCTCAGTTTCGTCTGAGCTATTTCTAAGATAATAGATGGCACACAGTCTAAAATAATACCATCCCCTTCATCTTCATTCTTCTCATCAGTATTAGCTGAGACTTTTGAGTCCTTCAATTCCTTCGAACCAATAGCAACCTCTTGTGATGAAGATTTCTCCGCCGTCCCATGATCCCTTCAATACATTATTACAAACAACAGAAGTTAGGTGGGTGGCCCAAACAGGAGAGCAATTGCAGTTAAATTTGTTCATGGTATGTGCCAATTTTTTGTGAGTCATGCTCTAATATTTAAAGAATCAAATATACAAAGAGAACTAAACCAAGTCTCAGAAAAATTAGCACTTCTTATCCCGATCGAATACAATACTACACAATAATCCCAATCGCCAACAGGACAAGCGAAATAGAGACTTCATAATCTCGAGATTCCATCAACCAACATCATAATCAACAGGCTTTGCATTGAGAAGTTTTGACTGTTAAAGGCAAGAACAACCAACATCATAATCAGTAACTACAGATTCAATTAAAGGCAAGAACAAGAAAGGGAGTCAAACCCTAAGGCCCTGGGTACTAGGGCGCAGAAGCGGAGGACGGCGGCGGCTGGCGGATGCAGCCCTCCCACGGAGAGGTCGGTGGCCAGCGGATGGAGACCTCCTGCACTGAGGACGGTGGCCGGCCGATGGAGACCTCCCGTGGCGAGGATAGTCGCCGGCGGAGGTGCCGGCGGCGGTGGAGAGAATCCTTGCACGGTTTTCGGCAGGTCGATGCTGTGGTCTGCGGTTGATGGGGGGCGCCATCAAGCGCTGGTTCATGGACATCGGGAGAGGGGAATTTCTGAGGGAGGCCTCGGCCTTGGCTTGAGGATTGTGCGCGCCACGTGTAAACTATCCAAGCGTGTCCCCATGGAGGCGAATGGGGACTGACCCCAGAGAAGTCCCTTCCGGGTGTAATTGGATCCTTCACTTTCACTAGTAGTATGCCCGTGCTAACGCTACGGTAAAATACAAAATAAGATAAAATTTGTAAAAAATAAAACGAACAATCAGATTCATTACGATTCACGTCTCATATATTGTATAACCAAATAGTTTTGTCACATAATGAATGTCACATAAATACGTGACCGGTCGGAACCACCCAACACGCAATGCTCAAAAGCCTACGACCGATTCTCAGGTCTTGCGGCGCAGCCGGCGAGACCATACGACCGGTTAATGAAGCTATGACCATTTATCGCGTGATTTAAACACCTTCCCGACCACATACAACACTTTTCGTCGTGGTTGAAGCCACTTCCGACCATGTGCACCGAGTTTCGCGCTGGTCGAAGCCCTTCCCGACCACATACAACACTTTTCGTCGTGGTCGAAGCCACTTCCGACCATGTGCACGAGTTTCACCATGGTCGAAGCCCCTTCTGACCACATACATGGGCTCACAGTGGTCGAAGTCCCGTCCGACCACGTCCTGAGCACGTCACAACGTGGTCGAAATTTCGACTACCGACCGTAGCTCTCGATAACGTGGTCGAAGCCCGCTGTGGTCGAAGACGCAACTACGAGTACCGACTTCCGACAACTGACAATGTGGTCGTAAACCCTTCGGCTAGCTTCGACCATGACCAACGTGGTCGTAATAGCTTCGACTACTTGTAAAGGCTTCACTAGCCGGACTCCAAACAAAGTGGTCGTAAATGCTTGACTAGCTTCCGACTATAAACAAAATGGCCAATGTGGTCATAATAGCTTTCGACCACGACCATCACGGTGCGTTCGACTTCGACCACGGACAACGTGGTCGTATCTTTCGACCATGGCCAATGTGTCGCAATACCATTCGACCGTGCTCGATTGAGTGCGGTGGTCGTAACTCTCCCGCCATGGATAATGTGGTCGTAAACCCTTTGATCACGGCCAATGTGGCCGTAAACCTTCCGGTGGACCTTCGATCACAATCAAACTGGTCGTAAACAACAACATGGTCGAAGTTCATCAACTTCCGACTGCAGACCGTGGCCAAAGGGGTCTTAAAATACCAATGTGGCTGTAAGCGCTAAAGTGGTCAAAAATACCACCGTAGTCATAAAGGCCAACATGGTCGTAAATAGCAACGTGGCCGTAAGCGGAGCCAAAATGATAAGCATAGATTTCCGATGGTGATTGGACATTGTGGTTCATTGCGTGGCATTTATCTTTTAACAGTTGCTTTTGCCTTTTTAATTGAAATGATGGTGTAGCGAACGTTACCTTTTCATAAGTAATTTAATTAAAATAAACAGATAAATACAAAATTACAAAAATATAGTTATATCTTCACAGATAATGTAAAGAAAAAGAAAAAAGGTATGTTAAGAAACCAACGTGTTCAAAGGACAAATTCAGTGAAGGATATAGACAAAAAAAATAGAAAAACTATAGTTGTTGGCCATTTTTATTTGTTACTTATTAAACTAAACGTTATCACGTGAACTCTATACAAATTAATTGCTTTCTACCAAAATTCTATAAAACTGCGCATTCTGAAACTGGCTCTCAAAGCAAACACGATATTGATGCCAGTTTTCCTCCTTTACTACTCCAAGGCAAATGTTTGATGGTCCAACTTGGAACTACTGTGGTCAAACACACAGAAACATGTGGATACTTGGCGCTCTCACTTCCATTGTTTTTTACCTCGAGTACAGCGTGCATCCAACACAGTCACATCGACCAACGCACACCTCATTTATACGAATGGAGCTTCCCTGTCCCTTCACTCTCTGTTCCCTCTCTGTCCCCTTTAATTTAAATCGTTGATAGCTGATCTAAGGGTTAAAATTTTATATTTCCACCATTTGCCTATTTTCATCTCAAATTTAAAAATAAAAATATGTTAATCCATAATAAATAATAAAAAAAGAAAAAATAAAATTTAATTTTTTTTTCTGTATTTTTTATTATTTATTATGGATTAACATATTTTTATTTTTAAATTTGAGATGAAAATAGGCAAATGGTGGAAATATAAAATCTTAGCCCTGGATCGATTGTCAACTGCTTGATTGAAGGGACAGGAGGAAAACAGAGCGAGGACGAGGAAGCCCGTTCCATTTCTACGTGCATCCTCCGACGCCTTTCTGGCCTTTCACATCAACAAAGCCAATGGAAAAATAGGGAATCACAAACTTATACGTACGTCATATGATTTACCTCATGATACATATACTCCTTTGGAATATTTTAGAGTGACCCTGTCGTTTTATGAATTTTGACCAGTCTAATAATCATATATATTAATATTTTAAATACATAATATTGTGAAATCAGTTTTAATATGACGATACAATTTTCGTCTGACCAATCCAGATACTTTAATGTGACTTAGATTAGCATGACTGTGAGGGTGGTTGAGGGGGTGGATTTAGTAAAGAAAATTTTGATGTATTATAGAGGGGTAGAGATTTGAAGGTGAACCCGTCATCAAGGAGGTACAAACCTGCAGTGTCTAAGCACTGCAAGGTTAATGGCAACCGCTTCAAGGATCCATCAATCCTATCTGGTTCCTGAAAAACTCAACATTCATTTTGATTAGCAAACCACACCTAAACAAAGAATGAAAAAACATATGACTTCAAATATACCAAAAAATCAGCTTGCCGAGCTTCACTTAACTATGCCTGAAGGCTCTACAAAGTATCAAAGTATAATAGAAGCTTCATACAAAACAAAATAGTTAAGGCCTTTCCAAAGTAGCTGAACAGACTAATCAGTTCTTATACTGATTCTTCCCATCCCAAACAGAACATACTAAAAGTTGATTTTGTTCATTTCATATTTTGACTTCCGCAGTTTGGAGGTAAAAAATCTACAAGTGACAAACTGGTTAAAAGGAACTAAATCAGCTAAGTGGGAAGGAAATACAACATACCATTGTCAATACTTCATCAACCCTGTACAAAGAAGGATAGATAAAATTGAGCAGCCTTTTTACAGGCAGTATCATCATGCTGAAACCAGCAGCACAACGTTCATCAAGAGAGACATCTGCATAACCACCACGGATAGCAAGAGATTTGCATATGGACAGGATGTATAATGGCAAGAATCTTAAAGATTCTGGATAAATCAGTCTCCCTCCTATCCGGTGTTGTACAACATATAGGTTCCTATATTCCTTCAAACTTCTCACAAGCTTCAACTGTAATTGTTGTCGTACACTGTCCAGCTTATCAGACAGTGAATTTTCAACAACTGCAGGATAGTAAAAATTGGTAAACTCTGAAGTAACAGTCAAATAACATGTACATTAACATTATGGAAGGGAGAATCATCAGTCTGGCACTAACCAATTCTACTCAATAATGACACGCGGCACCACTATCTGCTTGACAATACATTTCACTAAGATCTGTGACCACAGGTGCAGCTGCTGTATCCGCCCTGATCGTCTTTCACCAGAAGACAACGTATATCTGACGGGTTAAGGACACAAGTATAACTCATACATAACATTCTGCAAAAAAAGTAGAAGCCCAAAAGAAACAGAATAACAGCTTTAAAGGATAATGGACATCAAAAGCTAACAACAGAAATAGAAAGCTGAACTCTGGCCCATCGTATGCAAGGAGGTACTAATACATCTATGTGCACTCCTAAAAGGATTTTACAATTAGAAAGGTGCTTTGATGCTCTCCTAAAAAGTGAAAAGCACAGTTGAGCGTCTGAGTTGCAATTTAGTTTTTGTGAGAGCACAGAAGCATTACTCTTACAAGTACTCTATGTCACAAGATCTATCTATCACCAAATTAAGAGCTATGCAAAGAGCCTTTTGCTAATGAAACATTGGGAAAGGTACTCGTTTGACATTGTCAGGTTCAAATTATCACCTGTAACATCAACTTTTCTCACTGAAATCAAGAGACAGACAAAGGCATGGCCATAAGAGTAGTGCATAAGCATAGACAGGAAAGGATACAGCAACGCCACTTGGAAGTATACAGTCTGGGTGGTCATCAGGGTCTCCTCCAGAGACAGTTGCATCGCAAAAGCTTTATCAGAGTCAACAGCTGGAAGGGCCAATAAGTCTGTGGACCTTAGCATGAAATGACCATGATAGGTTGTGAAACGCACCCCTGGAAAACATTATGTTATGAGAGTTAGATTGAATCAACTAACCAAGAAAATATTTAGGAAATGAAGATATCATGCAGGTGTGGAAATAAATCCAGAACCTTTTCCACATCTAATCGCATAACAGATTCCCAAGCAGTCTCTCGTGTAAGGTCTCTGCTAAGCTCATGTTTAAGTTTCTCCCCATGAGTAGCTGCCTGGAATGATGGATAAAGGTACACCTGACCACCAGTATATTTCGCCAGAGAACCTACAAAAGTATGTATAGCACAATAAAGAACAACATGATAGAAAAAATAAAAGGTTCTTTTCTCCAGAGTCCTTGTCAGTAAGTCTCACCTAAGGAAGCTATATCACAATACTTCTCACTGAAAGAAAATATGTCCACTGCGATCTGATTTTTAGTGAATTCAGCAGCCATCTGTTTATAGAAGGGGTCTTCTGGTACCCTGAGAGTATGCTCCTTATCTGTTCCATATGCACGAACATCATCTCCTCGAAGTCTCAAACGACCAATACCAAGAGATGGCAATGTACTCTGGAAGACCAGCAACTTCCCTCCAATTTGACTCTACAAAAGGGATGCCATAATTGTCCATAATTTAGTTCAAACAGTGCAACAAAAGGCACACGAAAACAACCAACAGAATTATTTCAATGATAAATCATCAAATTCAAATATAAAATAAATGGAAGGAAATAAGCATCTTACCATAACCATGAATGCTGCTTTAAGTGCAGGACCAAGAGCAGATTCTACATTTACATTGTCCTGGAACATATTTGGCAAGCTATCGAGAAATGACTCGACAACATGTCTAGAATCGACCAAATTAACCAATAGGTCATCAGGCAACGGTAGGAAAACATCGTCCAAATCGGCAACCACCATCATTTGAGGTTGTGTCAAAGAAGACTGATACAAGCACAGAATACAAGCAGCAATATTGCAAAATAAAGAGATAAAATGCAGCTTCGAGGAAAAAATGATAACTAAAGTTGTAGGGAATACCTTAAAATTGTGGAAGTGTAATGTGCTGTCAAGGTTAAGAATCCAATCTGTGTTCGTGGAAATCCTGGAAGATCATCAAGGCATGATTTGATGGTCTTCGCAACTACCTGGAAGAAAGGGCATGTCAAATCATAAACATAAAATATATTATATAAGAACATCCTGCAGCGCTAATATGCTTTATCAATACAAAAACGATGACCCTCAGAAAGATCAAAAGTTCAAAACAAGCCAACAAAAATAGAAAGAATGTACCTCAAGCAGCCCACTTCGAACTGCGGATACTGACACATCAATAAGAAAGAAATAGGAAGGTGGCATTGGTGGCCGAACCATATATTCAGTTGGAGCAACAAACTCCACTGTTCCTTAGTAAGTTCAGGTCTTTGACCTGTATCATATCTTCTGCCACTGGCATCAAGAGCACAAAAGTACTCACCTGGAACTGCACCAAAAGATAAATGTAAATTTGTACAAACTGACTGCTGGGAAAAGGATGCTAAGAAATCATTTAGAATTAGCACAGATACATACAGATATTGTAACAGAAATCTCAACAGAATGAAAGATCACATAACAGATGACAGTTACTTTTTTACATCAAGCACAATTTCTCCGCAACCATTGCCCACAGCTCTTTGCATCTCCTCACAAACGAATCCGCCCTGATTGGGCGGTTTCATTATGCACAAATTCATCAAACAGGATGCGGGCGTCCATCCTTGCCTCCAGCCAAGAAATCTTGTTCCTGACCTTCCTCCACTCCTCCGCAAGATACTCCAATGCGCAGAGGTCGAAGGGCACGATGACACGGTACACCTTGCCAAGGAACTTGTGCTCGAAGTAATCTTTGAGCGGGGTCTTATCGGCCGCCAGTGTCTTGTGGATGCCCTGGATCATGATGGTGAAGACGGCGATGGAGCTGGAGTTGGGGTCGCTGGGGTTGCCGTTGCCGTCGCGGAATCGGGTGATGCGGAGGGCATCCTCCATGCGGGAGATACCGAGATGGGCGATGGAGACGACGGCGGCGGTGAGGAGGAGGTGGAGCCAGCGGAGCGGCGAGGACTTGGGTATGTGGGAGATGGTCGTCGCCGCGAACTGGTCGGCGATGGCAGCGTCCCCGGCGAGGAGGTTGAGCGGCAGGGCCACCGCGACGGCCGCGGCGGCGACGGCGGCGAGGACAAGGAAGGAGGCGCGCTCGAAGAGGAGGAACTGGGCAGCGTCGGCGCCGCAGTGGAGCGCGATCTGCGGCGCGGTGGCGTGGTAGACGGCGAGGAGCTTGGCGGCGAGGGCGGAGGGCCCCGGGATGCAGCGGTGGTCAAAACGGATCTTGACGAGGAGGAAGACGAGCACGCAGGAGGCGGCGCCCACGGCGGAGATGTTGATTTGGATCGTTGGATATGAGTGGGTAAGGAGAGAGAAATGTGGGAATTGATCTTTGATCGTTGATTTTATTGGTCGGTTTTCCTAGGGACACGAATTGGTGTGGACGCAGGAAAACTCATGACTGCTGGAGGCATAATTTGGGGTGGACGTAGAAAAGAACTGAACTGGTGGATTTTAGGGGTAGAGATTTGGGGTGAGTGTCTTAACTTTTTTTTTGGTTGAATTGACATAAAATCAGTGTTAATAGATGGAGAATCCATACATAAAAAATACATAAATGCAAGAAAGCACATTGGTAAATACCACAAAAAAGATTCTGTCCATATTAGTTTCGGTGAGTTTTTCAATAACATTTTCATGGAGTAACAAAGCAAAACTTTTACATAATTTGAGCAACTCTATGTGCTCATATAGTATTTCAATCACAAATGCAGAGAGTATTTCAGAAAATTCAATCACACATGTAGTTTTTCATGAAGTTCCATGACTAAAAATTCAGCTAGATTTCGATGAGTTTCATAACAGCTTCAATAGTTACCCCTCTTAGTCCCTATCAAGTTTTATAAAAGTTTAATCAACTATTTCACTAGTTACCTCTCTACCACCTGAAAGTTTATGAAGTTTCACAAACAAAAATCAGTAGCTACCTTCGAAGTCTCACACAGTTTCATAACTAAGTTTTAACTTGAGTTCCATACCAAAGCAAACTTAAAACAGAGTGTGAACAATTTTAAAGACACATATATTATTTCAATCACAAATTCAGATAGTGTTTCAGGAAAGTTTCAATCACAAGTTTCATAAAAATTTAATCAACTATTTCACTGGTTATCTCTCTGCCACCTGAAAGTTCATGAAGTTTCACAAACAAAAAATCAACAGCTACCTTCGAAGTCCCATATAGTTTCATGAAGTTTCATAACTAAGTTTCATGACGAATTTCATAACAAAGCAAACTTCAACAGAGTTTGAATAATTTTAGATGCACATATAGTATTTTAGGAAAGATTCAACCACAATTTTAGAGGCGCATATAGTTATAAGCAAGGTTTCAAAATATTCGATCATTAATTTCATAGTATTTCATAGAGCAAACCTCTAGAAAAATGGAAGTGCAGGTGTCTAGAAGTAAATTGGGGAGATTGCCTGGAAGAAGGGGTTCGCTCACGACACCCTCTCACCGGTCGTCATTCACTGGGATGTGGTGTAGGGGCAGGATCATGATGAGGGGTACTGCATGGCCACGGAGGAGATACTTCTCATCGAATCCGCACGCAGTCGCTGGGTTGGAGGGCGTCGATGAGGAGCGTGGCAAGTGCTCAAATAGCACCCACCACGTTGGTCGCCGTCCACCTGGATGTGGCAGCTAGGCATAGGTGTCGGTGAGGAAGAGCGCATTGATGAGGAAGAGCTTATGTCGCACCCGTACTCTGTTTACCGTTCGCGACGACACGGCCAACGTTGGAACCCTACCTGAAATTCAGAAAAAAGGGTTGGTGAATGAAAGGGGAGTGGAATGGGAAAAAATGCATACATCGGGAACGGAGCTGTTTATCGAACGAGCGTGGTCTATACCGTTGAAGCGGCGGAGAACGATTCACCATTCTTTAGTTTTTAATCTTTGGCTATGCCTGAAACTAATGAGTAGGCAAAGCGAAAGAAAATATTGGTGCCTATATGGCTGAGCGGGTATACTGATGGACAAAAATCTCTACCCATTGGGTAGAGCGAGTGCGGGTATGGTGTATATTACCCGTACCTGCATACCCGTGGGTAAAATAGACCCGCGTACCTTATGTGCTTCATGGAATCATAGTGGCGAATTTACACATTACTAAGAGAATTTTGTACCATATTAATCATTTGTGTTAGAGTACAATATATGGTAGGATAGAGTCCATTGGGATTACAATCCCTTGTACCATCTTGGCCCCCAAGTCTTGTATCTCTATATATACCGCCTGAGAGGCTCAATGCAATACATCTAATTCCACCCAACTCTATCTTCCTTCATGGTATCAGACGTCTAGGTTTAGATCCTAACCCTACCCGCCGCTCGCTTCCGCACCGCGCGCCCCCCGGGAGATCTATCTCTGCCGGGGGTAGCGCCACAGTTTAGGCGGCGGATCCTATTGATCCGGCTGTCATCGTCGTCGTCGTCATCACGCAGCAGATCGGGCCTACCTCGTTGCAATCACCCTCGTTGCTGGGCCGTTGCCGCCACCCCCTCCAGATCTGCCCTGCCGTGGAGGCGGCTGGGCTACGCGCCGTCGTGGTGGCGGCCGGGCTAGGCCGCGCCCCGTCCCTAAGCCGCCATGGTGGCGGCTGGGCTAGAACGCGCCATGCGGTGGATCTGGAGGTGGCGGCGGGCGACGACGGAAGTTGCGCCATGCGCGACCTCCGCACCGCGACGCTCGAGCAGCCTCCCCGTGGCCTCCGTCCTCCGTAGCTCCGACGCCGTCGTCTTCCGCCGCTATCCACCGCTCGGAGACCACCTCCCACCGCCGGATCTTCACCGGATCTCCCGCCGCGCCACCAGATCCGCCATCGCCTGGATCCGCCCACCCGCCGCGACCTTCCTCCTCCGCAGCTCCTCCGCCTTTCCTGGGTTGCCGCCGCCGCCCCTGGACCTCCTCCCAGGCCGCCTCTTCGACCCGCCCGGCATTGGCGCGACCCAGACGCCGGCCGGAAGCCCGCCAGTCCGCCCCATCCGTCCCGACATCGCCTTTCCGTGTTGCCGCGCGCCTGGACCTCCTCCGGCCGCCTCTTCGACCACGCCCGGAAGCTTCGCCGCCGGTTGCACTGTCTCCGATCGCCGGCCGCCGCCGCGCCCACCACCGCGCCGGCGCCCTCGAACCGTCGGCGCCCGCCCGGCCGCGAGAGCCCAGATCCGGATGAGCCCGAATCAGATCTGTTGTTACTCTTCATGAGCATTACTTGGAAGCCATTATAGCTACACAACACTTTCAATGTGTAGCTCGAGAGTTTATAGGTAACCAAAAAAAGAAGAGAAAACTGATGTTCCGTCCAGATCTGGCGTTCCGTCCAGCTCCGATCCTCGACCATATCGGCTTCATGCTAGGTGTACCTGGTGAGTTGCACATGGAGGATCCCACTGCTGCTGTTGTATCTTTTTTTTTCCCGATCACTGATCGGGGTTGAGTCGCCCACCGCCCGTCGACCACTCACGTATCTACTCCGACATCGGCGTCGACTACACCGGCCTCTACCTCTTCGGTGCGGCGGCGGGCACGCGATGCCGCGACGTCCGTCTCGGTCATCCCGCCTTCTTCATCGCCGTTCGTCTCGGTCGGGGCGCATCCCGACTCCTTCCATCGTCTTCATCGTCGGTTCGTCTTCGCCATCCACCCGGATCCGGGCGTCCGTTGTCGACTCCTTCCATCGTCGCCTCCTCGGCGCGCCGCCGCGCACGTATTCGCCGTTGCATCTACATCGCCGTCCCCGCGATCCACCGGCTGCGCAACCTCTTGCGCGCTATTGTCGCACATGGTACTCGCACATCTTTCATCCGACAGCGCTACGCGCGGCTGTATCTTGCGTCGGGGCCTCGTCGTCGCCTCGAGCTCCGCCGATCGCTCGCCGGGTAGGGGCGTCCGCTCCGCGCTGCTTCTTCTTCATCCAGCACAACCACGCTGGTTGGGGCCTCTCCCTTATCGTCGTGTGCGCAACACCGGTGCGTGTTTTCGTCCCGCGCGTTGCTGGGTCGGCAAACACGCACACCTTGGCTCTAGCGGCTTAGCGCATCGACTTGGCATCGACCCTCCGTTCCGTCTCGTCGCCGATTGCATCGCCGTTTTTTGCCTACATCCTCAACGGCCCTGACTGCGTCGACCTCGGCATCGCCCCCTTCCACGACGCGCCTCGGCGCGTCTCGTCATCACCATGGCGCCTCTTTTTGCGCCGCGCTTCATGAGCGCGCCGACGCCGGTAACGACCACGACTACGTCGACCACGGCCATCTCGGCCACGACATCCTCGACCACGACTACTCCGCCCTCGCGCTCGGCTACCTTGACATCGGCACAAAGGGCTACCGCCTTGCTTGAGCTACTCGTCGGCTCCTGCTCCAGTCACAGCATGCGCGCGCGCATCGGCAGTTATGGCTGCGGGGATGTTAGCTCTTCGGCTTCTTCTCCGTCTCACCGTCTGCAGCGCTCCCGTTGTATCATGGGGATGTTAGAGTACAATATATGGTAGGATAGAGTCCATTGGGATTACAATCTCTTATACCATCTTGGCCCCCAAGTCTTGTACCTCTATATATACCGCCTGAGAGGCTCAATGCAATACATCTAATTCCACCCAACTCTATCTTCCTTCAATTTGGCGTCAACATTAAGGAAAAGAACTCAACAAATAAGTAGTCGATACTCTGGAATAAGCTAAATAGAAAGATGAAAATTTTAGTTCCAAATTACACAAGATGATACTTCAGCAAACTAATCGGGTATGGGTTACCTGTCGGGTATAAATACCCGCGCGGGTGCGGGTACGGGTAAGTTTCTATACCCGTGTGCGGGTACGGGTATCGTAGCGGGTAGAATTATATCTGTCAAGTGCGGGTATGGAGTGACTATACCTAGCGGGTATGTACCCATTGTCACCTCTACATGAAACTAATGAGTAGGCAAAGCGAAAGAAAACATTGGTGCCTATGGCCATAGCTACACATGCATCATCATCATAGGGTGCCTTTCAGAATAGACACTTTTTTTTTATCAAAGATGTCACCTTTCCGCTACAATATGCTAATCTCATTTAAATTTTCATATGTTTTATGATAAAATTTATATCGCCATTCTGTTCTTTTTTTTCTCATAGAGATTGTCATTCTGAGCTACATTTGAAATGCAGCAAGCATACATGTACTTCCGTGTTAGTGGGAAAGCTGCAGCCTCCAGAGGTGAAACGTGAGGCAGCGCTGAACGGCCTCTTCCTGGATATAAGAGAATAAGATGGGCCAATCGGTGGTGGCGTCTTGTACATCCCTACACATATGCTGTGCGTCTCCGAGAATACTTATAGCTAAAGATCTTCTTGCCTTCCTGTAATATAAAAAAAAACTCGACCTGTGGGGGAAGAATCCCGGTATTGTAAGAAAAAGGTCTTCTCACGCAGACCAGAAAACCCGAACCCCTGCTCCACCCTTACAGCGGCACCATCGCCCGACCTTGTGAGACTACCGGCGGATCCTTTGGATCAATGCCTTGGCGGGTCTTAGACACGTGCTTTGGTGTGGTAGCGGCGAGGGATTTTTTCCCTAAGCTGAAATTCGCTCCCACTAGAGTCGAACCGGGACTGGGGGTGCTATTCAAGCCTCGACCATTGGGCTAGAGACCTTTTCGCGCCTTCCTGATACCAGAGCATTGTATGTTGGATATATCAAAGCTTTCCGTGCTTCATTTCTTACCTAGGTTCAGGTATGATTATAGTTAACTTATTTTTTTGGGAATACACTTGCCTACCTGACATGTACTCTTAACAAGTTGCAACATCATTATTGTTCTTTGGAGCTTAACAAGTATGGTTAATGTTATGTCTATCGCTTGTGAAATGGGTTGAAACGCGAACGGTTCACATATGAAGAGCAAAAGTTCAGGGAGACAACCAGTAGCAACAGGAAACATATCTGCAGAACTGTGCTAAAACTAGTTTATTAACCCTGCAAATCAGAAGCACATTATTGCATTACACTAGCTAGCGCAGCATAGCCAAAGCTCTAAAACTAGCAACAAATTTAAGAACGAAAGGGAGGCACCACTTCAAACAAATGAAACGTGAGAAAATTCTAGGTCGAACTTAGGCTGAGATTTCGCAGCGTCTCTATTTGTGTTTGCCGCTCATGGCGGGCTGCCCTTGTTGCACCTTGGCGCCGAGCCGACACTTCTTGGTGAGGATGCTCCACGACCACCTGGGCTTCCTGAGCCGCCGGATCTCCTGCTCCATGCTCAGGCACTCCTCCAGCTCCGAGTCCGACACCCGCTCCTTCACGTCGGTGGTGGACTCGCTCCCTTTCCCCTCGGGCGCGTCGGCGTCGGCTTCGGCCTGGCCGCCGGCCGCGGCGCCCTTGGGGACGATTGCGCCGTTGCCCGGGTGCGGGTGCGAGGCGCCGTCGGCGGCCGCGTTGTCGGACACGAAGAACCACCCGGCGATGGACGTGCGGAGGCGGAGCTGCTCGAAGAAGAGCACCTGCACCACCACCCGCAGCGGTAGGCGCTCGTTCTGCGCCGCGTGCGTGCACGCCTCCAGCGACAGCTTCTGGCAGTTCATCAGCCGGCACAGCTGCTCCCGCTCCGACTCCGACAGCCACGGGTGCGACTGCACGCAAGGATGCCCGTGCAAGCATGGACGTGTCATTTACATGAGATCGAGGAGATCGCACAGAACGAAATGCTAATGCAGCTAGCGATGCGTCTGTCACCTTGAGGTATATGTCGATGGCGCGGTAGATGCCGTCGTCGACGGGTCGCGCGTAGTCGGGTACCACGGCGGCGAGCGCCTGGAACTTGGGCAGCTTCAGGTTGGTGTCCGGCGCCACCTCTGCGAGGTACCCGTCCATGAGCTTGGCAACCATGGTGATCGGCGACAGGGCGGACGGCGTCCCGGCCTGGGGCATCCCCAGGCTGCCCTCGTCCGCCACCGCCGGCGACGTGTACCCCGTCCCGAGTCCGTCGGTCGACGACATGAAGTAGTCCAGTATCCTCTGCACGCAGTCGATGTCGTACAGCGTCTCGACGGTGTAGCCGAGGTTGGGCACAAGCAGGTCGTCCAGGCAGGCGTCCTCGAGCTGCGCGCCGATGCGCCGCTCCAGGTTCTCCCGGCACAGCGGACTGGCGTGGAGGAGCATCGCCGTGCGGAGCATCCCGAGCAGGAACTTGGTAGAGGCCACGCCCTTCTTGGTCGGCAGCAGCGCCACGATCTCCTCCAGGAAGTACCTCTGGTCGCTCTCGGACGGCGCGGAGACGTTGGCGGCGCGCGGGGTGACGCTGCGGCTGCCGGCACCGGCGCCGCCGAATTCGGCGGCGAAGCTGGCGTTGCTGAAGCTGGTGTTGCGCTTCAGGCCCGGGAGGAACCGCCCCGCGTAGAACATGATCGCGCCGGCGATGCTCTCGCCGCGCATGCCCTTCCCCTCCATCGCCTGGATCAGCCGCTTGAACATGGGCAAGCTCAGGAACGACACGTCCTCGTACCACCAGTCCATCCCGGACGCCGCCGCCGAGGCGGCCCCCCGCGGCGTGTTCCCGGAGCCGATGCCGTTCCACAGCCGGTCCCTGTCGATGCTGGCGTTCTTGGGCGGCACGGCTGCCTGGGGCCAGGAGGCGGCGGCGGTGTCGGAGGCGCAGGCCTTGGAGGCGAGCGTGGTGATGCAGCGGGAGACGATGTGGAGATCCTCGGCGGTGGGGAGGACGCTCTCGCAGGTCTCGAGCGCCTTGATGGAGTCCTTCCAGTTGGCGAGCACGTCGGCGAGGAAGGACTCGGCCTGCGTGATGAGGTTGCCCTCGGCGTAGTCGTCCGTCATGCGAAGGTACTCGGCGGCGCAGCGGAGGCAAACCACGTTGAGCGCGTTGAGCTCGATCTTGACGTCGTAGCAGAACCTGGTCGCCAGCTCGAACGCCTTGGCGCCTCCCGGGATGTCGTCCAGCTGCAGCGTGCACATGCCGCCGCCGCCGGCCGGTGGCTGGTACTCGCTGATCATCCGCTGCAGCATCCCGCTCCGGCTCAGCAGCGGGAACTGGCCCAGCAACAGCAGTAATGATGTACCATTAGTCGGTCAAGTAACTGTGATTTAGGAGAAAATTGATACTATGCCACTCTTTTGGAGTGGCTTCGATAAAATACCACCCTCTATATAGTAATTGTTAAAATACCATCTAATATATGATTAACTCTATGATTTACCCTTTTAGGGGTTTTAGCTATTTCTTTTTCATTTTTCATTTTTTTCAATCAAAATTGCATAGAAAATGCTATACTACCCCTGCTTCTGAATTCCTGCTTTGCTGCAAAAAAAACCCCCGCGGTCTGTTCGATCCCAGAGAAGCCGAACGAGAGGGGAGAGGGTCTCCGCCGCCGCCGCCTGGAGAAGCCGAGGTCGTGGGCGCCGCCGCTGGCACGGACGCCGCCGCGCGGCAAGGCCCGCCTCGCCGCGCCGCGCACGCCGAGCACCGCCGCCGCGACAGCCTTCCCGCCCGCGCACACACGGGCTTCTCGTCGCCGCCGCCGCCACCCTCGCCGATGCGGACCGCCCGCGAGCACGAGCCGCCTCGCCGTCGCCGCACACACGGACGGGGCCGCCGCGCGCGCCGCGCGCGGACGAGTGCCGCCGCCGCCGCGACGGTTCCACCGTGTGCCACCAACTGCTGGGCTTGCTGCCTCCGGAGGTTTGCATTTTATGTTAGACTTGGAGCTCTATCGGATGTTGGCCTTGGCTATGTTGGTGAATTTAGTAAGACCATCCGTTACATGTTGCTTGGGAATGTTGGGGAGTCTGACCTTGGATTGCTGCAGTTCTCAAAAGGATGCCCAAGCTTGCAGAAATTGGAGCTAAGGAGTTGTTGCTTTAGCGAACGAGCATTCTGTAGACTGTATGTAAGGTGCTGAAATTTTTTTTAGTCTTTTTCATTCGCTTTAGTATTGATTAATTGCATGAAGCCCTCCAGCGGTGCGCGGCCCGTCTGCGGCGGGGTGGCGGCGCGCGAAGCTCTCCAGCGGCGGCGGAGAAGCTGCAGGCGCGGCGCGCGGCGCGCGCGCGGCGGCGGTGGCGTCCCGTGCCGGCGGCGGCGCCCACGACCTCGGCTTCTCCGGCGGCGGCGGAGACCCTCTCCCCTCTCGTTCGGCTTCTCTGGGATCGAACAGACCGCGGGGGGTTTTTTTTGCAGCAAAGCAGGAATTCAGAAGCAGGGGTAGTATAGTCATTTTCTATGCAATTTTGGTTGAAAAAAAAAAAACGAAAAAGAAATAGCTAAAACCCCTAAAAAGGTAAATCATAGAGTTAATCATGTATTAGATGGCATTTTAACAATTGCCATATAGAGGGTGGTATTTTATCGAAGCCACTCCAAAGGAGTGGCATAGTATCAATTTTCTCGTGATTTAGAGCACAGACACTAATTAACTGACCTTGTGGAGGTAAAAGGACATCTCTCCTACTTCGACAACAACATCACTCTCAAGCTCGGTCATGCACCTCCTGGGAAAAAGTTCAGATGAAGCATGTAAAAACCTGAAACATATGCATGCTCGTAATTTCTAAGTAAATGGATCTGGTAGTAGACAAATGGTCGAACTGAATTGAATAAGCCCAAGTGACGATTAGATAGAACGTAGCTCATGGCGCACAAACAATGTTGTAGCGAGCGAGAATTTCCTACATGCCCGTGTTACATAACATGCACCATCTGCATTCTCAGTCCAATCAAGTCTAGATGTGAAACAGTAGTGTTTTAATAACCCACTATCTTTCATTACAATTAAAACCTTAGCCCTTAGGGTCATTTATGTGGTTCACGGAAATGTATTGACACGACTCTTTAAATTCCGGTGAGATAATCAGAGTTTAGGATGCAAATTTCACAAGGGAAAAGGGAATCCATTGTGCCCAGAGAGAGATTCTTTTAGAAATTAGAGCTAGAAAATACTTTTGTTTTTTTTCCCAGAAAATGGACCCCAGTGAGAATAGATTTAGCCTATCACAAAAGAAGCACAAGTATAGTAATCTACCCATCGATTTTTATCAGGTGCGATTTGACTTGGCACGGTCTCAAACTATTTTGATCGTTGATTTCTTTTATGATATGGTGGTGATCGATTCGGCTGAAAAGTTCATAGCTTATGACTGAAAACATCAGAGTTGGAAAAAAGCAATCATGGTGACAGAGGCTTATTTAACATAATTAAATTTAAAAAAATTTAAAAATATAAAAAATATGTTAGCCCATTACGTATAATACAAACAAATACGGGAAAAAAAGAACCGGCAAAAAAGCTCAACAAAAAGCCAAAAGTTCAGAAAAAAACGAAACTTATGAATAGTGAAAAATAAGCCAGAAGTTAGAAACCGAAGCCGAGTTGATCGGAGCCATTGTTCACAACTAGAAATCGTGATCATGTGGAAGTACTTTCGGATACGAATCCAATGTACAACTTTTGTGACACTAAATTAACCTATATAATTTTGAGAAGTGCTATAGAACATTCAACTATTTTTAAGAGTAAAATTAGTCAAATTTTGAGATGTTGGATCTCAATCCAACGAACTCCCCATACAAGCCCCCCTCAAAAAAAAATGATTTAAGATGTTGAATCTCTATAATAGATATACCCATACAAAATCTCCTCCAAAAAAATTGATCTGGGATGTTGGATCTTTGTTATAGAACAGTCAACTATTTTTTAAGAGTAAAATTAGTCAGATTTTATATAGACACTCCCTATAAATTTGACTAACTGTTGGTCAAACATTACAGAGTCTGAATTTCGAAATGCGTGGGCATCTTACCAAAAAAATAAATCAAAGTACTCCTATATAATTCATCAACACATTTGAAAGAAACAAGGAATCGAGAATGTGGGAGATGACCATGTGAGGCCTTCAAGGACGAAGATTTCCGGCTTGGAACCCAACTTCATGGTCGCCATCCTCTCCTGCTGCCAATTATTCTAGCCGATCGATCTATATGTCTGTCAGACTAAAAGATGCTGAGGGGAGCCGTCTACCACGCAAGTATTTTTGAGGAAATGGATGCCAAGGGAATGAAGCGAGGAAGAAGAATGGCATGAAGATGGCGATGTTGCTGCTGTGATGCGCGCGTGCAGGAATAGCTGAGGTGGCATGCAGGCAAAGGTGAGAGAACGATAGACGCAAGGACAGTTCAAAGGTTGGCCCGGGTCCCAAGGAGAAGGCAGAAATCTGAGGGCCCTAGCTAGCATTTCTTGCTGTTCTTCCCAGGCAAAGCACCACTTTGCAGTTTGCATGGACAAGAAAAAATAATTCTTCTTAGCCCTTACATACTGATGGATGGACCTCCCTCTGTTTGATTTTTAATCACGTGTTCGGGCCCACCTGCCAGTTGCTGATTTATCGTGGAGTTACATGTTTAAGAAAAGAAACAATTGCCAACTCTGTTTTTGCCGTCCCATTGGTCAGGCACTCAAGATGCTGTGACAATCCCTCTCCGCAAAACGACCAAGAGGCCATGCCGCTGCCGCTGCTATCGCCATGCATCTCCTAGAAATGCTCGCCCGCTGCTGCTATCTCCCTTACACCTGGCCAGCCAGATCCACTTCTCAGGGCGCTGTCCGTTCGCATGCAATGATCGATGCTGCAAGTCGAAAGTGGGCGGTGATCCTTGATGGTACACGCTCGCGTCGCGTATGCCCATCCGTACATGCAAGATCGCGTACGATCGCATGGTGGGATCAAGCAGCATGGGATTAGGACCTTGAAATACTATTAGTGTGCTCGCGTTATAATGGAGTACTAAAAAAAAGGATAACATATATTGTCAAATACGATCTAAAAATTAGACTAATCAATTTTATCTTACATAGCGAGTGGCCATACATTGCAAAGAAAAATCAATTATGAAAGAGAATTGTCACATAATACTCAATTGTGAGCATTGTGATAAAATAATTCTGCGCAATTTTTACATACACAATAGAGATCACAATAGGCCCTATTTTTTTCAGCTTCTAAAAGCTGCTTTTTGGCTTTTCTACAGTAACTAGTTTTTTAGTGAAGTATTTTTTAAGATAGAGTCTACTAGTTAATTGTAGTACATACTTTACTAACTTCATTTATATCGGCAAAAACTGCACGTGAGTTTCTGTTACTCTGTAATCTCTCGTACAAACAGCCCAAAGCCACAAGCCATAGCCAAAAACTACAAGCCACAGCAAAAAAGAACAGACCCTATATATAAGTGAACTATGCACAATCAAGTAACGCGGTTGAAATCTTTGACCAAAATTTCAAATATACGGAAACACATATAATGTTGTGCAAGAAAATTTAAGGCTCTTTCTCGCTTCATGAACAGAATGAAAATGTAAGCATTCTACTGTCATATCCAGTTTTTTTAGCAAACCATAAAAAAGATCACATGTAAGCAATATCAGAATAAAACACCAATTCAGGGCTTGAACAGAGTATCAAATGTAAGGAATGCAATTTGACACAAAGACAAATATTTTTAAAATAAGAGTATTGCTATACAACATTCGACTGTTTTTTAGGACAAAAACAGTTAGATTGATCTGGGACATTAGATCTCCATCCAACGGATCCACCCATACAAGCCCCCCTCCAAAAAAAAATAACCCCCTCTAAAAAAATGACCTAGTGCATTGGATCTCCATCTAACGGCTCAAAATCTGACTGTTTTTGTTCTAAAAACAGTCGAATGTTGTATAGACACTCCCTTAAAATAGTTCTTTTCATTCAAAAATACAAAATTATACCCGTATTTTTTTTTTACAAAAGCAACCCCTATAGCTTAACCATTGAGTGAAGGCTAGGGCAAGCGGAAGAGCCGAAGGCGAGAGAGGAAGTGAGCGCGTTGGCAGCGCGAGTGACGCTATCGTAGGGAGAGGAGCAGCAGGCCAGCCATGGTAGGGGCAGGGGCGGGGTGGTGTAGAAGCGGGCGAGGTGGCAGTTGGGGTTGGTACGGCAGGATTAGGGCTAGGGGCAATAGATTTGGGTTAGAGAGGAGGAGAGATGCGATCGCTGAGAAGGTGTTTTTGGAAGATTTCTCATTACGTATGTGCGACGGAGAGGAGGAAGCACATGCTATCCATAGGAGGATAGAGTGCACGATGCGAGGAGATGGTTTGCTAATGTGTGGCCCACATGACAATAAAGAGGGATAGGGGTGGAAGGGCATGGAGAGAACGTTCACATGACAATTAACTTATATTTTTTTAGTAGTAGAGATAAGTACCGTCTAAGCATGTATATACTGTACAACTGCTGTTTGCTTCGGTGAGATAGTTCCATTGTAATTCTTTCTTAGATGTTACTACGTCGTGTAAACCGCCTCTTGTTTTTCTTTTAGTAACTATTTAAGGGTGTGGGGCTAGCTTTTTCTCGGGTGCAAAGCGTGTCAGTCACTCCCACGTAAGAGCAAATCTTATAATACAGTCTTCAGCTGGCTGTATGGATACTTACAGCCCACTTATCAGCCTACTCATATAGTAGTTACTGACCGGTGAAAGGTGTATGACCTACCCTTCCTCTCACAAAGTTTCTTGGTTCTTGTGCTTGGTGGTGTAAGCTTATAGCCCACCTCTCTTCTCTCTTCTCCTCTCTCTTCCACCTAGAGTATCTGACCACTTACTGACCTCTTATAATACTTGCTCTAAGAGCAAGTATAATAATCAGTGTAAGGTCAGCTAATGTCTTGACGTGTAGGAGAGAAGGGAGGAGAGAGAGGATAAGCAGTTGCAAGCTTACAGTACGGCTTGGACACAAGAACCAAGAAACTTTGTGAGAGAGACAGGTGAGCCATGTATTAATGATGAAGAGCTAACTACTATATGGATGGGCTAGGAGAAGACTGCAAGAAACCTTACAGCCCGCTTGCTGGCTGTATTATTAGCCTTGCTCTAAGCGAGACTGGCAGGCTGCATCAGACTCCCATGTTTTTGATCTGCCTTTCTTTTTATCCTGTCAGTTTGTCGCCTTCACCAAGGAGCGAATCTCTTGCAGGATCCACCGTGCCTCTTATAGTCGTATCACATCCATCTAGGGGTGAAAACGGGTCGGGTTAATCCCGACCGATCCGGCACCGAATCCGATTGGTACCGAATCCGACTAGTACCGAATCCGGAGAAAAAAATATGGGTTAGGATATGGTAACAGCAATATCCGTCCGAATCCGAATATTCGTCCGAATCCGATACATCTTCAAGTTTGATTTCAGGTTAGTGCTACTATTTGACGTTTCATTTTCTTTTGCAATGGTAAAATAAAATCTTCCACATCAGCTATTAAATAGTAACATCAAGTCAGTGCGTCCTACTCCATTTACTGCACTGTATGCATTTCTTACAAATAAGTAGGGGTGCAAACGAAATGGGTTAATCCCGACCGACCCGACTCGAATCCGATTGGTACCGAATCAGGAGAACAAATATGGGTTAGGATATGGTAACAGCAATACCCGTCCGAATCCGACCCGTTTTCACCCCTACATCCATCCACCACCACGTAGTGAATTCCTTGTCCGGTGCGCGCGCTCTGGACTCAAGAAAAATGTTGCGAGAAAATCCACCTATCGTGGTTCGGAAGCCACGGGGGCTTAAGAGCAGGGCACAATCTAAGTTTACGGACGAAATTTTCTTAGTATTTTTTTCTTTATCTTTTTTAAATCAGAGTCACATATAAATAATGTTAAATACGAATACGAGTACGAACAGTCTCGGATATGAATTCAGAGCAAATACATATCGCTCTAAATACGGTTAATCTTGACCACGAATATTAGTCGGATAATATGTAAAAATAGAAATCATATATGTCGTATATATAAAGATCAATTAACTATACTATATATCACAAAATCTATAATTATACGTGGAACAGCTGTTATTTTGATGAAATGGCTTACTCTAATTATATACTAGTTTGTCACTTTGGTGTTGCTGTGAGAACTGAAGACAAGCATTTTTTTTTTCTCTTCTTTGGATATAGTAGCCCATCTGGATGAGGTATTCCATATTGTGTGTTCACATTAGTGATTTGCTGAGATAACATAAAGACTCTGGAGCTTATTCATTTCTTAATTTAACAAATTAGTTGTGTTAACTTACTGCAGCTAGAGCTTCATTTTGCTGGAGATGATGATTTCGGTCGATTCTCACCAAGTCACCAAGGAATGAACTTGAATATCTAAATCAGCTGTTCAAAATCATGAAAACATGGCTTCTAACTGCAAATGATGGTGCCAAGGAGTATTGCAGATACTACAGGATGAGATGGTTGTTAGGCTGATATGTGGGATTGACAGACAATGATTAAATGGTAGATTCTCTCCTGAAATGGGGACCATCATGGTGTTAAAACTAAATTGCAGATAGCATGTAAGCCTCCATACAAATTGCTGTTACTGTATCACACTCCATTCTTTTAGCGTAAAGGCCCTTAATTTTCATGAAAAACTAATGCTACTCACCAGTTCACCATGACAATATCGTTTTAGAATGCGCCGCACGTAAAGTTTTCAAACTTTCACCACCAAGATAGGTAAAAGTATCAGCTGTATGACAATAATATCAGTACATTTGTGTCAAAAATGTTTCCGTAATCCTATATAACATTCTACGATCGTATAGTGATTGCAAATATGTAATTTCTGGTTTAAGCTAAATCCCAATTAGAGTATGTGGTAATTTCCAAAGCTACATAACCAACAAACTAGAGCAAGCAATCTCCTTTCCATGGACCAAATCGAATAGCAACATTTGAGTTTTCACTACAAAGAAGAGGAAGAAGAAGAGCAGTAAGGCCATAAAGAAGAAATCTTTTACCTGCCCACCACAAGAGCATATGGAAGAGGGGGACCCAACCGGACCTGATGCCCCACTCTGGCCGGTGGCGACGTCGCCTTCTCCCGTTGCCTCCCCCCTCTTCCTGAGATTTGGTGGCGGCGTCAGGGACTGATTGAGAATATTTCCTATTGGGCATGGGCTATTGGCCTTAGGGTTTACGGGCTTCGTTTTGGATAGCTACCAGATATTTTTCGGAAACTATCCGGTTAATTTCCCGATAGCTTCGAATCCGACGGATACATCTTTTCTGAATCTGTTTCCATATCCAGCAAAAACCATCCGAATCCAAATGTTATCTGACAAAAAAAACCTAGATATCCGGTTTTATGCTTCGAATTTATTCGAACGGATGGACGATTACAAATTATCCGCTCCGTTTGCACCCCTAATTAAGAGCACAACAGCAATCCTAATTAAGGACTTAGGGGGTGGATTCTTTTGGACTGTGATTTAATTGTTTGTTTATGATTTTTGAATTCTGACTATTTGCGAGAGACATTACGTAGAGGGAAATAATCGTATGTTTGATCGGAATATCTGAATTCGGTACACTGTCTACTACAATCTTTTTATAGACTCTGTCTTAAAAATTATACCGTTTAAAAGTTAATTACTATAGAAATTAAAGCCAAAGTCTAAGTATAAGTGGAAAAGAACTCGATCGAGGCGCGTGACAAGCCGCAACGGCCTCAGTTCCTCCGGTCTCCACGTCTCAGCCCTGAACATTGATTAACCTTTTTGTAGTGGGAAAATTGAATATATAGGACCAAGTTGAGACTGTTTTGGTAAAATAGGACCAAGTTATTTGTGCTTATAATATAGGACTGAGTTGGGCTACCTCTTGCAAATATGGTATTTTTCCCATTTTAATTTCATTTTCCAGCCCTTTTTCTCTACGCGAAATGACTCTTTTGCCCCTTCCTCCCTCTTTGGCCGCTGCGGGCGCTCCCGCGCTGCGCGCGCCGCCGCCTCCTCCTGCAGCGAGGCGGGCAGCGGCGGCAGCAGGCGCAGCGAGGAGCGCGGCGCGGGCGGCGAGGCGAGGAGCGGCTGCAGCCAAAGCAGGGAGGAAGGGGCAAAAGAGTCATTTCGCGTAGAGAAAAAGGGCTGGAAAATGAAATTAAAATAAGAAAAATATCATATTTGCAAGAGGTAGCTCAACTCAGTCCTATATTTACAAGCACAAATAACTTGGTTCTATTTTATCAAAGCAGTCTCAACTTGGTCCTATATATTCAATTTTCCTTTTGTAGTACGGCGAAGAAACCTGGGTGAGTTCGTGGTGGTGCGGCACGGGATGCACGTTGCGCATGGTACTGGGTTCCATCTCCAAACATCCTGGTTTAGGGGAAAAAAAAGTGACCCTACAAAGGTTACAACCAATCCTCACATCGTCTTGCCGGCCATACCGCACAGCACGGACGACACCCAGATCAGGGTCCTTTCCCACCTGATCAGCCCGATCAACGATCTTGGCACGGGCCCGCATGCAGTTTCTCGTATTCCTCCTGCCTACGTATCCCTGGTCAGCCAAAGTTCCCAGTAAGACCTGGCTCGCATATCTTTCATGGAAACGAAGCCAGCAAAGGCCTTCGCCCGCGTGGTTGGTTCCACTCGTCCACAAGTGACAAGCGGACGGGCAACAGGAGGCAACTCTACACCAGCAGCAACAGGCATAAACATCATACACAGTACTGTTCCCGTACCAGGCGGTCCTGTCGGCTTGCCGATCACCACGACACAGGGAGCGGCAGGCAGGTAGGCCGCGCCAGGTCGGGCTCGGCACTGTGCGCAGGGGCGGAGCCTGCTCATTTTGGGAGCCGCACGTCGAGCAGTCGGCTCCACACGAGCTCCATGCAGTGGTGCCTGACATAGGAGAAGTAGTTGTCTGACAGCGGCTGGTCAGCGACACAGTATATCGGGGTTCTACAGCACTGATCTTGAAGAGCTACTCACCGGCGAGTCCGAGCAGCCGCCCAGGTCACTGGGCCTTGGCTCCGCACCGGGCTTCCCGGTCTTGACGAGCAGACACAGCACATCAAGACTCTACAGCACTGATCTTGAAGGGCTGCTCGCCAGCCGCCCAGGTCACCGAGCCTTGGCTCCGCCGCCAATCTTGACGAGCAGACACAGCATGTCGGGGTTCTACAGCACTGATTTTGAAGGACTGCTCGTCGGTGAGTCCAGGCAGCCGCCTAGGTCACCGGACCTTGGCTCCGCCCCTGACTGTGCGTGCCGGCGAGGGGCATGGCACAGGAGGCTCGGCTCGGCAATCTGCACTGTGCGCGACGCCAGCTCGACTCCAAGCGCGCAACAGTGCGAGGCCGAGCCCCCGCCGCTGCCTCGCTCGCCTAGCCTGCCAGCCTGCCCCACGCGCCTGGCGCGTACGCCAACCGGTCATATCCGCGGCCGCGTGAGCGTGACATGCCTACCCGGGGGGTCCCCGAATTATTGCCACTGGCCCATCCCCATGCTACGTAGACATGCACTACATGCTTGCTCACAGATGCAAACAACAAGAGCATCAAGCGATTTTGTGGCCATAAACCCGTGCGCTGCGCATGCAGACTAGACATAATCTGGCCATGCATTTCCAACGAAGTAAACAGATAATAACCGAACAAAAGCACTGGTGTAATCTCGAACAATGTAGAATGCATTTGAATGGAACTGTTGGTAAATTGTATGCAGCAAAAAGTGACTAGCTTCCCCTGTAGGTCTACGGAAATGGAAGCCAGTCACGGAAATATGACAAAGTGATACGCTGGGGCATTGACCGAGGTAACCAGCAGCCTCTCCGGTTTGCCAAGGATGATGGCCTCGGCGGCGGAGGGTGTTTTCGGTGTCGCCTTACGATGGAACGAATGGTATTAAATCCTCCTACTCCTTTGAGTTGCGATAGAAATCGACGCAGGTCTGGCAACCACAGTCGGTGAAGCGGCAGATCTCGCACCCGAAGCAGACGCACTTCATGCACCCAGTGCAGGATGTGGCGCCGGAGCAGCCCCTCAGCACCTTGCGGCTGGCTCGCTCCTCCTCGCCATCACAGGTGACCCTGGTGGCATCAGCCGTCATACAAGATAGTCAGGAGAGCAAAGGTTACTAGAAGCTACACTACGAATTGAAACAACAGAAAATAGCATGTTAAACCAGATATTGAGTAGGTAACCAAGAAAAACGGCGTGACCAAGTAAAAAGATGGAAAGAATCCAGCCAAGGAACAAGCACACTCAAATGTACACCAGGCAAAGCAATGATTCCTTTTTCTTTTTAAATAAAAAGATCATCAGAGGTGTAACAACACCTTCAATAATCCTTGATTTCATATATGCCATTATCCCTGCTGGCAAGTTTAGGGATGCAGTAATATTACTGAAGGTGTCCTGTGGCTACAGGCCACACGAGCCTGCAGAGATCTGCCAATGTTGGGCAGGAAACTTACATAGCACCACTTCCACGACATGTACTGCAGATCAGGCTGATTACGTAAAATCTTAAGCACTAATGTTATTCTCACATTGGTAGGCTATTATACAGATGCTCAGGTGCTATGTTCCCCTATCCTGTGCATTTCACGGTCAATTTACGCTCCCTTAATTGGCCTTATGCACGAGGTTGTCAATGTGTAATGTAGTTTGCATAAGTTGCAAAAATATTTGGTAGGTGGTAGCAAAAATATTTGGTAGGTGGTAGCTAAGTGCATGTCCATGGTGTGCAAACATTGTTGAAGGGAATTGAGTAGATGTTTTTTCCGGTGCCACAGGCATTCACAGTTATTAGGTTGCAGTTAGACCAGGGAGTTGGGCACTTGGGCGGTGCCAACAGCACGGCACTGGCCTGGTGGGCTTCGGGGTTGCCACCCTGCTGCGTTGTGCCATGCCGGCACGCCTCGCCTAAGGCAAGGCCCAGGGTATGACAGGCTGCCACTATGCCGTCGGCTTAGGCCCAGCCTTGTTGGACGTGTGGAGCCGTGGACACCACCGTTGGCCCGTCACCATGGACGAGGACCAGGCACCGGCCATGCTGTGCAGCTTGGCAGGCCTTCTTTCTATGCCTAGCACGACCTACCATTCGTGCCGTGCCGTACCGGCTCAGCCAGCCACGTGTCATGCTCATACCGTATTTGGGCCGTGCTGTGCCAGCCGGGTCTCGAGCTGGTCTGGAAAAGTCCGGCCCAACTCCATGTCTAGTTGCAGTGGTTAATAGTAATGGTGATGTGTCGGCAATTTGGCTTGGCAAAGCATGCAGCTCGCCTTACATTAACTTGATGTCGCTATGCTAGTAAGAGTACCAGTTGAAATAAGTAACCTGTACATAGACACTGTGGAAGTACCAGCCTCCAAAGGGTGTCCAGTCTGCCACTAAAATTTAATTCCTATCCATTCTTCTACCAATAAATGTATATAAAATTAGCAGCTACAAGAGGGGGGTTCCCCACTGTCGATTACTAAAAAAAAGCAATGAAAATGACCGGATAAAACCAATCAGAAAACATTTAGTTTACACAGCACACTACACGCACAGAGCACATAAACAATTAAATTGACATAAAATTGTTCCCTTGTTCCCCAGTAACACTGACAACAAGAAAATTGAGTGCCAAACAAAAAATCGCCGGTAGCTTCACATGAATTTGGAATGATGGCATGGATGAAATATATTTGCACGCTAGACTATGAATTAACATAAGAAGTGGCAACACATACCTATCAGTTGTCAAATCTGTACATGTCCAGTTAAGCTTCGCAAGAGCGTCATGGTAAATACGGCACTCTTCTTTGGACCGAAGCCGGAATCTCCTCTCCTTGCCACACCTTGTACAGCGGATAAACTCGTCACGGTGTGATGGACGTCCACTACGTCCCTTGTGGGAACCATTACCGGATTTGTGTGACAGGGAGTAATATTTGAGCAGAACAGTCTTTGACAATGGAACCTTTTCTCCTTGAATCATCACCCACACGGTGTTCCTCCACTTTCCTGCAGTCTCCCTTCCAGAGTGCTTCTCAAAAGCTGAAGGCGACAACTTATCTGAAATTTCAAGTTACAAAATTTAAATGACATTTATCTTGAACAATCATGATAATCCGAATTGATGTACAATGTAAGTGATATTTTACCAATATTTTTATGCAGTGCTCACCAGGGTTTTCAAAATCGGCCAAAAAAAATTGAAAATCAGGAAAACCGGACTCCCCCGGGTAAAATATTGTATCAGCAAAAGAAAATCGTTTTCGCATGATTTTTGTCAAACATAAAAGATGTTCGTAACTATTTCAAATCACATAGGTGCGCATAGCCTGGTGGTAAGGTCTCTAGCCTTGGAGTAGCAGGTCTTGGGTTTAAACCCTCAAAACAGCATTTTTTTTCATCTTTTTTGTTTGAACTTAAAAAAATCAAATTTTGATTTGAAAATTTTCGGCCACAAGTTTGGCCGAAATTTCTGAAAATTGGAAATATCAGACCACTGGTAAAATCTCAAGTCCGATTTTGAAAACCCTGGTTCTCACAAGATTATTAAATACAAATTATTTGTGTTGTTTAACATAATCAGAAGCCTTAAGAGATGTGTTAACAAAAGTAATATGAAAATATATAATTGGAAATGGAATGACTAGTAAGGCTGTAGAACAGTTCTTTAAAAAAGTTATGGAATAGTACATATAGTAAAAACAAGTTTTAACGAAATGTTCTAAAAAAACAAGAACTATTTGAAGTACAATCATCTGTCATGTCACTCCAGCCAAGGTAGCACTTAATTTAAAACATAAGTGACTTCCTATAAAAGTGGATGGGGTGTAATTCTAGCGATGTGCACCCCGAGTGCATGTGCCCAGATCAACGCATATATTATTGAAGGCTGCCGTCATAAATTATTGGCAAAAGGAACTGCACATTTTGAAGGCTGCCTTTCTCCTTTGTTAATTCACACTTCTATCTAGATTTCATAAACAAATTCTTGATAATTGGAAAGTGCAGTTGTAAATTACAGCATATGGCAAGTCATAAATTGTTGCTATCATCACATTTCTGACATGAAAATTGAGAACAACGCTATATGAAATACGAAGCCACATTTGATGAAAGGAAGACTATCGTTGCTTCATGCATTAAGTTCTGCTAAAAACAAATATGGTTTTCCTACATTTTGGGTTTAAGAGACTAATATGTGGACCATGCATTGCAAGATGTCGTATAGTGTATAGTAAAACCCACAGTGATAGCACTGATGTTATCAGCGTCACCTAAAGTCTGCAAACAACGTAGTACGGACACACTGAAATACAGACATTGGAGTTGAAAAACAGAAATGTTATGGCCACCAGGTTCCAACACAGAACAGAGACTACAGTAAGCTTTTCATCTCTCTTTGCAAGCACAAGCATCAGATGTTAGAATCAACACCACAATGGCCCGTTCCACTGATACAAACAGAATAAAGCAACATGCAGCTCCAAACCAGAACAAGGCCTAAGCAAAAACGGAATCTGACTAAGTGCTAACCCATGCAAAAGAAGGCATGCAATTAAACAGACCTAACAATGTACTGCTAATGATGAACACGACGAGTGAACACAGAGGCAACTCCCATCATCACCAGCATGCAGAGAGTACACGAGACAAATGACGTGCGTTAGGTACCACGGAAGAAACGCTTTTATGTTCATGTGCTAGAGACCGTGCAGAGTTAACATGAAGGGTCACCTAGAACGAAAGAAGGCAGCCACGAAGGAATGGTACAGGTGATATTACTCTCAGACCATGACTAGCAACCAAACCCTCTTGAGATATCCTGACATGCAGATTGAGATTGCAGAAAAGGCAGTGATTTATTGGCGAAAACCCACAGACCCACGAGACAGAGCAGCAATGCATGGGCTACAGTATGGTACCAAGTACTAGAAGCAGGCGACACCGGCGTGTACCGGCAGTCTGGTACTCTGGTGCCACAAGCAGTGCCGAGGCGCATGTACCGGCATTGCATGCAGGTCCACTTGTGGGAGCAAGACGCCATGACCCCAAGATTAAGCACCATCCGTGCATCGATGCACGGACATGAAATCAAGAACAAAGAGACAAACAAGCAACGTGGTGTACACATGGTGGTGGGCACGGACCTTCGCGGCAGCCGGGCGTGCACTCGCAGCTGACCTCGAGGTCGCCGGAGGCGTAGACGCGGAGGCGGCCGACGGCGTCGCCGTAGCGGTGGCTGGTGCATCCGCACGTCACCTCCACGAAGTCCTCGCCCCAGCGCACCCCGCTCATCTCCCGCAGCTCCTCCTCGCTGAACAGCGCCGCGCCACCTCCGTTCGCCGCAGCCATGTCTCCTACCAAGAACAGGAACAACCGCAACAACTCCAGGAAAAAGAAGGGCCAGATAGCGATCTGGCTTGCGTCAAATCAAGAAACGACTAGACGGCGATCGAATGCCGAGGCGGGGAAGGCAAAGCCGGTGGATCAAAGTAAAAGAAAGTTAGGCAAGCGTAGGTGAACGAGAGATGGAGATATAAGGAGGTGGAAAACTGTGGAGAAACAGGAGCCAAAGCGGTGCCTTTCCACAAGGAACCGCGGCGAATTGGGTTCCCACCAAATCTTGACGAGGGCGATCTCCAAAGGGGCCAAAGAATAAATGCAAAGGCGGCTCCTTTTCCCCCGAGGGGATATATGATCCGAGGCCAAGAACAACGAAGCAGAGGCAGGAGCTGCGCAAAGGCAGCGCCTTTCCGCAAGAAGCGATTTGGGGGCTAGCTCCAAATCGCCCAAGATACGATCCAAAAAGATGGATCTGGAGAACGCGGGCACGCAGGCTTCAAGAATGCCTCCTGCTCCAGCTTCAGAACCCTTGACCTTGATGGCTATGGCTATGGGGGTTTGGAGAGGGAGAGGACGAAGAGGAGGCGGAGAGGAGATGGAGTAGTTGGTGATGAGACGAGGAGGCTCTGGTGTTTGTGCTTGTGCTGGTGCTGGGCTTTTAACCTACGGGCGGATGGGAGGAGGCGGTGTTTTGTGTGGGGCTATGTGTGTGTCTCTTCCACGTGGGCCCTTACTTTTCGTTTATCACACTCGCCACTGTGCTTCTACTGTTTTCCATTCATGCTATTTAGGGATTGTTCCATAGGAACCTTTTAGTGTTTATTGATACCAGTATTTTAGATTTGAGAATTGTTAAAAGAGATTATGGGTTGGAACAACTCGGACGCGACAATTGTTGGGTAGCAGCGCAAGTTGAGAGATATTGGTCCCATGGAAAACAACTTTTGGTTTATAGCTTCTAGCTTTCAATAGTAAAAGCCACTTTAAATATGATACCTTTTAATACGGTTTTCTTTTTTTCTTTTCTTTTGCATTGTTCTACAGATATAATGGTTTTTAATTTCCCTCTTTTTTTCTTCATTTTTCATTAATTGAATGCCTCAGTTAAAAGCTAACAGTCGCAACAGTGTCAATTTCAGACAAAAACTAACAGCTACAGTATGGCCCTGTTCTTTTTAGGCTATGACTGATGGTTTTTGTCTGCGCTTTTCGAGATGACATAGACAACTATGCGGATGATGCACACGGTTTTGGACTCAGGAAGCTGTTTGAAGAATCCGCTTCAAAAAAACCTGCTCGGAGAAACCAAAAAGCCAAAATAATAGGACCAAAAACCATAAGCAAAAGTCGTTTTAAATGGGGCCATTGTTGGCCGGAACAATATGACAAGTGTTGGGCAGCAGCACACTGCATCAACAGGAGATGGCGGTGGTGACGGCAACCCTTCTAGACATAAGGGTTGCCCATATCTAGGGAAACACAATACATTGCCATAATTTATAGGGCCAAACTTAGTTACGTGCGTATAATTGGCCCCCGCATGAACCAGAGCCAAACTAGCTATTCCAAGAAGGGCCGCTACAAACCTAGAAAAGAAAAAAATAACAAACTTCACTTCTCTTCATCTATTCCGCTTTAAATCTTTCCCATGATTCTTTCAAAAAAAATCTTATGGCGTGCTAGCGCCCGAACATATGATGGGAAGCTTTTCATCGTATGCTCCTCTCCACCGTTGGATCTAACTTAAAAGGGCCGATCTTAGTCATTCGATCTGGCATAGCAAAAATTGGTGAGGCGCATCAATTAAATAGTAAGCCTACAACAAACCCCCACCCCTATTCAACAAAATGTAGAATAACAGTAGGAAATAATGAGAATTTTTTTTAAAAGATATCTTCTCACAAAAAATTGAAACCATGAGTATACATCTTAGCTAAGTGCTAAAATAAGATCAAAATCTTAAACAAAAAATTTATGACTTTACAACACTGCAATATTTCAAAATAATGGTTGCAATATTTTAGAATTCCTTGTGCAATAATGGAAATAAATGTTCGCAACATATTAAGAAACGTAGCCTCTACTACAACAAAAAGATGGACATGCACAATAAAATAACAAATCCCTGTAACAAATAAGGTGATAACGGCAACAATTTTCCATAATTGCCAGAAATGATGAACCTGATGATGGCACCAATGAGCTGAGCATGGGGTAAGACAGTCAGGAGCCTTGGTGACTCGGCAACCTATGAGGGATGGGAGAGGAGCGGCTGACCTAATCCCTCGTCACTAGTGGTCTAGATTTGGTAGGGATGAGGTTGATCGATCCTCTTCCGGTCTATGCGACTAGAATATGCTACATCGTCCTCAGCCCCTCCAGATTTGGCGAGTTTTGCCCCAGATACATCAATTTCCTCAGTGTAACAATTCAATATCTCAAACGTAACAAAAAATAAACTTTCATACAACAAATCAAAATGCAAACTGTAATAAACACCTCTTGCACAAAATTTGTGAAGAGATATTGTAACAAAATCAAACACTTCATGCAACAATTAGAAAAAGGCGCTGCAATAATTTAGAGAAATATCTGCAACATGTCTACCAGAGGAGAAGGGCGTGCGTGTGGCAGCAACGACGGCTGACCGAGTATCTTGTTTCCGCCCTCCACCCCACACCACCGCTTCGTCACTAGCCTTCTGGTCCTCATCCATCGCCCTTCCGTCGCCTTCAGTCTTAGCCTTGCTAGATTCAGGGAGCTCCATCCTCTCCTTGGAAGGAGAGACCTCCACACAAGCTTCGACCATGGCGGATGAACTCCTCGAGCACAAGCTCAGTGGTCAAGCTCCTTGAGCACGAGTAGTACGGACAAACTCCACAAGCTTAATCGTCTGGTGGATTAAGGGAGAGAGAGACTAAGAGTGGGAGAATAGGGACATTTGGGAGAGAGAATGCGGGAAGAGGAAGCAAACATGGGGAGGGACGCGTGGGAGGAGGATGTTGGACCCGGAATCAACACTTCTAGATTCTCTGTGTCAATCGCACTAGTCTAGAAAAGCTAGTGCACACAATGGTAACAGGGATACATATCATGCATAATGACAAAATTTATTAAATAAAATAGTATGAACCTTATGACCAAGTGTAAGATCAAGTAGACCGACTAGAGAGGGGTGAATAGGCGGATTAAAAATTCTCTTCTAATTATTTGGCTAAGACCAAGATTAAAATGCAAAAGCTTTACTCAAAATGGTTTAGCACAAGTAAAGCCTAAATCGACTAGGTTCACCTAAGTGCACTAATAATTTAAGTTTGTGTCAATGTTCGTAATCTTAAGATAAGAAGCAATCAATTCAATTATGTAAATATAAATTGCTTGAATGTAAATTGAGCACAAGGAAACAAACCACAAAGACACGATTCCTTTTTACTGTGGTGTTCAGAGACTTGCCGGTCTCCCCTAGTCCATGTTGAGTAAGGCCAAATGAATTGAATCGGTTTCACGAATTAAGCTTTCCACCTCAAATCCACTACTGGTACCTCTTTTCCGCTCCAGGTAGGTGAACTCCAACCTTCACACTTCGCTGGATTTTCTCACAACCTTTTTTGAGAACATCACTACTCACGATGCCTCCAACGCCGTCTAGGAGTCGGCAACCTCCAAGAGTAATAAGTCAAGCCCCTGCTTGACTCTCACCATTCGCAACGAATCCACAAGCTCATGTGGATACGAAATCCACCTCTAGATGCAACACATGCAATCTAGAGCCTTCCTCCTTGCTCACATGGTGCAACACATGCATAATTAAAAGGAGAACATCACACTAGCTCAATAGTGTCAAGAGATGCAGCATGCCTTTCTCCAACCAACCACAAAGGGGTATATATACCCACACCACAAAGACTAGCCATTGGAAGCAAAATCCCTGAAAAATCAGGATTTCTGCTAGTACTGCCGTTATACGGCCAAAACTACTGCTCCCCTCGCAACAGTAAAAAAACTAGCCGTTATTCAGCAAATCCGATAGTCTGGTACTATTGTTCTGCGGTAGAATCGCTCCAACCGTGCGGAAATACCATTCTTATGGGAGAGGAGAAGACTCCCATGAAGGTGTCTCTCTGGAAAAACGTATCGTTACACAAGCGGTCGTTCTTCAACTCAGAAGTACCGCTCACACAGAGCAGGAAGTATGAAATATCAAGCTCCATTTAAGTTGGTTTTGGGGATAATAACAAATACTATTATGAGGTTTTGGTGATAATAACAAATGCATTTATGAAACTAACGTTATTTTTTGATTATGATATTACTTAGTTTCATATAGATAAAAAGGTGAAATCATTGAGGTATGCATTCGATATCTTTCTTATAATCTTATTGCATTACTCATATCCAAATATATGATTAAATGAAAAATCTATACGTGAGACTAATATGTTTGTTTAAGTATATTATTGCTTAGTCTCATTTGGATGAAAAGGTGATATCAAAGAGGTATGCATTCGAAATCACATTATTATTTATTAATGCATTCTTTTGATCCAAAATATAGATTAAACTTTACAAATAGTCCAAAATGAATATGTACATATGTCTTCATTACACATACTTATATGCACACATTTAAGGGGGGTTTACTCTATGCTTTGAGATTTCATAAGTATTGATCCATATTTTCTTTAACACACATATTTAGGATCTTTAATTTGAAATATATCTTTTTAGTACATATAGCTTATGTAGTTCATATATACTCATTTGCAACCGGGTTGTCATCTAACTTTTCCATTATATGTTACTATTTGGATGATTAATAACAAATAGATAAGAAAGCTTTGCTTTAAAAGCTTATCTTAGAATATACAAGTATTGTGTAAGTGTTGTATACTCGCAAATACAATCTTTATCTCATTATTTGTTGAGATTGTCATAAATTACCAAAAAAGGAAGATTGTAGAATCTAGTCACTCCATTATGTGTTAATGTTGAAGTTTGGTAATTGATGTCAATTGGTTTGTGGACTAATCTTTTACATGAGTTGGATGAATATGTTAGGTTTGACAAATGAGAAAGACTTGGGATTACTTCATGTGTTGAAGATCATCAAGTCATATGGTGGATGCATCATGAGTTGATGCATGTCCAAGAGAAGATGATCATGTGTTAATCATTAAGTCAAGTGAATACCCATCATATATTGACAAAGCTCAAGTGAAGGATGCATTATGGTTTGATGCATGTCTAAACGATGACCCGAACTTGAAGTGATGATGTGTGTCATCAAGCTTCAAGAGGATGCTTAAGGTAAAGGTATGACTAGCTAGGGCTAAGGATGTGTTCCTAGTTTTTTACCGGTCTTGGTGTTTAGTTGGAAGACTGAGTTGCTAGTATAGGTTGCCGTACTATTAAGAGTGGTCATATCTAATAGTTCGAATCTTATCATGTGTTGATAGCTCAACCTCACTTGCTCTAGCTCTCTTTGGCATGAGGCTTGTATTTATGAATATGTTTTGCAAATGGTTAAATCTCATGTGTTGAATACTTGTAACATAGGACTATACATTGCGAATGCATTTTGCAAGTGTTTAAAGTCCATGTTTTTATTCTTTGTAATGCTAGGCTTACATTTACAAATGTGTTTTGCAAATAATTAAACCCCATATATAATCCTTGTGTCATTATTCTAAAAGTGTGCAAATATATTTTACAATTTGTTGGAAATCATGTTTGATCCTTGTGTGCAAGATACTGTTGTTTGCAAATGTGTTTTGGAAAATTTGTTGAAGTATCTGCACTTCTCAAGGAAATCGGAACTACCGCAGTGCAGTCTACGGTACTACCGCTGACCAGAACTACCGATGTTGTAATCACGAAACTGCTGTGTGCGTTGGTGGTTGAAGACCTTCGTGGTTGAGAGCTAACTTGGTCAAACCAATGTGGTCGAAGATCTGTGTAATCAAAACCTGCGTGGTCGAACTGACATGGTCAAAGATCTATTGATCGAAACCAACGTGGTCAAAATCGACATGGTTAAGATCTGTGTGATCAAAACCAGTGTGGTCGAACTGACGTAATCGAAGATCTGTGTGATCAAAACCAGCGTGGTTGAAACTGACGTGGTTGAGATATGTATGATCGAAACCAATGTGGTCGAACCGACGTGGTTGTGACCTGTGTGGTCAAAACTAATGTGGTCAGAGACCAGCGTAGTTAGAAACCTGTGTGGTCGATCTGAACAGCGTGGTCAGAGACCAGCGTGGTTGGCGATCAGCGTAGTCGGAGACCTGTGTGGTCGAATTGGACAATGTGGTCGGAGACTTGAGTGGTCGAACCATCCCACATGGTCAGGGACCAGTATGGTCGATGATCGATACTTTCAACCAGCTCTATGTGAGCGGTCGATCGGCTCTGTGTGAGTGGTTCGATCAGCGAGCGGTACTACCGGCTCTGTGCGAGCGGTACTTCCGATTTGCAATACTACCGGCTTTGTGTGAGCAGTACTTCTGATTTAAGGAATGTCCAGCTTCTGTAGTGGCACATTTTTTTAGAGAGGCACCTGTATGGTGGTATTCTCCTCCCCGTGAGAGCGGTAGTTCTACATGTAGGAGCGGTACTTTCGATAATCAGAACTACCAAAAAATGTACAGCAGAATTATCAGATTCAACTGGTCCTTTGCTTCTAACAGCTAGTTTTTTACTGTTGCGAGGCGAGCGGAAGTTCCATAGTTTTACCATCGGTACTTTCGATGACCCTGATTTTTCAGGGATTTGGCTCTAACGCTAGTTTTCTTGTGTAGGGGTATAAATACCCTCTTGTGGCCAGTTGGAGATAATGTTACTTGACTCATTTCTATTCTCTTGAGCTAGTGTGAGATCCTCCTTTCAGTTGTGCATGTGTTGCACTTTGTGAGCAAGGAGAGAGGATCTAGATTGCATGTGTTGCATCTAGAGCTGGGCTTAGTGTCCATTTGAGCTTGTGCATTCGTTGCATGTGGTGAGAGTCAAGCGAGGGCCTTGACTTATTACTCTTAGAGTTTGCTGACTCGTAGACGGCATTGGAGGTGTTGTGTGTGGTGAGCTTTTCAAAGAAGATTGCGAGAAGTCCCGGCGAATTGTGAGTGGTGTGGTGCTCGCCATTTCCGGAGTGGAGGAAGAGCAAACTTAGTGGATTGAGGTGTTTCGGCTTAATTCATGGAGTTGGTCCAATTCAATTGGGCTAATCTCAACGTGGACTAGGGGAGACCGGCAAGTCTCTGAACACCATAGTAAAAGAACCATGTCAATTATGATTTGTTTTTTTGGGCTTAATTTATACTCAAGCAATTTGCATTCAAAGAATTGAATTGATTGTTTGTCTTTCTAGAATTGCAAACCATTGACCTAGACTTAAGTTGTTGGCGCAGTTAGGTGAACCTAGTTAATTTAGGCTTTATTTGTGCTAAACCAAATTGATTTAAGCTTTCGCATTATATACTTGGTTTTAGCTAAATAGCTTAAATAAAATTTAATCGAAATATTTAGAAACGACTATTCACTCCTCTAGTCAGCCTCCTCGGTCTTACAAAGTACCACAAGAAAAATAGACTGCTCACACAGAGCTGTTACTACCGATCATTGACCGCATTGGTCCTCGACCACGTCGGATGGTTCGACCACTTAGGTCTCTGACCACTTTGGCCGATTTGACCACAAAGATCTACGACCATGTTGGTCTCTGACCACGTTGTTCAGTTCGACCACACAGGACTCTGACCACACTGATCTCCGACCACATTATCTAATTCGACCACACAGGTCTCCAACCACACTGGTTTTGACCACTCAAGTCTTGACCAGGTCGACCATGTCGGTCTTGGACCACATCAATTTTCGATCACACAGATCTCCAATCACCACGTCGATATTCAACCACGTTGTTTTAATCATATCAGTTCGACCACGTTGGTTCGACTGCGCTGGTTCAACTATGTCGATCTTCAACCACGTCAATCTTTGACCTTGTTGGTTGGACGATGATGGTTCGACCATGTCGATCTTCGTCCTTGTTGATTCACCCACATCGACTCAACCACGCTGGTTCTCGACCACACAGGTCTTCGACCACATTGGTTTAACCATATTGGTTCTCGACCACACAGCTCTCCCGACCAGCAACGAACGCGGTAGTACCGTGATTACAACACCGGTAGTTCTGTCTAGTGGAAGTACCACACATAACACTACAACAGTTCTGATTTTCCTGAGAAGTGCAGATACTTTAACATATTTTGCAAAATATATTTGTAAATTATAGTATCATGCAGATATGAATTAACCATGATCCCCAACCAGTTGCAAAATATATTTGCACACTTTTAGAATCATGACACAAGGTAAAAAAACATGGACTTCAAATACTTGCAAAACACATTTGCAATATATAGTCCATTGTTACAAAGATTCAATATATGAGTCACAACTATTTGCAAAACATATTCACAAATATAAGCATCATGCTATGGAGAGCGAGAGCAAGTAAGGTTGAGGAATCAACACAAGATGAGACTCAAACTACTAGACATGACCCCCTCGTGATAGTACGGCAACCTATACTAGCAACCTGATCTTTTAACCAAACACCAAGACTAGTAAAAGACTAAGAGCATATCCTCAGCCCTAACTAGTCATACCTTTGCCTTAGATAACCTCTTGAAGCTTGATTATATTTTTCAACTAGTTTTTCAAAGATATACCAATAATTTCAAAAAATTGACTTTTAGCTAAATGACTCAATTTTAAAAATCAATACTAGCACTTAATCAATTTGCTCATATACTTAGGGATGTGTTATATGTGGTTATGATTTAACACTCTCCCTTAATGTGCTACTTACAACTTGCTCATGATTACAATAATGAAATTTTAGAACAAAAGCAATAGCATCCATTTTAAAGATTTTCATGTTAAGCAACCTACACAAGGCTAGGGACTAAACATTTTAATGTAAATACTTGTTATCGAGACAACATTGGTTCATGATGCGGCAAGATCATCCTCAAATTTGGCTTCCATTTTACACATGATAAAATTCACCTCTTCAGGTACCTATTAAGCATTTATACGCATTTTGATACTCAAAACTTGGTTGGGTCCATAAATGTTAGACATAATAGATTTGGGCACCTAAATGACCCTAACAATAAATTTTGGTGAACTAACGCCCCTAACAAATACATTATCATTTTTATCCTTCTTAAGCAAATAATGTTCATTATATAGATATGGCTTAAGAATGATACCTTTGAGACAACCCTTTCTAAAATGTCCCTTTTTTCTGGCAATTGTAGCAAGTTTGGTAATTGTTACCCCTTCTTATCTTCTTGTCTGATTTATTGCCGGTTTGCCTCTTCTTTGAAGATTTCATCTTGTCATCTACCTTGTTGGAGCATTTGGAGGCAAAAGTGACCCTTCTCATTGTATCCATGGCACTTAATATTCTTCGTGTGTCCTGTATTATGCCTTGTCTTACTATTCTCCTTCTTGGAAATAATGTCAATGCCTCTCTTATTATTTGACTTTCTTTGATTTCTCAATATATTGTTAAGAGAGGTATTCTCTTTCTAGCTTTTCTCTAAGTCATTTCTCAATCTTGTGACTTGGTCTTTCTGCTCTTTATTTTTCTCTATAAGGTTAGTCTCAACAAGCATATAGAAAATAGAAGTATGTAATTTAGAGCAACAAGGCATATCTAGCAAATCATCACAAGTGATGAATATGCTAACTTTAGATGAAATGTAAGAAATAGGAGCTACGCATGGCATATTATCTAGTAAAAAAATTACAAGCAATGTCTATATCCATCTTAGGCTTAGAATATTTTTTGAGAAAGAGGATTTCATGTTCTCGTTTTAATTTATTATAATTATTTTGAAGAGAGACGTGTTCATTCTTCAAAATTTTATACTTAGCCTTCTCTTTCCCAAGATATTCATTAAACACTTCTAGCATATCCATCAACTCTTATTATTATCATTATCATTATTTACCTTTTTATTACCTTTTGCCTTAAACTATTGAGTTGATGTGGAGGGACTTGTGGATTCTTCATCGTTGGAACTAGAGATTGAGTATTCTTCTCTCGACATCCACTCTTGTACGCAATCCTCATCAGTTTAGGTGGATATCTCATATTTATCTTGAATTTTTGTCCACATCTCATGAGCGCTTTCAAGATTGTATATTGTATCGAACACCTATACACTCAAAGCACTAAATAAGGCGTTCATTACTTGAGCGTCAAGATGTGACCATTTCTCGTTCTCAACCGTTGGAGCAAGAGAATCCAATGGAGGAGAAAAGCTCATATCTACAACCCACCATATTTTTGGGCTTATGACCTTAAAATAGCATACCATACGGATTTTTCAATTATTATAATTCGTGCCATCAAATAGAGGTGTGTCATCTAGGTGTACTATATTACTAGTCTCCATCCTTTAACACTCTAGGCGGTGAAGCCTAATAAATGAGAGACTATGCTCCGATACCACTTGTAAGATCAATGAGGCCGACTAGAGGAGAGGTAAATAGGCGGATTAAAAACTTCTATTCCAATTATTTGGCTAAGACCTAGATTATAATGCGGAAGCTTTAAGTCTATGTGCACCAAGTACTCAAAATGGTTTAGCACAAATAAAGTCTAAATCGACTAGGTTCACCTAAGTGCACCAATAATTTAAGTCTATATCAAGGTTTGTAATCCTTAGATAAGAAGCAATCAATTTAATTCTATGAATGTAAATTGCTTGAGTATAAATTGAGCACAAGAAAATAAACCACAAATACATGATTCCTTTTACCGTGGTGTTCGAAGACTTATTGGTCTCTTCTAGTCCATGTTGAGGTAAACCCAAACAAATTGGACCAGCTCCACGAATTAAGACTTCCACCTCAAATACACTAGTGGTAGCTCTTTCCTACTCCGGGTAGGTAAGCTTCAACCTTCACACTTCGCCTGGTCTTTTCACAATGTTCTTTGAGAAGATCACCGCACATGACGTCTCCAACGCCGTCTAGAAGTCAGCAAGCTCTAAGAGTAATAAATCAACCTTCTTTAAACATATTAATCTCACAATTGCATTTGCTATTATCACCAAACCAACTTAATGGAGGTTGAACTTACACTAAGTTTTATATCTCCATGGCCCAAAAAAGCCCAAAAAAGCCTAGCAACAAGAAAATGATAGTAAGACACGGTCTATTAAACCTTATCTTCACCGTAGTTGAAGTTGTCGTCCTCTGAGCAACTAAATTAAGTAAGGGTGAGTGCAAAAATATACTCCGCAAGTTACACGAGAAAATACATTACTAATGTAAGGGCAACAAGTGAAGGTATAATAGGGTTATTTGAGTGTAAAGCCAAATTTAAATAAATACAGTAAATAGATGTGAAATTGCTAAATTTAATATAATAAGTAAAAACAGTAATTTAAACAAATTAATACTATTAGTGTAGAACCAACCTAATACTAACCTAACCACACGTATCCCATCCGGACCATCCTTGACATAGAGCCCGAATTGATCGCAGCACATATGTTGGTAAGACTGCCTAAAGCACATCGGTCAGACTGTCATGACAAAGCCGATCAGTCCACTCAATACCTTCACACAACGCAACACAGACCTCTTTGGAAAATAGCTACCGCTAACTATGGGGCGGTACTACCACACACTAGTTAGACAGTCACTGCCACTTTAGGGCCGGTCAGACAGCAAGCCAAAGGCCGGTCAAACCACTGCCAATCTAATAGCAAAACCAGATATTCAATGGCACAAAATTCAAACTCAACTAATAACATCACAACAAAAGCAAAGTCAAATACTCATTATAATTATGAGACGACCTTCACATGGTCTCGCATTTTTACGTTTCTCTATATATCCTCCATGACTCAATGTGTCTTATTTCTTGTGTTACAGCTAACTGTTGCATGAGAGACACCCAATTCTTTATGCTCCTCTTCTCTCCTTCATATCATCTCACGTCCTGCGTGACAATTTACAGACAGCTGATATCACAGATTGTAGATGTTATTATATTATACTCCGTGATATTTATACCAACTAATGGGTAAAGATAGGCCAAAATAAAGGACAATCAACAATACCCCAATGGTATCTGCAAAAAAACAATACCCCGCTGGTAAAAATGTGCAGTATCTTACTAGGAGTATAAAATGTTTTGGAACAGCACCGACATTACTATAATGCATTCCCACTCTGGACTATGGACTGAAAAAATAGAGCTAATTTGCACACATGTTTTCAAACAAACGATAGGGCTAAAGCGCAAAATCTGCCCCCTCTCTCGTGACCTTTGCTCGCTTGAAACCTCCGCCCCTCTTTGGCGTCATATCGAGGAGGACTAGGCGTGGCGATAGGGAAAAATCTTAGATTTCGCTGCTGCCCCCACTCGACACCTCTCTGGCTCCAAAACGGCACGGTTCGAACTCGCTGACCAATGGGCCCTGCAACATAGGCGGCCCTACAGGGCAGCGAGATGGCTCCCGCCACGGCCGCGTGCCTCGTTGGGCTGCCTGCCATGACAAACATGGTTATGCCCCGTTCAATACGGCTTTTTCCCATAGTTTTTGTCTAACTGAAATATAGCGGTTGATATCTTTCCCTAAGGCATTCAATTAAACAAAAATAAATAAAACAAAGAAAAAAAGAAGAACACCGTTATATCTCCATAGATAATATAAAAAATATATAAAAAAGAACACAATTATATCTCCATAGACACCACGGTGATATAGGGAAGAAAATCCAATAAGAGTATGTCTCACATGGGGCCTCCTCCATCCGTCGTTGGATTAAAGTGATTAACCTTCATCCAACAGCAGCTGATTGGGGAGGGCCTCACTCCCCATGTAATTCGTTTCCGTGACACGGGGGGTGAGGAAGAGAGCCGGAGGGGGAGGCCATTTCGGGACAAGGGAAAAGGCCTGGGCGGCTGGGCCCCACTTCGGTGAGGCTGAGGCCTGCGTCCCAAGGATGACGAGGGGGTTGGTTGGCTGGCGGTGTGGACAGTGACATCACGCGTCAGGGTGTTTTTTTCGCCGGGTTGGGCGTTGGACTTTGGCCTGCTTCCGTTTTCCGCGTTGGTTTGCGATCGTCGTGCTGGCCCGTCGCGTCTCGACCGCCTGCTTGCGAACGCGCGCGTGCCGGCCCGGTGGTCTCAGACCGGACGGGCGCGTGCAGACGTGCACGTCGCTGCGGGTGAGCACGGCCGGCCGCGTCGGCGGTGGGTTTCGCCCGTGCACCGCGTTTCCAAACGCACGTTATACGCTGGGTTTGTGGGTTGTGGTCGCGCTGTATGGGAGTGGTAAAACTTGTGTATGCAGTCTGGACCATCTAGCTACTTGAGTGAAGTTACTATTGCCACTTGAGTATGACAATCTATCTACTGCTCTACGATGCATCAAAAGTTCGAGCGATTGGTACTGCTCTATGAGTACTGTTTTAAACGCCAAAAAGGACGGTTTTATGGGCAAGATACCAAAAGAGGAGTTTGGTGCAACAGGGATCAGAAGACAAACTGAGAAGGTTGTGCATTCCTCGCATTAGAATAAAGTAATCTTTTCAGCGGCAGGAACCGGCTTGAAGAAGATGATAGAAGCAATGCCCTGACCAACTCGGCTTCGGCTTCTGATTTCTGGCTTATTTTTCATTATTCATAAGTTTCGTCTTTTTCTGAACTTTTGGTTTTTTGTTGAGCTTTTTTGCCGGTTCTTTTTTCCCATATTTGTTTGTATTATACGTAATGGGCCAACATATTTTTTTATTTTTAAATTTTTTTAAATTTAATTATGCTAAATAAGCCTCTCACTACCATGATGCTTTTTTCATCTACCTACAGTTGTTTTTTACCATAAGCCACGAGCTTTCCAGCCGAACCAATCACCACCAATATCGCATGTTCTTTATGAGGCAAGTTGCTTCGCACCAAGAAGTTTCGATCCCCGAGGTCACGAACCAAGTGTAGTTCATATTGGACAGCAACCGATATTGCATGTTTCATGGAGTAGCAGCTGGAGACGATAAATTTAGTCAGATCAACTAAATCTAGAGCTCAATCCATCAATGGTAAGATAAAAAAAAGGAAAGGATTTGATTTTAACATTAACTTTTGACAGATGATTTGTGCTAAAAAAGCAAAGCACGTGGCGGCCAAACCCAATAATTGGACAGGAATCTGTTGGGGGCCGGCACGTATGATTAATCGGTATTGCTTTGAGGCAGAAGCCCAATAATAGGTATCAAATAAAAATATAACGATCTATATTATAACAATTAATCAATTTCAGTCGATTACATCAATTTACACGCCCCGATCTCAATCAAGACAATCGTCTCTATAATATAAATAATTATATCACAATTAAAATTACACTGAATTTTGCTAAGCTACGATTCTAATCCATCTTTTTCTGTAAGAAACACATGCATGTCGAAAAAACCCAAGAAAAGAAAGAGAAAAAATTGCCATTGGAATCCATAGTCCATATCATCCCATAGAGTTCACTTTATCGAGTTTGAGTAGGCTCTCGATTATATGGATTTGATTCAATAATTGGAGGCCAAGCTCTTCGTAAGGTGATGATTTGTGTTTAATGTCCATTTTTTTGAATCAGATAACGCAATTTGATGTATGTTGTGAGGAAATTTTGGAGGAAGGGAGAGGCAATGCTCACGAGGACGAAAAGGGGCACCTCTGACCTGACGAGGTGATTTTGCCGTTGCGTCACGAGGAGATCCAACGGTTTATTCTGGACTCGTCGGAAAGATCAATGATAGAATAGCGTACGACACTAGCGCTCAGATGGGCGTCCAAGCTCTAGTCGATTCCATGATTAATTAATCGGCCACGACTTTAATTTGCTAATACTATTCCAGCACTAGGTTGGAGAAGAGAGCTACGCATCAGACAACCATGTCTTGACATGTAGTTGCTTCCTCAGGCGCTCACCGCCGAATTGCTGCTCAACTGGGCACGCGGGGTTGGACCGTTGGACGATGGATGTGTGCGCTGTTTACTCGTCTCGTTTCACATGTGCGCTGCATAAAAAGATCGGTGCAGAGATCTGCTGATCTGGGACCGGACGAGCGCGTGCCACAAAAGCGCTTTCTCGCTTGTGTGTTTTATATGGAAATTCACTACAGTTTCGGTGAAAACAGTCCTCTCCTCCATCACGAATACATGTTATTTTTAACATATGTGCATTCAAAATTTTAAATCTTTGACTGTCAATATTTTTAAAATATTTAAATTTGATATATGAAAATTATGTGTATATTATCTCAAAAGATACTTTCATAATATTATAATATTATTAGATTTTATAAATATTACAATAGAAATTATTGATCAAAGTTATGTTCCATATGGATGTCAAAAGTAATATATATTTGTAAATGAAGGAAGCACTGTAGTATCATTTGGGCAATTGGGGTTGGCTTTAGCATCCACCACACTTTGGTACTACTCGCAAAAGTTGTACTTTTCGGACTTGCTTGGAGTCTGGAGAAAGGCCTTGTATTAAATATTTGAATTATGGTTTATGGCTGACAGTTTATGGTTTTAATATTTGAATTATGGCTGTTCGTGAGAGATAGTACGTACAGAAAAATAATCGTATATAATTTTAGACGATACAGCTGAACTCACTATATTTTTTACTATAATCTATCTGTTGACCTCGTTTTAAAAAATACACCGTTTAAAAACTAGTTACTATAGATAGTATAAACATAACTCGGTTAAAAGTCTAAATGCACTCGGCCCAAGTCAGTGCTGTTATTCTACGTACACCAAACCACCTGATGCTGACACGCATTACCGGTCTTAGATGGCACATTGAAGAACTGAACTGACCTTTCGCCGAGACTTGTTCTCCCTAATTAAGCTCGTGACTAGGGAGTCCTTTCGGTACGCTAAATAAACAAAGCGGCATAGATTCCATACCATAGTGCAAATAAGCAAGTCATCATCCTACTTAGGAGCTAGTGCACAAACGTCCAAGGGCCTGATTGCGATGTCCGTGTCCTCCTCATCTGCACCATTTCTCTGCGACTTTTATTCAGCTCGCGGATGGTCGAGATTACTCGACAAGGCAAACCATAGTCTTCCACAAATTGAGCAGCAACCCCGACCGTGAGAATCAAACAAACTCTTCTGGCCATTGGCTTGCTTGTCTAGCGTCCAGCTTAGCTGACGGTACGGGCTGCGGCCCTCGAAATCCACACGTTTCAGTGGTCTGTGGATGGAAGGCAAGTTGGGTAAACGGCGGGCTTGTAAACTCGCCCCAACCTGTCCGGACAATTGGGCTTCTTTGCTGCTACTACTTTATAGGCTTTTTGGGCCTGGATGATCTTTAGCCTGTTAGGTTGTGGTGCCTACAATTGCACGGTAGCATCCGTGTGCTAGTTATGGTACTACTACAGTCCTACAGAGAAGAACAATGGTCCTCTTCCAATGGTTTGTCGGAAAGTTAAAAAGCCAAATATTGAAATAGAATAATCTTTTGAAATAGATTCTTTAAACGGTCCTTTGAATTTAAAACTGTGTACACCATCTATGTCTTTAGCATCTGCTACAACCTAAAAGAACATCTAAAAACGTGCTATATCAAAAACATATATAAAAGTCTTCAGCTGCATGCCAAAAGAAGACCTGCTCTGGACTCTTGTCAGTCTTCACACCTTCATGATCAGACAGCCTCCTAACCTAGCGACGCGCCAACAAAAAAGTGGGAGAATGGAAGATCATGGTACGTGGTTGCCTTGAGCAGCGTCCAAAGATTCCGCACTGTAGCGAGCAAGCTTTCAGAGCTCATGCGCCAAATATGACGAGCCTGTAATATTCAAGGAGCCTGTTGTGTAATATTTGTCCTGATAGAACTGAAGAACATACGATGGTCTCTTTGGAAGGTAAGAATATACAAACATAGGAATAGGAAAAACATTAAAATGTAATGGCTCGTTGAATCCTACAGAAAATAAAACCACACGAATTGCTTGAAAGAGGTGTTTGTAAGGGTGAAAACGAATCGGACAGTTTCCGATCAATTCGAAAATTTTTTGAATACGGATTATATCGGTTCGAGTATTTGTTGGATATTATTGGATCAGAAATGAGTGCGGATTTTATCTGTCAGATACGAATACGGATTCAGTATCTCACTATTCGTCGAATATGGATCCAGATTATTCGAATATTCAGGGACTGGATATCCACAGCCTACATCCTCTATTTCAACCTAGCCTATTTACATAATAATCTAGTAATCCATCATACACTAATATATACATCAATACATAGAGTTAGAGAAGGAATCTTAGTCTATATGAAGAATTCATTTATGTTCTTTTATGAATGTTTAGATCAAATAAACTAGTTATGCTTTTTATTCATTTTGTATGTACAATTTAAAGGGTTTTTATGTTCCGAGAAATATTCGTGACCATATTTGATTCGATTTATATTCGCTCTGTATTTATATTTGATATTATTTGTATTTGTATCTATATTCGTATCCACATCCGGGGAAAAAAATGAAAACAAATATGACAGAGTCATTATCTGTCTATATTCGATCCGTTTTCACCACTAAGTGTTTGGATGCCTTGTAGGAAAAATACAGGAATTTTGAGATTAGATGTTACTTGTCGATGATCGGATCACCAATCTTATAAAATAATATGAGAAAAATGGCTAAAATCCTTGGGATACAACATGAATACTTGCTGTTTCTCTAGAACGATGTCTTATACAGCAAAATCTGTTGCTCACTCATGCAAACTTTGAATAAATATATATTTCGAACACTCATCACGTTATTAAAATGTGCCTAAATATTGCAGCAAACAGATGTGCAGGCTAGCTCTCATGATCTCATCTGTGCAGAATATTAAATCTGTAACTCTTAATGCTAATATGTTATAACACTATATCCAAATGTTCCTAACCTAGGAATGAACATTAGCGTATCATTTCTGAGCATATTTATTCGCAATTATAGTGGTCTCTAATTGTTTATAGAGTCTGGTAATTCGTGCGGCTCACAAAATAATTTCCTAAGGACATCTATTAGCACATCGCCCTGATCAACTCGGCTTCGGCTTCTGGTTTCTAGCTTATTTTTCACTATTCATAAGTTTCGTCTTTTTCTGAACTTTTGGTTTTTTGTTGAGCTTTTTTGCCGGTTCTTTTTTTCCCGTATTTGTTTGTATTATACGTAATGGGCTAACATTTTTTTATTTTTAAGTTTTTTTAAATTTAATTATGCTAAATAAGCCTTTGTCAGTTACAATACTTTTTTCAGTCAGCTACAGTGTTTTCAGCCATAAGCCACGAGCTTTTCAGCCGAACCGATCACCACCCAAGTTTTTCAGTTGCTTTATCAGTGTGCTAGCTGTATTCGTTGTGGCCAGCCTTTGCATCTGTTTTTGATGCTCTGGCTATCCTATTAAATTTTGCTACTTGATTTATAGAAGCTTCTGTCTTCCCTAACTCTTCGGTTTGTGTTAGTGGGGGCTATTATTTTGTTTGAACTTACATCTTGGCCAGTAGAAAGACCTTGCTGTCAGATTTCTTTTCTTGCGTTAGCTATGCGTTAGATCCATGGATTTGCTTCCGTACTTCCTAACTGTGTATTAACCTTGCCTCCTTGCTGCTATTACATTCCTAGGTTTGATTATGTCTTTCTTTGTTATAGTCATATGTGCCTTATTCATTTTACTATTGCTCTCTTTATAATGTAGGATCGTTTTGGCTTAATTCAGCGTTGTGCGCTGCTTGTGCTGCCTGTTTTACGTACCGTTTGAGAACTGTCAGCTTGATCTCGTTGTGGTCAGCTTTAGTTTTACCGTGATCCTAATTAGCTTTAGTTACGGTGCATGCGTTTTGTGTTACCTTTCAGATTTTACTACATTCCTCTTTGGAATAGGTGCAGAAGTAATTTTAGTTTGCGTGATTCTTGCACTAATTTTTTAGTGTGTGCAGTATTTTCTCTTCGTATTGATTATTGTTTCCTTTTTGATGCAGATCTGGTGCTGCTTTTCATACCATTTGAAGATCACCGGCTTTATTTCATTGTGGTTACCCCTTTGCCTTGCTAGAATCCTGATTAGTTTTAGCTCTGGTAGGTGTTTCTTCCATGTAATTAGCCTTCATTCCAGTGATTGCTCCTTTCAGCTGATTTGCTGTTTAGAATCCTCATGGATTTCATTCCCTACTCCCTGATTGTGTAGCGCTCCTACCTCTTTCTTATATATTATTACGTTTTCGAGCTTGATTATGTTTCTCTTTATTATAACCATATGTGTCTTACTCGTTTTACTATTCCCTAGAGCCATTCTTTTCTGCTATATATGTCTTACCCGTTTTACTATTTCTTAGTGGCATTCTTTTTGACTATATGTGTCTTACCCATTTTATTATTATTTAGCTTTTCCTTTTTTTTTTTTGCGAAACTTGTTGTTCCTCTAGAACGATGTCTTACACAGCAAAATCTGTTGCTCACTGATACAAACTTTGAATAAATATATATTCCGAACACTCATTACGTTATTAAGGTGTGCCTAAATATTGCAGCAAACAGACTTGTTCCTGCCAGTGATAACCCTTTTGTTGTACAAAATGTCACCAGTTATGCTATGCCGCCCAGCAAAATTACCATCGTTAAATAGCACCCTGTTATGGTTTACCATATATTAACTAATGTAAATCTATTCCATAACATCGTGTTCTTTAAACCCTACCAGTTTCTGCATAAATCTGCGTGCTAATTTACCCTTCTTGTTTTACTTATATATTCTGCTTCTCTCAGCGATTGTCAACAATTATTAACACTTCTTATTATTCATACTGTTTCCCTTACCGTCATACATAAATCAGTCCCAGTATTTTGCTCTTTCCATAACAACAAAAAATTACCATTTAAACTACATTTATACATTAATCATTTTTTTATATAAACTAGTATAGTGCCCGTGCTAACGCTACGGTAAAATACAAAACAAGATAAAATTTGTAAAAAATAGTAGTGTGCCCGTGCTAACGCTACGGTAAAATACAAAACAAGATAAAATTTGCAACCATAGTCCAGTAGGAAGCACTTGCATAATAAGGCCAAACAATATCAGCACAAAAAGGGAATGACCTATCATACCAGTGTATGCAAAATTTGCAACTCTGAGCTAAACATCAATTGAGTAAAAGAGATCACTTGCCTAGCAGATACCTACCACTACTACATGGAAATAGTTCTAATATAACCAACATTGAAAAACTGAATTTATTAGTGGATTATAACAAGAACCATGGATATGTGGATTGCTGATTAAACAGTTCATTGCAAAATTAAATTCTCATAAAATAGACATAATTATCTCTGCTTTCTCTCAAGAACTTTGCAAGATCCTGCCTCGTTAAGATTTACCAAAACATATAACTAAAGTTAACTCTGCACTGTCTTGAGATGGATCCTGCCTCGAAGATGGAAGGAAGACTTCGATTACCATTGAAGAGATCTGATACACCAACCACCAATATTATTAAGTTACAAAGAGAAGACACATAGTACAACACATTAAAGCATAACAAGAAGCAAAATTCACACCATGGAAAATGCCGCAGACAATGCTACACCAACTCCAATCCAGAAAACAGGGGAACCACTGCAGGGATTTTGCAACAAGCCATTATGGGGGGTAAATTGAGAATGGCGTAGGCAGACAAAACAAGGAAACAAACTCACATGTATGATGGCGGGGGCGGCATGGGAGGCAGTGGTACCAGCTCCGGCCGACACATTCTCACCGCTAGTTGAAGACGACATGCTTGCAAAGCCCTTTGTGCTCAATCCATCCAAAATCGATGCAAAGAAACAATTTTTTTATCAAAAATCAGAACAAAGGAGATGGTAATAATAAAAAGACTAAAATGGGGAAAACATAAGCCGACCAGCATTCTCTACCCATCAGCTACTATACTACAAATACGGATGGATAAGCTGATCATTCTCAAATCATCAACTACCACTACACTGCAAATACAGATGGATATGCTCTGTATAGTTTAAGCCAATACAAAAGATTTTGATTTAAGGCCTAACGCAAGCACAACAAAGATCTGTGCTCAAATCTTCAACATTTACAAGCATATCAAGAGCAATAAAACTAAATTTCAGAATAAGATAGATGACTCGCTGAACTCACGATTAAATACAACGGTGCTTTCCCACGAAAGGTCACAGATCAATCCCGCTCAGCAAAATGATGTGACAAATTAGGTATTTGGAGAAGGACTACATGTGTAGTAATACAAATTAGAGCAATCCAAAGACACCCCACAACAAAGACCGGATGTCCTAACTTCCAATTCCCAAAAGGTGTCATTGGTATGAATGCTCAATGATGCAACAACTAAGAAGTCAAAGAGCAATACTAAATTTGCAGCAAAATCAACGAGGAAAAGCATAAACGACAAGGCCATCCGCCTATGCTAAAGTCAAATGCCAAAGGCTCTCAAATCCACTTATCCTTTTTGCTTATTTAGACTTGCACATCTCCAAGAGCAAGACAAACAATTGCCCATTGGCAAAAGGCTAATCTCAAAACTCTTGAAAATTTGGTTAGACAACACATCCGTCACATGTAAAAATTACTCAGTCGCATCATCGCACGCCGCACTCCCACTACTGAATTAAGCACAATCATCACAAATTCAATAAAGCAACCTAGCTAATGATCTGAACCTCATGCGACTAATATCCAACGCATCACAAGAGAAGTGAGTCGATGGCAAACACGAGCGAAGGAGTTACCCAAACAGCAAGATTTGCTTGCACACATCAAGGAAGGGCTTGGTGAGCATGACCCCGCTCTCGACTTGACATGCTTCATCCCTTCCAAGGACGGAGTGAACACGGTCTCGCCATCTCTACCGCAAGAATCATCAAATGCATCAACCCACCGAGTAGAAACAACGTGCTCACTCCGATTCTTCGAATCACTGATCCAGCAATAATCTTTCTTGCAATAACCTGAAAAGGCATAAAATTCATGCTTTCTTGCTTTGGAAAAAAAGAACATATAGATATCATCAGTCATAGATGACTTAAAATGGTAGGTATATTAAGTTAGAAGTTGAAGTGGATGGATACTTTTAAAGTTGAGCTGAACACTATTAGCGACCATGGTTGAACTTTTCAGCTTGTCAATGGAATGACAAGCAACTTATTGTGTATTCTTGAGGGGGAAAGGCATACTTGAACTTATGTTTGTTTACTTGAAATTAAAGCTATACTTTCAGGGAACATTACAACAACCAAATTATGTGAGCAACAATCTTGAGAGCAGGTTGAGAAGATAGCAGTATTGATTCTGTTGAATGAGTGCTCTGAAATGGAATAAGTTCCAGTGAAGTTGTTTCGTAAAGGTGTAACATCACAAAGTAGGGGACATGAAGAAAATAGGCAAAACAGTCCCCAAGTGCATTCAGATCGAGATCAAGGAAGGATAACTTTGATAGGTTCCCAACACCGAACGGACGGATCCCGACAATGAATTATTCCGCAACTTCGTGGATACTAAGTTCAAACTGCGAGGCATCATTTGGGTAGCTTCCTCCAGTTTATTTGAGCTCAAGTCAATCACCTCCACTATACCATCCCAAGCGCAATATAGCTAGTTCCCGTAAAGCGTGTTCCCACTCGGATCAACCGAGATACACTTGCAAACAAGTACGGTAATGAACCGACAAAGACATTTGAAGAGAGATTCAAGATTTTCAAAGTCGTCGAGTTCACAATCGCATTGATCCTGCAAAATTACAAGGCACACAAGTCATTTACACTGTAGACAAATGTCAATGACCAGTTATCTCGTGAATAACTATAAACAATATATAAAAACACAGCAAGGTGGCATATTATTTAAAGTAGTACATACTCAAATGTGAAGAAAATATATATATATATATATATATATATATATATATATATATATATATATATTTGCAATAGTAGATCTCATGTCATAGCATTGAAATAGTTTGCTACAATTTTGTTCTTGATTGAAGAGATTCCCTGCATAAAGTCATGTTAGCAAACCGGCGTGGATCCCATAATAAGTCTAACATAAATCAAGAGTCAACATGATAGTTGGTCCAAGAAGCACAATTATTTGACTTTAAAGCTTATCAATCACCATCACACAAAAATGTTGGCTAATACTTAATACTATGTTGAGTTATATAAATAATTATTGCTAATATGGCAACTTTTATGAAAGCAACACGCATTTATAAAACCAAGAACACAATGCTAAAATCAGCTATAAGCCGATGCATGCAAGTGTAAGGTCACGATCATCTCCATCAAAAGGCAAATGTCATAATTTCTACGTCACGACAAGCAAGATTCATGCAAGAGTCAATTGTTGCATTGCTCATCGAATCCTCCAGAAAATGCCCGGGGCGGTGCGGCACGGAACGCGCCCCGTCCGGCGTTAAGCGTGCCCATCACCACCAAGCGCGGCGCCGCGACGGCGCCGACCGCCGTGGCGACGGCGCCTCGATGTGCGTGGTCGCCGCCACCACGCACGCGCAGCCTAGCCTCCAGCCGACTGACGCGGCCGCCCACTCGGCCAGCTGGTTGGCCTCGCCCGCACCGCCACTGCGCTGTCGCGGACGACAAGGAGGCCATCACCACCAAGATTGGGTCTCCCGCTTTCTTGGGGTATTTCGTCGCCGTCCTACCTTGCCGGCGGCGACGACGGCGGACGGAGCGCCGACGCGGCCGCCCAACCGGCGAAAGAGGCCGAGGATGCCGCCGCGGCGCCGTCACCCCGAGTCCGCGGCATCGCAGATCCGCCGCCACCGTAGGATCGTGGGGGGGGGCGGCTTACCTCCGGCCGGACGGGAAGGGGATCGGAGGCGGAGGAGGAGGACGAGGAGGCGCTAAGTCGCCCACTCGCCGCCTGGTTGCCCGCCCGCCCGCGCGCCGCCGCACCGTCGCGACGACAAGGAGGCCATCACCACCAAGATTGGGTCTCCCGCTTTCTTGGGGTATTTCTGGCTGCTTCGTCCTTCCTTGCCGGCGGCGACGGCGGACGGGAGCGCCTCAACGCGGGCCGCCCATCCGGTGAAAAAGAGGCCGAGGATGCCGCCGCGCGCCGCCACACCCGAGTCCGCGGCATCGCCAGATCTGCCGCCACCGTGAGGATCGCGGGAGGGCGGCTACCTCCGGGCCGGACGGGAGGGGATCGGAGGCGGAGGAGGGAGGATGAGGAGGCGGCCGAGTCGCCCCACTCGGCCGGCGGGTTGGCCCAGCGCCGCCGCGCGCGCCACGGACGTCAAGGAGGCCATCACCACCAAGATTGGTCTCCGCTTTCTTGGGGTATTTCGTCGCCGTCCTTCCTTGCCGGCGGCGACGGCGGCGGACGGAGCGCCTGACGCGGGCCGCCCATCCGGCGAAAGAGGCCGAGGTGCCGCCGCGGCGCCGCCACCCCGAGTCCGCGCATCGCCAGATCCGCCGCCGCCACCGAGGATCGCGGGGGAGGGGGCAGCTTACCTCCGGGGCCGGATGGGGAAGGGGATCGGAGGCGGAGGAGGGAGGACGAGGAGGCGGCTGAGAGTGGGGAGAAGCAGTTAATAAAGTTAACTGAACCGTCGCGACCTGCATGCGAGCCACGAGCGTGAGGGACGCGGGAGGGGTGCTGCAGATCCATTGAAGGATGACCGTCGGATATGGTTGAGTAAGGAGAGAGAATGGAGGATAGTTAATCTGGTGCGCATGTTTTTAGGATGGTGTATTTCTGGGTGTATATTGTGGTGTGGATATAGTTAAGGTCATGACTGTGGAGTAGGTAATTGTTGGGTGGACGTAGGATAATTTTAACTGGTGGTTTATAGGGGTAGAGATAACCAAATATTTTTGTCACCAAGACACAAGCTGTAGGCGGCGGCGGATCGATCTCCTCGTCCCTGGCTGGAGCCCTGGTGGCGCACGTCCTCGTCCCTAGCTGGATGGCTGGATGAGTGATGAGGTTTGGTCCCAGCAATCTGATCCATTGGATCTGAGTGAGTAAGAGAAAGACAAGGTTAGATGGGATCTTGTCCCTTCATTTCAAACGTTGGTTGGGTTTGATGGTAAATTTTTGGGTGTACTTAGGATAGCTAATGACTGTGTTGTACAATTTTCTGTGTGGCTTTAGGATTGTTTTTTAGGTGCATTATATGTGGTAGAGACTTGGCAACACAGAAAACCGGGCTCAAAATTTATCCGCAATTCTGCACTTGTCAAACTTCAATAGATGTGTCTAGAAGTACATAAAGTCATAACTACATTTAAGCAAGAATAGATCCTATTGGTACCCACCAACATGCCAATATGTCATGCCTACATTGTTCCTTAGTCATAGCATGATGGCAAAGCCTACTCCTCTCCTTAGTTATAGTGCTAAATTTGCATCTAGCACTATGGATGCTCTGCCAAGATGTTGTGTTCACTAAATTTGCCCTCTGGCCACTTGAAACTAAAGATGTTTACGGTAACCATACTTCATTTGAAGTTTGAGTTTCCATTGTTATTCAATCAAACTGAAACCCAGTTCTACCAACAAATGCATAAATATGTGCATCCTGTGTTGCTTATAGTGTGGTGTTACTGAAAGCTGCAGGGATGAAAATAAAGCGGTACTATGAAGGAACTTTGCACAAATACAATCATAATTTTAAAACTGGTATTATAATCAGAGCCTTAAAATTCTCGCAATAATAAATAAAAGGTTTTACGTACACTGGATGGATTTTTAAGACGTTGTGCCTCATCAATAACCGCATAGCCACCCATTATTGATATGCTGAGAATATCAGGGCCTCCAGCTCTTTGGTTGGGCTGCAGAGGAGGCATGATTCTTCGGAGATTTGCATTTGGTTTCTCAGCCATGCCGAGTTTGACAAAGAACTTTGCAGTACAGCCCTTCCCTACACATTCGCTTTCGAGCCAAATGTTACCTTGCATTAGACTGACAAATATGATGGCACCAGAGAGAGAGAGAGAGAGAGAGTAAAAATAGTTAGCACAGAGATCATATAGTTTCAGGGCAAAAGGCATATGCAAAAATGTTTTCTTGGTGTACCTTCTGGAAAGGGCCACCCAATCCATTGCCACCATTTTTGAGTGTGCAAATTTTGTGAAGGTGTGAGGCATATCTTGTGGACTAATTCCACAACCAGTGTCTTTACCTACAACAAAATATGACGCGATCTTCTTGAAAAAACTACAAATAAGTAACTACATGAACTGCATGCAATTAACCCTATGCTAGATCGGTGTTTTTGCTCCACAGTTGGTTTTAACACTTGGTGGCAATGTTACCCACGCACTCATGTCCGACCTCATTGCATCAGATAAGAATCTGAATTCCTATAGGCCATCGGTAATCATCTAAAATATTTGTTTCCCCACATCTAGATGAAGGCCACAGTTTTTTAATTCAAATAAGATATTTGCGGTATGCTTGCATAAACTTTGTCCCCCCCCATATTACACAATGTGAAAAACTATCTACCAATCTCCAAATCCTTTCTTTTCTCTTCAGGGTGTCACGTTGAATGCTTGACTCCACATCAGTGTGGAATGCTAATGCCTACATTAAGGAACACAGCTAATATGCCATTGGTATAAGTGTACAACCACTGCATGAGCTTACTGGGCATGACAAGCAACATTATGCGTTTACTGTCCAGTGGCTATCATCAAACGAACTTATGAAGCATAACAAGATGAGGAATTAACCCAAAAAAAAGGAGTAAATGTTCATAAGAAAACTCGCATGACCAAGTAAAAAGACCCATCGAGAGGACTGGATGGAAGTCGGAGCATATGGGTCCTCAAAGAATCGGCTTAGCGATGGAAGTCAGAATTGAAATGTGACCTCCTTTGTGAACTTAATGGAGTTACAAAGAACATTTAGGATTATTTGCATCAATCGCTTTTGATCACCAATTGCACAGCAGCAACTCGAGCCAAAGTAACCATTACCGAGAGCCTTTTGCACGCAACCATCGGCTTAATCAAATTAACCACCTACAAGATGATTATTGAGTTAACCTAAAGTGCAACAAAGAAACTCTCCTCCTTCCTTTTCGCACAACATCATAACAAATTCTAAAATCATAAAGTGCAGACATGTGGCACTTACATATGTAAAGGTGGAATGCGATTAAAAGGTGCAATTTCAGTTCAAGACTCCCATTCACAAGCTTGGAAACATCCAAAACATCATTCGTAAGGGTTGCTAGAAGATCGCTACTCTTTAGTATAGTCTCAATCATTAGACGTTGTTCAAAGAAGAAGATTTGCTTCTAAAAGGAGGAGGATAAAGAAACGATTGCTCGCATTGAGTCCGCATTTCATGGTTCATGACAATGACAAGGTCATTACGAGCACAAATAACCATTTCGCCTCTCGACGTGTTTGTATCCAGAGCAAAATTTCCCACTAAACCCTCAAATCAAGTCGCAAAACACCACAAATAGACTAAAATTCACCCTAAACAATCTTAGGCATCCTAAAATCGAGTCTTTACCAAGCCCGAATTAAAAAAGCGCCAACTTTAACTTCAATTCCTACGACATCTATACCAATAGAAATTCCCAAAATATTGGCCACCAATTCCCCACTGTGAGCATTGCAAAGCAGCCGCCCATGGTGCCGCTCGCTGCGCTGCTGCTCCTTCCTCTTGCGTGAGCTCTCTCGCAAAGAATTGCTAACTTATCCTCCTTGATCTGCACCAAAGCATCAAAACCCTAAGAACTCAATTCCAAAGCCACCCCACCTAACCCTAGCACCAAAAGGCACGAAAGCCCTCACCTTTCTTCGCTGCGCCCTCCGCCGAGCCGGTGCTCTGGCGGCGGCCGCCGCCAGATCTTCCTCGGTCCCCCGGCGCCGACGTGCGTTGGCGAGCCCGAGCCTCCGCCGATTAGGGTTACTGTTCAGATCGGTTAGCCCGGGGCTCAAATCGGGAGGGGTGACACGAGATTCTTCGATCCGCAGGGGGCCTCACCATAAGGCGCTTAGGGGGAGAGTCGGAGATGGGGGAGCGGCGGCGCGGTGGAGGACGGGGAGCGGAGGGAGCGGCGCGCGTGGAGGACGGGGAGCGGCGGGAGTGGAGGCGCGGGAGAGGCGAGACGGGGAGCGGCGGGAGTGGAGGCACGGGGAGGAGGCGGTGCGGGATGGCAGGGGAGAGGAGAGGCGGTGCGGGGTGGGGAGGGAAGGAGAAGGAGGCGGCGCGTGGGGAGGGAAGAGGAGGAAGGAGTAGGTGCCGGCTCATGGGGGCGGATGAGATTTGGTCCCAGCAATCTGATTCGTTGGATCTGAGTGAGTAAGAGAAAGACAAGGTTAGATAGAATCTTGTCCCTTTATTTTAAATGTTGATTAGGTTTGGGTGTAAATTTTTGGGTGTACTTAGGATAGCTAATGACTGTGTTGTATAATTTTCTATGTGGCTTTAAGATTATTTTTTAGATGTATTATATGTGGTAGAGATTGTCTTGCGCGGCGTGTCGCCACGCAAACCCAGCTAGTAACTTCAGAAGAAAGGAAGGCAAAACAAACGCGTTGCCCAGGCTTCGCAGCGTGGAGAACTGGACTCCTCAGGACCCCTACAATTTACACGAAAGCCCTCGGAATTCTTCAGGCTCGCAATCTCCTCCCACTCCGATACCTCCCCCCGATCCCCTCCCATTCCCCCAATCTCGCGCAACACGAAACCCTAGCCGCGCGATTCGCTCGCCGGAGAGAGAGGGAGGCTCGCCGGCGCCGATGGAGGTGAAGCTGTGGAACGACAAGCGGGAGCGCGAGCTCCTGGAGAGCCTCGCCGACCTGTACGCGATCATCAAGGCGACGGAGAAGCTGGAGCGCGCCTACGTCCGCGACCTCGTCTCCGCCGCCGACTACGAGGCCGAGTGCCTCAAGCTCATCTCCCAGTTCAACTCCCTCTCCTCGTCCCTCGCCGGCGTCGTCACCATCCCGCGCTTCGTCCAGGCCTACCGCCTTGACTGCCCCTCCGCCCTCAACCGCCTCGTCCAGTCCGGTGTCCCCGCCACCGTCGAGCTCCGCGCCGCCGCATCCTCGTCCACGCCGGCCACATCCGCCGCGTCCGCCGCCGCCATCGCCCAGTGCGTCCAGAGCTTCATCACCGCCATGGACGCGGTCAAGCTCAATATGCTCGCCAACGACCAGGTCCGCCCCCTGCTCCACGATCTCTCGACCTCCATGGGGAAGCTGGGTCCTGTCCTACCGCCGGACTTCGAGGGAAAGGTCAAGGTGAGTGAGTGGCTCGCCAAGCTGAATAAGATGGGGGCCGGGGACGAGCTCACCGAGCAGCAGGCGAGGCAGCTCAACTTCGACCTGGATTCGGCATACAGTGCGTTCATGGCCTCGCTGCCCACCGCCGGCCTGTGAGCAAGTATCGGCTTGGTTCCTATTTCGTTCGTTCTTTCTATTTTGTTATGCTTTTGTATTTGGATCACTACTGTAGTGCTATATACTGGTAATTTCCCTCTTGTAAATGGATTATGTGGCATATTGGTTATATATACAGTTTACTGCTCCTGTAATTGGATCTCCTTTTGTGAGAATGTGGCCATGGTTCTCATACGTATCTTGCCTATTGAGTTTTTTTTTCTTTCTTAACCTTTGGAGATAAGATGTCCCTCTTAAGTTTGCATCTTACATGAATTTGCTTCTTCTTCTAGTGGCTTTTTCAATGAAGGGGACATTATTCTGGTAATTGGCGGTGGGAAATGCACACTGACTGTTATGGGCGATGGCTATAATGGATTCTTTGGCCTATTGGTTATATATGAGGGATGGTTTCCCTCTTGATATGCTGTCATAGTGCAATGTAATAGCAGGCTGCCAATGAGTTGTGACAATTTGTCAGATTTACTTGCAACATGTTCATCTGGATCTTGGTGATTTCTTAAGTAATATCTTGTACATGGGGCGCTTTGGTGACTTGTACTGTTGTAAATTGAGTTCCTGCTTAAGGGGCTTTCATATATTGCCCGCGGCTGATGATTTTTTTGGTTAAAAATGAATAGTAATAGATAAAAGAACTAACCTTAAGGAGGAGGACGTGAATAGTATGAGAAGTGAGAGAGACATGTGCGTAAGACGGAAACGAGAGGAATTGGGTGTGTAATGCGCTTATGACCTTCTGCCTTATCCTTGGAGACAGGAGCGAGAGGAGTGAAGAAACCGCTTAGAGAGGCCGGGTGTTCATATTGAATTCTGTTTTTTTTTCAAGCAGAAGTCAATACAAACAGTCTCTTAATTCCATCGGCTATTGACTTGCCAGGTAATCTAGATACCTTTCCCCTTCCGTTGAGCTGCAAATTCTCTATCAAGTAACAACGTTGAATGGCTAATATGAGCTACAAATTGTCTGGTGATCTGGTAATAGCTATCCTCCCTCTTTGTGTATATACTTTTCTCTACATTTAGTTCTCATTACCTTCATGTTTTATGTTGTCATGGTCTTCATTATTGGTTTTGCTACTTAACTTTCAATTAGTACTGAAGGCTGCAAATATCTTAATTTTGTTCGATAAAATAGATTCATTCAGTTTGATTGAAATCATGTTGCCTCTCTGCATTTTGTATGCTCATGGATTAACCAAAGACCATCGATTGTCATTTTTTTTTCTTGGTCGTAGCTTTCAGATGTGAAAAGGTAGTGCTTTAAAAAACATGAATGGACAACAATGGAGGAGAGGAACGGAACAAATTGGTTCTACATGCTAACATAACCCGTACTTTAGTTTGACTTGGGAGCAAGGTTCCAAAACCTGGTACCGGCCTAAATCCAGGCGGGGGGCGGTACCGGTTCCCGGTCGGTAACCGGAAAAATCAAGGAAAATCCGATCAAATTTTAAATTTTAAAATTGAAATCGGTGACCAGAAAAACCAGCTAGTTACTGTCCAAAAAAATCGAAGAAACCGCTGAAAATCTGAAGAAACCGTGGCCAACAGTGGTGGCGGCAACAGGGGTGTGGGTGGGGCGGCCAGCAGTAGGGGGCGCCAGCCGTATCTGACCCCCAATGGGTCCGCTCCTGCTCCCACGAGTAACGAGCGTGGTTCAATCATACCCATGATAGGATCAATATTGATTACTACGCATTCATCCATCTTTAATTTTCTTTCTTTTGGACATACTAGTAGGAATTAAGCTGCATCAGAATGATCAGAGATGCATTCTTCTTCACGCCCAGCATCAGGCGGCAGCGGGGGTGTGGGTGGAGCGGCCAGCAGTAGGGGGCGGGGTCCGCAGTCCGCTCCTGCTCCCACCCACGAGTAACGAGCGTGGTTCAATATGGCTAGAAGGCTGAATAGTCCGTAGGATTTCTCTCAGAAACATCTCTATCCATAAATATCCTATGGAAGTATTATGTATTTCACATGTAGTTTTCGAAAAGAAAAGAGTGACTCACATATAACATTCACCATCGATTCTATGAATTGAAACGGATCTACGTCTAGAAACGGAGATATGTCCTGACTCCAGACGACTAACAATAGTGAATGTAGAAAAGGGCATTCCATATGCCTCACATGGTATGTTCACGGTTTGTGCGCGTGCTAAAAGTTTTAGCGAAGAGAAAAAACTAACGCCGTTGCCGGGGATCGAACCCGGGTCACCCGCGTGACAGGCGGGAATACTCACCACTATACTACAACGACTTCTCGATAAATAAAGCTAAAATGGCTAATAAGTTAACAGAGAAAGGAAAACTCCAACCTCCACGTAAGGAGTGCAGAGAAGTGGAACACTTTGGGGGCTTTCACGGCAGCAATTTGCACCCACCTGAACGGTTAACCTCCAGTACAAAACAGAAGCTCATATCCCCAACTCATGGATGTAACATCAGTTAAAACATGTATCATGCGTAGCAGCGGAGCACGAGGTCATTGCCTTCTTAAACACTGAAAGACTACCAAAGTCATGATTGTTAATCTCAACTTCATAACACACTTTAAGTGCCTGTATAAGAGCCCTCCTACACTGATGGACCACAAGTATGTTCAATTGTCCATATTTGTCATAGTTTATCTTGCAGAAAGGAAACATTAACAATGGCACAAGCACATAATTTCTGTAGTAAACACCTTTTGCAGGTGTACGGTTTTGAGTCGCAAATTACAAACTCTTCTATGGAGCCTTTTTGGCATGGATGCCGCCCTCCGGTGAACATATCAGTTGGGGTGGTTGAATGGAGTAGCAGGTAACAAATGAAAGGTAAGCACAGCTTACTACCATATAGATCTTGAACCAGACAGACGAAAAAAGAGTTAGGTACAAGAAGATGCCTGTCAAGCTGACTATTGTGAAAAAATTTGCAAGGCACTTCAGTGTGGATATATCTCCTTCAGTTTCTTCATCAGGGAAGTGGCCTTGCATGAAAAAATCTGACAGAAGTTGATCCTTCTGCTTGAACCTCTCTATCATCCAATCAGTTACTTCGTCCACTGAAGTTGGGATGTCACAGAGCTGAACATTTCTGATGTGGATGTGGACTTCAGAAGGATCAGTGCCGTATACATTGTCCAGAAAATCTGGCAGGCGGTGCTTGTATGCGATTGTGACGTCATAAACTGCATGAATCAAAATATGAGTCAGAGTAGGATTTAGAACAGTACAGAGCGGTTTGACAGTTGAAATGTAGTTATGTTTCAAGCTTTCAGGAATTCAAGCATATGCGGTCATAGGTCCATGTACTACAGTTGTTTGGTTAGCATACGTGGTTCAAGATATTTTGGGAATGCTAGTACACTGCTGTAGCCAAAAAAATTGGACCATACAGAGATAGTAGAACACACCCTATTGACTTGTTTGGTTCATTTGAATGCAAGATATGCTCCGTGTTCATTAACTCCAATTTACAATAGATGATTTAAACAGTGAACATTGTTGATTCTATGCCATGAATTGATAATCCATCGCATCAGCAATATTTTTCAGATACTTCATGAGTTTTAAGAACTCATTTATACCGTCTTTATGATCTGCTTAAGACAAAAGTAAGAATAAAAAGTTCGCACAAATGAAAATACGGATCTCACAAATAAAATTAGCTGCAATGAGAACAAGTCCTATCACTCAAGGATAGGTTATTGTAGGTTAACATTTATCTGTTCATAAAGATTCTGCTGGTAAGGAAAAAACAAAAAAGGAAATTTCCCAAAGAAAATGATAGTAATAATCTTATTTTAAGAAAATGGTAGTACTAATCAATATCATGGAAACACACATGCACATATGCAGAAAAAGAAAATGGGGGAGGTAGTGCTCACCTGCATCTAAGGAGCCCCTCAACTCTTGCAAACAACAAATGAACCCCTTTGTCTTTGGAAGGAGGACATTTTCTAGCATAGGCAGACCATGCTCTGCAGCATACTCCTGACTCTTGATGCATTTCTTCTCCCTAAGATAGAAGCACCAATCAGCAACCAAATAAAGGAAGGAAAGAGTGAAGAATCATGCACATGCAATAGAATAGTAAGTGATTTCTAAAGCAATACATAAAAACAATTTCAGAAAGGCAGTATGGCAGGAAAAGTTTGGTTTGCCCATCAGCAACTTTGAAAATTCAACAGATTGAACAAATATACAATCAAGTACTTATTACAATAATGCATGTGGATTATACGAATAGATAAAAAAACGAATTTTAAAGATAAATATGTCTTACGTGTAATCAGTGCCTTCAGGAAAATACGCCAACCAGAGGGGATCTCTGGGGTTCTTAAATTTTGATAGTTTGTTCTGGATAATTGCTTCATCAATCTCCCATTTCCGCTCAACTGGGATAAACTCAAAAATGTGAAATGCCCAGCTAAAAACAGGCAATTTCATTAAGCTGCTCTTAAGGATGTACTTGATATATCCCAGATGGCCTTTCCTCAATGCAAGATCCCACAAGTACATCCAGTCAACCTCGGTCCTGTGGTTGGCAAATAACAACACACGCTTTTTTGGTGGCACACTTTCTCCAGAGAAAACTACCTTGGTCTTATTGATCTTCTCAAATAAGAATGGCCATAAAGATAACCACATTCCAAATAGAAAGGAGGTTGCCTTTCGGCTGTAATGCACGCTGAACAGCCGTACAAGGAAAGTAGTTATAGGGGCTAAGTAAACTATCAACAGGAATGCTGTTGACAGTATAATCACTACACATGCTACACCACGGCATCGCCTCATGGGAGTCAATGGACGGTGCTTTGGTCCGCTGTTCAGAATGGGTGGGATAACACGCTGCACTTGCTTCTGTTCTCCACTCACATGATGCCCTTGGGGGCCACTTGAACCGTTCATCTCCTACAACTAAAAACTGGATCCTTAGCACTACTCAAAATCCACACCAGGGATAAAGCCCAGCACTGTCCAGATTATCTAAATACCATGTAGGGTAGGGTAGGAGAAAAGAGAACTGCAAAAAAACCAACATAATTGATCAGATGTAAGCATACTGTTGCTATTTAAGAGTTAGCATATCACTTGAGAAAAAAGGCTGTCGTTTTGCTTTAGTTTTGTCAGAAATTGTGTAATATTGAAAGGTGACCATCAGTCCAATAGGATGCGGCTCGATCATGCCCAACTACACTATACCATTTTGGAACATGACATCACCTTCTGCGTTGCATGTCAGCGGAAAAACACATAAATTAACATAGACAAACCCACAATTCCCCATGATCCCATCTTCTCCATGCTTCTATGCATGTGTGCACACTCACAAATGCATGAATGTATGAGAAGAGCATCTAGCGACAACCTTCCACTCTGCCATCAAACTCTCAAGACAATTGATGGGCTTAGGGCATCCGTGTGAGTCACGACACTCCATCAGATACAGCAATTATTGACAAGTCCATCACCTCGCAGACAAATTAATTCTGTATACCACACCGAAATATTTCAAAAATGCCATGCAACCGTCTATGTCGTATTGCGCAGCACATATGCCCTAGCGCATGCATGGACAAATCAAAGATTTCCATTCTTGTCCGACAAGGAATAAATGGATTAATATGGATTGGACTCCAAAATAATCATCTATGCAAATCACATTCATATGTAATAGGTGGTCCACTACGTCCCCTCCATTAACCATGAAACTGAGCCATCCATTTCTGCAAAGCACTATCAGCAGTCAGCACAATTGCATAGATGCTTTGCGCTCCTATGGAATTACAGAACTGCCCTCCCCATTCAAACATATCAGCAGAAGCACTATTCCCTTTTGTGCACATGTTCAGAACAAAGATCCTTCACAGTGAAGTACACTGTTCCCTTTGCCTCATGCCAACATAAACAGCAGAGGGGCATTTCCACTATCTTCCTTTTCTACATAATCGGGAGAAGGAATATCGCAATTCCATGCCTAAGCCCTAAAAAAGTAACAAAATAGACACAATCTCATGCCTACATGTGACCAACAGCAATAATTCATCATCAGACATACTTGATATACGCTCAGTCATGTGGCTACTCATGGCTAGCAATTGTTGCACCGCGTGCTAGGGCCAGATTAATCAAACAGTTCACAGCGAAAGAACTAGCCTCTTTCAACATGCTAGTTAGCTCACGGAAGCAATCGCTGAACCAAACAAACATAAACTAAGCATAGAGGCGCCAGCTTAAACTGGATCCCAGCACCGGCGAATCGTTCGCCCAAGCAAAGACGCGGGCGTTGAACCAAGATCACCAACTAGCGGCCGCGCAAAGCGTCGGACCACCTGGAATGAATGAATAGCAATAGGTTGCACAGGCAATACCTCGTAGGAATCCGCCGTCGTCGACTTCGCCGGCGGCGGGGGAGGAAGGCCTGGAGGCTCTCCGGAATTCCGATGGGATCTGCGGGACCCCGGGGAGGGGGGAAGCGGAGAGCACGAGGGAATCTCGGGTCGCACCACGCGCTGGGAATTAGGCCCGGGCCGGGGTAGCGAATTTTTATACTCGCTATCCAGTCTCCTCTCCACTCCAGTCCAGTGCAGCAGGAGACGCTCGGCTCTCTCTTTCGGTGCGATGCGGTGGTGCGGAAGCTTCGTTGAGCCGAGCGTGCGCGGACCACCCGGGCGCCGGGCGGGGCACGTGACGCGAGCCGGCGAGCGGTTACGGGCCCGTCGCCATATATGCGTCGCCCCGTTTAAAGGTGCTTTTGTTTTTACGTTATAGCTTTTGTTCTTTTTACTGAAATAGTACTATAGTAACAATTAGTTTTCTAATATATTTAATTAAAAAAATAAAAAACACTATTATGCTTTTATAGATAATGTATAAGAAATAATTTATATTAAAAAGTTAATATGTTTTAAACAATTTTTAGTTTTAAAAGTAAAAAACTGTTTAAAATGGATTGTCCCATCACTCGGTGGTCAAGTCAGATTTGTTTTGGTTGCTGACACGACGATGTCAGAGTTGGGGGCTACGCTTGTAACACTTGCGTTTGTTTGGGTTTGTCTATCCAATCTGTCTTACCCGTCCTGGCTCGTTGAGCGATGGATATTAGGCAGGTAACTTCCCGGATTGACTAGGCCCAACAATCCGCTGGACGCTTGCATGTTTGTACTGCATGTTTGTACGCTTGCCGAGCCGATGCTAGCTTGGCAGCTACCCGACGGTGATACATTTGTGATATATGTGTGAACGATCCCATAAGAAAGTCCAGAATAACATTATGATAAATCATTATAATATTTATAGAGTGGTTAATTAGTTTTGCAAAGATCGTTTTTTGGCCGAACTATTTTTTGGAAGTGTCAAGAATATCAAAAGTACCACAGATATAAACGCGGTAGTACCGCAAGGCGGTAGTACTTTAGGTATTCTTGTGACAGTACCGCAAGGCGGAAGTACCGACGAAGCAGCGGTATGTTTTTTCCAGAGATATCCAACTGAGGATTTATAAGTGCGGAAGTTTTGCTTTGGGGAGCAGTAGTATCATAGTGTGGTAGTACCAAAATTGTAAGTGTGGTATTACTAGATTTCGCAAAAAACAAGGTTCTGTGATTTGAGTCATAAATCGAGTTGTTGGAGTGTGGTCATGGTATGAGTTTATTGTTTGGTCCTAGGTTTAGAATCAGTATTTTGGTTACATATATTTTGCATGGTGCATTGTATGGATTAATTGTGTAAATTGACGATTTTATGTATTGTGCGGTGCTACATGATGGTTTGCTTGTTGGTTTTTGTTGCAGGACTTCACAGTTAGGTTATGGTGAGGCGTAAGAGGACTGAGACTAGGCACAGGGTGGTGCTGACGTTCAGAATAGTTAGAGAGATGCCGAAGATGACGGAGCTTTGCGGGGTGGTTGCAAGCTGGGACGACGAGGAACCGGAGTGGCAGCTACCCGTAGTAAACATGACAGGCAACGACAAGGTGGACCGGGACTAGACTTAGGGAGGAGTTGACATCTAGACTGTCGAGGAAGCCAGGTATCGTCATGAGCGAGAAGAAACATGTGGTGCGCCAAGTGACTTAGGTCGTTTGTAAGCGATGACGGTTCGGTGGGATTCAGACGTGTGAGAGGCTTAGCGGCAAGTCATTGGGGCCATGTGGAAAATGGCAAAGCATGAGCGATATTTTGTGGAAAAGAAAGTGGGAAGCTTTGTGAAAGGTGGTAGAGGGGCATTTTGGTAAATTACCTAATACCAAAAAAGTGGCGGTATGTGAAACCACAGCGTTGCCTTAAGTGGTTTAGGTCTTGTATGTGCAAAAAATGTGAAGTTGATTAAGTGTTGATTCACTAATGAGTTAATGATTTTAAGCCGCTTTGAGAAGTGTGCGTGAGAGAGTAAAACCCGGTGTTAGTTGGGGTTAACGGGTTATCCCCGGTTTGATCTAATAGGTGGATCTATTAGTTTTTGGTTCAAGTTGTGAGGCTATATAAAAGGAGAGGCAAAAGGTAGGGTTTGAGAGAAGGTTGGCTAAGCCTTTTGGTGGCTAACTCTTTCTCCCTCCCATGTGACATTAGGGTTAGGGTTTGAGAGTAGAGTACTTATGTGCTCTCTGTACTCGAAGGTGGAGTGGCTGTAAAGCCTACATTTTCAAATGGCAATACATCAATCTTTGATTATCTCTTTGTCTCTCTTGTTTTGATTGTTTTGCTCTTGTTTTGGTTGGTTTTGATATCCTCTCTTCCCTCCTCTTCTTGATCTTGCTGTGCCAAGGACGTGAATGAGATAGAAATAACCTCTTGACATCGATATCTAATCATCTAGGCACTTTAATAGCAAGTTCATCAAGAAACCCGTTTTTCCCTAACTTTGGCCTCCTTGAGCGATTTTTTGATCCGAAAGTTTTTTGCTTAATTTCTTCAGTGTTCTAATTTGTTGTGACATGTAAAAATACATCTAGACCTATTTTGGTCATCACTCACCCACGAGCAAGTTGTATTCACCGATTTTGATTTCGACTCGATTTTGATGCAACCTTCTAACAAAATGAAAAATATCTCAACTTTGGCCATGATTTTCATGATTATTTATTGGAATACATTCACAATACCCTAGAGAAGATCCCTGCAAAGTTTCATATCATTTGGATCTACGGATCAAAAGTTACATTAATTTTGGTTTTTGAAATCATGCTGAAAATACTATTCACCCTGATTTTACTGTAGCAGCGGTAGTACCGCGATTACCGTAGCGGTAGTACTATGGTTACTGTAGCAAACGGTAGTACTGCAATTACAACGGCGGCAATTCCGTTTTGGGTGATTTTTCTGGAGTTTTCAATGTCTCAATTCGCTAGTTTTTGTGGGGGCTTTCCAACCTATCTTCAAAACTCTGTAGCTATTGAAGTGAAGGATTGGTAAATATTTGAGAAAAAATTTTTGAGATGCCATTCAACCCTCCTCTATTGCCATCTTTGGTCCTACAATGTGCGTCAATTCCTGCAGGGGAGAAGATTGACGGCAACCCCGTCCTTGTAATCGTTGCATCCTTCGTTGTAGCCGTCGTGATCGTTTTAGCAATTTTTGTGGTACTAGTCTGTTTGGCTTGCTGTTGCGAGGCGAGAAGAATGACCAGGAGCACCAGGAACACAGCAGCAGCATCGGGTACGTGTATCCACCGCGTGTTGGTTTTGTTCTGACAAGCAACAATGTCATATGCACTTTTTGTCTTACCACAGGTTGAGTTTAATTTAGGGTCTATTCTTTAACGACTTTTAAAAGTGACTTTTGATTTTTGTTATAATATCTAACTTTTAAACGAAGTATTTTTCTCAAGATGTGGTCTATAAGTTAATTGTAGTACACGTTAAAAACCTAACATTTGTATCAACTAAAATCCCAAACCAGTATCTCTCTCCGTAATCTCTGTCACAAACAGTTAAAATTCAAAAATTTCAATTAAAAACTATAAACCATAGCTATATCAAACACACCCTTAATATGGGCTCCGATTCAAACCGAAGCAGGTCGGCAAGGCAACGCTGCTGGGCGGGGCGCGGCGGTCACGGTTGGTTGTCGCAACTGAATGAAATGAACTGATCACCCGCTTGCATGGTCGCGTACGTGCAAATCGTTTCTAGGCTAGTGCAGGAATTGGCCACTGCGTTGGCTTTGTTCTGGGTGCCGTGAACCCATGTACTGAAAGTTCTATCTTAGTTCGATCGGTGGGTGGTGATCATTTGGGCTTATTTTTGGTGGCTTATAGCTGAAAAGCACTGTAACTGGCTGAAAAAATACTGTAGCTGACAAATGCTTATTTAGAATAATTAACTTTAAAAAAATTAAAAATATAAAAAATATGTTAGCCCATTACGTATAATACAAACAAATACGGGAAAAAAGAACCGGCAAAAAAGCTCAACAAAAAGTGAAAAGTTCAAAAAAAATAAAATTTATAAATAGTAAAAAATAAATCAGAAACTAAAAGCTAAAACCAAAACGATCACAGCCTTAGTTGTTTCCGTTGAAGTGCTACCAGCTAGGTGAGACTCGTGGTTGCAAGAAGATTGTTAGCTATCTCTGTTTTCTATGCATGAAAAATCAGAGCTGGAGGTGCATGTTGAGCCTTGAACCTAGCTAGTTCTGAAGAAAAGGGTACTTGTGCCGAATTTTTTCTATTTTAGCTCTTTTTTTGAAAAATATTCACATTTAGACCCCTGGTAGTTTTAATTCCGTTTTTGGACCCAGAGCTCGGCGCCATGGTCTACGGCGCCGAGGTAACACATCTCGGCACCGTGGTCCACGGCGCCGAGATGCCAGGCCCGCACCAGCGTGGCGGCCAACGTGGCGCCGATGTGGCAGGACCTCGGCGCCACGACCACGGCGCCGAGCTCGGCGCCATGGATCTTGGCGCCGAGCAAGGCCACCGCGCCCGCCTTCTCATTTCTCCCTCGTCTCTTTCGCTCATTCGCGTTCATTCATCTCGCCCCGCCGCCGCGCCGCCCGCCCGCCGCGCCCCCGACGCGCCTCCTCTCAAGACCGGCGCCTTCCGCCGCCCCATCCACGCCGCGCGCGCCGCCTCAAGATCGGGCGCCTCGCCCGCCCATCCACGCCGCCGCCGCCTCCTCAAGACCGGCGCCTCGCCGCCGCGCCGCTGCCCCCATCGCGCCTCCCCTCCAAGACCGGGCGCCTCGGCCCGCCTCGCCCGCCCATCGACGCCGCAGTTACCTCCCGCGCCGCGGCCGCCCGCGCTTATCGACGCCGCCGCGCCGCTCTCGCCGCGGCCGCCTCCCGCTGCCCCATCCAAGGCCGCCTCCCGCCGCCGCCTCCAAGCCCGCGGAAGGTAGCAACATTTCCATTTTGGTAGTTTTTCTTTTAAATTTTTGGAAATGGTATCTTTTAGGTTGGTTTCTCTGCATTACATTGTTAGTTTACATTGCATTACATTGTTAGTTTTATCAGTATATTTGATACTCTATTTGGGGCAAACAAGAGGAAATTTTGGCAACTCATTGGCATATGGGAATGGCATGTTCATACATCTTGTGGTCAATCTCATTCGAATCAAGGTCGATGGATTTAATGACCATTGTAGTCTGGTATTGTAGGAATCATACCAATGAAGCTATAATCTGACGTATGCTTCAAAGAGAACAAGGAAATGGTATCTTTTTAGGTTGGTACTCTACTTGTTATGTCATGTTATGTAGCAAAGTGCTTTCCGGTATGTGTGTATGACTATTGTCTGCGGACTTGTGAACGGAATGTAGGTGGTAATTTTACTATTGCCGCGAGTGCAAGTGCCTCATGGGCTGCATGTATGCAGGAACCAGTAGATATAAAATATTTGAAGGAGTCTCTAGTTCAGATGCCTCTTCCGACCAACTACCTAATTCTATACATTGTTTGTTCCAGTATGAACTAGATGGACAACCTAGTGACCCTATATCATGGAGGCGGTGTGACAAGTGATGATTATGGAAATGTTCAATTTGTTGAAATGCAAAGGTGCCTCGATATTCGGTGATCGGCGTCGTTTAGTGAGTTGGTTGCTAGGGCTCGGAGAAGCTACATTGTCATGCAAACGAGGAGAGCATCACAGTTGAGGGTTACTTCACTTCGGTTCGAAAGACACAATTCTCAAAGCGGTTGATCTTAATTGGTTCAGAGGATGAGTGGGACGAATATGTCAAATTGGTTATGAGGAATGAGTTAAAATGTTTGGACGTTGTTGTGCGGAAGGTGTCCATTGATCCCACCACTCACGGTTATTCACGTAACTAGGTGATCGTGCACCCTTTGACCCTCCGCACGGATCTTGCGGTGGATGTGGAAGAAGTGCCCGAGGTGCCCGATGCTCTATCTGCCCCGAACGAGGTTCAGATTTCTCAACCAGTTCGAGTTGAATGTCGGACTGATGATGTTGTGGCGGCCCCTCAGGATCATCCCAGAAGTGTCGAGCCACACTTTAGCCTTTTCCGTCATTGCTGTTTTTGTCTCAATCCCATCGTTTCGTGCTTATGATGCAGGAGACATTCCTGATAATGTTGGTGTTCCTCCCGTTGCTCCATCTGGCAACGTTGAAGAAGTCTGTAGGGACTCCAACAGTGTGGATGTTCAAATTGTGGATGATTCTTGCGGCTCGTTCGGAGGCACGTGGTCGGCCCTGGTAGGGAGGTTGGTGTCATTTCTGATAGGCACCAGGGCATACTTTCTGCCGTACAGGAGCAGATACCGGGGTATGCAGCTTTGCACCACCGTTGGTGCACTAGGCATCTTGCCGAGAATCTACTCCGTAAGGATGGTGCGAAGGATAACTTTCCTCTGTTCGAGGAGGTCGCTCGAATGCTTGAGGTGAAGATCTTCCAGGAGAAGTTGGAGCAGCTTAATACTGCAACAAACGCAGAAGGTAGACAGTGGTTAACGGGATTGATGAGAGATGTCGACAAATGGACAAGGGCTCATGACGACGGTGGCTGGAGGTACGAGTTTCAGACAAGCAACATGGCCGAATCCTTCAATAGTTTGCTTAGGGGTATACGTGGTATGCCCGTCAATGCTATCGTATCCTTCACCTTTTACAAGCTTGTTGCCTGGTTCAACGAAAGACACGCACATGCAATGGCGCTACAAAGTAAACAAGTGAGATGGGCGCCAAAACCGAAGCGCCACCTTGAAAAGGCAAAGGCTAGGGCTGAGGCACATGAGGTACATTGTTTTGACAACGCCACGGGCACTTATGAGGTTGTAGAAAGGGGTGGTACAACGACCGATGGAGAGCTCCGGCCGACGAGGAGGCATAAAGTTGTCCTTATTGATTTCTCATGCACATGTGGTAAACCGAGGCAGTACCACTTTCCATGTTCTCATTATGTGGCAGAATGAGGCATCGCAACTTTGACTACGAGAGCAAGATACCTCGGGAGTTCAGTGTTGACAACCTTGTGCTTACGTGGTCTCCCCGTTTCGAGCCTTACCGGGATGAGGGAGAGTGGCCACCGTACACCGGGCCCAAATACATTGCGGATCCGGTAGCCGTTGGAACAAACGTGGAACCGTGAAAAGGACGAGACACAAGATGGTTATGGATCGGCTTCCAGAAGAACGAGGCGAGGAGATCAACCCCTTTCTTACTAACCCCGAGCAGAACCAATGTAGCGATGTGGTAGACTTGGCCACAATTCACGCACATGCCATTGGCCACTTAGTCAAAAAGTAGTGCTTGTTATTCGTTATGTTTCATAGTTCGTGTAGTTGTTTTTTCATATGTAATTTGCTATGTTTCTTGTTTAATTTCTTATTCTTTCCATATTGTATGCATGTTCAATATTTTGTTTACTTGTATGGTGGACTGACAAATTCAAATTTTTTTTTAGGATGGCGCAATTCCACCTGCTAGACCCGTACTACGAGGAGAGCCACAGAGGACGGCTCACCGCGGAGGGGAGGGTATTGGCTTCATCACTTCCTGTACAATTTGAGTTTATATTGATGCATTAACTAAAAAAATTGGTGTATTCTATACAGGAGCTGCCCATCCTTCGTCCTCGAACCCATGACGGGTTCCTGGACATGCAGTACGACGAGCGGTACACTCCCTTCCTGGAGAGGGCTGGCCTAGACGCCATCTCTTACCAGGTTCGCCGTGGGTTGCCCACCTTCAACCCCCCGTCCATCACTGCACTGGTTGACAGGTTAAGTGATGAACCATTGCAATGATACGGCCGTGTATGCTTGTGGTTGGGCTTAAAAGTCGTTGTATATATTTTGTAATGAGCTAGGAGGCACTTGGTGAGTGGTTGGACTGAGATGTGTTTGTAATGAGCTAGTTGTTGTATACATGTGTTTATGTTATATTCATTGTGCTTTTGTAATTTTTGTGAGGTTTTTCAAGTGCTTGATGGTTTGATGTTCACAGATGGTTTGCAGAGATAAAGGGTTGCTCTAAGTTTTTTTATTACGACGGCATACAACCAACCAACCAACACACCAACGAACAAAACAACATAGCATAAAACATTAACAACATAGCTTGACGACAACATAGCATAAAACATTACCTAAATAGCTTGACGACACGATAGCATAAAATATTACCAACACACACGAGCATAACCTCCAAAGACTACAACTTGAGGATAACAATAATCACAAGTAGTACACCTAATAATTTAATTCAACACAACAGTCGTACTGCCACATCATCAACACATCAACATGGAGAATTGCTGAATGCCATAACCCTCGTTACCTAAATGCCAAACGAGCCTCGTGGCACCCACATGGAGAATTGCTGAGGCCGCCTCTGACGTGGTGGCCGTCGTGGTAGTGGCATGCACATATGCAGCTCGGGTTCGCGCAGCAACATGTGGGATCATAAGAGCTTCCTATATTCACGACCTCCTCGTTGCCCCTCTCGCGTTGCACTGTTCGCGGAGGTCGTTGTTCTCTCGGTGAGATTCTCCATTCGGTACTCCAAGTCCCAAATTCGAGCCCATAATGTATCCACATAACGATCAACATACCGCTCATGAGGAGGGTCGATCCAATGGAGAAGTCATTTGGCCATCTGCACAAAAAGTACGGTAAACTTCGAGGGTCCATAAGCAATAAAAATGAAACATTACTAATTTGTACCGGAGCGCGAGCATCGAAGAAACGTCGCCGCCATCGCTCGGGAATCCAAGATCTGGACAATCTGCGTACTCATTGTGTATCGCATTTCGCCACGGTGGTTGAGCACGCCGGCTTGGTATCAATCGATCTGCGGACCGAACATATCCTCGTTTCTAAGGGAATGTCATCCTTCGTGACCCAAATCCCACCGCCCTCGGCTTCAAACATGGTATGTTTCACCACGAAAGAGAGGGTACTACTTTGTTCGATTCACAATGTCATAGGACCCCAACCGTGCTACTTATAGCAAAACAGGCGCTTTAATGCGATGACCACCAAAAAAGAGGCTTTTGCTCAGAACATGACAACACGCCCCACTTTGCTCAGGACATGACACAAGAGGTCAGCTTTTGCTCGGTGAGATGACAACAGAGGCGCTTTGCTCGGTGACATGACAAAAGAGTTCAGATTTTGCTCGGTGACATGACAAAACGGGCAGATATGTCGACTTTGCGTTGATGTGGAATAGGCCTTTAGCCTTGTACACATATAGGGCGTAGGTCTTTAGCCTTTACAGGAGTAGGCCTGTGAGGCCTGCACACATATAGGGCGCAGGTCTTTAGCCTTTACAGGAGTAGGCCTGTGAGGCTGTACACATATAGGGTGTAGGTCTTTGAAAAGGCTACGAACTATGAATTTATTACGAGACTATAGTCTCGAAAAGCCTACATAGGACCATTTATTGCTACACTTGAATCCGGAAGAGCGAAAAGATCCTCTCCATGGACTATGCCCATCTGCACCGATAACTCGCCTATATGAAGGCCTCATATGTCTTCCATACCACATCTCCTCCTCAAGACATCACAATACTACCACACAACAATGTCTTCCTAGAAGTCCGACCCATTTGGAGTGCCGAGTGGCATGAGCGCCGAAGTGCCATTGCGGCTTTAGGACGATGTTGGGAGTCCGGATCGATCGAGTACAACGAGCCAAATACGCCGTAGGTTCTTCAAGTGTCCCGACGGATGACGACTTCGTGGTAACGACCATAACTAAACCATTTCTTTTCCGTTATCGTTTTCAACTTGATCCATGACATCTACCATGCCACACATAGGCTTGCGGGTTCATGGAATGGGTGGATCGAGTGCCACGGCATGGCCAAATAACCGGCGGTGGAGGTGGAAAACAAAGGACAATCTGTGTCAAGATGACTCGGGCTCGCGAGGTGGAACGGCGGATGCGGCTTGAGCAAGAGCGCCGCGTGAGGGTGGACCAAATCCGTCTGCAGGCAAGGAGGATGAGCCGCAAAGGAGGAAGGAGAAGTTAAGTCTGCGTGAAGCGACCATCAAGCGTCGGGAGGAAGAGCTTCAAGCTCGTGAGGCGCTCTCAAGACCAAGAGTGACAGGAAGAAGGATGCAATGAGCCATCTTCGTAGCGCGACGAAAGGGGAAACAACCACGCTACACCCAAAGAGACAAGATGTAATAGACTCGGTCCACACGAGAGGTCGTACGAGCAGTTGGGTAGATTAGTCGGATATCATGCTAGCATGTAATAAAATTGTACGCGCCATGTTCGTCCCAACTTCATAAGCTTATTATCTGGGCTTTTCGCATGCAATGATTCCCACGTGTCTTATTATCACTTCCCCTCCTTTCGTCCAATTGTTCCTATCACAGTTGTCATACAAAATAATTCAAAAAAATCCTTCCAATACAACAACATAACATGATCAAAAAATGTTATTGCCAGTTCATTTTCCAATACAACAACGAATTTTCAAAACATACGTCGTATTTTTTGCTCTCTATAAATAAATAACTAACTATATTACATAATATTACTATCATTAAATAATCCAAATGAAAAATACAATTAATAATTCATTTTGCGAAAAAAGGTCGATCGTGCAAACCCTAAACAGCGGGGACAGAGAGGAGGAGGATGCGAATGAACGAAGCCCGCGTGCTCGTGTCGCTTCGAAGCCACATGCTCTGCGCGACGAGTCACGGCGCGAGGTCGGCGCCACGAGTCACGGCCGCCAGTCGCCGCCACGTCGGCGCCACGACGGCCGCTACGCTGGCGCGGGGCTCGCACCTCGGCGCCGTGGTCCACGGCGCCGAGACGTGTTATCTCGGCGCCGTGACCCACGGCGCCGAGCTCTGGGTCCAAAAACGGAATTAAAACTACCAGGGGTCTAAATATGAATATTTTTCAAAAAAAGGGCTAAAATACAAAAAATTCGGGGTACTTGTGTCACGTTTGCTCTCCACTTGGCCTTTGTGATTTAATTGTTGTGTACTGTACTGTACTGCCACGTTCGGTCGGATACTCGGATATATGTTCGGCGCGCGCGCCCGCGAATTTCATGGCTGGTGCCGCGCGCCACGTGCCCACGTCAGTACAGCTCGGCGCGGTTGGGCGCCTGCGCCTCGGTTGGGAGGGGAGGTTGTCGGCTACGACTGTTCCCCGCGGGCCCTTTTTTTCGCGGTAAACTGCTTCTCAGACATGGCGAAGAGAAAAAACGATGGACAACCCCAGCAATCATTGTTGGAAATATTATCGAAAATATGAGTAACATTTTAATTTCAAAATTTACTACGAAGTAATGTTATAAACGAAACTAATAGCAGAAAACTTATCGTACTTTAGAAAATACACAAGAATAATATTTTAATAGAGTTAATCGATCGTGCGAACAACTTAAGGTATGGTTGATGGAGAAAAGGGAAGCAACGTGGAAATAAGTAGTCATGGAAGTAGTCAACATCGAGAAAGAAGCCAAGCGATCGCGTAGGTAGTGCTACTCAGAAACCTTATTATCGCCTCATGCAAGTTCACTATGCAACAATGGTTTGAAGATCCCCTTCTCTTCCCTTTCCAGTGCACGCCGAAAACAAAGATTGGCGTGATTGAGCATCTTGATACTACAGCACAGCTATCAAGAGAGGATGTGGAAGAATAGAGGAGAAATTTTGTCTATTATCCTGGACATCTCCAAGTCCTTTTTAGCACACTGCAGTCACTCACTAGTAACTATCGTGATAAAACAAAATTAAAACATGGGTAACTGCCTCATCAAACCACATAATGATATTTATGTAGTGTTTTATCAGCTCCTAGACAGTTCAAAAAGGAGAGAGAAATACACGGTTCTCAAAAGGAAAGGGGAACCTGGTCTGCCAAGTAGCGAGCCACTTCACGGCGCAGTCATGCTCATAAGTCATAAGTCACGCGATTCTTCACGCGAAAATAGGCAAATAAGTGCACGCACGTGCGCGCGCGCATGTTTAGCCAAAGTCCTTATACCATCCCTATTCCATATGACACATATTTTAAGGAGTAATAAGAACTCCAACTTATATATTGCCTTCCCTCTTAATATATAAAAAATATGGTACTAAACCATGCGTGCTTTGCAATTGTAGGAAATAGACCTTGCACTCATATAGACCTAATTTCTAACAAACCCTCATCAATTCCAAGCAAGTAACAAAAAGATGTCAAAGATATTGTACTGAAGTAGTGTTAATATACCAACCTTTTAATGTAAGTCATGTACTGGTTGAACTTGCATATGAAATAATAAGATTCATCTTTTCACAGGTGATGAATGGACTATATCTTGAATTTATAGCTTTTTGTGACCAGACTTTACTTGAAATTTCAACTAATACTAGGTTGCTAAAGAACCACGCCTAAACGGGGTGTTAAAAGGTTATGCTCCTACTCTGCTCATGAACTTCTAGAGAATGTCCTGTCTCGTGAACTACGACCACACAGTTGGCTTAAGTATATTATTTCTAGGTATCCTGCAGGCTAATACATTTTTCTCATTTTGATAATAGAATATATTAAGGTTTTATGCCAACCTTTTATACCGTCGAGAGTATTTTATTTATTAGGACACATGTACAATTGATATATACTCTCTTGTTACAACATCAACTTGTTTTTTCATTACCTTAGTCACGGGATCTCCAATCAAAAGGGTATGGGTTACCATTGTGATGTAACTCAAATAGGTATCATTCCTATGTCCATAGATGCAATGGAAATAACTTTTCATGCTAGCCCCTTTGTAAAAGGGTTTGTAATATTTTTCTCAGTGTGAATATAATTCACAGCGACTATTCCAAAGTTTCTCAATTTTTTTTACTGATTTAAGCCTACACTTCATATTTCTGGAGGACTTGGTATTACCCTTAGTACTCATAACTTTAGCCAATATTGTTTGATTATCGCAGTTCATCATAATTGCTGATATTGGCTTCTCAACCAATGGCAATCCAACAAAAGTTTTCTCAGCCATTCAAGCTTAATAGTGGCTATGTCAAGTGCTACAAATTCTATTTCCATGGTTGACCTTGTCAATATAGTCTATTTGCAAGACCTCTATGAAACTGCAGCACTAGTTAGAGTAAACACATATCCACTTGTAGCTTTGATCTCATACACATCAATGATCCAATTGGAATTATTGTATCCTTCTAATACAGAAGAATATCTAGTATGAATTCCATAATATGTTAAGCCGCTCAAGTAACGTAACACTCTTTCAAGTGCCTCCGAGTGATAATATCCTAGGTTAGATGTGAACCGACTTAATTTGCTCACAACAAATAAAATGTCTGATCTTGTGGCACCAGTTAAATACATAAGTGGCCTGATAATTTGTGAATATCTCAATTGATATTTCCTAGCCCCTGATTATTTCGCACCTTAATGCTTGTATTGTAGGGTGTTGGAGAAATTTTACAACTCTCATAGCCAAAATGGCTTAAGATGTTTTTAGCATAATAGAATTGGTTCAAAGTAATCCCATCTTCGCTCTTGATTAATTTAATATTAAGAATGATATCTGTCTCTCCTATGTTTTTCATATTAAAGCATGGAGGGAAGAAAGTTTTGTCTTCATCAATTGGGGTAGTATTTGTCCCAAAAAAGCATGTCATCCACATAAAAACACAAGATCACCCCTTAATCCCTATTATAGTGGTAGTATACATATTTATCAATTTCGTTCACAGCAAAACCAGTGGATGCCAGAGTTTTATCAAACTTCTCGTGCAATTATTTAAGTGCTTGCTTTTGGCCATACAACAATTTCGAAAATCTACATACATTATTTTTCTGTTCAGAAATCATAAAACCATCCAGTTGATCTATATAAATTTCTTCCCTCAACTTTCCATTAAAGCTATATTCACATCTATCTAATGGATATGTAGACTATGGGATTTTTCAGAAGTCACACAATTTTTTATATGAAAATACGCGAATACGCACCTGCGTGCATGTGATTAGGCAAAGTTCTCATACTATCCCCATTCCATGTGACATATATTTTAAGAAGTGACAAGAACTACAGCTTATAAATTATCTTTCCTCCACTTAAATAGATAATATGGTACTAAACTATATATACTTTAGAATTATAGAAAATAAATCTCACACTCATACAACCCTAATTTCTAACAATCATGACCTTCACGCCAGCTAGAGCATTGGCGCTAAAGCGTGTAAGATGCCGACTACAAGTCTACAATCTTGTAGCTAGTTCTAAGTTTGCAAAAAGGGGAAAGCTTGATCAAAATATGGTGCATGCGCATGCGAGCGCCTTTACTTGTGAAACCTAGTGAGCCGATGCTTGATTGTGGCGTGTGTGCATCAAATGCTTAAGGCATGCAGCAAAGAAGGACAGCAAGCAATGCCATGCATCCTTGCAGTCGCCGGCCCACTCGCTCATTGCAGGTTTCGATCGATGTATATAGTACATTCCTGCCGTATTATATCATCGCGCTTAATTGGTGTTTTCCTAAAAGAGGAGGATCCGAGGGACAACTTAATGTACCACCAGATTATTCTCGGGGACTTCTCTCTACATACATACAGAACCTTGTAGCATATATGTACATATATACGTACCATGCTAGTATCTGTGTAACACACGTGCTGAAATAAATGACCAATGGGCCCCGAACTAACGCAAGCTACTGAGCTATGTATGTAGTATGTACCAAGCACCTGCATTGCATAACTAATGGAGAAGCTGCCGAACTCAGTTGACAACTAACGATCACAATCACCTCTTAGGAGAGGACTTACTACGGTGGGTTTTTAGTTTTAGCGTCAGTACTTATATGAACGAATTGAATATCAATGAGCCAATAAACTACATCGAAAAGGCTGTACTGATAACCTATTCTGAAAAAAGACAACGAAGAAATTGTCTCATTTATTTGTTCAGATGAAATCTGTAGGACCGAAGATAGCAACAAAAGGGGTGAATGGTGCCTTAAAAATTTTCCACAAAGTATTCACATATCCTTTGCTCCGATAACTACAAAGCTATGAAGATTAGGATAGGAACCTTACTCAAGACCCAGAGAAACAAGAAGCTAAACCACTGACAAAAACTACCTGGTGCGGTACTACCGCTGTGGTTACTGCGTTACTACTACAACTGGTCGGAAGACAAAGTGGTCTGAAAACAACTCATGGTCGACGATCAGTAAATGGTCAAAAACCAATATGGTCGAAGACAACATGGTCGAAAGCCAATGTTGTCGAAGTCCAACATTGTCAAAGACCAACGTGGTCGATGACCAGTGCTCGATCGAAAGACCAGTGTGGTCGAGAATAAATGAGTGGTCGAAAACCAACACGCTCAAAGACCGATGTGATTGTAACCTTTGTGGTCGATGTCTAGTGTGCGGCCAAAAAACCCACGAGGTCGAAGACCAGTGTGTGGTCGAAAAACCAATGTAGTTGAAGACCAATGAGTGGTCAACAACTAGCGCGGTCGAAAACTAATGTGGTTGGAACCTACGTGGTCGTAACCATTCGGAATATGACTAGAGTGGTCTATGACCAATGAAGGGTCAGAGCCAAAGTGGTCGACCAAGCCGAACTTTGACCAGTGAGGTCGTTAATCAAGGAGTGATCGAAATCCAAGGTGGTCGATGACTTGGAGTTGCGGTAGTACCACTACACATCTTGTGGTACTTTCGCTTATACCAGATGAACAGGGTTCCAGCCTAACTACAAAAACTCAACTGCAAGAATCGATGCAACTTTTGATCCGTAGATCCAAAAGAGATGAAGGCCCCGTTTGGCAGAGCTCTAGCTCTACGAAATCTCTAGATTTCCTAGAGCTGGTCATCTGTAGCTCTAGGAAATCCTGGATCTAGAGATGCAGGCATGTTAAGTGCATTTACATGACTCATTTCATTTATATTATATATTAAATAAAAATATTTAAATCACTTTAATTTAGTCAACAAACTACAGATCCAGCATAGATCTCGGAGCTACTCTAGGATATCAAGAACTTATTCTAACAAAGGATCATGAAAATCATGATCAAAGTTGAGACTTTTTCAGTTTGTTGGAAGGTTGTACCGAAACCAAGCAAAAACGAAAATCGGTGAATACAACTTGCTTGTGGGTGGATGATAACCAAGATGGGTCTAGATGTATTCCCACCTATCATAGCAAGTTAGAACACCAATGAATATGAGACTAACATGTCTATTGAGTGTTTGAAAGGTATAGTCCTTTTGACGAAAGTGAGATGCATGCTAAAGGTCAACCTGAAGATTAATATGGGTCAAGACAAAGGTATAAGTAGTTTAGGATGCTTTCTTGTTTTTTTTTGGGTCTTAGGAGAAAGGTTGGAAGACTGGATTATATGTTAAATGTCATATTATTAAGAGGGATCATGGCTAGTAACTTGATTGCATGATCTTGTGTCATTTAGATCAATTTAGGATCATGCATGCACTTAAAACTAAAATTGAAAGCCCAACTGTGCACTGTCAGGATAATTAGAAGTACCGGCGTATACACAGCAGAAATTCTGAAATCTGGAAGCTCCAGACAAACTGAGCTGAATGTTTTTTTTCTCAAAAAGCACCTGTTGAAAAACTTGATCTCCTAGAAATCAAAAGTACCACCATTTGAATTGCAAAACTTCCGAAATCCAGAAGCTTCGGACAAACTGGGTGGAATGTTTTTTCCAGAGAGCACTCGTTGAAAAACTTGATCTTTTGAAAATCGGAAGTACTGCCATTTGAATCACAAAACTTTCGAAATTCGGAAGCTTCAGACAAACTGGGCAGAATGTTTTTTTTTCAGAGAGAAACCCTTGAAAGACTTGATCTCATGGAAATCAGAACTATCACGTCAGAAGTTTGGAACTACTGGAATATTGGAACTACCGCTTTTATAATGGCAGTAGTACCACACCGAACTTCAACGGCTAGTTCTGACGCTTTGATATATCCATTAATGTTGCTATAGTACAGGTTCGGAAGTATCGCCCGATGAACGGCGGTACTTCCATTCGCCTTGATTTTTTTCAGGATTGTTTATGTAACGGCTATATTTCATTGGTGAGGGTATAAATACTCCCCACCAGCTCAAGGAAAGGCTGATACACCTTATTGTAACATCCTTGAGTATGGAGCATTCACTCTACACCTCATTTTCACATTTTGCATTTATTTGAGATAGTTGAGCCAAATCAAGTGCATTTCATATCTAGATTGATCCTTGGTACTTGATCGCCATCAAACGAAGCCGTAGTTTATTACTCTTGGTGCTTGTCGATACCTATACGGCTTGGTGGGAGATTATGAGGTGACATCTTCAAGAAGATTGTGAAGAGGTCCGACGCAAACTTGTGAGTGGTTTGGTGTCTACCATCTCTAGAGCGGAGAAAGGACAACCACTAGTGGATTGAGAAGTTTAGGCTTAATTTGTGGAGCTAGTCCAAGTCGCTTGGGCTTTCCTCAACGTTAATTAGGGGAAACCAGTAAGTTTTCAAACACCACGGTAAAACATCATATGTCAAATTAGTTATCTCTTTGTCTCTTCACTCCGCACTTGTATTTCTAGTATATTGTGATCATTGTGACTATCATATTTATTTGTGTTGGAGAATACTTGTGGAGACTTGAGCTTTTGGAGCCTTAGATATACTAGTATTGTGTATGTTTGAATTGCTCTAAACTCTTGGTAGATTATAAAATGTGATAAATTACTTTTAAAAGGCAAGAAGTTTTATAACCTCCTATTCACCCCCCCTCTTGTCGGTTACCCTTGATCCTACACCATGTCAATATTCTAAGTGGAACTAGGAAGCTATAATTGAGTCAATTTAGAGTGGTAAAAGTTCAAGATTGAGACATTGTGTTTAAGCACTAGATATCACCTGTGATTGAGCAAATTTAGCACATTTGATATTTTCATAGAATCATTTTTGGTTTTAGCTGAGCTTCAACCATTTTCACAAGATTTTGTATTCTTAGCCATGTGCTAGATCTCAAGCCATATGCGATCATTCCAAGAAAGAAGTTTAAGAAAGTGATTTTAGTCATCCAAAACTCTCTCTGAGTTTATGCGTAGTGCAATGGCAAGCCATCTCATGAGAAGAAATTGGTGAAATCAGTTTTTCGTGCAAAAGAGATCATTTTGCATTTTATTGACTTAGTTCAACAACAAAGAGCTAATACTAACTCATACTTCAATAAAGAACTAGCATATCTCAATCTAAAACTCAATTTAGGTTTAAAAATCAACTTAACTTATTTGACATGGCATGAATCATAAGAAGATTACTAGATCAAAAATAGTCACAAGATCCAACAAGATATAATTTAATTAAAGTTGTTCATATTTAATAAAGTTAGTATTGCAAAAACTAAGCTATACATAGAAGGACATGATAAATCTAGCATTCTAGCACAAGATATGGCAAGATGTAAAGCAAAAAATCATCTCATATAAAGATAATACTGTTTGTACAAGTATTCATGTATATACAAAGCATGCTGAAAATAAATACGACATGATACATATGAATCCACAAGAAGTAAGCTCCCCGTGAAAAGCAGCCTAAAAAAGAGAGGCTCCAACTCCCCCTGAAGAAGGAAAATTGAGAAGAACCAAGAGATTAGGCGCAAAATCAAAAAAATGAAGGTTCAAACTCAACAAGATAACTCCCAAACACACCCTTCCCAAATGGTCTCTAGTCTATGACCTTTATAATAGCCCAACTGTTCATTCCAATTTTTGAGTGAGAAAAAATATTATTAAATTAAATTGGTTTAAAATAAAAATAAGTATTTCGGTTGCTTGAATTTTAATTTTGATTTGCCCTGATTTTCTGCTTTTAAAAACGCTGGATTTTGAAAAGTAATTTAAGTAAAAAATTTAAATAAAAGGATATTTTGATTTATTTTATAAAAATCCTATTTTAAATTAATTATTTGGATTTATTTGGCTTTTATCTGGATTTTTTTGGTTTTTTCTAGAGTTTAAAATCTATTTTTAAATTAAGAAGTATTTTAAGTATAAAAATATAACACCAAATTAAGTTAAAAACATTTTATCTAAGTCCAAAATGGTTCTAGGAATTTCTGTGAATATTTTCTGGAATTTTTGGAATTTATTTCGTATTTTTCTGAGCCTTTTCGGATTTTCTAGTGTTTTCTAAAAATCAAAAAGAAAAATAAAATCCCCGCCTCCCCTCCGCCCGACGCGTGGACGACCCTGGTCCGCCCACGTCACCTCCCAACCCAACTCCCCCTTCCGCCCCTCTTTTCTTCGCTGGCCACCGGATCTCCTCCCCTTCCCCGAGGCAGAATCCCCGCCACCCGCCCCCTCCCTATCTCTTCTCTCTCAGACCGTCGGGCCCCACCTATCAGCCCCGCCCCCTTCTTTCTCCCCGTCTTCTTCCTCCTGGCACCACTGCTGAAATCACCACATTATTGCCGCCTCTCCCGCCTCCTCCCCTTTCTCCCGTGAGACCGCCCACACCTTCCCTTTCCTCCCCCACAAGTTTCGCACTCGAATCCGCCTCTTCCCGTGCCCGCCCCTCCCCTAATCCTATCGCAATCACTGCTAATCACCACCATCTCTGGCGAGAGATTCCCGCCCCCGTGCTCCTCCTCCACCCCAATAAATACCCCCTCAGCCTCTCCTCCCCTCGCACCACCTCCCTCCGCCCTCACTCCCCTTTCTCTGAGCTCCCCCTCGCCGCGCCATGCACCTCTCTCTCTCTCTCTCTGAGCCTCAGCCACCCTGCAGCGAGCAATTGCTACTAGCTCAGATCACTCCTCACCTCACCGCCACCACCTTCGCCTTCCTCATCACCGTGCGCACGTCATCCGCCCCTCCGCCGAGTGAATCCGCCGTCGGAGCTTGCCCTCACCGGAGCCCCGAGCTGCGCCGCTGAGCTCCACGCCAGGTAGCAACAAAATCTTGCGTCCCTCTTCCTCCTCCACCCCTCGCCGACTGCCGCCATGTGCCGAAGCGCGGGCGAGCCCTTGGGCCCCGAGCACCGCCGTGGCAACTGCGTGGTAGCCATATGGCGCCACCTCGGCCACATTAGTGCCACGCCCCACTCGTTCCACCTCAGCCTTCCTCTTGGTTCGTGGACCTGGCCATGGTAGACTAGGGCCCACCTATCAGTCAATCCACACTAGGGCTGACGTCATGCTGATGTCACAAACCTGATTTTCCCTTATAAAAATAATTCAGCCAAAAAATAAAATCCAGTGCTGATGTCATAATTCTCTTTTCCTTTAGAAAAATAATTCCAAAAATTCTAGTTTATTCTTTTTCTCTGATTTCAAACTTCCGGGAGCCTGCTCTCCTTCGTCCTAGCTCCGATTGAGTCCATTCAAATTCCTAAATTCACCAAAAAAATTCCAATATATCTATTTTTTTCATCCTTTTAATTATTTGGAGTTTATTGGAATTTATTTGGATTTTATTTGAGTTTGTTTGGTTATTTTTACGTGTAGACTGCGACGATTCCGGAGAATTCTTCGACGACGATTTACACCCAACTGAAAAGCAAGGCAAGTCACACACCTTGATTATATTAATCCCTAATTGCGAAGTAAAATTATGTTGTTTTAAATTATTCTGTATTCATATTTTTATTCAACGTATTTCAATTCCAGTTTTAAATTTTGCCGGGGGTTTTGCCCCACGGTTTTCTTTCAAAAAAAATTCCAGTTTTAAATTTAGTTGTTGCCTACTTGTTAATTCCTCCATTGACATTGAATTCCTCGATACCTTGTCACCCTAGAATCAAACTCTAGTTAAGTACACTGGTATTGGCTAGAGAGTTTTATATCAAATGCTTAGACCTGTTTAGATATAATATTTGTTTTGGGATACCTTTTCATATAAAATTATAAAGTTTTCAAATGTATTCTTGACTTTGGTGAGTCAAGAAGGATTGTGAAATATTTTGAAATAAAATATAAAATCTAGTTTAGACTTCGGTTAATGGTTAGGTGGTAGGTGCAGGCATGCACTATTGTTCAGTGACACAGTATTAATTGTCAGGCACAATGGGTATGTGGTTTGAGCCTAAGTCAATTAAGGAGCGGTCTGTGAGCTACTGTTGCAAGGCCCTATCATACTACCACAAGACTGTATGGGACAGTCCTATCTGATTAATTTGCGAGTCCCAACCTGAGTCTCGTCGTAGGTTGAAAGTGAGCGTGGCGTAGGTGCATCCTTGGCAAAACATATGGACAAGGTGCAAAGAATAGCTCACAATTTTTCCCACTAGTTGCCATGCTCATAACCGGTTAAGATAAAAAAAAGAGCAAACATGGCCCTGATACAAATTGTAGGACCAAGATAGCAACAGAGGGGGTGAATGGTGCTTTAAAATTTTTTTCCCAAAGTATTTACCTATCCATTGCTCTGATAGCTACAAAGCTATGAAGATTAGAATAGGAACCCTACTCAAGACTCAGAGAAAAAAAGAAGCTAAACTATTGAGAAAAATTAGCAAGTGTGGTACTGTCGCTATGGTTACTGCGGTACTATCGCAATAGGTCAGAAGACAAGGTGGTCTGAAAACGACTCGTGGTTGACGATCAGTGAACGGTCAAAAACCAATGTGGTCGAAAATAACATGGTCGAAAGCCAATGTTGTCGAAGGCCAACGTTGTTAAAGACCGATGTAGTCGATGACTTGTGTGCGGTCGAAAGACCAGCGTGGTCGACGACCAATGAGTGGTCAAAAACCAATACGGTCAAAAACCAATGTGATCGTAACGTTTGTGATCGATGTCTAGTGTGCGGTCGAAAAACCCACATGGTCAAGACCAGTGCATGGTTGAAAAACCATCGTGGTCAAACCAATGAGTGGTCAACAACTAGCGTGGTCAAAAACCAATATGGTCGGAACCTACATAGTTGTAAACATTCAAAATATGACCAGAGTGGTCTATGGCCAACAAATGGTCGAATCCAAAGTGGTCGACCAATCCGAACTTCGACCAGTGAGGTCGTCGATCAATGAGTAATCGAAATCCAAGGTGGTCGATGACTTGGAGCTACTGTAGTATCGCTACACAGCTTGCGGTACTTTCGCTTATACCAGATGAATAGGGTTCCAGCCTGACTGCAAAAATCTCAACTTCAAGAATCGATGCAACTTTTGATCCATAAATCTAAAATAAATAAAATTTCACAGGATCTACTCTAGGATATCAAGAACTTGTTCCAATAAATGATCATAAAAATCATGGTTAAAGTTGAGACTTTTTCAGTTTGTTAGAAAGTTGCACCGAAACCAAGCAAAAACAAAAATAGGTGAATACGACTTGCTCGTGGGTGGACGATAACCAAGATGGGTCTGGATGTATTTTCACATGTCACAGCAAGTTAGAACACCGATGAAATCAAACCAATAACCCTTAGATCAAGAAATCCCCGACGAGGTCAAAATCAAGCAAAAAGTGAGTTTTCTCAAGAACTTCCTATAGATCGTGCTTAAATGGATGGGATCTTATCTTCAAGAGATATTTCTACCTCTTACACATCCTTGGCACCAAAAAAGCTCAGGAGAAAAGAAATCAAAATAAGAAAACCAAGAAAATCAAAAGCATATGAGAGAATTCATGGCACAACTCACTTGGGCAAAGCTTGCATGTTCATTTCACTTAGAGAGAAATAATTTTACAGCTAATCCCTCATGATGGCAGAGCTCTAAACCTAGAACACATACACACCCTAATTTATCTCCCATGGGAGGGAGAAAGAGCTAACCACCAAAGGCTTAGCCAACAACCTTAAATCTTAACTCTTGCCTCTCCTCCTCTTATATAGACTCATAACTTGAACCCAAAACCTAATAGATTCCCCCATTAAGCCAAACTAGGGATAATCCGTTAACCCCACCTAACACCGGGTTTTACAAATGCACGCTTCTCAAAGCGGCTTACAATCATTAACCCATTAGTGAATCAACACTTGATCCACTTCATATTTTTAGCACATACAAACCTAAATCACTTAGGCCAATACCGCGATTTCACATACCATCACTTTTCCGGTATTGGATAATTTACCAAAATGTCCATCTACCACTTTCTATGAAGCTTCCCGCTTCCTTTGCCATAAAGCATTATCTATACTTCGCCATCTTTCACGTGGCCCCAATGATTTGCCACCAAGCCTCTCACATGTCCGAATCCCACCGAACCGTTCTCGCTTGGAAACAATCCAAGTCACTTGGCGCACCACATGCCTCTTCTCACACATGATGGCACCCGGCTTCCTTAACCGTCTGAACCTCAACTCCTCCTTAAGCCTAGTCCCGGTCCACCTTGTCGTTACCTGTCATGTCCATCACCGGTAGCTCCCGGTCCAGTTCCTTATCATCCCAACTTGCAACCACCCTGCAAGTCTCAGTCATCTTCGGCGTCTTACTAACCGTTCTGGACCTCAGCACCACTCTGTGCCTACTCCCGGTCCTCATATACCTCACCATAACCAAGCTCCAAAGTCCTGCAACCAACACCAATAAGCAAAGCATCACGCAGCACCGTACAATATACAAAGATCATCAATTTGCGCAATTCATCTATACAATGCACAATGCAAAATGTATTCACCCAAAAACCGATCATAAACTAGAACCAAACAATAAACACATGTAATACTAGCAATAACATCCAGGTCAAACCATGACCAAAACCCCAAGAATTCCAAAGAACAACTTCAGACCACCGAGAGAAGCCAGTCTTATCGCCAAACACAGGCCGGTCAGACCGCTGGCTGGTCTGACACGAGTACTAGGACTCGAAGCCAACGAGTACCAACCATGAAACCTACGGCCAGCACAATAAATCGCTACGACCATCTGTGGTCGATCTGCCGATTGGGCCACCGATCGAACTACAGACTATCGATCGTAGACAACGCCTCCGACTACCTTCTGTAGTCGAAGTCTGCAGGTCAGACCGTCAAAACAAAATCGTCAGACCGCTTAACCTGAAGATTCCAACAGACAACCCAACCAGAATGCAGTCTTTTGTAAAACCCTCAAAACCAAACTCAATCTCCATAAATACTCTAATGCAAAAATCAATTACTCGTCACAACCATTGAGTGACCTCCACATAATCTCACAAAATCATAAACTATAAGCCATAAGTTGAAAAGAAAGGCGAAAGTCTCATCAACTTTTGCTCGTGAAGGTAAAAACCAAGCCTCCTCATTCTTATTCATACGTAGCAAAGCATCCATATATCTTCTCACTCATACAGCTCACGGAAACAAACTAAAATCACAAACGCAAGCATCCAAACACCTAGATATATAATTGATTAGTACTGCATAGCATAACGACTAGCTTTGCCAAGTTTCGCTCCACTGGTCGAAATGCAGCGCGTGCATATGGCTAGCTACCATGCATATCTTTTATTCGTGGCAGGCTGCTGTGGCATGCACGCATGCACACGTACGTACGCAGGCAGGCTATTCAAGCAGCGACGAGTTTGCCCTGGAGGCAGACCCACTGGCCGACGAAGAGTGCCTGGCAGTTGATGTTAGGGTTGAGGAGGTAGAAGTGGAGAACAGGCACGGGTCCCATCTCCGCGCCGAAGCGTCGGATGATCGAGTCGCAGGTTTCGCCGGCCTCCACCCCATGCGCTCTCGTGCAGACGAGAGTCGAATCTGACGAACCCTTCACGCCCTTCACCACCACGTTAACTGCAGCATTTTTTCCCCACCAAACAGAACAATCAATCAATGTACCGACTAGGCGACTACCAGTATGGAGTGCCCAGGTTATAACATTCTCTGCTGTGCTGATGCACGAAGCTATATATGCTGCATATATATGTACAGGCGACAAGTGATCGAGCAACGTGCACTGACATACGTACCTCCGTGGAAGTTGAAGCTCTGGTGCGCCACGGTGAGCCTCCGGCCGTCGGCAATCGCGACGACGAGGAGGAGAGACGCAACCAGAAGAGCGGCGGGCCTGAGGATTGCCATTGCGACCAGCTTCTTCAATTCGAAGGGGAATGAGCCAGACTCTGTTTCTGTCACAGTGATGCGGTGCTAGCAGCTGGTATGGCTTCTCTGCCCCGGGTTCTTCGTATATATAGCCTGTGGTTACAGAGGGCGTATGCACGGCGATACGCATCTGACCAAAACATGCAGGCCCCTTGGAAACCACGCACGCTCCGAGGTTGGGTGATAATATAGTACTTAATTAAGCTCATGCATGTTATGTACCGACGGACCGTTAAAAATGTATAGTTAAACGCCATTAACATTCTATTAAGTTAAACGTCATTAACATTCTCTTAACATTGTTCATCAGATAGTGGATACTAACGAGACGAGGTAACAAGGGGAGATACCGAACGAGGATCGGGTGCAGACGGAGGGGACTAAGAGGAAGATGGGCGTGAAGACCGAATTTTTTCTATTTTAGCCCTTTTTTTGAAAAATATTCACATTTAGACCCCTGATAGTTTTAATTCCGTTTTTGGACCCAGAGCTCGGCGCCATGGTCTACGGCGCCGAGGTAACACATCTCGGCGCCGTGGTCCACGGCGCCGAGATGCCAGGCCCGCACCAGCGTGGCGGCCAACGTGGCGCCGACGTGGCAGGACCTCGGCGCCACCAGTCACGGCGCCGAGCTCGGCGCCATGGATCTTGGCGCCGAGCAGTGGCCACCGAGCAGTGGCCTGGTCGTCCATGGTTCCCAGAGGTTCCATATAGGGGCCTGTAGGTCTTTAGCCTTTACAGGAGTAGGCCTGTACACATATAGGGGCGCGGGTCTTTAGCCTTTACAGGAGTAGGCCTGTAGGCCTGTACACATATAGGGGTGTAGGTCTTTGAAAAGGCTACGAACTATGAATTTATTACGAGACTATAGTCTCTGAAAAGCCTACATAGGACCATTTATTGCTACACTTGAATCCAGGAAGAGCGAAAAGATCCTCTCCATGGACTATGCCCACTGCACCGATAACCTGCCTATATGAAGGCCTCATATGTCTTCCATACCACATCTCCTCCTCAAGACATCACAATACTACCACACAACAATGTCTTCTCGGAAGTCCGACCCATTTGGAGTGCCGGAGTGGCATGAGCGCCGAAGTGCCATTGCGGCTTTAGGACGATGTTGGGAGTCCGGATCGATCGAGTACAACGAGCCAAATACGGCCGTAGGTTCTTCAAGTGTCCGACACGGATGACGACTTCGTGGTAACGACCATAACTAAACCATTTCTTTTCCGTTATCGTTTTCAACTTGATCCATGACATCTACCATGCCACACATAGGCTTGCGGGTTCATGGAATGGGTGGATCGAAGCGCGCCGCATGGCCAAATAACCGGGCGGTGGAGGTGGAAAACAAAGGACAACATCGTGTCAAGATGACTCGGGCTCGCGAGGTGGAGCGGCGGATGCGGCTTGAGCAAGAGCGCCGCGTGAGGGTGGACCAAATCCGTCTGCAGGCAAGGAGGATGAGCCGCAAAGGAGGAAGGAGAAGTTAAGTCTGCGTGAAGCAACCATCAAGCGTCGGGAGGAAGAGCTTCAAGCTCGTGAGGCGCTCTCAAGACCAAGAGTGACAGAAGAAGGATGCAATGAGCCATCTTCAGGGCGCGACAGAAAGGGGAAACAACCACGCTACACCCAGTAGACAAGATGTAATAGACTCGGTCCACACGATAGGTCGTACGAGCAGTTGGGTAGATTAGTCGGATATCATGCTAGCATGTAATAAAATTGTACGCGCCATGTTCGTCCCAACTTCATAAGCTTATTATCTGGGCTTTTCGCATGCAATGATTCCCACGTGTCTTATTATCACTTCCCCTCCTTTCGTCCAATTGTTCCTATCACAGTTGTCATACAAAATAATTCAAAAAAATCCTTCCAATACAACAACATAATATGATCAAAAAATGTTATTGCCAGTTCATTTTCCAATACAACAACGAATTTTCAAAACATACGTCGTATTTTTTGCTCTCTATAAATAAATAACTAACTATATTACATAATATTACTATCATTAAATAATCCAAATGAAAAATACAACTAATAATTTATTTTGCGAAAAAAAGGCTGATCGGTGCAAACCCTAAACAGCGGCGGGGACAGAGGGAGGAGGATGCGAATGAACGAAGCCCGCGTGCTCGGTGCTGTTTCAGAAGCCACATGCTCGGCGCCACGAGTCACGGCGCAGAGGTCGGCGCCACGAGTCACGGCGCCGAGCTGCCTGCCACGTCGGCGCCACGACGGCCGCTACGCTGGCGCGGGGCTCGCACCTCGGCGCCGTGGTCCACGGCGCCGAGACGTGTTATCTCGGCGCTGTGACCCACGGCGCCGAGCTCTGGGTCCAAAAACGGAATTAAAACTACCAGGGGTCTAAATGTGAATATTTTTCAAAAAAAGGGCTAAAATACAAAAAATTCGGGCGTGAAGATCGGCGCACCGCGCCAACCCGTACAGCGCATTGTCCTCTGCGGCTCTGCCAACACACAAGGCAAAGGACAGCTTATGCGATACTCATTGGCTGATATGTGGGCCATCAATACGGTAATATCTGAAGCCTTTTTTTTCTGTGTGCTTAGGGCTTTAACGATTTTTAAAAATAGCTTTTGACTTTTGCTACAGTATCTTACTTTTAAATAGAGTATTTCTTAAGACAGGATTTATAAATTAATTATAGTATACGTTAAAAGCCCAATATCTGTATTAACCAAAATCGCAAGCGAGTATCTCTCTCCGTAATCTCTGTCGCAAACAACTAAAATTTAAAAATTTCAGGTAAAAATCATAAGATATAGCCATATCAAACAGTTTTTGAACGACTTTCTCAAGCATAGAGCAACCTCAAAGTTAACTCTTTCGTAAAATGCGAAGCGAGGATGAAACGGAAGTGGGGCTGCCATGGGGCTCTCTGACCTTTTTAGGTTTTAGTTTTACCTACAGATGTTTGCAATTCTTGTCTCAATCTTGAACCATGGGTCCATGGCAGTGTACTGAAGTCCGACATCGCAAAGATAGTGCATGGCTAAAGTCCTAAAATCATAAAATTTTTGGCCTGTTCAAAAACTGATATTGTTTAAATTTTATAGGATCCACAAAGCCTAACAATGATAAATCGGTGTAGTGTTTTACCCATCTCGATGTTTAGATGAAAACACCAGATTTATAGATTGGTGTGTACTATAAAAAAGGATCATGGCTATTAGATTGAAACTTAACTTGCGCGACTTTGATCAATTAAGTGTTCATGCATACATTTGGATTTCATTTGGAACCTTCTTTGAATTTCCTTGAAAACCCAGTATAGCCACAAGTTCATGACGGTATTACCATTACACCAGTACTGTAACACCCCGACTTAACAAAAACCTAAGGTGCCACCTACAACTACTAACTCTACCATTTTTTACCAATAAACAAGCTTACCAACAATTAGGCTTCAAAAATAAGCATTTAACATAATAATAAGCGTAAATTTCAGCAACAACGTAAACCATAAATTGAACTAGGTTGAACCACATAGTTATTAAGTTGACTCATATATAAGTCTAAACCAAGAAACACATTAGATAGCATCATTAGGAACCATATTGAACTAAGGGAACCCATAAGCTATCTAATTATTGCTATGGAAATTACTAAATTGTTCAAGTCCATAAGCGATGAGTTGCTAGGTGTAGCGAAGAACTACAAAAGTGCAATTGTTCCATGTTCTACTCCCACCCAATAAATGTCACCTTCAACGATCACCTAAAAGGGTGAGTCTAAGACTCAGTAAGTACAAAGCAGAATAATAAACAAAGCATCACCACTAGGGCTGTAAACGAGCCGAGCTCGAGCAAGCCTGGCTATGACGCCCCGAGTTTTTACCAACGGTAATAACCCTAGGCAATGGATTATTATTCGTTTGTTCGGTAGAACACCGCCCCAACGAATAATAAGACTATCAGAGTGTTGCAGCAGAATAATAATTAGAGCCAGTACAATATTATTACAATACCATTGCCACGTAGGGCTACTGTCTGAAACAAGACTTAACAAGTTCTGCTCGAATATCATAATACTTGAAAAGAAATTGGTTCTACTATTAATTATACAAATACTAAGACTGGTAGATAGCTACGCACTAGCATACTTGGGTTCACGGAGATTACTCCCGGTCGTTGCCTACTCATCCCAACCGCCATATTAGGCGTTCGCCTTGTACTCATCGTACACTCGACCAAGCTCGCTTCCTTCGGTGTAGCTGCCATCAGCGTACACCTCCGTATAACCGTATAGATCATCATGTTGACTCATCTCTAACAAGGAGGGTTAATAGCAAGGGTGACTACAAAAGTACTCAGCAAGCGTTAATAGCAACATGTAATTCCATGCCAACAATTCATCCTCTCAACAATTTCTATCCTATTCCTCATCATTCTAAAAATAAGTTTTTATGTGGTAAAAGGTCCAATTATAATTTATAAATCTACTAATCACTCATATTCAAAGAAAAGACCCCCTGTAGGTTTCCGTAGTCTCCAGTCTAGGAGACAGGTGTGAATTCACGATTTTATTTAGCGCTACACAAGTTTGTACCACTTTACCCATAGCCACCACGACTCTGATTGCAACAGGTTCATTCGCATTTCCTTAAATGTGATGCTCAAGTCATGGTTCAGAATGTTTTCTCTACTTCAGTGTATTATAACTCCACCCAGTTATCACGATGTTGACCCTTGTGCCGAGGAGGCTTGTCCATTGCCCGACACATGTTAGAGAGGCTCATCCACCACCTAGCACCCACCCTAGGTTCACCACCTTGCTAACTGTGTGTCAGGGAGGCTAAGTCCATCACCTGACATGTGCTAAGGAGGCTCGTGCATCACCCAGCACCCACCCTGGGTCTTGCCCCTCTCGACCTTACCCAGTCTCTTGTAACCAAATGGAGTGTATAATAAACTTTGGTAGAGTTGCATTTTCTGCCCGTCCTAAACGTGACCCTAGCCGATACGATGATATGGCTCGTACATGAGTGAAAGTTGGTTGGTCCTTTTATTATAACCATATGCAGAGAGTCCTAACCTACTATGATCATTCCTTTCCAGGGCATCCTCCGCCCACCTCTTATTTATTGGTACGACAGTGGCTTCTCCAACTGCCCACATTTTTCATATTCATTACCGTTATTAATCTCAAGCACATGATTTCTTTTTAAAATTCATTTTATGCAGGGAGTGATATTGATCTAGCATAAAAATAACTTTTAGGTGAAATTACTCTAATTCAATGATCAAAGACACGCGTGTACAATTTTAAATCATCGCGCGCAACTTTTTAATCTTCTGACGGAAATTACTTGATTCTAATATTCAGGAATAATTATGTATGTGTTTTATAGTTTTAAATAGAGCTAACACAATTATTTGGGTATCTAAAGGTGCAAAAGAGTGATCTAGATGACAGTACACAAATTTATCCGTTCACGCTTGATCTCTCTCCTCATCTACTCTCTCTCTCTCCTCTTTTTCCCATGCGGCCATTTCTATGGTGGAGTGTCCTGTACAACTACAATGAGATTAATCATATTTAGGGTCTGTTCTTTTCGGCTGCGACTTATGGTTTTTGGCTGAAATTTTTGAATTTTGGTTGTTTACGGTACAGATTACGGAGAGACACATACTCACTTGCGATTTTGGCTGGTACAGATGTTGGGCTTTTAACGTCTAGATCGTTTAACTTGTAGACCCCGTCTTGAGAAAATACTCTGTCTGAAAGTTATGTACTGTAGCAGAAGCCAAAAGCCGATTTCAAAAGTACAAAAGAACAGGCCCTTATCTTAAGCATGTGCTAATCAATTTTCTAAACCTAATGCTATGGTTGGCATCCTAATTTCCAATTATTATCTAGTGGTTCTTGTCAAGCTTACTGATCACCTTGTTGTTTGCTTTTACAGGACTTGGTGCATCACGCAATGCTTAACCCTTTGCTGACTTGAAGTGTGAAATGGACTCAGTACTAGTGTTACGCAGTGGGTCCTGTGGTCAAAAGAAATATCACGCCCTCATCTCTCTCTCCACACACGAATGGCGTCGCCTTGACTGGATCTAGCAGCAGTGGAAGCGGATATGCCGGCTACTTCCGCTAGGCAGCTCCCTCACCTAGCCCAATGCTATCCCCTAACTTCTCCCCTTCTCTTTTGGTTCTACTTGCCCTAGTCTTCATTGGATCTAGCCATGGCGTTTTGGTTTAGGCGGTGTGACATGGTTTTGCGGGCCATACCGGTGCCTCGACGTGCCGCTGGCCATGCCACCGAGCGCGCGCTGGCGCTCGAGGGTGCGGTAGCAGCCGTGCGGTCGTGGATGGCTGATGCAAAGGGGAGGTGACGTGGGTGCTCGTGGTCATACGGCCCTAAACCTACTGGTGCTGGGTGCATGACTATCGCTGCACGATTGCAAGCTCGCCAGTTTCCCCCTCCCCCTCTTGGCTTCGGCCACGGTAGTAAGGTTCCTCCCCCCTCCTTGTATGCTCCACCTAGGTTGTTCATGGTGCCTACCGATTCTCCTTCTAGTCTTCAGATTTGTATGTGAGCTTAGTTCTGGATTTACATGATTATTATTTGTTCTAGTGTTTATCCTTGTAATGTGCTAGCCATGGTCTGGCCTTTTTGTGGTCTGTGTGACTGTTCACGTTAGTTCTTTCTCTAGTTGCTTGTGGTCTATGTTACATGTTCATGTTAATTCTTGTCCTACCTCTAGTTATTTACCCTCTCCATGCTGTATTATTTTTGTTTTCTTATAATGTGTTAGACTCTTCATTATTTTAGTCCCATGACCCTAGTTAGTTCTGTTAGTTCTATTTTCTTATCGACTAGTTCCTCATGCTTTCGGCTGTTAACTGTGCTCCATTCATGCTTGTTTCATGTTGTTTGCATGGTCTGTGTCATCGGTGATGTGTGGTTAACTTGGTTATCTTTTTGTGCACAATGCCATCGTCAGATCATGGTATGTGAATGCTCTAAAGAATAAGGGTGAGCAGGGAATCACCTTTTGTAGTTGTTGATGATCTTTTCTCCTTTCTGGTGATTGCCCCCACATGTTCACGGCTTTGTGCCCTCCCCTCCTTCACTGGCTTGTCTCCTTGACCGGCTTTCCTCCTCTTCTGGTCGACTGGCCTCGGGGGATTTTGTCACCATTGTGGCTATGAGTAAGGACCACTGGTCTAGTGGGCAGTGGATGGTAATACTTCCTATTGGAACATTCCTACTACTAGTGATTCTACTCTCTACTCTGGTCTGTGTATAAATGAATATTTCTCTACTTCCTTTCAGGTGTCACTGTGCCCTCTCTTTTATACTTCCTTGCCCCCCCCCTCTTAGCACTTGATTGCCACTAGCTGTTGTCGATCTCCTATTGGCCCTTAGCAAGACATGAGTGTGCTGTTGAGCTCCTATTGGCTGGTTGGGGGGAAATGGGGGCCCTTTGGTGATCATTTGTTGCAGCTAGCTCACACTGAGCTGAAGCTATGTGTGGTTCTTGTCATCTGACTTTTTCAGCTATCCAATGCGGGCTTTCGAGGCTAGTCCATGTGGGCTTCATGGCTGGTTTATGTGAGCTTTTGTGGCTGATTTATGTGGGCTTTTGTCGGATGATGAAACCCAAATAGTGAGAGGTACCGGTCGTCTTCGGACAGTCCTTGGCATCTCAGTGAGCTCAAAGAATAGATACTATATGAAAGGTTGGGTCTGACGGCACTTCACTAACCATTAACTTCTACTTGTGTTGTTGTTTCTTTTGTAGGATCAAAATGTAATATGTCTATTGTATTTTACCCTTAATGTATATTTTTTATCAAGAATGTATCTCTATATGTACTACAAGTAGAATCTGAGTATTTCTCTCTTATTATAATTTAGTTATATTTGTGTTGTCAAGAGACACTAGATTGCATAAATTTGTATAACTGGGACTCTCGTGAGCTTTATTAACTCCTTTTTGTGACTTTTGTTGTGATTTGTTTTTATTTGCTAATAAAGTTGATTACTTTAATTAGGGATTGTTAATAACATCATTGTTACTCAGAATTTAGCAAAAACCTGGGTCGTTTCACTGGCCTTCTAAGCTCAAACTCGGTAGAAACTTGAGCGAGCCTGAGTTAGGGTTCAAGCTTGGAGTTCAGCTCAAATAAGCTTAGTAACGATTAAAATAATATAATATGCACTGTTTTTTACAATAAGAAAAACTCGAGCTCAGCTCAAGAGAGCTCAATAACAATAAAAAATAATTCAATATACACTAATTTTCAACAATAGAAAACCTCAAGTCCTTATTAAATCATCTAATCTTACAATTCTAGAACTTACATAAATTTCTCTATAATTTCTTAGTTGACCACAATTCCTTATTAAATCATCTAATCACCTCCTTTTAACCCAGAAGGCTGTTCTGTCATCTTCTAGACAGCAGATTTATTATTTTCATATCTTTTATTCTACTCAGGCAGATACCATAAACCATAATATTTTCAGAAACTATACAAAATTATCTGAAATTCCATGCCAACAATTCATCCTCTCAACAATTTCTATCCTATTCCTCATCATTCTGAAAATAAGTTTTTATGTGGTAAAAGGTCCAATTATAATTTATAAATCTACTAATCACACATATTCAAAGAAAAGACCCCCTGTAGATTTCCGTAGCCTCCAGTCTAGGAGACAGGTGTGAATTCACGATTTTATTTAGCGCTGCACAAGTTTGTACCGCTTTACCCATAGCCACCACGACTCTGATTGCAACAGGTTCATTTGCATTTCCTTAAATGTGATGCTCAAGTCATGGTTCAGAATGTTTTCTCTACTTCAGTGTATTATAACTCCACCCAGTTATCACGATGTTGACCCTTGTGCCGAGGAGACTTGTCCATCGCCCGACACATGTTAGAGAGGCTCGTCCACCACCAAGCACCCACCCTAGGTTCACCACCTTGCTAACTGTGTGTCAAGGAGGCTAAGTCCATCACCTGACATGTGCTAAGGAGGCTCGTCCATCACCCAGCACCCACCCTGGGTCTTGCCCCTCTCGACCTTACCCAGTCTCTTGTACCCAAATGGAGTGTATAATAAACTTTGGTAGAGTTGCATTTTCTGCCCGTCCTAAACGTGACCCTAGCCGATACGATGATATGGCTCGTACATAAGTGAAAGTTTGTTGGTCCTTTCATTATAACCATATGCAGAGGGTCCTAACCTGCCATGATCATTCCTTTCCAGGGCATCCTCCGCCCACCTCTTATTTATTGGTACGACAGTGGCTTCTCCAATTGCCCACATTTTTCATATTCATTACCGTTATTAATCTCAAGCACGTGATTTCTTTTTAAAATTCATTTTACGCAGGGACTGATATTGATCTAGCATAAAAATAACTTTTAGGTGAAATTACTCTAATTCAATTATCAAAGGCACGCGCGTACAGTTTTAAATCATTGCGCGCAACTTTTAAATCTTCTAACGGAAATTACTTGATTCTAATATTCAAGAATAATTATGTATGTGTTTTATAGTTTTAAATACAGCTAACACAATTATTTGGGTATCTAAAGGTGCAAAAGAGTGATCTAGATGACAGTACACAAATTTATCCGTTCACGCTTGATCTCTCTCCTCATCTACTCTCTCTTTCTCCTCTTTTTCCCATGCGGCCATTTCTATGGTGGAGTGTCCTGTACAACTACAATGAGATTAATCATATTTAGGGCCTATTCTTTTCGGTTGCGGCTTATGGCTTTTGGCTAAAATTTTTAAATTTTGGCTGTTTACGGTACAGATTATGGAGAGACACATACTCACTTGCGATTTTGGCTGGTACAGATATTGGGCTTTTAACGTGTAAATCGTCTAACTTGTAGACTCCGTCTTGAGAAAATACTCCGTTTGAATGTTATGTACTGTAGCAGAAGCCAAAAGCCGATTTCAAAAGCCCAAAAGAACAGGCCCTTATCTTAAGCATGTGCTAATCAATTTTCTAAACCTAATGCTATGGTTGGCATCCTAGTTTCCAATTATTATCTAGTGGTTCTTGTCAAGGTTACTAATCACCTTGTGGTTTGCCTTTACAGGACTTGGTGCATCACGCAATGCCTAACCCTTTGCTGACTTGAAGTGTGAAATGTTGGGGATCTAGTCAATTTTCGGCATATTTTAATCCAGAAATTTAGCATATAAAACATGACATAGAAAGGTATGAGCGATCTAACAATGATGTATTCATATTCGGTAATGAACAAGGTAACAGCAACATCTATTAACAAATTCATAGCGCACAGAAAATACATCAAAGAAGTTTGCAGTTTATACCCTCGGGCGGGGCCAGTGCCGGAGGCACCAGAGGCGCCGTTACCATCAGTCGACATGATGGCCTATTTGGTGTAGTCGATCGAGGCGTGATGCAGGACGAGGCTTGCTGCAGGAAGATGTTCGCAGTGCAGTCCCGCGAATGATTCACCACCAGGAAGTAGATGTCGCAGATTGAGTAGTCGCGCCGATGCGCTCCCCAAAAACTTGATCGCCCGTGTAGGACCGAAATGGCAACAGAGGGGGGGGTGAATGGTGCCTTCTAAAAACTCCCCAAGTACTCACACGACAAATCGGGCGAAAGAACTAGCTTCTTCGATCGAACACACGTGGTCGTAAGCCAACTGATGGTCGAACACCACGTGGTCGAACACTTGCCTGAGCCGACAAAAGAAATCAAACAGTGATAACTGAGAGGATGAACCAAGAACAGAAGGACTCGAGGCGCACAATCATCCGGTAAAGTGAACTTCTCTAATTCGACTCCTGCTCTCGGGAATGAACTGGCCAAGTGGCCTTGAGACAGATTCCCAGTTCTGAGCTAATCAAAGCACACAAAGACGAAAGCAGACTCACGAAGAAGAGAGGAGAGAAAAGGATAGCAAGAAGTCCAAGCTCTCAAAACAGATCGCAAACAAATCAATCACAACATCTCAAGACGACAGAAAACAAATAGAGGAAGAGAGATGAATGATTGATAATGGAGGTTTCTACACCACTCCAATGGGAGATACATGAGCACACTTGCTCCATCCCGAGAACCCACACACTCACAAATAACAAAGGAAGAACAGAGCAACTCGGGGATGAGAATCTCACAAGTACCCGAGCTCTACCCTCTCTATTTATAGCCACACACTCACACACCAAAGAGGGGGAACCCGCAAACCCCCACCTAACACCGGGTTTTCAACTCACTTTACCCACTAGCGAGAACGAGCTCCAGTGCTTTACCCGTTACACCCAACGGCTCCACTGCTTTGCCCGTTAGTGCCAACAACTCCTGTGCATTGGCAGAGACACAGCTTCCCTTTGCAGCTTTCCGCATTTCTCCAAAATGCCACTCCACTGCCTTCCCGGAAGCTTCCTCCTGCCTTGCCGATCACGCTTGCAACCACCTTGAGCCCCTAGTCTTCTTCGGCTTCACCCAGTCGTTCTGGACCTCAACATCTCCCATGTCTAGTCCCGACCACTCCAAGCCTCACCAAGACTTGTCTCAAGATCCTAGTCAAAAACTCCTCCAGACCGATCGGACCTCAACTCCTCCAGAGCCTAGTCCCAGTCCGTTCCACTACGCACGACCTCACCGTTGCCTGTCGTGTCCACTTCCGGTAACTCTAGCTCCGGTTCCTTGTCTCCCGCTCACAACCACCTCACCAAAGATCGATCATCTTTGGCGTCTCCGACCGCCGGACCTCAACACCTCCCGTGCCTAGTCCGGTCCTCCCACGCCTCACCATGAAATAGCTCCAAGTCCTGCACCACATAGACAAGCAAATCATTACATAGCACCGCACAACACAATGTGTACAGACATCTGCATAAAAGGAACTCAAAACATGCTTCACAAGGTCGTACATTCACTACGATCGGTCAAAAATACTTAAACATTAATTCTCAAGACCTACGATCGTTACCATAGACCATACGACCACCCGATGGTCCTTACGACCGCTTTAAAGCTTGCTACGACCATCACAAGTTTCAGTTCCAACTTACCGACCAAGTTGTACCAACTTATGACTGGTCGAAACCATAGATCAAGACTTTCTTAAGTCCTACGACCATATCTCAAGATGATACGACTACCTCAGAAGTCCATACGACCGGTTCCCAGAGACTACGACCAAAACCAGAGATTCCATCGTGGTCGAACCACTTTCCGACCACGTTCATCGCTTTCCACCGTGGTCGAAACCCTTCTCGATCACGTACGACTTGGTTCACTGTGGTCGAAGCCCTTCCAACAACGTTTGAACACTTCCGACCGCAGTCGCCCACTTGCGACCACGCTCCAAGCTCGTCGACCGCATCCGACCGAGCTCGACCATGTTCGCCCATAACGTGGTCGAAACCCGCTTCGTTCTAAGGAAGTGAAGTTCGCAACAACGTGGTCGTATGACGCGCCGACCACCGACTATGCCTTACGACCGCGTTCTCCGTCAGTGTGGTCGTAACTGCCTTTGACCACGACCAAACGTGGTCGTACTAGGCTTCGACCACGGCCAACGTGGTCGAATAGATTTTCGACCACGGCAAAACCAGTCGTAGACTTCCCTGGTGACCTACGACCAAGGTCAGAGTGGTCGTAAACGCCATGTGGTCGTACAGCCTTCCGACCACGGCGGAAGGAGTAAAACATTGTTTTCCGCTTTGATTGCGATAGAGTGGTCGTAAACAACCCTACTGGCTCCGATTGGCGACAATAAGTTCATAACTCGCCCGACAAAGCTTCCGACCACAACCAATATGGTCGTAAGAGCCTACGACCACGATCGGCTACGACTTTGCACGAAGGCGATTCGATCACTTCTAAGGCTATGACTTGGCAGGAAGAGCCCAACCCAAACTCAAACTTTCTAAAACAAGAGTCAATTACTCATCACAAACATGTGGTCACCTCCACATGGACTCTCAGCCCGCCTACCCGTGCAGGTACACAAACGGACGAAGTTCCGGAGGTCTACTCACCCAGAAACTTGTGCGCGCAAGGTTCTGGACCGGAGATTGCAGAGAGCAGCAACAAAAACAGAGAGAGTACTGTTTGTTCGTATCCCTTTTCGTATGGAGAGGAGATCCTTCTTATGCTCTGTTCTCTTGTAACAGCAAAAATGAAGAGACCAGTAACTGCAGCCATTACTCGAAAGTAACCGCAGTTATAAACCACTAGTAATCGCCAATTCTATCGCCAATCGATCGCGTTTTGATTTTCGAATAGATAAAGAAAAACGCGCCCGCACCCGACACGCCTGCGCGCACGGCTCGGCTCGGCTCGGCGTGGCGTGGCGAGGCGAGGCGAGGCGAGCGAGCGAGCGCGCGCGCGTATTGGCTCTATTCAATTTCACAAGGGGGTTACCTTGTTCCACCTTTTAAAGTGGTATAACTCCCATTCAATTCTCCATATGGGACTAAACAGTTTTTTTTGCACATAGCACTAATAGTGGGCCTAGGAATTTCATTTGATTAATTGCTAAATTAAAATGGGTCAATCCCAATTAATCCAACATGAAATGGACTCAGTACTTATGTTACGCAGTGGGTCCTGTGGTCAAAAGAAATATCACGCCCTCATCTCTCTCTCCACACACGAATGGCGTCGCCTTGACTGGATCTAGCAGCAGTGGAAGCGGATATGCCGGCTACTTCCGCTAGGCAGCTCCCTCACCTAGCCCAACGCTATCCCCTAACTTCTCCCCTTCTCTTTTGGTTCTACTTGCCCTAGTCTTCATTGGATCTAGCCATGGCGTTTTGGTTTAGGCGGTGTGACATGGTTTTGCGGGCCATACCGGTGCCTCGACGTGCCGCGGCGGGACTCGGGGCCCTACGTGTGCCGGGGCACACGCAGCCATGCCACCGAGCGCGCGCTGGCGCTCGAGGGTGCGGTAGCAGCCGTGCGGTCGTGGATGGCTGATGCAAAGGGGAGGGGACGTGGGTGCTCGTGGTCATGCGGCCCTAAACCTACCCGTGCTGGGTGCATGACTATCGCTGCACGATTGCAAGATCGCCAGTTTCCCCCTCCCCCTCTTGGCTTCGGCCATGGTAGTACGGTTCCTCCCCCCCTGCTTGTATGCTCCACCTAGGTTGTTCATGGTGCCTACCGATTCTCCTTCTAGTCTTTAGATCTGCATGTGAGCTTAGTTTTGGATTTACATGGTTATTATTTGTTCTAGTGTTTATCCTTGTAATGTGCTAGCCATGGTCTGACCTTTTTGTGGTCTGTGTGACTGTTCACGTTAGTTCTTTCTCTAGTTGCTTGTGGTCTATGTTACATGTTCATGTTAATTCTTGTCCTACCTCTAGTTATTTACCCTCTCCATGTCGTATTATTTTTGTTTTCTTACAATGTGTTAGACTCTTCATTATTTTAGTCCCATGACCCTAGTTAGTTCTGTTAGTTCTATTTTCTTATCGACTAGTTCCTCATGCTTTCGGCTGTTAACTGTGTTCCATTCATGCTTGTTTCATGTTGTTTGCATGGTCTGTGTCATCGGTGATGTGTGGTTAACTTGGTTATCTTTTTGTGCACAATGCCATCGTCAGATCATGGTATGTGAATGCTTTAAAGAATAAGGGTGAGCAGGGAATCACCTTTTGTAGTTGTTGATGATCTTTTCTCCTTTCTGGTGATTGCCCCCACATGTTCACGGCTTTGTGCCCTCCCCTCCTTCACTGGCTTGTCTCCTTGACCGGCTTTCCTCCTCTTCTGGTCGACTGGCCTCGGGGGATTTTGTCACCATTGTGGCTATGAGTAAGGACCACCGGTCTAGTGGGCAGTGGATGGTAATACTTCCTATTGGAACATTCCTACTACTAGTGATTCTACTCTCTACTCTGGTCTGTGTATAAATGAATATTTCTCTACTTCCTTTCAGGTGTCACTGTGCCCTCTCTTTTATACTTCCTTGCCCCCCCCCCTCTTAGCACTTGATTGCCACTGGCTGTTGTCGATCTCCTATTGGCCCTTGGCAAGACATGAGTGTGCTGTTGAGCTCCTATTGGCTGGTTGGGGGAAAATGGGGGCCCTTTGGTGATCATTTGTTGCAGCTAGCTCACACCGAAATGAAGCTATGTGTGGTTCTTGTCATCTGACTTTTTCAGCTATCCAATGCGGGCTTTGAGGCTAGTTCATGTGGGCTTCATGGTGGTTTATGTGAGATTTTGTGGCTGATTTATGTGGGCTTTTGTCGATGATGAAACCCAAATAGTGAGAGGTACCGTGTCGTCTTCTGACAGTCCTTGGCATCTCAAAGTGAGCTAAAAGAATAGATACTATATGAAAGGTTGGTCCGACGACACTTCACTAACCATTAACTTCTACTTGTGTTGTTGTTTCTTTTGTAGGATCAAAATGTAATATGTCTATTGTATTTTACCCTTAATGTATATTTTTTATCAAGAATGTATCTCTATATGTACTACAAGTAGAATCTGAGTATTTCTCTCTTATTATAATTTAGTTATATTTGTGTTGTCAAGAGACACTAGATTGCATAAATTTGTATAACTGGGACTCTCATGAGCTTTATTAACTCCTTTTTGTGACTTTTGTTGTGATTTGTTTTTATTTGCTAATAAAGTTGATTACTGTAATTAAGGATTGCTAATAACATCATTGTTACTCAGAATTTAGCAAAAACCTCGGCCGTTTCACTGGCCTTCTAAGCTCAAACTCGGTAGAAACTCGAGCGAGCCTGAGTTAGGGTTCAAGCTTGGAGTTTAGCTCAAATAAGCTTAGTAACGATTAAAATAATATAATATGCACTATCTTTTACAATAAGAAAAACTCGAGCTCAGCTCAAGAGAGCTCAATAACAATAAAAAATAGTTCAATATACACTAATTGTCAACAATAGAAAACCTCGAGCTCAAGCTCGACTTGAATAAGCACGGTAAGAGGTAGTATGTATGTATGTTGTAAAAAAAAAGCTCGAGACTCACGAGCTATTCGAGCTTAGCTCGTTAAAGCTCACGAGTTCAGGTCAAGCTCAAGCTCGGCTAGTTTGGAGCTCGAGCCAAGCTCGAGTAGCTCATGAGTCTCGAGTTTTTTTAACAGCCTTAATCACTACATTAGCAATTCATGTCTATTTACCATTAAGTCAATTTCACATATTTATTTTCATCAAGTCTCATTCACATGTCTCATTACCTCAAATCACTTTTCGCTTTTCATAAATGCAATACCATGCTTATACATATGTCTCAACTCATCTTCTACTTATACCAGTATAGCGGAGTGTAACACCCATCGGTGTTCACTCATGCCCGTACTCTTTAATGCGGGGACCAATTGCCCGTCCTTTTTTTATACGGGGATCTCGTTGCCCATATCTTACATATGGGGATCTCATCCTCCTCCTATGGGTCTCATACTCTTATCTTTCCACCATGAATGGTCAAAATGCAACACAACGATTAGTATCTTTCTTCATTAGCAATTGATATACCCATCATTCTGCCATGGTCAACAGCAATTAGTCATTCTCAATACATACTACAGCAATATAAGGCAATAAATAAATGATAATACTCCTACACACTTCTCAAATTTATCATTCTGCTCCGCTATTGGACAGTCAACCCTATTGTCCTGGTAGTAAAAAAATCATAACTTTCACCTCTCAAATCCTATCAAAGAAAATCTTACAATTCTAGAACTTACATAAATTTCTCTATAATTTCTTAGTTGACCACAAGTCCTTATTAAATCATCTAATCACCTACTTTTAACCCAGAAGGCTGTTCTGTCATCTTCTAGACAGCAGATTTATTATTTTCATATCTTTTATTCTACTCAGGCAGATACCATAAACCATAATATTTTCAGAAATTATACAAAATTATCTATCACTCTTAGTTATTTCTAAAATTTAATTCTGCATTTAAATTAATCAAATTAATAATTTCCCACAATTACATCCAGCAACAATCTGGTACTGGACTGTAGTCTCTCAAAAATCATAACTTCTATTCTACTTATCTAAAAATTATATTCTTAGACTTTCTAAAAACCTTAAGAAATTACCTACAATTTTCATATTGACCAAATCTCCAAATTAGTTCATTTACTATTTTTAATTTACAGATTAATATGTGCTATCATAATATGATAGATTTAGCAGGCTCATAAAATTTGAGGGCCTGACCGCCTGTCCGGCGAGCAGGGCTTCCATGGCGTGCGCGGATGTGATCGAGTGCTTGTACCCCGGCGAGCAGAACTCGCATGGCAGCTGCCCCCTACGCCAATGGTGGCCTCAGAGGCTTGGAAATAGCCCCTCGATGCCCCGCGCGCTACTGCTGTGCTCTGGTCCCCGTGCTTGCTGTTGTTCGGCTGCTCTGTTCCAGTTAGTACTCTCCATCGTCGCCTGCGCTTGCCGACTGCTCTGCTGTTACACGTGCGGGCTGCTCCCCTGCAGGGTCATCGTCTTCTGCTCGTTCGTTCACGTGTGCCATTGTCCGTCGTCTTGCCACCGCTCTAGCCATGGACTGCTCTCTTGTTGCTGCTGCTCTGCTCGTCCTTCACGCGTGCCCCTGCCCCTCGTGCGGCTATAGCTCTGGCCATGCAGGTGCTCTGCCTCTTCCTGAGTTCTCTCTTCTGCTTGCTCCAATAAGAGAGGGAGGAGACGAGTTGCAAAGGCAGTTCACGGCTTTATCTGTTAGGTAATCGAGTGCAACGTGTGAATATTGAAGTGATGTTGGTTCTTTTGTGGTTCTTGTATCTGTATTGTATCCGCAGTCCTCTGTGTGTATATTGATGTTTGTATACGAGTGAAGAGTATGTTTAGGCTAAGGCTTATATGAAAATGTATGCCATTAGTTGTGTATAAATTTGTAGTCGAGGTTACGTATAGGGGTACGTTCTAAATTCAATAAAAAGATTTCTCTATTAATAACGCTTAATCAACACTTAGTACTAATAGACCATCGCCGTGGCTTTGATCGGCACCGAGGTCATTGACTTCGACGTCTGGAAAATCGGGGCGTCACAGTACATGACACGAAGTCTTTTTTATAGTTTAGATTTGAATAGTATAAAATTCAACTTATATTTTTTTTATTTCATTTTTATGCGTAATTTAAGCTATTTTGATATTTTACTTTTGCGTTAGTATGGAAATCAAATTGCTAGTTTTATTTTATTTTTATTTTGAATTTGGGGTTTAGGTTGAATTCATTTACAAATCCAACTACTAATTTTCATTTAGTTTTTATTCTGAATTTCATTTTTACTTTGAAGTTTGTGTGGCTACCAAATTGCTAATTTTTTATTCCGAATTTTAATTATTTTTTATTGTACTTAACTTGGTCTCTTTCTTTTAATCTAAATCGTTATAACTTGTGTCCACCAGATGGACAGCTGAATCTTTTTTCCTTTTCCTTCGATTAACGTGGGAATTTCTAGCCTTTAAAAGCAAACATGGTGGCTTATTTGCCTATCATTGTAATAATATAATACATTCTTTAGGGGCATCTCAAAGCTAATCTAAAGGCTAAAAAATCAACTTAGAGTTAAAAAAATCAGGCAACATAAAAATTGCAAACCCTTTTTTTTGGCATATTGGATATCAAAGTTTTATTTATTTATTTTTGCGAAGGGGGTGTGGCGGAGAGATTGCGATATCAAATTTCGGTAATCTATAACAAAGACACCAAGTAGTTAGTGGGAACTGAACCTTGTCAGTTAGCCACAAGACATGTGTACCGTCTCGAGTTGAAATTGTTGATACATTTGGTATTGTAGTTTCTTTTTTCAGTTTTAGCGTTCGAACACTTTTTTTTATAAAAATAGTCTTCGTTCGATACTTGGAAGATGATATGTGTCATCTAACACGGTTAGAAAGCTCGGTAAAAATGACGGTGCGTGGTAGACCGGTTGGGCGCGGCACGGCCAGGCGAGGCGAGGCGAGGCGCATCAGATGGCGGCCCAGCAGCTCGGCAGCTGTAAGTTGTTGCTTGACTAATATACAATCGAGCAGTCTGTTGTATTAAAAGTTGTACGTACTGGATGTGACCAATCAACTAAATAAAACCATGTGAATGTTGGAACAGAGATATATACCAAGTGGGTCAAGTGTAAAGTGTTGAACCAAGTGGATCGACGAGAAAACACACACACACATATACATATATGGGAGTGTCTAGATATTATTTAGATGTTTTTTTTAGCTATCATCTAAATTTATAACCCTTGTATTAAAGATCAAGGGGCTCTTATTTTTGAAGGGGTTTTTTTAAAGAGGGTAGAGAATTCATGTCCATTGGATCTCTAATCCAACAGCCTTAAATCTGCATGATAGTTAGAAAGAAAATATCCGAATGATGTTTAACAAAACCACATTTATTTATTTATTTATTTATTTGAGACAACAACAAACGACAAAAACACGGATATAGATAGTGCATATGATTTTAGACTCAGCCTAGCTGCGGATTTTCCAAACGGTTTCTCGAGTATAAAACTGTATCACCTACCACGTCTTGCCAAGCTCCTTAGGTGTGGCAGGTGACACGTGTCGCCTGTTGTACCTTCTGAGCTCAGGAAAGAAATTGTTTTTGTAAAAATAGATATCCAAATGATTAGAACTAAAAAATTTTTAAAAAAAGCATAGCTATAATTCCAAATACGTGAGTTCCTCAAGTTGGGACTAGCCCATTGGTTGGTGGTACGGTTGATATCAAAGTTATATGACGTCTACTGGTCCAGCACTGAGATGGCTAATGACCTGGAGGTAAAACAGAAACCTCCTTATTCGTAGCACCAAAGCATGGTCGCGTGTACAACTCAAGCAGCAGCAGCATCAAGGCAGACCCACTGGCCGACGAAGACCTTCTCGCAGTTGATGTTGGGGTTGAAGCCGAGGAACTGCTCCTCGGTCAGCCCGGCGCTCTGCGCGACGGAGAAGCACGTCTCGGCCGCCTGCACCCCGTGCACCTTGTTGCAGGTCAGCGCCGGCGCCTTCACGTCCTTCACCACGTAACCTGCGATTTGCACGCACGTTCAAGAGTCAAAAAGAGTCCAGAGATATATAGACGTAAGATACATCATTGATCACTGGTTTGTGCAACACGGATGCATGCGGCTTGGATGGAGCTCATGAACATATGCTACCTCCATACATGCCGCGCTGCACGGTGAGCCTCGCGTCGGCGAGGGCGACCGCCACGAGAAGGGACGCGATCAGAAGAGCGGCGGCTCCGTGGTTCGCCATTGCAGATGCTGTCGACGGCAAGAAACAATGAGCAGATGGTTAGGTTTATTAGGCTCTGCTTTGCTGGTGCGGTGCTGCAGGAGGCTTCATTTCTTGCCTTCTTATAGCGTGGAAGGTGCAAAAGTCGATAAGTGCACACGACAAAAAGAAGCAGACCCGGGCCTTGGAAACGGCGTTCCAAGAACGGGTGATACTACTTATGTTGGAGGATAGTATGGATGGACTATGAACATGTCGGTCTTGCCCGTTGCAAGCCGGCCAATCTTTTTCAGATTTAGCGCAGGGCAAAGTGGAACAAAGGGAGGGTTTACAATCCCTATGGAACTAGTTTGGAATATCCTGTACAGTGTGATTTTGAATGAGCAAGGATTTTATCTTTGCTTTGCTCCATTTTTTATTTTTAGAGCGTACAAGATAGATGCACACACTTAACTCACATCCACTCACACGTACATACACGTATGCAAGTCCTCCGCACAAGCTAGGAATTTCACAGAGGCACCGAGTTCTCATGGAGCACATGCACACATTTTTCCACTAAGCGAGCACGCATGTGTAACCTATTCTTATTTATTCCGATAAGGCACACTAGGATCGATCCATGAGATCGAACCCTAGCAGGTGAGGTGTTCACCCACACCAACGACCACCTGAGCTACACTCAGTCCTCTTGCTCTATATAGATAGTGATCAGCTCATTCGAACAATATAGTAGTACCTAGTAGTCATTGCCTCAATAGGTCGCTACTTGAGGGAAACGAGCGACGAATGAGTTGCGGGGCGACTTTGGCTGTAGCCACGATGGACGCGTTTTTGCTACCATAGCCCAAGCGAACATACCAAATCCCTACTTCACAGCAGCACCTCTACCTCCTGCTGGCTGCCATGGGGATGTGACGCGCAGTCGTGCCTTGTCCACCTCAAGCAGGGAGGAGGAGTGACGTATTAGGGCTTTGCCACTCAGCCCGAGTTCCTTTTGTCATATTAATAATGTTTTGTTATATTAATAGTGCTCACCGTGCACACGTTAAAGTTAGGTTAAGTATGGCATGCCACAAAAAGTGTGACCAACAAGATGTTAGCCATAAGTTTCACAAAGTTAGACAAGAATTTGAGTATATGACATGTAATCCATTAGGCTAAGAAAATAGAATGTGACTAACGTGCTATTAGTCATGCATTAGCACTACAGCACTACTAGTTTTCGCTTGCCCTTTTTAGCCACATGACGCATCTCTCCACAATTCCACTTTTTTTACGACCAGCACGATTCCACATATACTATACATATGAGACAAAAGACAGAGCACATGAATATCTATCGCATTAAACCATGACTTTTCTTTTTTTTTCAACCTTTAGATGATCATCTCTCTTTCACCGAGAATCTGTTTCGCATTCCGTTTGAACCTTTGTGTTCTACACGACGAGCTTAACAAAATAAGACATATATTGCATAAATTTCAATGACATAATGATAATGTTACTTCTCTACTAGCAACTATACATGTTACCTACTAGCAACTCTAAATTGTTATGCAAAACTCCTCTACCAGTAATTATAGTTGTTGCTATCTAGATAACAGTGACTATCAACTCTATGTATTGTTAACTTGCAACTCTAATGTGTTGAAAACTAATAAATTTACATTACTAGCAGTCATAAATTCACTATGTAGCTGCTGACAACTACCAACTTTGGATGTCGGTAACTATGAACTCTAGATACTCGCAACCAACTCTAATGTGCTAGCAACTAGCAAATCTTATGTACTAGTAATTATAGCTATTAGTATCTACTTGCTAACAACTAGTAACTCTGGCAACTAGTGACTCTAAGAGGTGCTGGCAACTAATAAATTTTCACTGCTGGTAATCATAGGTTTCAATGGCCAGGTTATTTTGGGTTTAAAGTTAACTTATGTTTGTACTATCTACAGTAATTAGCTTTTAAACGATGTGTTTTTAAAGCATGATCAATAGGAAAATTATAGTAAAAAATTTACCGAGTTCAGCTGTATCAGCCAAAATCACATACGACTATTTTTCTCTACGCACTGCCTCTCGCAAACAGCCAAAATTCAAATATTTAAACCATAAACCATCAGCCTAAAAAACCCACCCATTATTTAGGTGCTAGCAACTAGAAACTCAAGATTTTAACAATTGACAAAAGTATAGTTGAAAGTACCCTAGCAAACTATGTCGTATATAATAGAGTTTTGATTTTATTTTCCACATTATACTAGCAACTTTAATATTTGATAACTACCATTCTACCAACGATTTTTAGGCAACTAATGATGTAAAGTTGCTAGCGCTTACTGTAGATTAACCATCTATAGTCACTACAAAGAAAAGAGAGTTCACACATCTCAATATAAAAGTTGACAGTAACTAACATGTGAAGTTGCTAACTAACCTATAAGTCATGAGCACTAGCACATGTACCTATCAGTTTAGAAATCACATTTACATTTAATCTCCAAAACATATCCAACAATGGTCTCGTTCTGTTAAGTTTGTTGTAAGAAACACAACAGTGCAAACGGAATATAAAAAATGTCTCGAGAAAACATTATCATTTAAAGTCAACAAACCGAACATGTGCAAATAACGTGATATTTCTAGCTATATCTTGACATCACACCCATGCCAGCAGCCAAAAATAATACATTGAATGGATCTACTTTACTGATAGTTCCTCCACATAACGATCACAAGGCTCTCCTTGGTCCCCGCACATCTGATGGACCGCAAACGCAAGTGTGGTGGTTGTACTAATACGTGGCTAGTAGAAACTACTCCCTCTGCTCGTAAATGTATGACATTTCACAAAAAAGCGCAATCAAACTTTTTTACTACTACTAATATATAAAAAAACTATTTAGACTGGTAATGTGAAAATGATATTATTATATTAGTCATGAAAAATATTTTCATAGTATAATTATTTTATATTTTTATAAACTTATTCATATAAAAGAGAAGTGAATAAAATTACATATTAGAGACTATTAGAGACTATGTTGATGTCCAAAACATCATACATTTACAAAACGGAGGGAATAAGCGTTATCAAAGAAAATATAGCGTGCCACAATTGGAGCAATAAAGAAGACAACTACCTAGCAAAGAAACTGTGGCAAGAAATCAAAACCAAAAGCAACCTAGCACGCACACGGTGCTCAACAGCTTTCGCGTACTTGGATTCTCTTTTTCAAAAAAAAAAAAATCACCTTGCTTTACAAGGCGCTGCCTCCGCAAGCAGATTCTGCTTCACCTGGCTAATGTCTGCCCTTCTGTTTCATCTGGTTAATGTTTGCCCCAACATATCCAAAAGCACCCCCCCCCCCCCCATGGACGGCATATAGCGTCACCAATATAACAGTTTAATTCATAGTCATCCGCCAGGACGAGACATAACGGATTACGAGCAACAAACTTCTGTTGACGTAGAGCCATGAATGGGTTATATATGAAGAAGCTCATTTGCACCTAAATGTCTCCTAGCACAAACATGACAGTTATTCGCCCATTACCTGCATATTAAATATGATACTCCTGCTTTGTTACATTTTGCAAAACTCACAAGTAATGCTCCATGTGATGGTACCACATCGTCAGCAACAACCTTCCACAACTTCAATCATCAACACGCAGTATTCTTCAGCTGCTGGCATTTGAATGAATCGTTTAGCATACAACTGTGGTTACATTGCACCAAAGTAGCTGAGAATATTATGGAAACGATGGGAGAACATTGATTAATAATTTTGGGAGCTTGCCCGATACAATTTTTGCAGATGCTGCGAGGATGAAAAGGAAAAACATAAGTGCTGAGTGTTTGCAAAGAAAATGTATTTTTCCATCTACGGAGAAAGCATCATACTTACAACAAGATACAGCAATATGACTTATCACTCAATTCTTGTCCTCAACATATACTTCTCTTGTTGAAGGATTCCATTGTCAGATTAGCAGTGAAGGCCGGGATGGAGTTCATCTTTCTTATAAAAATCTCGACCTGAGAAGAATGGTTAAGATCATCTGAGGCAGTTGAATCCTGTTCTTGTTCACTACCAAACTAGAAACACTTATGGACTTCGGTATTGTAAGAATGCTAAGCATAACAATATGGAGTGCCTAGACCAGATCCTTATTCCAAATGCGTTGTCTAGAAAATGTGTGTGGCATTCCCATTACTTAGGAACAGCTTGGTTCCTGTACTCAACACCCCGCGATATGCCTTAACTGAAATGCAACGTGTTCCAATATTTTTAAACACATGTATATCTATCTAATCACCTAGATTAGTCTATTGTTGCCTAACGCCTGTCTCAGAATTTTGGCACTTACTAGATGCCATATTTTGTATTTTGATGAACAATTTAGTGACACACTTAGCAGATGGCATATTTTGTATTTTGAAGAACAATTTAGTGACACTTCGAAACTAAAGACAACAACTGGACTACACCTGTATATGGAAAATACAACTTAGACAAAGCAAATTTGGAGGACATAAATAAAAGAAGTTTCTTTGTTCCACAAGACTAAATAACAACCCCTACACACTCTATTCAGCTATAACATTTACAACGCTATTGTTTATTTGATACAATACTTCAGCAAAGTAAATATAGTGCTGAATACCTGCTGGGCAATCTCTTGTTGAGATGTGTAGTCATTGACCTGTATTTATTAGCAACATCAAATAATGTCCCCTTAAAACTATAGGAAAGACCATTTCAGCGATGTAATAATCCTACCACAATATTGGTGCTTCCTGATTCATAGTCAAACTCAAGTTTTTCCTCATCACTTTGGGCATAGACTGATTGCAGAATAAATCGTGTTACAGGGATCCCATTTGACTGCTGCTGGTCATTCATCACTATCTAAACCCATAAAACAAGAAAAGGTTATGCCAAATAATATTGATGCGGACATAGTTAAACCATGGAATAATGAAAAATTAAGCGAAATGTTGAAGCCAGAAAATAATGAGCATGGTATTTACTGAAATGCATATTACCTATACAACAATTGAAGAACATCAAAATGTTCAATCCAAAAGACAAAATGATTGAGAAGTCTGAAACTAATCATCCTAATGAAACAGATATAGATATATTCTGTTGACCTCAAGTGAAAAGGCGAATATTACTTATGACTGTATCAGTGGTTCATAGTATTAAACCACATGTTGAATGCATAACTCTTTTAAGCTGAACTTTCAAAAGCAGGACCTGTAGCTTCCTCACTCAAGATCATGCGAGTATATTCTAACTTGAGCTCAAGAGAAGTTCACAACTGGATGAAACCACAAAACAGTTGACTTGATCTAAGAACAGTGCATTCAAATTTACTATTACTATTAAGTAGCTAGAACAGTAAGATGTAGAAGATGCTAACTACAATATATTGCTTCTCGAGATCAAGATATGACCTCCCTTCAGACATAGCCTAGGGCTGAGTTCTTCATGGGCCACAAAAAATTTGACATGGGGGAATACATGGGTAACAGTAAGAGATCGAGAGAGTTGACCCCACCAAGGATTCAAAAACCTTGGGCCAGTATGCATGGGCACAATCATCTACTTAGTATTTCAAATTCCAAATTCAAATTTAAAACATTTCAGACCAGTATTTTTTTACCCGGCCGTTTTTTATCCCTGGACCCCACCATAAATTGTGTTATATTAACAATACCTTGTAACCAAAAAGCGAGCAGCAAGCCTTTCGGAAAACTGAGATCCTCTCTGCAAACACTGCCTTGTATCTGTTTCAAAGCAAGTATAAGGTCTTCTCCAACAAATCAGTATGTACAAAAGCTTATACAAAGAATTAATAAACTAGATACCTTTCTTCACGTTTTTCTAGTGTGGCAATTTGATTTTTAAGCTGTGCTAGCTTTTCAGCAATATTTGCATCTACCACAGTTCCAGCATCTGCAGTAAAATAAATATTCTGTTTATAAATGCATTCAAGCAAATCCAACAAGGACTCTCAGGGCTTGAAAATACAAAGCACAGGATATTAAAAGATGGGGCACTCCATTAGAAAATATAGGTGTATCTTGTTAGCAACTACGCCAAAGAAAAACAAGCGAACAGAAATTGTAGAATGAGCAAAAAAAGAAATCAGGGAAGGAGGCCCTGCTGGTCCCATGTTGGTGAAGGTGGAGCTGATGCGAAGGCGGTGTGTGCCTGAGGCGGAGCACCCAGGAGGCCGGGGGCAGGGGAAGGGCGCCATTGGCCACCATGGGAAGGCCACTGACCAGCACCAGGAGGCGACCACGGGTTGAAGCAGAACCAAGGCCCTACTGGAGGTGGCATGCGCCCGCCCTGGAAGCCACCATGGTGCTGCTGATGAGCGGCACTGTTGTTCTGTTTGCCACGGCGATTGCGCCCGCCGCGACCGTCGCGCTTGCCGGTGTTGGAAGAGGAGCCGTCCGAAGGCGTGGACGTTCTGATGGAGCGGCAGCCGGACGGGCTGCAAGCCGAGGAACCACCGGTGGCAAGAAGGGCCGTCTCGGTGGCGATCTTCGCCTCGTTGGCGAGGTGAGTCTCCTTGAGGGCAAGCATAGAATGTGCCCTGGCGAAGGAGGGGAACGGCGACGAGTTGGCAATGTCATCGGCGGTGTTGGAGTAACGCGGATTGAGTCCACGCAGCAAGTTGAGAACGAGCTGGGAGTCGGAGACGGGGTGACCGACATCGCAGAGGGCATCGGCGAGGTTCTTGACGCGCTAGCTGTAGTCGGCGATGGACTGGTCGCCTTGCATCAGAGAATGGAATTGGCTGCTGAGGAAGATGGCGCGAGACTCCTTGTTGTCGCGGAAGAGTCCCTCGATCGCGACCCACAGATCGCGCACGGTCTCGTCGTCAGCCATCGCGGAATCGAGGACGTCTTCAGCGACGGAGCCGTAAAGCCAGCTGAGGACGGCGGAGTCGGCGAGAGGCCAGGCGGGATGTCCGGGTGCGCTAGGTCGGAGCCGTCGATGTTGGAGAGAAGACCGAACTTGGCGCACATGGTCCGGAAGAACTTGGACCAACGGGAGTAGTTCGTCGTCTTCATGTCGAGAGTGGTCGGCACGTGAGCCTTGACGACGACTGTGCAGAAGGGGTTGAGGACGATCGGCGGCGCGGCACTGCCGCCAGAGACAGCTGCCGCGGTGTCTATGGCGGCGGCCGCAGCGGCGCGCGCCCGCATCTTGAGGCGGCGACATGGCGGCGGTGCGAGGCGGCGCGCAGCGCGGATGTGAAAAACAGAGGAGGTGCAGCGGCTAGATAGCGGTGGCGGGTGGGTTTGCTCGGGGGCGGCGCAGGGGCAGGGGCGGCGCAGGCGGGAGGGGCGGCGGGGGAAACCCTAACCCGAAACAGAGGAGGGGCAGCGGAAGGTGCTCAGGAAGGAAAAAAAATCTAATACCATGTAGAAAGATGGAAGCAAACACCACACAGCTAAAGGCAAGGGTGGCATTCTATTAGTAGGCCAATAGGCACAATTACAGGAGATTACAATCCTCAATTAGAGGAGGTATTCTAGGCTAATATTATTAATTCTAATACTGACAACTAATTATTGCATGCTAAAAAGTACAATCCATTAGATAATAAATCTTTGGCAGAGTTTCAACCTGAAAAGAAAAGGTAAGCTAACAATAAACTCAAATATCCAAACCATGTGGACATCATGAATAGATTAAAAGAATGGGTAAGTGTACTTACCAGCTTGTCCTTTTAGTTCTTCGACTGCCTGCAGCCTCTCTTTCGTTTTCTTTAGTTCAGCTTGCAATGCTTCTATTGTCTGCTTTGCTTCACTGTCCACTGCAAGAGTATTTACCATGCGCAGTACTTTTGTGCTTGAGGCAGAGTAATCTCCATGACCCAGCTGCCAAATATGACAAGAACTTTCAAGGTACAGAAGCATGGAATGCAGATCAAGGTACAGAAGCATGGAATGCAGAACAAAAAAACATTGCAAGTTTAGAATTTTTTGCAGTGTACTTACTGAAAATTGCATGCTCAACTACTCTATTGTTGAATGAAATTTCTACTTAAGACTTTGACGACACAGCACTGCACTGTAACAAGGGATAACTCTTGACATACGAACACAACAGACATTCAGCGCAAAAACATCCACCATTGCTTCATTTGAAGCTGACAGGAACATAACAGTTCTTAGCTAATGCTTTTATTCACACGCAGCAGAATGATACAAGCTATGTAACACCCCGGCCCCTCCCTAAGCCTAAAGTGCTACCACCTACTCTATAATGTTACCAACTCCAACCTTTGTCGCTGGTCTTGCGAATCAATTCTTTTATTTAAATACCCACCAAACGACAAAAGCTGATACACTTGACACTAAGCGCAGCAGAGATATAACTTTGCTAATTACCAAAAAGGCACTTAGACTATTCAAGACTAAATATGTCAACTGTAGATGATCTGTGTATCACTGTGGCACGTGAACGACTGTGCTACTCCCGCCCATGCATGTCGCCTTCAACCGATTCCTAAAAATAACAATAAAGCAAGGGTGAGTCCGAAGACTCAACAAGCACACGATAAAACAGTGATATCACTTTAGCACTCAATCAATTTCACAAACTGTAAGCTGTAAATCAACGTTATGACTGTAAACTGTAGGTTAAGTCCGTAACTGTAAACTGTAAATCAATTATGTAACTGTAAGTTGTAGATCAATTCTATAACTGTAATCATCAAATCACATTTATGAATTATAATCCCAGAATCTCTGGGTTCCTCTCTGTCTCTTATTCGTTTCCTGCAAATGCAAAGCGATGCAATGCACCTCTGTATGCAGCTTATACCGGTATAGTGGAATGGTTTCACCCGTCAATGAAACCCCCTCTGCCTCCATCCTTGGAGGTGCCTACCGAAGTAGGTCTCGATTTCCCCACCGTCGTGGGAGGACTACCGTCGTAGGTCCATGAATGCAATGCATAATACGCCACTGTATGCTGCTTATACCAGTATAGTGGAGTGCTTAACCTGTCGGTAAAGCACCTCTGCCTCCATCCCTGGAGGTGCCTACCGAAGTAGGTCCTGTCATTCCCACCGCGTGGGATGCCTACCGTCGTAGGGTTTTCATGATGCTCATGGTGCAATGCAAATGCAATATTCTTCAAATGTTGATACTCAATCATAAGCATCACTCATCGTAATACAATCAACAAATAAGCCGGGATATCATTTCGTAACACGGCATAAAACATGGCACAACACAAATACCAGACATTCATCACAATCACTATTCTACCATACACTTGCCTGTTAACCTGGCGGACGGTGCGTAGACAGCACCAGACTCGAACCGTCACCTGAACAAGCATTAACTATTTCAATTCATTACTAATGCATTACATTCATATACGAGCAAATGACATCGCGCTAACGTCCAATCTGACATAATCAAATCTTGTATCACCGGGCAACTTTACGTTGTCCTGGTGCTTAACCAATCTGTAAAATTAGCGATTTCATTATTTATACTCGCCAATCTCACGTTAATCGACTACACTGTTTAACTTCAATTTATTCCCTCCTCCTCCCTCTTCTGCCACGGACTGACTCAATCTATAGTGGTCGTGCCGATTGCACCGATCAGGCATTCATATTAATAAACGATATCTAACTGATCACATGCATCAATTCTAATTATCGATATATTACCTTATGCCCGACTTGGTAAGATAAGTAGAGATAAGGGTTTTTGAGGCGTTACCTTGTCCCCGAGCGATTGGATCGAGGCACTACTTTCTTTTCCTTGGCCGGATTTGGCAGATCTGGCGGCGGTCAGACTTCCCCTTTTTTCCTCTCTTCTCTCTTCTCTCTTCCTTTCTTTTCTTTTTTTTCTTCTCTCTCTTTTTTTTCCGGCCGGCCGGCCCTCTCCTGGCCTTCTCTTTCCTTTTCCACGGTCGGCTCCTCACTCCTCTTTTTCTTCACGCCAACAGCCAACTCCCTTCTTCCTTTTTCTTTTCACGCCAACGCCTCCCTCTTCTTTTTTCCTCACTCTGCCGACGGCTCCCTCCTCTCCCTCAAGGCCAACGCTCTTCTCTCCGACCAACCTTCTCACTCCGGTTGCCTCCCTTTCTCAACCAGCGGCATCTCCCCTTCGCATCCCGGTTGGCCGGCCCTCCTCCACCCCCGTGGAGCGGTGGCGGTAGCGGGAGCAGTGGGGTGGCACGCGCGAGCGAGGGGCGGCGCTACAAAGTGAAGCGGAGGCGGCGGGAGGGGACAGCAGCGGCAACGCCAGCGCTAGCGGCGGTGGCGCACCGGCGACATGGGATGGGGGCGACGACGCCGACGATTGGTCGACGGCGGTGCGTGCGTGGGAAAGCGGCGGCGTCAACGGCGGGGCGACGAGGTTCGCTGGAGGTGTGGCGCGCGGCGGTTGGACGGCGGCGCGCGCGTGTGGGAAGAAAGCGGCGAGCGCGGAGGAAGCAGCGCGCAAGGGAGCGAGAGCGATGAGGTTAGCACAGAGGAGGCGGCAAGGTGGCAAGCATGGGGAAGAGAAGCAAAAACTGAGTTTGCTCCCTCCTCCTGGCTTCCTCTCTTATATGGGCATTGGCGTGGGTCGGGCTGGGCTGGGCCAAATCCAGCCCAGGTATTACAAGCTACCCAGTAGCTCAGGCCTGCTAACGAGAGAAGATAGATGGGCATGCTCACCCAACTAAAAGGAAGAAGGCTTGAATATTCTACCAGTGAACAATAAATCTACACAAATATTCCAACGCAAACTTTTTGATAACTTGCCCATGAGCAATTAATCCAAATTTAAGATGTTTCAGACAGGTTTGAGAAGTACATGCAAAAACACATTTGAGGATTATGATCGATATATATTTTAGGCTGACTTTTCAAATGAAAACGGTCTAAATAATAGAGTCAGCATACCAAGATACCTATTCAAAAGTTAATCTTAGTCCTTACCTTCGACTCAAGTAAGGCCACCTGAGAGCGTAGTTGGTCACCCTCTCGCTCCAAAGACTTCGCTTTTCTTGCTTCAATGCTCAATTTTTCATTCATCAGATTGAGCTCATTGTGCTGTTGACTAATTAGTTCTCTCTGCTCGTGTAGAGTGCTCTCCAGTTCTCTTATTACCTTTTCCATTCGAGATAGCTCTGACTCCATATTCTGCATTGTTCCCTCGGAAGAAATAGTTTACATTAAGAAAAGTTATAAGGGCATGAAACCACCGATCTTAAGAATATATATATAGAAACTCACTAACCCTGGATGTTGTGTCATCACCATCCACAGGTTTTTGTTTAGTCAACATAGCATGGTCCTTTCTTAATCTATCTCTTTCTTCACTGATTGCAGCAAGCTGTTCAGAAGAAACAAACCACAAGGGGGAAAGTAAAGCATGACAGCACAAATTATTGACATATAAAAGGATGAATTCTCAATTTAAATACACAATGAACATAGGAAGAGTTATTATCGCGTGAAACTATTAAGACAGCTAAGGCAGCAAAAGTGTTATGGGACTACAAGTGGAATTATAGCATAGGAGGACTAAAACCTGGAAACCAATGCCACAGAGATAACTCTAAATATAGCAGGCAACGAGAAGTCGAGAAGAGAATACCAGAAGTTCTAGCCGCTTGACCTCCCTAGAAGCACTTTCTGCCCTCTCTTTGGCAAGGGTAGCTTCACCTTCTGCACGTTGCTTGCTGAGATCAGCAAATTCCAATGCAACCTCTAATTCTTTCAACCGTGAATTTACTTCACCAAATTTATTCAAATTTGTCAATGCTTGCCTGTTAACAATTCAAAGAACTCTATAAATCTTATATGAAGGTAGTACTACTGAAAGTTGAATGTGCTCAATATCAATCTTTCTCACAAGTTTCAAGCAAAAGAAACCAACATTTCACAATTTATTGAATTTATCAAATGTACTACTTGTGCAGTTGTTTTTGTGATCATAGGAAAAGATAATACTCCCAATAGTATTAATAACGATGAATTATAGGGGGGAAATAAAGTTGGAATAGTGATAATGGACACATACTTTTGCAAATCTGCAATCTTTTGAGGTATGTCGCCATAAGAAGACACATCAGGTATGTCCCTGAGCAATGCTGTACATGATTCTAATTCAAGCTCCAACTTCTGTGCTTTAGCTTCGATTTCCTGCAGCTTAGATAATTCCATTTCTGCTCTTTCCCTACGCCCTTGCTCCTCCAATAGTTTTTCTTTCAGCAACTCAACATTTGTGTGGGAAGATTTTAGCCTTCTAGCTTCATGCACTTCTTTTTCCTAAATATATAGAATCATTTAGGTAAAGAACGTCATTCATTTTAAAAAATTGCATGGCAGTTCATTATAGACAACCTATATAACAACAAATAAGCAAAAGAACCTCAGATATGTCTAAAATTGAGGGGAAAGGGACACTAACAACTAAATTTAAAACAGGCCATTTAATACCAAAAAAGTTCGTCGCGTTATATTTCTACAACCAATAACAAAGTGCATTGCATTGTAAAAAAGGTGCCTTGATGAATGAGGTTATGCAGTTGTACCAGGATTTTTTTTTTCAAGACAACTACAAATGTAGACTCAAAAGCAGTCTACCACAGCTGTGCTTAGATTAGAACTTCCTACATAGCTTGAATGTCCTACATTTATGGCAGCTCAGAGAGACATTTAGGGTAGTAAACAGATCTCCCTAGAACTAAACATAAATCATGCATCATTAATTAGTGCTTACAGCATCGGCATAACACTGAAACATTCACATAGCAACCATCAAGGAGACAAATTTTCTAATGTTAAAAATGCTCACATAATTCCGGAGCTCCTCTTGCAAAAGCTTTATCAGCTTCTGGTCATCTGTTGGAGTACGATGACCAGACAAAGCACTGGAATTCAAAAGCTTGTGCTCCAGTTCATTCTTTTCACGAAAACACTGACCAAGATCATAAAATGTAGATCAGTGTAGCTGTTGTACCAAAATGTTAAGCCAATCGACATAAGCTTGAGCATATGGTGAGAGCTCCCATTCTCGGCAGGGAAAGGAGTGGGAAATGTTGACAGACATAATAATTATGCAGATTAATATAAGCTGACCTCGTCTAGTTGCCTTTTCAAGTTCTCCAACTGCTCATTTAACACCTTTGCTTCACTCTCGGTGTTTTGCGCCCTGAGTCTCATTCTATCAAGCTATCCCCAGACATGTTCAAATAGATAAGACAACATGCAATGACAAATCAATGTTCACAAGAGTTTAAAATACAGACCTCGGCATTTAGTTTAGAAACAGATAATTTTGAGTCATCTTGCAAATACGAAAGTTCCTTCTTAAGGGCTTTCTTCTCCCTTTCTGAATTTTCTGATAACCGCTGCAAATTCCCTTCCAACTCCTTGACCGACTCCTTTGCAGATGCTGCTGATGATTCAGCACTAATTCGAGAATCAATCTCTTTATTGAGTTGTGCCTGCAGCACCACCAAGTTTGTGATTAGTCATGTCAATTGATAAACAGAGATACGATAACCCACGGCAACAAGATGGAGTTCACATGCCAAAGGGGAAGATTCTTATACCTTAAGTTCACTTATCTTCTTGACTTGATCACAGTATCGTTCCTGATACACACCCAACTCCTTCATTAGTCTTTCTTGCAATGCAGCCTCCCGCCCTTTTGTTGCTGCCAGTTCTTGTTCAACATAGTTCAGTTTATCCTGGCATGTTGTCCTTTCATCGTCTGGAAAATAAATACTAGTTCGTTTATTTTGTTTGTAAGTATGTGCATTCAATGGCCTGCAACAGAATAATACTAGCATCTATTTCAAACCCCACGTTTCTTAGAGCAGCAAGCCGAATCAACATTTCATGCTTGCCCAACGCATATAGCTAATTAACAGCTAAATGAACTGCATTCACACACTATGCATATGAAAAAAAATCAGAATAAAAGCCTGGGTCAACCAAAGCATACCACTCTTGGATAATCGTTCCTCCAATGCATCAAGTGCTGCTCGGTACTCCTGAACTTGCTTCTCTGCCGTGTCCAGTGCCACCATGAACTCTGATTTCACCTATCAGAAATGTGCACATGAAAAAACATCAATATGTCTATCGATGTGGCATATAAACCTAGTCACACAACAGCAGAGCGAGGGTTCTTCCTTTCGCATTGCGTACTTCACTGCAGACCCTCCAAATCGGATCAACAAATCATTATCTATAATTGAGGAGCTTCAAAGAGCTTTTTCATGTGGCATGTGTGGCCAAAACTAACTTAAGTATAACAAACGTGGCACTACCTACCGCTAAATGGAAGCTGCCAGTTGCAGCAACAGAAATTACACAACATTGTATGCTTCCACCGAGCTAGACCGTAACAGTAGGAGATAGGAAAGAAGCGATCTCACCATCTGACGGCAGTGGTACGTGCAGACCATGTCATCGGAGGGCTCCCCGGGGGCGGCGGGGGCGGCTACGAGGTCGGTGGGGCGGTCGTAGAGCACGAGGCGGCGGTCGGAGACGGGGCTCTGGCCGGTGGCGGCGGCGAGGTCAGCGGCGGCGTCGGAGTCGGCGCGCCGCTTCCGCTGCGGAGGGGTCCGGAGGATCATCTCGCTGGCCTCGCGACGCCTTCGGGGGTTCTAGAAGCTTCCTAGGGTTCTGGCGGCGAGGGACTCGCGAGGGGGAGTGGGGGAAAGGGTGGTGATGTTGAGGAGAAGGGATTTGATTTGAAAATCCGCCGATGGACGATGGTGGTGGGGGGAAAGGGTTGCGAATTGGTGTGTGTCGATGGTACGGACGACTGGGTGGATGGACATGGATTGCTAGCTTGCTACGCTTGTAGACGGACGAAAGCGTATTTGCAACGAATCCGTTTTCCTTATTGATTTATTATTATCCTAATTTCTTGCGTTTTTCGTTTGACCTATCAAAAAGCCTTTTCCTATAATTTCCATGTATTTTTCAACCATCTGTTGCCCATCTACGTTCCTTTCTCAACCTGCATTTATTTCTTGTGCCTCCGTTTTTCCTATTCTTGCTTTTTGTTAGACAGATTCTTTTATAACTTAACTTTCTATAGTAATTAGCTTTTAAATTAGGTATTTTTGTAGTAGGCATTGTTTCGACTTTATCTATATCTGTTAAAATTGTATGCGAGTATTTCTCTTCTAACCCTCTTTCTCATGGATAACTAAAATTAAAAATTTTAAATCAAAAACTATAACCCACAGTTTAAAACAACCCAGCGCTCCAAATGAAACCTGAAGCTCCAAAGTTTTTTGGGCTGGCAGAAATTTTCGAGAGATAGGGTGGAACACCATGGTCGCACAGGCAACATCCAGTTGGATGCACCGGCAGAAGAATGTAAATGCTATAGCAATATTATTTTCTTCAATTAATATGCCTTAAATAGAGTTAATTCTTGTTAGTTTACCAGTAAAGGGAATTCCGCTCTGGACATCTGTAAAGTTTCAAGAAATACTAAAAAAAACATAGTGGGTATGGATATAGGACATGCTGGAAGCCATGTGTTTCCTTTATTTTGGTGCAAAGATATACGTAACATTTAAATATTAAACATAAGTTTGATTAACCGATATCAAAGTCCTCTTCGTATCCAAATCTCTTTCCATGTAATGATATCCACTTCCGGTGGGTTTTTCTATTCTTTCTACACTAATAAACCATCAGTTAAAATTATCCTATATCCACCCAATAATTACCTGCTCCACAGTCATGATCTTAACTACATCCACACCACAATATGCACCCAGAAATACATCATCCTAAAAACGTACGCACCAGATTAACTCTCCTCCATTCTCTCTCCTTACTCAACCATATCCGACGGTCATCCTTCAATGGATCTACAGTACCCTCCCTCCCCTCCCCCCATTCTCCCCCGCGCCTCCCCTCCCTCCGCCTCCCCCCATCCTCCACCGCGCCTCCCCCCCTCCGTCTCCCCATCCTCCACCGCGCCTCCCCATCCTCCACCGTGCCACCCCCATCCTCCCCATTTCCGCCTCCCCGCGCCTCGCTCCAGGCCGCTCCCGCGCCTCGCTCCTCGCCTTCCCCGAATCTCCGCTCCCACCGCTCCCCCGCACCTCCGCTCCCCCCATCCTCCCCGATCTTCTCACTGCCGCTTGCCATCTCGAATCCCATGTTCCAAGGATGAGGACGAAGAGATGGACGACCATGACTCGGACGACGTGAGCGAAGACTCGAGGAGGACGACGGCGGCGATGAGGATGAGATGGGTGTCGAGCGGCGCGAGGATGGACGCGGCGTAGCTACGGATTCATCGACTGCAGAGAAGGAGGAGGTGGCGGTGGCGAGTGACGGCGTGGAGTATTCGGAGCAGCCGCCGGCGGCCATTTGCTGCGTCCTCATGGAGCCCTGGACCTCCGACGGGACGCATCGCATCTTGTGAGACCAGAATTCTACACATAGTCAATGTGTAATTACCATGTCTTAGGGTCTTAGTCTAGATCAGTGCGTGCGCGCAAATTAAAGGAGATTGAAACTTTTACTGCTTCCCTGTCCCATTGGGCACTGAACATGATGTGCTCGATGAAATGCCTGCGCTGAAGAGGGCCGCGCAGACTCATGCAAATGACTTCTCCTGACTTAATCGCATGTCGTTATGCAATGTCGTCAGATGGGGCATCTCATCTGGGAGATCCAAGGATTACTGTGCACCGGGAAGATCGCGCTCGTGCGGTGGTGAGTTGCGATTGTTTCCCCATGTTTCAGCTAGATCCAGTGCTGATGTGATGAGGTACCGTGACAATTTTCTGGGATTGTAGGATCACCGACCAGCCAGATGTTCCTGAGACGGATTACATCCAGTATGTGATGTGGATAGGAGCTGAGATGTGTTTATATTTTGCTGTTTGGATGTGATTTGATATTCTGGTGTTTATTTTGGCTTGTGTTTATGAAGGGATGGAGTGTATGTCAAGGTTCATGCGAACCTAATGGGGTTTCAAGTTAAGAAGCAGGGGTTTGCTCGATCTATCCGGTAAGAGACCTGATTTCCTTTGGTATTGATGTGGCGTTTTTCTCTCTACTTCTTTTACTTAGAAATATTTTGTTTAGTTAAATCTTCTCATTTGAATGGAGTACTGGTAAGGTTTAAAGTGTTAACTGTATAATTCGTAGCCATATCAGAGCTGTCTTTGTTTTCATAGAGCGAGTAATTGGAAAGTCTTTGGGTTCCTTAATAATGTTGACATATACTGATTCAATTTAACTAGGTAACTGGTGTTCAAACACTTGTACTTTCAGATCGTATCTTAGATGGAAGCAATGGAGAAGTTGCAGTTGATCATTACCATCGATACAAGGTAGGCCATTCATGTCTAAGTTTTCGAGAAGGTGGGTGGGGGAACTATTTCTGTGCAAAGTGTCCCCTACAAACGTATTTTCATTCTCATCTAATATGAAAACTGTTTCTTTCCCCTCTTGTTTGACAGGGATTTCTGCCTATCACTTTATCTTGTTTGTTCAATGCGATGTTTCCTAGAGCACTGATTTCTTCTTTCAACTGTTTGGTGTGAATTTTTCAGGAAGACATTGAGCTCATGGTCAGTTTGGGTTTTCGTGCTTATAGATTTTCCATATCTTGGGCACGTATATTTCCTGGTACGCTAAGCTTAGCAGATAGCACTTCACATATAAATACCTATGCACATGGCATGCATTTCCAAATAAATGGTGCATTTTGTCTGTTGTTTGTGATTGGTAATGCTTCATATCATTTTCAAATGCTTAAGGTTATAAGTTTATCATGCCTGCAGATGGCCTGGGGAAAAAGGTCAATGAGCAAGGTGTTGCCTTCTATAATGACCTTATCAATTTTATGATTGAGAAAGGTAGCAGATGATTTACTTGATACCTTAAAAGGTTACAATGCTTCAGCTATTAACCACCCGTCTGTCTTACTCTAGGTATCGAGCCTTATGCAACTCTGTATCATTGGGATCTTCCACATAATCTTCAAGAGACTCTGGGGGGCTGGCTGTCTGACAAGATTGTGTAAGTCATTGAAGGCATCTTAACTTCATTCTATGATTTACAAAGTTTTCTTAGACACTCGCATGATGATTATATGGGAGGTTCTTTTTATGAGAAGTGCTTGGTTTAAGAGTGCTTGCAGCTTGATTTGGTGTATTTTATGTGAGTTTCTTACTGCCAAAATATCCCAGGGAGTACTTTGCATTGTATGCAGAAGCTTGCTTTGCAAATTTTGGAGACAGAGTAAAGCATTGGATAACAATCAACGAGCCTCTTCAAACTGCAGTTAATGGTTATGGGATTGGACATTTTGCACCTGGAGGATGCGATGGTCAAACTGCTAGATGTTACTTGGCCGCCCACCACCAAATCTTGGCTCATGTTGCCGCTGTTGATGTTTACAGAAGGAAATTCAAGGTCTGTTTATGTTTTTATCTGAACTATCAGCAACAGGGTTCTGTTTACCATTTTTCGGGGTGAAAATTATGATGCTGGCCAATATGGCCTGAAACCAGCTGGTTACTGGCCGGTTTACAGTAGTTTTCTGGTCAAGTCTGTTTCTTTTTTTCCTTTGCATTTTCTGAAGCTTCTGTGTCTCCTCCATCACACTTACGTGCTAATATCCTTGTATCTTTGGAATTTGGAATGGCATAGAACTCATCTTAATTTCTGTCTGTATTGTAAATACCGGTTGTGACCGGAAGATCTGGCCAATTACCACCGGTATGTGGTAGGCAGTACATTTTGTTTTGCTGATGGTTTTACATGTTATAAAAACAGGCTGTACAAGGTGGTGAAGTAGGACTTGTTGTTGATTGTGATTTGTGAATGGGCAGAGCCATTTTCCGAGAAAATGGAAGATCAAATTGCTGCAGAACGAAGGCTTGAGTTTCAGCTTGGATGGTACAGATGCTGTTTATACTTCTTATGGCACATGGACATAGCTTCCCGCATTTGTTTCCTTTGAAAAAGTGTTCTCCCGCAGGCCACCATATTTTTTCCCCACAAGGCATAAATGTTACTTGTATAGACCATCAGATAAATTTTATTGTATTGCTTACGATTACACGTCCTATAATCAGGGAAGCTGTAAGGCTAAGGAACCCTAGCAGAAAATATTTAGCCTCTATCATCATATACACTTGGATAAAGTGCTTGTGTTCTCGTTTGAAGGAGGAGAGAACCCCAGGATATCTGAAAGCAGCCTGGTCTTTGGAAACTCTCGCTCCTCTGAGCTTTCCTCCACTTCCACTTTTACCTGCACAAGTGCAGTGCCAATCTCAGTTAACTGAGACTCAGATGAATATATGATCCGAATGGAAAAGCATGTGAATATGTCGTGCAAGGGCAAATGCCCATAGGGAATTTCTATTCTGCGCATAAATAACAAAGCACTAGAAAGTAGAAAAAAAAGCGATGTATGGCTAAGATTCAGACTCTAACTGCACACTTTATTGAACTACATATATTTCGCTTATTCTGATGCATGACATCTGCTAATAACCTGCTGATCACAGTAACTTACTGAAATATTTACGTTACTCAAAAAAGGCTATATATTTAAATTAATACACACTTTGGAAAATTAGAGGCATTGGTGTTGCTACATTCAAAAGAAGCAGGCGTTTGTACCAAATTAAAAACAAAGTAACTCCCATGTCATGTACTATGGTGGTACCCAGAATGTGGTATACTGGCACGCACGTCATTAGAAGCACACAACAAAGAGATAGCCTAAAGTTGGCATTGGCACGCACGTCATTAGAAGCACACAACAAAGAGAGAGCCAAAAGTTGGCATTCTGCAAGCATTAAGAGTAAATTACCTTTCTCCGTCATCCTAAAAAAAAGATTTCCACAAGAACAAAAAACAATTAACAAGTAAAAAAGTTAGCTTATACATTAATGGCTTAACTGCAGCTTTGGCTTGTCTCTATTAGGCCGCAATAAAATTTTCGATCAATTAGTGCTATCTGCTAAGATTAAGGGTTTTCCTGATATATGTGCAAATCCTGATGATAGCTTTCATAAACAGTCAACTGCACAGTGCCAATCTGAAGTTGATGCTGAATATTCTATCTGTTGAAGTTACAGTGGCATTTTCGACCACTTTGGCGTTTACGATCACATTGGTATTTTACGACCCCTTTGGCCATGGTCTGCAGTCGGAAGTCGATGAACTTTGAACACGTTGTTGTTTACGACCACTTTGGTGTTTACGACCAGTTTGATTGTGATCGAAGGTCGGCCGGAAGGTTTACAGCTACATTGGCCGTGATCAAAGGGTTTACGATCACATTATCCATGGCGGGAGAGTTACGACCACTGCAGCTCAATCTGAGCCTGGTCGGAATGATATTACGGTCACATTGGCTGTGGTCGAAAGATACGACCATGTTGTCCGTGGTCGGAAGTCGAACGCACCGTGATGGTCATGGTCGAAAGCTATTACGACCACGTTGGCCATTTTGTTTGCAGTCGGAAGCTAGCTGAAGCATTTACGACCACTTTGTTTGGAGTCGGAAGCTAGCTGAAGCCTTTACAAGTGGTCAAAAGCTATTACGATCACGTTGGTCATGGTTAGAAGCCAGCCGACCACGACGAAAAGTGTTGTATGTGGTCGGGAAGGTGTTTAAATCACGCGATAAACGGTCGTAGCTTCTGTTAACCGGTCGTATGGTCTCGCGAAGCGGTCGCAAGACCTGGGAATCGGTCGTACGCTTTTGAGCATTGCGTGTTGGGTGGTTCCGACCGGTCACGTATTTATGTGACATTCATTATGTGACAAAAATATTTGGTTATACAATATATGAGACGTGAATCTTAATGAATCTGATTGTTCATTTTTATTTTTTACAAATTTTATCTTCTTTTGTATTTTACTGTAGCGTTAGCACGGGCACACTACTAGTTTACTGTAGTTTATAACTTATAATTTAAATTTTTTAATTCTGACTGTTTGTGAGAGGCAATACATATAGGAAAATAGCCACGTGTAATTTTGGTCAGTATACTTTTTACTACAATATTTCTGTTGACTCTGCTTTAAAAAACACACCGTTTAAAAGCTAGTTACTGTAGTTTCGTACAAACATAAGCTGGCTAAAAATGGTACCGAACCCAGCCTATAACATGGTAAATTGTATTGTTGGATGACATGACGCAATAGATTATGCGCGTAACAACTCAAAGTTGAAATATGCTTATTGACTAGATTGGATAAATCTTTAGATATGATTTTAATATATAATTAAGGCCAAGGAACTTTGTGGTCATAAACCTCTAGAGGTTACTTTTTGAATATCCTAATTAAAGAAATATTGTGTGTGTTGCCTGATCGGATGACTGCTCGAAGAGTCTAATGAATTGGTCCCTGAACTCGATTTCAGTATATTCCTTTTGTGCGATAAATAGAATGCATGCCTTATGCACTTCAAAAAGCATGATGGTTCGACCCTAAGTCTCTAATAACTACTGCCATGTGGTTGTTGCCTACGTTCGTCTCCCGCTGACAACAACCGACGATCATGCATTCTCTCTCTGATAATAATTGCGTCCTTAACTAGACGCATTGATTCTATAAAGCGTTTTCCTCGACGAATAATTAGTATATCTTCGTTGGTATTTAAGACTAGACGATGAAGACAGTTTATATCCCATTCAATTTGGTGTAATTAGACTAGTCTTTTGCCTTATCGAAGGCATCCTGTAACCAATTCATAGTAATAAATAGCATCTTTGTTCTCTCCTAAGGATTTTAGTCATTTTTCTTATATTATTTCATAAGATCGGTAACTCAATCATCGACACGTATCATTTATCAATATAAAAATAAAAACCAAAAATGCTATAAAAACACTAATTACAAAAGAAGCCCACAGGGGAGTGACGTGCCAATTAGAATACTACTGTTTATTAATTTTAGTTTGATCTTAAGTTGTAAATGTTTAAGCGAATATTAGATATGCTATTGTTTTTGTAGTAACCCTATGTTCTTGTGTACGCATGTCACCTTTTTATAGCGTACTCTGGGGGCGTGCTAATATTTACAATGTCTTATTCATTTGATTTCAACATATACACCCACCAATTTAGCAAATAATGCTTACCATATTTCAGGAAAATGAATTCTCTTTTTTCTTTACAAACCATAACCTCCCAAGTTCCAATATATTTTTGAGTGTTGCTAATCCACGCTATACCGTTGGAAATGTATTCCAACGGTATAGTAATTTTATGAAGTTTCGAAAAAAATCAAGTTTTAGAAGGCTTCAAGTAAAAAAAATTCCACACAAGTTTCAAAAGGTTTCAAACTAAAATTTCATCATGTTACAACAACTGTTTTAGAACAAACTAGTATAGTGCCCGTGCTAACGACACGACGGCATTTTAGGGATGCACACAAAATCAACCAAATGAATTTTTGAATGGCCATACATGTTTTGTTCCCTGCTGTCAAGGCCAATTTTTGAATGGCCATACATGTTTTGTTTGGATAATTGGGTTGCTGCTGGCAACAAAGTCCATCCATGAATGAAAGCCGACATATACATCGATTATTTTGGTGGTCACTACAAATAATTGAAGACATCCAAATGGCAAAAGTTCAGTTACAAGTCAATGAACGCTGAAATATAGATGACCACATGTGTATGATATGGTGCTTCCACATAATACATGCAACTCAGGCAAAGCATCCATTCGTAATAATGAGTGTAACCCGGTGCGACGAAGCATATTAGTAGAAGGAAGATGGTTTGATACAAAAGACTTCATCCACTCCAATGCTCCAAATCAGGATGGGGACCTAATCTCGCAACCGAATGGATGAAGTTATTAGAACGTTGAAACCACCATTGCAAAAGAAAATGCATCCTAAAATTTTACTTAATTGCTTTCCAAATTTATGAGATATGAGATTCCAAATTTATAAGAATAGGCGTACACATTATAACTTAAAGGCTGTGTAGCTGCTACTTGATTCAGTTTAAATTTAGCTGCAGATTTATTAAGAAAAAAAGAAATAGTCATTTAGGACATTATTACCACCTTTTCACCAGTCGAGGAGTCTTTATACACAATATTTTTGGTGCTCTTCCCTGTTGGATCTAATTCCTTATTTGGTTTTGCCAAAATTCTTGTTGTTTGCCTGGACACACCCCTCGACAACGCAACATAGAGCTGCCCATGTGAGAACACTGGCTCTGGAAGATAGATCCCAACATTTGGGATGGTTTGCCCCTGCGCTTTATTTATGGTCATTGCAAAACTTAGGCGAATTGGGAATTGTTTCCTCTTGAACTTGAAAGGAAGTGAAATATTATCTGATGGAGACATAGGGATCCTAGGTATGAACACCCTTTGCTCGCATGATGCCCACCAACTATTTCTCGCATCAATTGCATTGTCTTGGAATGCTCTAACCATTAGTCTTGTTCCATTGCACAAACCATTGTTAGGATCAAGATTGCGGAGAAGGATTACAGGGTAGTTGGTTTTTACTTTGAGCTCATGTGGGGGGAGACCATTTGGAGTGATGGAGTTCAGGAAGTCAATAGGGTAGTTATTTCTTGTGTCGTCATCACAGAGTCGGCTATGATAAACCTTTTCCTCACCTGAAACTTGTCAATCATACTTGCATTTAGCCGATCTACATGTTCATTTTTGGTAGAAAGGATGGCGCTTGTGCTCATATAAGTCGATGATCTTGCATTTTCTCAAGTGATGGGAAGACTTCTTGAATGAGTTTGTTTATTGAATCTTCGTTGTCTCAGATAGCCAATCAAAATATCATCCGAAGGCGTACATAATCATCTCCAATCGTCTCTTCATTCCATTCCCAATTCTAAGGAGGTAATCAGAAACCATGGGTCGGATTGAGCCCTCATGTTACGTGACAACCGTATCTTCCTTATACCCTCCCACAAATAAGATCTCTGCAATGTAGCATCTGTTACTGTGCTCTTGTCCCACGTGTTACCACAGTAGCACTGTCTAAAATCTCCACCAAATACCATAACCTTTCCCCAAATGGCAAACAAGAATTCATAATATCCTGCAGGACCTATCAAGACACTCAACCGCTTGTCGCCTTGTCATTGCTACTTCATCCCGTATAATCAAGGATGTCAGACGCATAACTCTCGCATGCCACTTTGCTTTGTGAAGTCGCATGTGCTATTGTCGCAAGCTTAATTGGGATTTTGAACCTTGAGTGTGCTTTGTGCGTCCTCCAGCAATATGGACGCCGCAATACCGAAGTTGCGATTGCAATGGCTATTAATCCTCCGAGCGCACTCTACCAAGAAGTGCCTTATATAGGAATGTCTTTCCTGTTCCTCCAGGACCATCCACGAAAAACACTTGGCTCTTCTTATTCATTACACAATTTAATATTTCATCAAATCCTTCACGTTGTTCCTTGTTAAGAGATGTATATATATCCAAATGTTCTTGGTGGACCAACACAACAAGTTCCTCTCTAACCTCTCTCATCATGTCATTGTTAAATTCATCCGCTTGACACAAGAAAAGGAACATGAAATAAGTAAATAAAATATTTATTAGAATTATTTTCAATGATTATTACTACTGAAAATATTACTGTATCATTCATTTCTGTAGATCATAATTCCCGATATCCTTCCCCATTGATTGAACTAAATCCCGAATGTCTCTAAGAACCATTTGTTCTCTCATCACGTGTTAGGATTGTCTCGATTGTAATCTTGAGACAAAGATTCCTTGTGCTTGTCCCACAATCCACGGATGTTGGTGGCCTCACAAAATACAAGAATAGTCGCAAATAACCTTCAGAGCGGCAGCATCCGAAAAGTTGTTGCCTCACTCAAGCAATCATCAATCGCTTGATCCCTTTCTATGAGCCCTCTCTTCTCGCATGTTTCTCACGAAAGTAGGTACGTGATTCCAGCCACTGTCCTTAAATTCTCATATGATGTTGCACTCGTACATGATTTAGAAGTACTCTCAAGAAATACCTTTCCCTTCAGTGGGTGTGCATACACAATACGCCCCACTGTCCCTTTGCTTTCTTGTATGCCACGCCTTCTTACCACTAATCCACCAGAGTGTTTCGAATCTCTCTATACAAAAATTTCCTTGCATAACTATCAACACGGTTCAACGTGAAGTATTCTCGTGAGTGTCGTCATAGTTGCAGATGGCTGATCGACAACATCTTTGAGATTTGCAATTTCTTGCATAGTAATAGACTGCATATTAGGTAGATGACACTGGAGCTGCAAAACAGATGGAGAGACTCCAAAAAGGTGGAAGCCGAAAATCCTATGTACAGCTTCCGGAGGTGATATGTATCTAGCATCCCTGTACTGACGGATCTCATTGACTACTCCAGCAGGATCAACAGAGAATGATGCACGGTCGTGGCCTTTGTGTACATATTTAAACAAGTACCTACAAGCTTTGATGCTTGAGCAAGCTTCAACATTTATGTGGCAGTTATATGTCATGAGCAGCCCAGGATTGTATGGAACCACCCACCTATTGTCCAACTCGGCACCTCTTACTTTCACACGCCGTCCATCATCCCTCCTCCTATATAAAGGATATGAATCTTTGCCTTGCTGTGTTGTTGCACAAAACTGTCTAGGATAGCGAAAACGACATTCTCCATTAACCATACAAGCACACTTTCTATTCAAGACGCCACACGGGCCATGCAAAGATATGCGTGATGACCAAAGCTATGCAACACAGGTATTTATCCTTGTCTCGTAGCTCTGCAGAAATGACTTTGTCATAAGCATCAGGGTTGTTAACTTACCGCTTTCTTCATAATCAATAGGATGTGTTCATGTGGAAGTCCCTCTTCGAATTCGGTGACATGGACATATCTCGCCACCTCTCCAAAATACCTTTTCTTGATCAATAAATCTTTTATGGACTGCAGCTTGGCCCTGTATACTCTTGAAACAAGGTCTGGCCTATCTTGTGGTTTTTGACCAGGCTCAAGATTTTGAGTAATCTCCTCCCAGTACGGATTGCAAGTCATGGTGATGAAGTAATCTGGTTTTCCAAAACGCTGGACTAAAGCCATTGCATTAAGAAATCTCTGCATCATGTCACGATCGCCACCAGGGAAACTACGAGGTAGCACTATTCTCTTGCCAACCTCTGAAGCTCTTGTCTCTCCAGCAGAAATTACATCAACCAAACCCTACGTGAAAAATAAAATTTTAAAGCATAGATGATTAATTAGTGTATATTGATTAGGCTTGAATTGTTGTGACATAATATTTTGAAATAATAAAACATTGCATAACTCACCTGATATAGTTCCGCGCGTATGAGTTTTTGGTTATCAGGGTTAGAATACCAATCAAGCCTCATAGACTCGATCTTTATGTACATGTCAACGGCCCATTGTTGGAAAAGTCGTCCCCAAATAGCAATATGTTAAAAGCCCTCTCTAACTTGCATCAAAAATAATAGTACTCTCTTTCTGTCACAAATCTTCCAGATTGTCTTTCTTCCACCATGGTACTCATGTATTCACCTTGTTGTACGTCCGCGTCATCCTCACCATGCTCTGTCTCAAATGGAAATTATATAGTAGTATGTACCCATGTGTTTTATTAAGGCATTGGAAATTAAATCATGTTCGGTACCAGTTGGATCTGTCGGATCTGTTGCATCTGTTGGATCAACAGAGGTGTGTCCTTCCATATCAGTCACTATATCATTGTACGGCATAAATTTATTCCAGCCAGTTTCTCCCTTAGGGTAAAATATCGGATATGCCAATGGATCATAACATCCATGATATGCTTTGATATAGCGCGGACGATCCCCTCTGGCATACACAAGCACACTCCTATCAAAACATCTTTGGGGATCATTGCCATCTAACCAGATAGCCGCCACTTGTGACGCCGTGGGTGCATTGTACCTTGTTTTCAGCAAAGAAATATATGTATAAAATCAATCATTGATTTATTAGTAAAAATAAATCAAATTTATTTGTAGAATAAAAATATTTTGCAATACATAAACATATCCTGAACATGTGTACCTTCGTTGGTCTGGCGTGACATTAGTATTAAGTTCAATTACATAGTCATCAAGATTTGGAATAGCTCCAACTCTGTTAAAGGTCTGTACATATGGGTTGCCTTCCATTATTCGCAGCACAGTTCTGATAAGATTGATATCTAGGTCAGGCGATCTCTGCACTCTGTGCGCCAAACTGTCATCCTCCGTATCATAAAAGTAGAGTTGCAAGTGGCGAGGCCCTTTAGAACCTGGAACCAATTGGTCCAGGCGATGGTACAAGGCCCCATGCACACGAAATGTATATATACCAGTCCCTGCTGTGGTGGCAACTTGTCGATCCAAGGTTACTCCAAGGCTTGTGAAAGAGAAATGAGCGTTGAAGTACCGAATATTTTGCCTGAAATATTTTGCATCATTATCTACCTGACTTGTGAATAACCTTTTTAATTCAGTAGGCACCTGTGGAACATGTACTTTTATCTTTCCTTTTCTGCAACAGAATCCAGGAGGTTCATATTGAAATCTCATTGCTGCACAGTACAAGCAGTTAGGCACCTTTCTCAAAACATGGTGCCTATCAGGCAAATTTTGGTAGACATAATCATAAGGATCTTCATTGGTATTCAAATCAACACCATTGACACTGACACGATAGGACTCGAAGGCACCATCTGTTATGAAAGCAAGCACTGGCCGTCATTACACAACATTAATAAGCGAAACACCGTGATGACACACAAAATAAAGTTACCTTCACCAACGCATCGCCTAGTCTCATCGTCATCAAGAAGATCATCAATATCCAAGGCATGAGGTGCCTCGGATGTTCCTCTCGCATGATGTTTGCTCGAACATTAGGAATAGAACACACCGATCGATCGTGTTATTAAAATAAAATAAACAAAGAAAAAGAACACACCTTCATCGATTGATTGTTTATAGGTTCGAACAAGGCACTATCATATTCTATATCATTCTGTCCTATATGCAATGTTTCCTTCACCAAGACGCCGATCGATTGTATTCTCATCTTTTTTGTAGTCCCTATTTCTCTGCAACATTTTTTCCTTCTTTGTGCTCATCCATATTGTTGTACCTCTCTCTTCTCGCAAGGGCCCTTTGCCTATTTGAGTCGCTAACTGGTCACCATTGGGTGGAAAACATTGGCATGGTCAGATGATCTATTCTATTATACATATAGTACAACATGCTACTATTGCTTGCACAAATTACAAAAAAAATACAAGGATGGCACCTGGAGTTGCCGCACTTGCATTCAACAGAGTGTGGCTTGACAGGTTGTTGGGCACACAAGAAGTATCATAGGTCGGTTGTCTTCTCCGGACATAATTATAATTTCTATGTAGCCAATCCATGTTGTTATCCGGACAGACATTTTCCTTGTCCTCATCGTTTGATGCTCGGAGAATACTTGAACACGCTCTATATGGTGCTTGTTGACCTATCATGGAGCAGGATGAAACATTAATTTTTCATTGTCCGGACATAATTATTATTGCTTAATAAAGAGTAACATTTCAAATAACAAAGGAACCTTTATTAAATAATAAATAAGCAATACCATGATCAGGTCCTATAGTATGTGTTGATGATACTGTCCTCTTCAATACTCGTTGTTCCCGGCGCCTTTTATTCCTTTCTTCTCTTTGCTCGGTGGATTCCTCAGCCTTTATCCTTGCTCGGTATTCTCGTTGTTTTCTATTCCTCTCTTCCCTCTTTCGCTCGGCCTCATCCACAGGTGCTGCAAGTGATTTTAAAACTGTCATTGCACAAAAATATCGAAAGCAATTCCGTCACAGCCGAGGAAGCGCTCATACCTGTGTTGTTGTTTGTTATCTCGCCTAAAGCAGTGCGCTCTGCTTTCTGGTTGACATGTTCTTTTTTTTATTTAACCAGCCAACAACATGCAAAACCAACCTGAGGAAGATGCAATCACCAATGTTTAAAATCGCAACAGTTTCCTTCTCAAATACAATCTTAAGCGTTTCATATGACAAAAGGTAAAGGGTGACCGCGAAAACAGACACATCCAAAGTTGAGAATTTTAATTTTAGAACTTCACACGCAATTATCTCAATTATTAATGCAACAGAATTATATTTAAATGAGCCATTGGACATCAGCCTGACCAACTAATTTTCTTGTTTTGTTTTCTTCTTTTCACACTCAATGAATTGAACACCATAACAGAAAGCCGTGTGTTACAATGTTATCTATTTATCTAACACACATCTAACAATATAACTGATCATCAAAATAGAAAATCAGAGACATCACCATAATGCAGGTCTCCGTATATGTATACAAGGTATCTGTATATGTATACATGTCAAAGAAAAGGTAATAAGTGAAAGCAGTAGTTTCTGTGCTTGCCGCCACTGTTTCTTTGTTATCTCCACCATAATCCACAGCAGTGTAGGCATCATTACTGTGCCTTCTCCGCTTTGAAAATTGACCATGTCTTGAATTATTTCTCTCATGGCCATATGCGTTGCCACTTGCACAATAGTCGTAACTGTAGCTCTCATCATGTTTTCTTCTCAGTTTCTCTGAGGCCTGGGTGCTGTAAGCATTTGTACCAGCTGTAGGTGTTGTCTTGGAGTACTGATTCCACTGGAAGGTTTGACTGTTATAAGAATCATAAGAACTATCTTGCTGATATCCCCCATGCCCTGTCCCCGGAATGCTAGATGTCCTGCTTGTTGAGCCATATGAATGCTTGGTGGAATTGTGGTTCTGCGGCTGCTGTTTGGTTGACCGGGAGAATGATGAACTGCTTCCATTGCAAGGAAATCTAGTCTCTACAGCCATGAATGCATGATGGCAGTTTGGGCACAGAAGGTTATGATTAAGATAAATTCTTAAGTATTCATACTGCATCCGGCAGCGACTGCAAGATGTCCAGAAAGTATCATATTGTCATCAACTATTGGAATTGAGCTTACTCTATCTGGCGGGGGAAAAGAAGATGCAACATAATGGCTAGATTCAGTAGCCGTTACTTCATAAGGATGCAACATATTATTTCTAAATATTACAACAGCAAGTTAAGAAATAGCACATGCAGTTCAAAAAGGAACAGGCCTAAAGGAGAATTTCAACTTGGAAAAATAAGATAATCCTCGCTCTTGTATTTTAAGCATTTCAAATGTCAGCAAGTTAAGAAATAGCACATCACAATTTTTAAACAGTTCTATTTTTCTTTCTTTCTACACCAAAGCAGCATCAAACATGCTAATTTTCCAAGCAATCTAGAACGCCCCTAACGACCATCTTTGATATCCTTCCCAAGGCTGTAGTAATGTACAAAGTTCCCATAGTATGACCCCATAACTAAAAACATCGCATCTGCCAACATGCACAACCATTTCAGCAAGCACAAAGTTATTTGAGATAAGCATACATCTGAGCCAACAGACAAACCGCAGACTCTTGCCGCTTGAGGTTTACAAAGATAGATGCACACACATGAGAACTACAAAGTTTACCCTTTTTTAACAAATGGAGAAGATAATTTACAGAACTGGAGAACTAAGTACACTACAAACAAATTTAATCATACAGCTGGCAGATTAACTTAAGCCTTGTATGAACTGCAAATGCTTTGGGATTTATGCAATTTTCTTTTCAGAAGAGTACAGAAGCACTGCTCACATAAAAGTTATGCTAAAATTGTGGAAATCATGCAAGTTTCATGTTCCAATTGTTGATCTTGATGACAGGAAGGTATTGTTCTTCATCCTTGATAAAGCAAAATCGCAAACCTAATTGCAAGAATTATGTAGCTTGCCATGAAAACAATACACAGAATGTCATTGCTATAATGGAACTTGTGTGTTACCTTCACAACCCAATTCTTGTCAACCAAGAGGTTTGGGGATTTCAAAATCGCAAACCTCGGGGCGGCGGCCGGAGTCGCCGGGAGGCGGCGGCGGTAGTCGCGCGAGGCGCGCGCCTTCGGGAGGCGGAGGCGGTGGCCTTCGGGAGGCGGGGCGGAGTCGATCGGGGAGGCAGGAGGCGCGCCGGAGTCGATTGGGAGGCGGGAGGCGGCGCCGGAGTCGATTGGGAGGCGGCGAGGCGCGCCGATTCGGGAGGCGGGGAGGCGCGCTTCGGGGAGGCGGGCGTTCGGGAGGCGGGGAGGCGGGCGTTCAGGAGGCGGGTCCGGAGCGGAGGCGGGCGTTCGGGAGGCGGGTCCGGAGCGAGGCGGGCGTTTGGGGAGGCGGGGTCCGGAACCAGAGACGATCGACCTGCATGCATGCAAGCCGGGAGTCGATTGGGGGGAGGGAGGGGGTACTGCAGATCCATTGAAGGATGACCGTCGGATATGGTTGAGTAAGAAGAGAGAATAGAGGAGAGTTAATCTGATGCGGATGTTTTTAGGATGGTGTAATTATGGGTGCATATTGTGGTGTGAACGTAGTTAAAGTCATGACTGTGGAGCAGGTAATTATTGGGTGGATGTAGGATAATTTTAACTGGTGGTTTATAGGGGTAGAGATTTAAGAAAGTTCATAGAACTGACGGTATAGAAAGATTCAAGCAAGTTTCAATAGCAGTTTTCTAGAACTTTCAAAAAAATCAAGCAAGTATCGTGCAAGTTTTAGAAGGTTTCAAGTAAAGCTCCTCGCGAGTTTCAGAAGGTTTCAAGAAAACGTTTCATCAAGTTATACACATAGTTGCATAAGATATTTAAGAAAGTTTCATAGAACTAATGGTATAGGAGGCTTCAAACAAGTTTTCATAGCAGTTTCATGAAGTTTTTTAAAAAAGCAAGTTTTAGAAGGTTTCAAACAAAGTTCCACATAAGTTTCAAAAAGGTTTCAAACAAAAGTTTCATCAGGTTAAAAAAATTTAGAAAAAAATTATGAAAGTTTCACATAATATCCACAACTTTCACAAAAGTTCGCACAAAACCAAACAAATTTCACAAAGAACTGAACGGATTTCATGCTTGTTTTAGAAAAAAAAAATCTCCCACTCTCTCTCATCAATATCTTCCTCTCCATGAGCCCCTTTCTTTCTCCACTCTCTCTTACCTAACTGAATGGCGGGCAAAGGGTGGTGATGGTCGACAATCGGCGCAATGGCAACGGTGTAGAGTCCCTCCTCCGCTCCTCTTCCCCAGATCCGGTGGCCCTCCACCTCCTCACGGCGAGCAAGCGGTGACCAAGAGCACCATGGGGGAGCCTCCGCTGGCCAGATACGCTCTTCATCAACACCACACTCTTCATCGACATCTCCTCATGGACGCGACATCGAATCACTTGAACCCGTGCTTGTCTCCAGCCGATGACACGACGTTGTGCTCCTATGATAGGGGCAATGAGGCATCGGATATCTTGCGCACATCTTGCACACGCTCACCCCTACCATGATGGTCATTGCTCACCCACGCCCGCGCTCGTCATGGCCGCGCAGCCCCTGCACACACTCGCCGCTACCATGCCAAGAGAGCCTACACAGACTTTGTTGTTATCGTCGTGGAGAGAAGGATGGTGGAAAATGGGTACCGACAGAGAGTTGGAAGGAATCAAGATGGGGATATAGACTTGGAGAATGGATGGTGGAGAATAGGGATCAGGAGAGAAAGAAATGGATAGTGAGGGCTGAAGCGACTAAAGAGGGCTGGAGTGGCTAAAGCTGATGATTAATCTAATGCGTCAGATTGATACGATCAGATGGTATTTCACTATATCGATGGGAGTTGATAGCCCACGCTATGCCATTGGGATGGATTTCCAACGGTATACTAGTTTTATGAGTTTCACAGAGTTTCAATCGCACAAAAGTTTTAAGAAGATTTTAGGTTTTAGTTTGGTGTTTCAAGTAGGATTCAGCGTGTTTCAGAGAGTTTCAAAAACTGAAAACAACAAGTTTTTGTGACTTTCAAAGGTACCAAAATTTCGAAGTTTGAGTTTTCAGAGGTGGTGAGTTTTAGGTTTCAAAAACTAAAACTTTGAGTTTTTGAGCAAGTTTCAAATCCGAAACTTCAAGTTTCAACGTGTTTCAAAATACGAAACTTAATGTTTCATCGAGTTTCAAATCTAAATGCATCAATTTCAAACCCCTGGAGTTTCATGAGGTTTTATTTACATAAAAGTTCCATGAGGTTTTAGGTTTTGAAGTTTTAGGAGGTTTTACATGTGTTATAAAAATTTTCATAAAGGTTTCAGGTTTTGTGTTTAATGCTTCAAGAAGATTTTAGTGTGTTTTGTGAAAGTTTTGTGCAAGTTTCAATACGTTTCTAAAAGTTTTAAAAAATATTTTCAATAAAGTTTAACCATGTTTCCAATAACAAAACTAAAACTCGAGTTCAAAAAACAAAACATAGAGTATCAGAAAGAGTTTCAATCAAATTTCAAATGGTAAAATTCAAGTCTCGAAGAGTTTCAGAACTGAAACTCAAGTTTGAAAAGTGAAACATGAAGTGTTAAAAGAGTTTCATCCGAGTTTCAAAAAAGTAAAATTGAAGTTTCAGAAAGTTTTAGGCGATATTAAAAAACAAACTTCAGATTTCAATGCAGTTTCAACAAATTCAAACTTGCGTTTTGGTTCATATATCGACACGACGGCCTCTCTAGTCCTGCTCACCCACTACATTGCACTAGAGCAATGGGGCCCTCACCGGAGCCACTGTTGCAGCTTATCGGGAAAGTGCCCGCTAGAGCACCTGTCCTCTCAAATTAGGACCTCATAACGATCTGGTACCTAAGCAGCAGCACCTCTCGCCTCATCTTATTGGAGCTCGAGGCATTGCACCGCACCTCTTGGGAGCTCATGTCTTTCGCCAAGTTGCATAATGCCTCATTTGTGCTCATGTAGTTGATAGCCACACCTCCCATCGCTGTTGGTCACCACACTCCACGGGACCAAGGAGCATGGCTATGGTGCCATCGACTGTTAATCCACCCTTGAGTGGCCGTGCTAGCACCGAACTACCACCATGCATTACGATCATCGCTACGATTTTCCTGTGATCACTAGTGTGCCCGTTTGAATTGCTACAACAATCGCTCTTGCTCATCTACACTATTAATCCACCAGTTAAAATTATCCTACATCTACCCAACAATTACCTGCTTCACAGTCATGACCTTAACTACGTCCACACCACAATATGCACCCAGAATTACACCATCCTAAAAACGTTCGCACCAGATTAACTCTTTTTTATTCTCTCTCCTTACCCAACCATATCCGACGGTCATCCTTCAATGGATCTGCAGTACCCCTCCCGTGTCCCGTGTCTCCTGGGTAGACCCGGCCGCCACCTCCCCCGAAGCGAGTCTCCTGGGTGGATCCCTAAAATGCCGTCTTCTTCTCGCGCAGCAGCAGCAGGGAAATGTGATCGCGATGCCCCCTTCCTCCCCGCCCCAGCCTTAACCCTAGCCCCGCTTCCCCCTCCTCCCCGCGCCGCTCGCCGCCACCCCGCCCCGCTCGCCGCCTCCTCCAAGCCCACGCCGCGCCAGCCCACCGCGCGCCGCCCCGGCCGGCGCGCGCCGCAGGCGACCCTGCAGCGCGCCCCGCAGCCTCGTTCCGCCCGCAGCGAGGAGGAGCTCGAGGCGGCGATCTATGACTTCATGCGCCGCTCCGATAAGCCCGGCGTTCCCTACCCGCCGAGCTCCTCGCCGCGGCCGCGCCGACCTCGCCGCCGCCGTGGAGTCAGCGGAGGTGGCTCTCCTCGGCAACCGGCCTCAACGAGCTCGACCGGCCCCAATGGCGACGTGACGACGACGCCCCTGGCGCGACCGACCGCCACCGCCGAGACGGAGATGGCGGATCATGGGCAAAGAGGCCGCGTTGCTCGTGCCGCCCGGCACCATGGCCAACCTCATCTCCGTCCTCGTGCATCGCGACACGGCCGGTCCGCCTCCCAATCTCTCGAAACCCTAGCCGGTTCTCAGATCGGACCGAACCCTAGCGAGCTCGCGGCAGAGGAAGACGACGACAACGATGGCCGGGTGGATCGGGATTGGGCGGTGGTCGTGATGGGAGGAGGCGCGCGGGGGGGAGGAGGAGGCGAGGCGAGGAGCGGGAGGAGGCGCGCGCGCGGGTGGGGAGGAGCGGGAGGCCCCACGCGCGCGGCGGATCCGGGGAGGGGGCGCGAGATCCCGATGCAGATCCGGAGGGCCCGCGGAGGTCGGGCGACGCCGGCCGCGGGCGCGCTGCGATCGCCGGTGTCGGCGATGATGCTCACCATGTTCGCGACCATGGCCTCCTTCTACGCCGCCGGCCGGTGAGTCCTCTCGCCGCCGCACGCCGCATTCATCGCTTCTTGGGAATGCTCGCGTCTCGTCCGTGGGTCTGTTCTCCTCTTGTAGTGTTTGGTTGCCCTTTGGTCCTACGTTGCCATCGCTCGGGAATTCTAGATCCTTGGATTGTTCTCGGGAGAAATGTTTTGTTTGCGGCTTAGGATGATCTTGCTAGGAAAATTGATCCGATGGTCGTCGATTGGAGAACTCATGGCGAACTTTGGATCCCTTAAGCGGAATCTTGGTATTGTACGGACTACGGAGGGAGAGCTTCGATTTTTATCGTGTATTCGTATTTGCTTGTACAGTATTTGGATCTTGTAGGGGCAATCTTTGTTTATACTGGGATTGATTTTGTTTCGTGTAAGACTTATATTAGTTCTTGGGCACGTTAGCTTGATCTGGCTGCCATAGCAATGCGAGAGAGCTCTTTTGTGTTCGTTTCTATGTATAAATGATTGGGTTTTTACCCCTTTTTTTCTGTCCGAGAGGGATATGTTGTTGACTTCTTGATATTTCAGATTGTGGCAGTCGCGCAGAATCGGGTTTACGATAAAAGAGCTCGACAAAGGATCGGCGGTATGTTGCTTCAGATCTTGCTAGCCCCTTTGCTCAGTAGTACAACTAGCGCCTTTTGGTGTGAGCTAAGCATACGAGTTTCATAAAATTCGGGGCAATCGGCAATATCGTGGACGACACCTTGAAGGTTGTTGCATGCAGTAATTCGACCTAGCAGGCCCATTAATATGCAAATGTTGCCTTCTTGCTGTATAAACCGACAAACTGCTCAATGCCATGCTATGTGGTACATTATTTAGTTTTTGGCAAGACATTGGAGTTGGTGCTCAAAACTTGCAGGATTTATTGTAGTTGAGACTTTTGAGCTATATTAATCCAGTTAGTGCTTTAGTGATAAACATCCTATATGTTTAGGCAAACAAGGCAAGCGGTTGGCATCACTTGAGATGGAGTCGGCTGCAAAAAACATGAAGGATTTGTTGGGAAATATACTTCGAGACAAATGGAACTCAGTCTAGGAAGAAGCCATCGTTGCTATTGGAATAATGACAAGCTTTGGCGTAAAAACTACCGTGATGTTGTCCGAAATCATGGCTTCCAACAGTACCACTTCATAGCACATATCTTATAGGCCATCACCATAAATTCATATCATAATAGTGATACTTGGATTTAGTAACTCGATGGTCATAACTAAGTTACAAAATGCTTATTATAGTATCTTAACATGAGAACGATAGTTTTCAACCATTTACTGTGTCATGGGTACTAGATCATTAATAATGGAAAAGAAACTTTCAATTATCGAATGTTTGACAATCTATTTCTTGTGTGATATGGTCTGCTGGAAAATGGCACTGATACTTGTACTAAATTAAACTTGATGCAAGATAATATTCTATATGTGCTCGAATCATCTGCTTTGAGAATTTTATAAAGATGTGTTACTAAAAAAATTGATGTACATTTTATGTAATTCAAGATGCACTGAGTATGAAAGACCTCAACATAGAGCTTGTCTTTTGTAAAATTATTACTATTTGATCAACAATCTTTGAATTTGGCATTCGTAGGTGGTTGAATGAATCTAGGAGTAAATGTTGCACTTTTAATTATCCTCATAATGAAGTATTGTGGTAATGGTACCCTTTTTAAATTAATTATTTTAAATGACATTCTGTTCATACAGATAAAAATGTGTTTTCTTTATTTCATTATTTTCCCAACTTACTGTTGGGTAAGAAATGCTCTCTGTTGTTTGTGTGGTTTAAATTTACTTCTATGCGCAGGTTCAATGCTGAAGAAACTAGAAGAAGAAAAAGGCATTGTAGTACGCTTCATAGTTGGAAGAAGGTATCGCATACTTATTTGTGTGCCATACTTATTACCCTACTGGCATGAATGACCATACGAAGTCTAGATATCTGATGAAGTCTATATATCTGATAGTTCCTTGCCCATGTAGTGCAAATCGAGGAGATACTTTTGACAGGGAGATTGATGACGAGAATAGAAGTACGAAGGATTTCTTGATCTTGGTAAGACTGATTGATGAATTGAACAAATGATACTTACACCGTTTAGGATGTCATATTTACCAATTTCTGTGCTTATTGTGCTCTTTTCTTAGTGTTGAATGTAGATTTCCAATATTTTTTTCTTGATAGTTGTTCGCATCCCATAATGTATTATTTTGTTAAACCAAAGTATTAATCTGAAGTTCTTTTACAACTCTTCTACACAGGAAAAAGTCAGAGCATCAGGATTCATCTCTTTTTTGGTTTCAAAAGGTGGGTATGCTGACAATCATCTACAGCAAGAAAAGTACTATGCTAAAATTCCCTCAGGATTTTGTTCTATATTAATTATACATATTTTCCTATTGCTTGAATGTTCACAATACGAACTGTTCATTTATTATCAAGAACTAAATGTTGAAAATAATTGATATTGCATGCCAATGTAGTCCTATTGCATGCGGTGTGCAATTGAGCATATTATGTTTGCTTGACTTCAATCATTGTAAGTGTACGTAATGCAAGTGGAGCTGTTTACTATTGAGAACATATCTAATTTCTTTGAATTACTAAAGCATTCGAGACAATGTCTTCAGTTTTAACATGGGGGACAGACTTTGCTTTTGTTACTTGATGTTGGCTTCTGAAGAAAGCTGGGGTTCCGTCTAATACTGGTATATGTCTAATCTTTGTTTTCCGTCTAATACTGGTATGCGCAAACTTTCAGTTTCTGCACATGTATTTCGTGTGACTGCATTTTAGTGCTGTGCAACCTTCTCTCACATGGGCTCTTGTTATGCATGTGATTTATCAGCATTTTAGGCAATCTAATTTAGCAGCAGCAAGTAGGCTGGGGCTCTCATAAAATTTTTTACTGGCATTTAACAAGGCATAGACTGCCCTTCTTTGGTACTGAAGTGATCTATCTAGATAGTTGAAGTTACGTAGGTAATGTTGTAATAAAGACAGGTTCAAAGTCAATACAAAATTTCAGAGAATCTGAATGTAATGATAGATTCCTGGTCACCTCCTTTCGATGCTTGTAATTTCATGACTGAACTTCTTTGGTGATATATATGAGTGTTTTCCAGATTATATACATGGTGATATACAATTGCGTGAAATTTAAACTATGAAAAAATATCGTCATTTGGTTGTTTTCATATGCATCCTTGAAATACCGCCGAGCGCTAGCACGGCACTATACTTCTACACTAATAATCCACCGATTAAAATTATTCTACATCCACCCAACAATTACGCTCCACATACCATAACCTTAACTACGCCCACACCACAATATGCACCCAAAAATACACCATCATAAAAACATGCGCACAGATTAACTCTCCTCCATTCTCTCTTTACTCAACCATATCCGACGGTCATCCTTCAATGGATCTGCAGCACTTCTCCCCACCCTCGCTCCTCCCGAACTGCCCGACACACACGCACACGCCCGACGCTGCGCGATACCACCTCCTCCGCCGATTTCTCCCCCGTCTCCCCCACTCTGCGTCTCCCGTCGCCTCCTCCCCGCTCGGCCGCCTCCGCCGATCCACCTCGCCTCCTCCCACGCGCGCGCCGCCGCGCCGCCTCCCCTCCTCCGCCGCCTCCTCCCCCTCCTCGCTCCGCCGCCGCCGCCTCCCGCCCACCCCTCCGCTCCGCCGCCGCCTCCTTCTCCTCCCACCCCTTCGCTCCACCCTTGCCTCGTCCTCTCCACCCCGCGCCGCCGCCACTTCCTCCTCCCCCACTCCTCTGCTCCGCCGCCGCCTCCCCCGCTCCTCCGCTCCGTCGCCTCCTCCTCCCCACCCTCCGCTCGGCCGCCTCCTCCCCGCTCCTTCGCTCCGCCATCGCCTCCTCCCCACCCCGCGCCGCCGCCTCCTCCTCCTCCCCACCGCAGCTCCCAAACCCTAGCTAGCCCAAACATTCGACGCAAACCTTCTCCTTACCTCCCACCCCGCACGCTCTCCTCCCCGCCTTGCCATCCCGCACCGCCGCCTCCTCCCCGCGCCTCCACTCCCGCCGCTCCCCCCGTCCTCCACCGCGCCGCCACTCCCTCCGCTCCCCCCGTCCTCCACCGCGCCGCCAGTCCCCCATCTCCGCCTCTCCGAGATGAATGTTGATTAGTTTCTGGTAATTGTACCTAGGCATTCATTGTTTAGGTATTGGATGCTTCCTGGTACATGCTAGAAGAGAATATTGATTCATGGCAAGAATATCAGATCTTGGATCATTTAAATTGTGCTTTGTTCCCTTTGTGGTAATGTTCCTCACTCAAGTATTCTAATATATTCAGTGGCCCATATTCACGGTGCAATCGTTCTTTGACATAGATGGCATAGTTGATCGGACGATCGATGTGAGAAATGTTTCCTGATATTAGTTATTAGCGTTTGAGTTGAGTAAATAAGCAGCAAGGACATCCTTATGTTTTGGAAATTGACATAATCTTATATGTATACCTCATGTATGTTAATTTTTCCACCAATGATAACATATTCTTCCAGTTAATTTTTGTAAGTTGTATGTTAAAATTTTTTTTGGACAAAGTGTTGTTGTCTTTTGCTTTTGAGGCATGTCTACAGTATAGATATGTGATATATCTTTACTCCATGCAATTTGTTTCAGTTGCCACACATGCTGCCATCAGAAATGATTGTCCCGTGCACGGCGACGACGGCGCCGGCTCCTCGTCCAAGCCCCGTAAGCGCCTACTCAAGAAGGTCGAGGGAGGAGGCGGTGACGACATGACCGGTGACGGGCTAGATGACTCGGGGGAGGAGGCGGCGGTGTTGGCGGAAAAACCGGCACTGAGAAAGACTGAGAAAAACGGACAGTCGTTATGATGGTATTGATGTTGTCATCTAAAGGTTAGATAACTTTGCAATGAGTACAGTACACTGTTAGTGTGCTATATTAAGTGCATAATCCTTCTTTTCTCTTGTGAATAGACTCATAATTTCACCTCAAGATTAAGATGCTAAACACTGATCCCAAATATGTCACCTAAACTTGTCATTGTAAGCAATTTGTAATGTACACGATATGAAGCAATGAACTGGAAAGAAGTTTGACTTTTTTGTTGTATAGAAAAGGGATTAATGGAAAGAAGTTCTGTTCTGTGCAGGGTGTGCCTCATATGGCGCGGTGGCGGTGGCACTTGGGATTCCTAGGTCTTCAAACAGTAAGAACGCATATTGGTGTATTTTGATTAAGTGGGGCATGCCAAATGTTCGGATATTGGATTTTTTGATTGAGTTACTAACATTGTATGTTATGCTTCTGGCAAAATTTTGGATTTGACCCATTTTTGCTGGCATCAATTGTCGAGAGTTTGAGAATTACTTGGTTGCCCTACCTCTTGCACAATTGTCAATTTTGCACACAAACTAAGTTTTGGTTTAGATGTAATTTCTTAAAGGGTGGCAAAGTTCTATTGTCATATTATATTTAAAAATTTTTGTTTGATGTCGTAGATTACTGATTTTTCCTATCACTATCCATTTTTAATATTCATTGACCATGATTCTAGATGGGAAGCTTGGATATATCAACAAGTGAGCACTATTATCTCATTATTCTTATAGCATAGTTATATGCGCACACCTACATGTTCTCCATTATGACAAAAAAGAATTGGTTTATATATTTATCATGCATCTACCAAATGAGAAGACCAAAACAAAATCATGTCACAATTAGGACATTTCTCTTCTCTTTTGTATGACCAATGGAATTCATATTGAATTGTCAATTCACAGCCAAGACTAATGGCGACGCCAGCATGTGTCTTTGCTTCAGTTGTAGCACCCTGCAAATATTTATATTAGTGCAAAACATTAACATGAGAAGGTTCAGTTATTGTGGTCTGCATGAGCGAAGTCTAAGAGTCATAACCTTCTACCATAGGAGATCTGCCACAATATCAGTTGATGCTTCTCTGATAGTACAAAAGAATGTGCCAGTCTTCAGTTATGGAGCAATTGGCAACTCTGTTTAAAACTGGAAAAATATGAGAAGTACATTTGAAGGCCAGTCTGCACAGGTTAAAAATCATAAATAATGTTATCCTACAGGTTCATGAATAGATCACATTTAGGATTCTTGATAGACATGATGAAATGTATCTTGCTTAACCGATTTTTATTGAATCCATGACAATTTTTGGTGGCAGCCTTAAGTTTTCTGTTATATCCTCCTCCGTTAAGACTAGGCTATCACCATGCTTGGTTACTAAAGGTGGAGCTATTAAAATCATGATTATTAATTAGCCACTAGCGTGTCCTTTCTTAGGCGTAAATAGTTTTTGATATGATATTGCAGGATACTAGAAATGCTGCAATCAATTGTATCTAAGATTGATTCATTCACGTGAACAGGAGAACATTCAGAGACGGCTTTCAATTCATATAGATACCGATAGGGGTTGGTCATTTGAATTTTCGAATTATCGTGTTCCTTTGTTTCGTTTTGTTTCAGCGAATGCAAAACAAGATCACATTTTGCGATTAGATATTGTTGGACTACAAATTCTCGCCTAGGTTTAGCTAAGAGCATTATTCACATTTGTTTTAGTGTATATTCCTATGATCTGTCACACAGATAATTCGCAAATGTAGCCAAGCAGTGTGCAGCTTGCACCCATCGTATCTCCAGTGTACTATGTTTGTAGAAAACACTTTGCTATTACTCTTCCAGATTTACTATCTAAAACACCGATGGTAGTAATTAAACTACAAATTTTTGCGTAATCGGTGAGAAAATTGATATGGCAAGATCTCTTAAATACGCGGTGCGCCTTGGAAGGTTTGTATTTGGCATTTTAGCTTAGTTCATTTGCAACATCTCTTTACACAAGCTCTCCTTTTGTCCTAGGAATTTTATTCGTATTTACATTTTTTTGTCCAGAACAAAGCTTCAAATCTGAGGAACACAGACTGTAGTATATCCCAAGTAATTTTTTGTGTGGAAATTTATGAGAAGAGATATTACCCTGTGAAAGTAATATGTTAAAATTTGGTCACACGTGTTTATTTTTAAGGTGAGATATGTGTAGATTAATTTCTGTGATCTCTGTTCCCTGCAGAGCCAGGAGTTTCTTGTGTTGGGAAGCCAGCTCCTTACAGATCTTAAGGACAATATTTACTGTTTGACTGATAAGTTGATGGAGGTGGCCAAGCAACACGATCATTCTGGCTATTTTCTTATTGAGGTAGTTTTTTTGGGTGAAAATTCGAGACATGTTCTTAAAGATGCGTTGCAACTCTGTTAATCTCCCCTCTCTTGTCAGGACACGTTCTACAATGATACTAGACATTATTTCGCCATTGATTACAATAAACCTATACTTGACTGGTCTAAAAATTCCAGAATGAGGTGGCGAGAAGTGGGATGCCATAACTTTTGGTGTGTTGAAGAAACGTCAAAAGGACTTATCGAGTGGTTTGAATATTTTGAATGTGCTCGAGTTTAAATCGCAAAAATGCAAAGGGCTCGCTCGACGTGCACTTCGGCTTGGTCTTGGGTACTCTCACCGCCAATGAGTTCTCATTGTCTTTGAGAAACGTTGGTGTGCATTCCCTAATTCTCTCCATTGTTCTGGTGGATTTTTGTATATTAGATCTTTTTTCATATATTGAAATCAAATGGTCATCCATCACTATAAAATGTTTTGTTGCTTATCCCTGTTTTCAAGAAAACAAGATAAAAGAATGTGATTTATCTGTTCCTTTGTTATGTGATGTTTGCAGTAGAATCTAAAATCAGTTAACTCGAATCTGCAGATCAGATGATGCTTAATATCTGCCTACAATTCACTTGACAGTGCGTAAAACATGTGCAATCCTATTAGGCTAAAAAAAAAGGGGTTCCTTTCCCCCATGTCTGACAACAAAACCCTGCACATTTTCAGGGGAGCTGCAAACACATGATCGTTATTAGGGACATGAGGTTGATCCACCCCGAGGACACACACAACCAAGCAGAATACCCTCTCATGACATTCCAGCTTGCGAGCGTCTCGAAGTGTTCGGTGTGCGATCTACCATGCAAAGAAAGATGACGGTGGATGATAAGTGGGCTCTGAACAATTCTTGTTATTTCTGCATCCAATGCTACTACCTCCTCCACTACAAGGAGGACGGCTCACTGCTATATCTGCATACTGTATATGATTACCTGAAAGACTAAATGGTTGCTTTTGTAAAGAACTATTCTTTAATGTATATTCTTTGTTGCAAGGGTCCCAGGTCCCGACTTCTTAAATTCTACATTTCTAATGATAGCGCTCTGTTTAATGTTAGTTGTTAATCGTATGCCCCGTCGCTTGTCGATATTACTATGGGTGGTTATATCGGTTAATGAATTGAATAGCCTATCAAAACTCAATTGTAGCAACATTTTGAGGTATCCGCATCCGTCGTCCATTGCAGTCTGGCGTTCAATTTGTATTGGTATAAATGAAAAATTGGCAGTGGGATCAACAATAGTACAAATAATTATTTATGGTATCGTTTGCAACTAATGAGGAACTTCGTGCTATAAAAGCTGATCCAATTGAAGGCTTTGACATTGGAGCGATTCTCTTAATTGCTAAGAGGTTCTCTATCCAAACCTTTGCATAGAAAATTTAATTTAACTGTTTAGTTATATACTAATGTAAATGTAGTTCCTTTTAGATTGTGTCTTCTTTATATTGCCATGGCTTAATAGGTACCATGTGGTCAGAAAAGTGCACAAATCACTTGTAACTTGAGATCTCCGTTTGCCTGGGATTCGTGATGTGGCCTTTTTTTTTCTATTTCAGAGAATTGAATAGTGAACATGAGGCCACTCGGATTGAGACATTGCATTGGTTTTCCACTCTACTGGCTCGATATCGTACTGAGGTACTTGAAAATATGCAACTTTTTTTTTTGGAATACATAGCAATATATTTCAACAAGTTAATGCTTGCATAATTTCTTCACTTTTAAACTGTTGAACTGCCCAGTTTTAATTCTTTAACTCTGAAATGGACAGCTTTATGTCGCGCTATCAAGGGGTGTATCAAGACAAACGACAAGAATTTTGGCCAAACCAAAGAAAGAAGTAGATGTCTCAGGGAAGAGTACCAAAAATATTGTGTATAAAAACGTCCTAGCATGGTGATATGGTAAGTAAATAGTCCACAAACACCTATTTCTTTACTGTGTTTCATATTTCTTTATGCGACAAAAATGTTTGTTTTCTTTGTAGCCTCAAGTTTAAACAATGTGGGGATGGAGAAAGTCGTCGATGGGTGAGTCCAATGATGTTGTCGCCTCCTCAAAGGATCAGTCGTTATGTGACATTCATTATGTGACAAAAATATTTGGTTATACAATATATGAGACGTGAATCTTAATGAATCTGATTGCTCATTTTATTTTTTACAAATTTTATCTTGTTTTGTATTTTACCGTAGCGTTAGCACGGGCACACTACTAGTTATGTTATAGAGTTGGAGAGAAAGAGAGGATTTTATGTCCGGATGGATAAGATTTTGTGTAGCCTAGGTGGAGGTTGTGAATTGGAGAGAGATGGAGAAGTTTTGTGTCTAGATGGATAAGATTTGTGTGGCATGGGTGGAGGTTGTGAGTGGAGAGAGAACGAGGAGTTTTTGTGTCTGGATTGATAAGATTTGTGCACCCTAGGTGGAGGTTGTGAGTTGGAGAGAGGAGGAGTTTTTGTGTCTGAATGGATAAGATTGGTGTGGCCTTGGTGGAAGTTGTTATGCACGGTATGGATAAGGCAATCCAATGGTACTATTGGTCCCGTCTAGACATGACACGGCACAGATAGTAAATAGGCCATGCTGGCTCGGCCCGACCAGTCATGCTGTGCTTGGGATGGCACCTCTACCGATGGACCAGCCTAGCCCAACATGCATAGTATTGTGCCGAGGCATGACCTGATCCAGCACGGCACAACATGACATTTACCCTTAACCCTCCTAGTCATACGGGGTCGCCCGATCTTCTTGACGTAGGATCAAGATACTCACATGTACCCTCTTAAATTATAATGATCTTCTGTTGCCAATATAAGAATGAACACTTTTTAATTCGCAAGAACACACGCGTCGGACTTTACGACCACCAAGCGAAACCCTATTGCGCTCTTAATTCACAGCGAAAAGGTTGAACGATCTTGATTAGCAAAGAAATCTTAAATTCCACATTGATGCCATCAGCCATCAAGAAGAAGCATAGTAAACAATCTGTTTCAATCTCATAATATGTGGTCTAAGGTTACAAGAGGAGACGCTAGGTATTTATGGCAGCCTCCCCCACATGACGCACACGGCCTAGGGCGACTGAACTTGATTTGATCTAGTGACTGACTCGGATCTCATTCAGTCAGAGCAAACCAAATTAAAAGTCTGGACTCAATTGAATAAACAAGGCCATACAACCACGACACTTGAGTTCGGTGCTAGCACGAAGTAAAATGGCTGATTGGAGTGTATCTTGGTTTGGGTTTTTTTCCACTCCTCAGGTTGACATTCTTGCTTTGGGCTGGGCCATGCTGCATGGCCTCCAAGTTCATGTGCCTGAGTGCAGCAATTATTCCCACGTGCAAACCATTATGAGGCATCAACGTGTAATGGCAGCAGGAACGTCATTGGAATATTTCCATGTGTATGCAGTTTGCATGCACTCTATCTTCACATGCCAAATGCACCAAGTGACCTTGTGATGCCATAATTAATCCTTGTACATTAGTAGCACTCCTACAATCATGAGTAAATGCATATCAATGTCCTTATATTGAAGCAGGGTGAACTAAGGAACAAATTCACCTTATAATTTTTAATGCGCCTTAATAATACCTTCCAGTTAAATAATACATTCAACTGAAAATTGCAAGACATGTGTGTATCCGTATCACCTAGGAGGATAGGTCTGCTCAAAAGAGTGCATTAACTCTTCTGTAGTAGTACAGCAAAATTGCTTGCTGATAACAGTAAAATTACTTGTATCAGGGTTACTGCACTCTTTTAAGTACGGACGGGTGACCTGGCAGTAAAATTACTTATAACTGGTAGTAAAATAGTTATGACTGATAGTAAAATTACTTATGATTGGCAGTAAAATTACTTACGACTAACAGTAAAATTACTTACGACGGATAATAAACTTACTTACGACTGACAGTATTGCTAGTGGCCCCTTTAGCTCTTGACCAGTTGCCCCGTTGGGCCCCTGTGGCCCTGCCACTGTCACATGGGTAGCGGCACCAACAATTCCGCTGCTGGGTGCTAGACTGGCTTTCCCCATCGCCTCCTCCCTCATGACCACACCCCTACCGGCCTCCTTCCTCCCTCCTCGGTCATCGTCGCCTCCTCCTCTGTCCCCACCCACACTGCCTCCTCTATCCCCACCCACATTGCCGGCTGCCACCTCCTCTCTCTAGCTCTCCCTCTTGTTAGCCTCCCTCCCGTCAACCGCCTTCAGCCTTCTCCTTTCATGCGGGCGACAAAGGCGGTGCAACGATTGCTAGTGGGGTAGATTAGGGTAGTGCCAGACCGGATCATCGTGCTTAATGGGCTATCGATGGCCCATTGAGCTCAGTGTGCATGTGTCTAGAATGGCCCGATCCCTCTCTACGTTATACCTAAGTTGAAGAACAGACACATAAACCGATATGATATGACTAGTAGAGTATTGATTTTATACTGTTCACTTCAATAAGAATGGTACTAATTTTAAAGCATATGAAGAGATAAATAATTATTATTCATCAAAGTTATGTAAATTATTTTAAAAAATATAAAAATATTTTTTAATATAGTAACTTATTCGGAAGGCTAATTCAGCGCTCGATCTGGTTCGTACCGGTCCAGGCAGGTCTGCCGAACGCTATAGCTTCACGTAGTTTCTCTCATTTAGATCCACCGCGGAAAAGGGAAAGGGCGTCCCCGAACTGCTTCAGGAAAAGGGAAGTCTGATATTGCTCTAGGTGATGAGCACAAGAAGAGACTAGCACCAGAGGTTTGTGAGGAGGGCGTGGAGAGGAAGAAAAAGCAATGCTTGGGGGCTAGAGTAAGTAAAGGGAGAGAGGAGCAGCACAACATTGTTGAGGCGGGATTGCTCGGTCAATCCCGCCAACCCCGATGAAGATAATCGCTTGGAACTGCCGGGGTTTGGGGAGGGGCCCGACAGTTCGTGGTCTTCTGGATGTCCAGAAGAAGGAGGCCCCAGATGTGCTGTTTTTGTCTGAAACAAAACATAATAGCACATGGTTGGAGATTTTTCGGTGGAGATTAAATATGCCAAACATGTGTGTCAAGGACAGCGTGGGTGCAAGCGGTGGTTTAGTGTTGTTCTGGAGAAAAGGGGTTGATTTAACGGTGGATAGTATGTCATGATACCACATCGAAGCAACTGTGCAGGAGGAGGATGGTTTTAAATGGCGTTTCACCGACATTTATGGTGAATCAAGGAGTGAGGAGAAGGAGAAAACGTGGAAGCTGTTGAGAATCTTGAGAAATAGGAGCAATCTGCCATGGCTGTGCTGTGGTGATTTTAATGAAATCATGTTCAATTGTGAGAAGGAGGGAGGCCCTCCGAGATCGGAAAGGTGCATGGAAAGCTTCCGTGAAGCTCTTGTAGATTGTGACTTACATGACCTTGGGTTTGTTGGGGATGTGTTCACATGGAGAAACCAACACCATAGAGCGGAGAGTTATGTGAAGGAAAGACTAGACAGGGCGGTGGCGAATAGCTCATGGAGAGCCAAATTTCCCCTTGTTCGTGTTGTTAATGGTGATCCAAGACATTCCGACCATAGGCCTGTCATAGTGGACATGGGAGGGAGGGAGAAGACGGAATGGAACAAATCAATGGAGATCATGAGGCTAGGGTGAGGCTAGGGTGGGGGAAGCTTGGAGTAATGCACTTGAGATGGGGGATACTAGCCTGATGGAAATTCAGAAACATCTGTTGATGGAGCTGTGGGAGTGGGACCGTAGTGTCCTGGGTGAGCTGGAGAAGCGGATTAAAAAAGCCAAGACTGATCTTGAGAGATGTCGAAGGGGGAGGATCAGCCAAGACCAAGTTAACAAGGAACACAGGCTGTGGTATAAATTGGAAAGTTTGCTAGATCAACAACACGTTTATTGGAAACAAAGAACCCACTCTTCATGGCTGACCCAGGGAGACCGCAATACAAAGTTTTTTCATGCCCAACCGTCGGAGCGAAGGAGGAAAAATCATGTGGGAGAGTTGGTGGATGATGGCGGCGCTGTGGTGGCGGGGAAACATCTAAAAACGTTTATTGCTAATCAGTATCAACAACTTTTCATGTTAACTGCAGGAGATCTTGTGGAGGAGGTTCTCGAATGTGTGCAAAGGCGGGTCTCTCAGGCCATGAATGAGGGTCTGATTGAGCCGTTCTCGGATGCGGAGGTGTGGAAGGCTTTACAAAGTATGGGGGATCTGAAAGCTCCTGGGGCTGATGGAATCCCTGCAATTTTCTACAAGAAATTCTGGTCGTTGGTAGGTGACAAAGTGAAAAAGGAGGTGTTGGGTGTACTGAACGGGGGAACTATGCCAACGGGTTGGAATGACACAGTGATTGTGCTGATCCCCAAGATTAGTAAACCGGAGAAACTGAAGGATCTTAGGCCCATAAGCCTATGCAACGTGGCGTACAAACTCATCTCAAAAGCACTAGCAAACCGGCTTAAAGGTATTTTGCCGGAGATCATCTCACCTTCACAAAGTGCTTTTGTTCCTAGCCGTTTGATCACGGACAATGTGCTGCTGGCCTACGAGTTCACCCACTATTTATATCAGCGCAAACGAGGAAGAGGGGGAGTTGCAGCCATAAAACTTGATATGAGCAAGGCATATGATCGGGTCGAGTGGGTTTTCCTGAGACGAGTGATGCAGAAGATGGGATTCCATGAAAGATGGGTAGAACGTATCATGCTGTGCGTTACTACTGTGTCCTACCGGATCAAAGTGAATGATAACTACACGAACAGAGTGATCCCACAAAGGGGGCTACGACAAGGTGATCCGTTGAGCCCCTACCTGTTCATTCTCTGTGCAGAGGCGTTGTCGGCCATGCTACAGAAATCGGAGGAGGAAGGGAAGATTGAGGGGATCAAAGTCTGTAGGGAGGCGCCACGAATAAATCATTTATTTTTTGCTAATGATTCCCTTATATTGATGCGGGCACAGAAGGATGATGCTAGAGAGTTACAAAGGATCCTAGATGTGTATGAGAGAGCATCAGGGCAAGTGATTAATAGGGACAAATCTTCTGTACTGTTCAGCCCTAACACAAGCCAAGCAGACAAAGATCAAGTCCGAACTGAACTCTGCATTTCACAGGAAGCAAAAAATGAGAAATACCTGGGGCTTCCTGTATCCATTGGCAAATCACGTAAGAAAGCTTTTGGGTATATTAAAAGGAAGATCTGGATGCGGATATAGGGCTGGCAAGAAAAGCTGTTATCAAAGGCTGGAAAGGAGGTACTAATCAAGGCGGTCGCCCAAGCAATCCCAACATATGCCATGTCGTGCTTTGATCTGACGAAAGGTCTTTGTGAGGAGCTAAACTCCATGATATGACGGTGGTGGTGGAACCAAAATGACAAAGAGAATAAAATCCACTGGTTGAGCTGGGATAAGCTGACATTACCAAAGAAGGAGGAGGCCTGGGATTTCGTGATCTGCACCTCTTTAACCTAGCCATGCTCGCACGACAGGCGTGGAGAATCCTAACAAACCCGGAAACTCTATGTAGTCAAGTCCTAAAGGCCAAATATTTTCCAAACAGCAACATTCTGCAGTGTAGTGCAAGAGAGGGCATCTCATATACTTGGAGGAGCATTCTGCAAGGAGCACAATTGCTTAAAGAGGGAGTGGTATGGCGGGTAGGTAATGGCAATTCGCTTGACATTTGGTCTGACCCTTGGATACCGGCTGGAATGACTCGCAGAACAGTGACCCCCAGAGGTGCTTCTGTGCTGACACGGGTGTCCGAGCTCATGAACCCAGCTACTGGTTCTTGGGATGAGGTTTTGGTGAAAGACACGTTCTGGGAGTCGGATGCGAAAACCATACTAGCTCTACAAACGGATGCAGATATTGATGACTGGCCAGCATGGCAGTTTGATTCAAAAGGGGTTTTCTCGGTGAAATCAGCCTATAAGGTGGCAGTAAGGAAGAGGGAGCATAAGCAAGCAAGAGATGCCTCTGGGTCTGGGATGGAGCAGAGAGATGATGCCAGTTTCAATTGGAAGAGGATATGGCTGCTGGAAGTACCAAATAAAGTCAGGATGTTGTGTGGCGATTTGCGCATAACAGTTTGGCGGTTAGGAGGAACATAGCACGGAGAGGCTTTAAACGTGACACAATATGTCCGATGTGCAATAGAGCTGATGAGGACTGTGGCCACCTGTTTCTGAAGTGCAAAGGAGCGAAGGAATGCTGGCGGTTGATGAACCTGGAGCAGGTGCGATCCAGGCTTGTTAGCTGCAGGACGGCAAAGGAAACAGTGAAGGCAATCTGAAGCCTTCATGCAGGGACTCAGGTGCAGGTTTGGGTGCTACTTTGGCGATGGTGGTCAGCAAGAAACAAAGTCAATGAAGGAGAAAGAAGAGCCTCAGGTCCAGATATTTGTTCTTTGATTGACTACTATGTTAAGGAGTTTGACAAGCTAAAAAAACAAAGGGCCAGAAGGGAGTGAAGGGCATTTTAAAGTGGGAACCTCCACCGGAGGACATGTACAAGATCAATATAGATGCATCATTCAGGGTCAGTACACAAGATGGCGGATGAGGCTTTGTTGCTCGTAATAACAATGGTGAGTTCCTGGAAGGGGGTTGTGGGAGACTGGACAGAGTGTCAAGTCCTTTGCAGGCCGAAGCACAAGTTGCGTTGATGAGCCTACGTCGAGTTGTTGAGTTGGGAATGAGTCGAATTGTACTCGAAACAGATGCAACAAATTTGCAGAAAGACCTGACCTCAACAGAGATGGATAGGAGTGTCGATGGGTGTTTGTTCTGTCAGATTAGAAACTTCATTACGGATTCGTTTGTGCAATGTGTGATCCGAGCTTGTCCGAGATCATGCAACAAAGTGGCTGACTGCCTAGCTCTGTATGGGGCGAGCGTTGTTTGCTCGGGTTCAGCGCTGTTTATGAACTAAGTCCCCGCCTTTATAACTGTTCTGGTTTCTGGCGATTTGCCTAGAGCCAATGGTTAATGAAAGACAAATTTTTCCTTATAAAAAAAAGATCCGCCGCTTCCAAAACCCAACAAAACCCCTCCTCCTCCCCGCCTCCATCCGCCTCCCCGCCATGGCGCCCGGTGCCCTAGCCCGCCTCCTCATCGGCGGCCGTGCACCGGCTCCTTTCCTTGCGCGCCCCTTCGCCGCGAAGGCCCGCGCGTCGCGGCGGCCGCAGGAGCCGGACCTCCCCTCGGGGTACGACGACGACTTGGCCGGCGGCCAGGAGGTCGCCCCCACGGAGGGCATCAGCAAGCCGCTCGCCGATGTCCTCAGGGAGCTCGGGAAGAGGGTTCCCGAGTCCCTCGTGAAGACGCGCGTCGAGGACGACGGATTCGCCATCAAGTACATCCCATGGTGAGCCCGCTCGATCACTAGTGATCGCTCATCGAACCCTAGCTTTTAGTGTACACTGCAGTGTAGGATTGGTCAATGTGGGAGATTTCTGGTCATTTTTGCATGATTTGGGCGTATTTCCAGATTTGTGCATTAGGTTACGTTGGACTAGTGTCCTTGACTCCTTTCTGCGGTGGTTTAGAGCATCTCCAAGAGACTCTTTATATCCTTCCTAAATGCTAGGAATAGAGATTTTGGTGAAAAACTACCCTCCAATAGCTTCTCTAAATGGTTATCCAAACATAGCCATCTTCTATTGCGGGTTTTTCGCTAGCCAAATATAGAAGACGAGAATGGCTCTCTAGACTGCGCACAAGATTTAGAAAAACTGTTGGATTGTGAAAAGATATACAAAACGATTTTTGTGCAAATGACTCTCTAAATGATGATTTAGATAGTGAGATTTAGAAAGGCTCTTGGAGTTGCTCTTATAATGCTTTGTGCTGACGGGTGGATTCGTGGAATCGTAGTAAGTAGCCAAATGAAGCCTTCGGCCTAACAAAAACATGTTAACTATGCTCTGTTGTTCTGTGAAGAGGAACTGCATCCAATAAGAGCAACTCGAAGTGTTGGTTTACACCTGTACTTCTAGTCTCAAAGCAGCAATTGGTGATGTGTTGATAGAGGTAAAATCAGACTTGATGCCTGATACATGCCTAATTAGGAGGAAAGCTATCACATTTCTATTGGAAAAACTTGTGACCAATGGTTTTGCTAAATCGATTTCTGGGTTTTTGACATGGGTGGTGGTTATCGTCATCACTTGAAGAGGTGTTTTGTTTAGAACGCAGCCTATGCCCAACTTTTATAGAAAGCAGTCAGGAAGGTACAGGAGGTATGCTGGAACTACCAGCTTACAATTAGATTCAACGTCAAAAGGAAACCTGACATATAGGAGAAACACCCCCCTAACAAAGCTCCAAAACATCAAAATGACCAAAACATTGAAGAGGTGTTGTTGCATCACAACTTCAAGAGAACTGTCATGAACAGTACATGCCTTCCAGTTTAGGGACTGATCATCATATTAAATTAAAATAACTGGACAGAATTTCTCGTCAGAAAATAAACTGAGTATGACATCATCTGGTGTTTGTTTGACCACCTGACTTCCTTAGAACCCTGCTTGGCATACTCGATAATCTGGCCCTTCATTTTTTCGTTTATTGTTCAAAGCTGCTTCAATTCTTGTAGCTTGACACATGTTAGATAAAATGCTGGAATGTATAGGCTATGTATGTAATTTTTGCAATATGTATCCTTGTGATCTCATTCCTGATGCCTTTTGCAGGCACATTGTTAACAAAATTCTGAATGTGCTTGCTCCAGGTAAATTTCTGGTCATTATTATATCAGATATTTATTTATCCTGTTGTGGAGGGCTTAAGTTCAAAGCAGGCCAAATTGTTGAGAAATTATATTCGCTATTTTACTTCTATTGTTTCGTATTCCATTGCAGAATGGTCTGGCGAGGTTCGCAACATTGTTTATTCATCTGATGGGAAATCTGTATCTGTTGTCTATCGTGTGACTCTCCATGGAACTGATGCAGAGGTACCTTTTTTTGGCCTGGGAAATGCTGTTATGTATACATGACAGGCCCTCTGTAACTAAAGGTCATTCTGTAACCAGAAACATCTGGTTGAAGCTTCATAGCCAGCATTCATCTTTTGGCAATCTACTGATAATCACACACTTGGTTTTCAACTTTTTGTTGCCTTTATGATTACCATTGGAAGAGAATATCACAAAATGACCCGCTTAAAGACAGTTTACTGCATCCATGATTAACATAGCTATCGAATATCAATGTGCATACTGAATAGCTATCGAATGTCAATGTGCATACTGCATAAGCTATGTTAAGATTGATTGCAATTCTTCAGCTGTCACCGTAGTTCTCATTTCCTTTTCTTTCTACTATGTATGCTGGTGTCTGATGCCCCCCTTTTGTTGACGCTTAATCGGCTCGATACTGAATTCGATTATGTGTGATTTTTTGGTCATAATTCTATTTTTATGCATGTTTTGTGTTATTTAACATTGTTGGTATTATTTGGATCCATGTACTGGATCTGTTTCGGAAATGGAATTACACTATTCTTTCTTACATAGTTTTCCACTTTCCAGTATATAATTAGTTCTTGTGTCGTGGGATTATGCATGCTGGAAATCTGTAATCAGAACAATTTTATGCTGACATGACAAAGTGAGGCCCTAGAGATTATTCAGTGTTTCGTTGTTAATGCTTCTTTTTCAGATTTACAGAGAGGCCACTGGAACTGCTTCTGTTGATGATACAAGCTATGGAGATCCTGTACAGAAGGCTGAAGCAATGGCTTTTCGTCGAGCTTGTGCCCGTCTTGGTCTTGGACTTCATCTCTATCATGAAGATATGTCCTAGATGCGTAAAGTTAATTGTCTGTGGTATGAACGTTTGCATGTCTCTAGGTGTGCAGACCCCTGTCCTTTGGTAGGCTGCCCTTTTGTGCTGGATACACTTTTCTTATACATGATATGAATGTGCCATCATATAAAACTAAGTATTTTAGGTAGTCGCGTGGATGACTAAATGTAAGCCACTGATGCAACTACTGTTCTGAACTGTTGCCCTAATATGAATGATCATGTTGTTCCAATGTGTGAGTTTCTTTCTGCACCTATTTTCATAGAAGCTTGATTTCTATATTTTCTGATTTACAATATTCTTTATCTGGATATTTCATTGCGTGCTAGACTGCTAGTAGGTCGCTAGCTGAAAGGAAACATTTTGCATGTTCTGTTGTTTTTGCTTTTAGGCCAAATGTTTTCTTTGACCTTACGTTAAGGGCTGCTGAATCATTGCCCCTTCCAATTTTTTTTTTCATACTATCATGTCTGATGAAGCCATACATGGCCATGATATATTACTAGTGAATACTTTAAACTATCATTGTATGAGTTTGCTTATGAATGTAGTTATTATAAACCAGTTGTTATTGTCATCTTCTTGTAGAATTGCAGAATTGGGCAGGTAATCTGTTAATTAATATTGGTAGTAGTCAAACGGGCATGCTTTTTTATTGTGGCACTCTGAGCATTGGCTATTTGGCATGGCTTCCTTTAAATTAACTCTTGAAGGAACCTTGGTAGGATCTCTAGAAACTAGAAGGCAATTGAAGTGACTTCTTCAACAAAACCGATGCATCGCCGAATGATTAGCTCACCCAATTATTGGAATTTATCCAGCTAAAAGCCTAAAATACTACTGGATGGGTTTGAATTTCGCCTCAAACTGTCAGTCTTCCTAGTACCTAGTATCCATCTGATGCGTCATATATGAAGGGATAATGGTTGTAAGGCATTTCACAGTTCAACCTTCAGTTAATCAAGTACTGAGACGAAATTAGTTAAAAGATCAATAAATAAGAAATGCGCAACACAGTGGCACTGGGTAGATTTTATATAGCATTATGTTGTGAACTGCAATGTTGGGAAAGAAGGTACTGACTACACATGGACGGAATATTAGCTAGAGACACGGGATAAAATAGTAAAGAGTTCTGCTTGTCCTAGAAGTAGCATAGTACTACTTTATTATTACAACATGTCTGATAATAATACATTAAAAAACATTAAGGTCTCTCTCTGCCCGGAGAGAGAGAGAGAGAGAGAGAGAGAGGAGGGGGGAGGGATCCTGGACCTAACCATGGTAGTGACACTAGGGAAGATGAACATCTATGAGTGGGTGACCCAAGACAATAAAAAAATGTCTATGGGTCCGTTGGGGTTAACGAGTTACACAACAGTGCTTGGCATCTCCAAAGCCTTCTTTGGAGTCCCATCACTGTGTTAGAAATGACAGGAGGTAGCGCTAAGTGCCAAAAACAAACATTAGCACTCCTCTGAACCTGTCTCTGATGAGGGGCACGGGCTCTCCTTAGAGCCTTAACCACCTAGATGCAATCTATCAACTGAAAGATAAAAAGAAATGTTAGTTAGTGCATCTAATCATTGCTTAGGAAAGGTGAGTGGTTGGTTGCACAAGATGTTACCACATGATGTCTATATAAAGTTGGCGGGGGTGAATATGCATGTAAAAGAGGTTATGGACTGGTCAGATGTCAATTTCATTTGAGGTAACACCCAAGATTAGGGTCTGCTAAATGGTTCATGCTTCACCCAGAAGCACTTGGCCTAAGCTAAATACAGTATAGATTTCACTGATGAAATTATGGAGTGGCGTGCTAGCACGATCAGTTGTTTAGCTGTCACTTTTGTCCAATTAGGCTTGTGTCAGCATGTACCCTCCCTGGGGTAATGCTTGATTGTTAGGGTTTCTTTTGCCCACGGCCTTCTCTTAGGGCTGAAATTAGCTCTCTTGGATGAAGTCCTTCCTTGGACTATTGTTAAATTGGTTGGTTTGTGCTTGTTTGTCAGTACAGCCCCATCCTTGGGGCATCAAGCTTCGAGCCCATCCTGGGGCTGAAGCTAATCTCCAATCACAACATGACCATGTGGGATATGGAGAGAGGGGCACTTGGATTGATGAACGTGGGATCAACAATGGTGCCCTTTGGTGTTAGAGATGGATGCATGGACTCAACACGTAGGAAATAAAAACGAGACAGTGACGATTAGAAAGGAGACCATGGTTAGGCCAAGGGTTGCTCTGGAGCAGCAGACACAGCAAATTGTGAGGGGATGAGCCGGTAAGGATGAGCAGCCTGAGTCGGAGTTGGCAAGGTTGGAGCTGTGAGAGCCATAGTCATGCCTGTTTAATGGGGACACACACTGTCAAGATATTAGTACCACGACTGAGCAATAAAGAAATAATTCAACTAAATTCTGAGAAAGTGATAGGTTTTCTTAGCAAATCAGTGCAAAAACAATAGTAGTCATACTTTCTACCATATTCAATGCATGTGCACTGGTTTAGGCTCTTGTATTGCACCTGACAGACCGACAAATGCATACTGACAGCTAATTTGTTCTTGGAAATGTGCTAGAGCAGACTTTGCTATTTTATTGAAATACAACCTAGTAATAGCCTGTGGATTTCATTTTCTTCATCAATAGAAAAAAAATATCTAAAGTTCTACTAAGCCCTACATTTAGCTAGGATCGTGAAAGCACAGCAGGGTTTGAATAATGAAAGCCAAGCTTTTAGAAAATGTTAAATGGATATATACAAGATAGCTCGTAATACCTGCTTGGGCTTGAGGACTCGCTGCAAGTGACAATGGTCCTCCATATTGCTGTGCAAAGCTCGTTACAGCAGCAGCTGTAGAAGCTACAGTGGAGAAGTGGAACATCTGTGGGTATTGCAAGTTGTAGCCCTGTCCACTTGCATAGTTGGTCGTAGTGCTTCCTGACTGCCCAAACGGGAAATATGGATAAAAGGGACTGGTTCCAGTCACCATGCCAGCTGCTGCTCCTCCATAAAATGGGTACTGGGCTCCACCATAGATGTTGTAGTAGTTCTAGGTAACAGAGCAAGGAGAACATCTAAGTCTTTACATCATCTTGTTTGTTGATAACTCTGTTATTGTACTAATTTACATTACATTTCAAATTATGTTTATATGCAGTTTGTATCTGTTGGGCTTGCATGCAATGCATTTCAGCATTTATAACTTTTTGTAAATGTTAATTGAACTATTCATGATTGTATATTTCTGTTAATTTTTCTTATTTCCTGTCTAAAATTTCATCATTTAATATGGCTTTGAGTTAGTGGTTCTAATATTGTTAAGGCATTAGCATATAACCTTAATATATATAGCAGCTGTTGATCAAGAGACAAAGTTATGGTCTAATTGTGCAATTGTAAAGATTTTCAGTATGTCTATCACAGTATGACCAATATTATTCTGATAATTGCTAAGGCATAAGCACATTAATAAAGCATCTGTGAATGAAAATATAAATTATAATCTAATTCTTGCTATTATAATCGCTGTGCATATGCATATACCTGCATTAAAAACCGTGCTGTTACATTATGCCAGAAAATATTGTGCTATATTCAAATGAGTAACTTGTTTTTGCTCTCTCTTTTTTAAAAGAAAAATGAAAGGAAAAAAATACTCTAGTTCTGTTGCTGTAGTGATGTATCTAAAAAAATTTGTCTAGCTCATGCAAACAGTATTGAAATTCCAAGATTTTATATCCTTTTTATTTGACTTAAAGAAAATCATTTGCCTGTAGAACAGACTACAGAGACACTGCTGCCTGCCTGTATGTGTCATATGCAGTGGATCAAACTGGGCCATATATAGCTGAGTTGCAGCCAAGGTCCTAAATAGCGGATAGCGAACTTGTAGTGGATTGGCTCCGGTGTAGTGGATATCGGATAGCGGGCGCTATATTCCCATAGTGTATTCTAAATCATAGTGATAATTTTGAGTTTTAGATGCATATTTAGACTGTCTTGTATCAAACTAACATGGAATAGATACAATCTACCAAATTATGAACATAGGTTTGGGTTCGGATAGAATTGGGGACCCAAGCATGTGCTGTCAAGTTTATTGGGTTAACAGGGGGGTCTAGCTGATGGAAAGATGGACCAAGTGTTTTGCGGGTTTGGTCTGGAGTCTGGACAACCTAGGGCCCATGCCATGTGCGCCTGTACAAGGTAAGATGGAAGTTGCTACTTGCTAGGCCTGGAAGCTCTGTTCTTTTGGACTTTTCAATCGGTTTTTGGCTTCAGCTTTTTTTAGCAATAACTATTAATTAGACTAATAAGCCGCAGTTAAAAGCCACAACCCAAAATGACATGCCTAACTTTTAGCACTGCACTGCTTCATAGAGGATACATAATTGATTGATGTTTTTTCTATAGTCATGGACATTTTAGAGACTGGGCCCTCCATCATATGGAACCATTGTTTTGAGGGAGATTGGAAAGCAACCGTCTATCCATGAGCAGAAGCTACTACTAAGCTTAGACTCACATTACAATACCTGTTACACTCTCAAAGGTGAAGAAAAGGAATGGTTTAGAAGGGATAGATTACAGGCTGTCAGTGCATATTATTGTCAAAGAACATGCAAAACAGCTAGGCAGATGATGAATCTTTTTAAAAGCTGCTAGCTCATGCTTGTTTAAGATAAAAAAAATATATACAGTAAAGGAGTTTTTGCAGGAATGTGCTAAAAACTACTTCGCCGGCACTGTGCTGGTTGTACTCCCAACACGCTTTTCATTTATTCAGATTACTCCAGTGCCAAAGGAAAAAAAAGAATATGTATTTCAGCAACAAAACAAACGAGTAGACCATGCATCATTTATGAGGGAGCATGTGGTAGATAAAATGGTTCAGTAACATTGAAATCATTAGGACTGTAGGTTTTCCGATAGGAAACATGATTGTGCAGATGGCATGTTTTTTCTCTCTTCATTTTCACGTTATTGTATTTATTTAGTGATAGTGAACAACTAGATACTAATATTTTATTCATGTTCAAGCCATTAATGGTGGACTTAATGTTAATTCTGTGCTTTCCATTAGAAACAAAGGATGATGGCATTTGAGCTAACATTGTTGCAATTTGCAAATGTATGCTTTACATTAATTGGAGCTGTGTACATACTATTACAAGTCTGATAAACAGTTCAGCTTTTAAGAGGATGCGCGCTCGCTGTCAGTTTTTAGTAAAGCTTATGCAGGATTTGTTTCCAGCATAAGCGAATAAGAATCCGTTAAGCGCAAGAGTATGAACACCAATCCTCCAGGTTGGCCTGAAAGCTTGCAGAGGCTAAAATGGTGAGCGTTTCTTGCCTTATTTTGTTATTGTACATTATAGTATTTTATATTCCTGGAGCAGATAATGCCTATTTTTAGCCATTATACATTTATATACTGCTGCTTTCATGCATCTTTTATCATACTTTGATTCTTATGATAAATGCATAATGCAAATATACTTCTGATACACTTATAAAGTATTGGCATAAAGGCATGCAAACTTAAAAGTCAGGTGCTTTATCTTTGTCTGTTCTTTCCACAACTTGACCTCAGTGAAATGAATACAAATAACTGTTGGTCGAGCTAATAGAACATATTGACAATGCGCAGGGTGAACTTACTGTGGGATAACTGTAGTCTGGAGAATAGGGAGAGTACCTGCAGTAGTAAAGGAGAGAAATATTAGTTTTGTTTGTTCCAAGTTAATTATGAAAAAGAAATATTAGTTTTGTTTGTTACAAACTAATTATGACTTATTTGAGTGATTCCTTGATTAACCAGCTAGCTTAGCTTGCGTGGAGGGAGTGAGAGATCTTGATTAACCCAGCTAGCTTAGCTTGCGTGGAGGGAGGGAGAGATAGTGTGTGTGTCTGTGTGTGATTGCCAACTTGCGAAGTCTACTGTCTACTACGGGAGAGAGTGAAGACTGGCCGACTGGGCGATCATGTGAAACTAGAGCACGCACTGCCACTTTACGGTGTGTCTCTCTCTCTGCGTGTGTGTGAGAGTGAGACCAAGGTGGCATGTCATAATGCACATGTCATGCATGTGATAAGCCCCCTCATAGTTGGTCCTTGGACACTTTTAAGTTTCATAGGGTCCTCACCAAATGAGAGAGAGAGAGAGAGAGAGAGAGAGAGAGAGAGAGAGAGAGTACCCATAGACATGGTAAGGGAGACCTTGTGGGATGGCATAATGAGGGAAGGTGGCATGAGAAGCAAAAGCTGCACCCAGCCCACCTTGGATCCCTGCCTGCTGGCCGAAGGACTTCATCACCCTAAAGCTCCTAGCCCCTCCTGTAGCAACATCATCAGGAAAATAAAATCAAATTTACCAACATTTCTTGCTAACATTATCAGCAAAAGTCACACTTCTTTAAAGCAGGCATGCACTTGTTCCGAGGCACCACTGGTGAATTTATTCACACAGACGCATTCATGCCATTCTTCAGTCTCTGAATTGCAAGACGACATAATCGAAGTAAAAGATTCTCGAATCTGGCACTGATTAATTTAGGGTTAAGGTTTCATCTGTTGGATTTATTATTTAAGCCTGGGATTCATAATTAGTATGGCACATTATCCAAAACAAGGCACTTATTTCAAGGATAACTAACATCTTTGTACTACTAATGCTGTTTCTCTCCCTAACTTTTTTCCAGCAACCAAATGCTAAGAGGATATCCTTTTAAGGTCGTGGATATTTATATTTGAAGGGCAATTTCAGCGATTATTAATGTACTGTACTTGGGAAAATCAGGTAGCACTAAGCTAAAGTTAGGCATTTTAAGCTTTTTATTCTATACTAAATGCCAACATGTGATACTTATTTCACACTTAAGGCTGGGCCAATTAGCAAAGCTAGGCAAACTTGATGTGTTGTTCTTTAAGCTCTTCATTTATTCTAATGGCACCAAGGAACTTTTTGCGCATAAAATCATAATAGCTAGTTTGTGATCATAGAACTATACATAGAAATAATAGAAAAATGCAAGAGGTAGTGCATCTATAATGATTATTACTTTTCCTTTTCGAGAGCTTTTTAGAGTCTTCAACTGAAGAGAAGATGTCATCAAAGGCTTTCAATTAAGCAAGCTAGCTAACTGTTCTTTTGTGTAATTCTTTGTGTGGCTGGTGAGATAATGGCAAATGTCTAACCATGCTGTGGGATTGGAGGCCTAGATCTCTGAACCCCAAGGGAAGCCAGATTACAGTTAGCCCTCCTCCCGTCGATCACCGGCGCGGGATCAACGCAAGCCCTCATCGCCGCATCCGGGTCCCGGAAGGTAACCTACAATACGAATTTATGGTGCATAATTTAATGAAATTAAGCAACCATTGAAATTGCAGGAACAAAAGAAGGAAGGAAGAAACACATGGACTAAAAACTAAATAGTTTGCAAACTAAACTGCAATTGAGTGCACACAAATGAAAAGGATCGTACAAATCCGTAGCCCTTGGATCTGCCAGTGTTCTTGTCAGTGATGACAACTGCTTCCACGATCTCCCCAAACTGCTCAAAGTACTTCCTCATGGTCTCCTTCTGAGTCTCCCACGCCAGTCCTCCTACAAACACCTTGGTGTAGGTTGTGTCTCCAAACTGCCCCATCACACTCGGTGGACTCATGATACTAACTTCACCTCAGCAACAACAAATCTAACTCCAAAAAGGAACAATAAAACCAGCAACTAAGGATCTGAATTTGGCTAGGACTAGTTCTTGTTAGAGAAGGAAGAGGAGAGAAGAGGGAAGGAGGGAGGGAGGAAGGAAAAGGTAAAGGTTAGAGGAAAAGAGAGTAGGAGAGAGGGGGGAAGGCAGGGTACAGAGGAACAATATATACTAGTGTTTGCTATAATGCACAATACTACACACCGGGAGACACCCCACCCTGGCCAATCGTCATTAAAATGACCCAAGTGCCCTGTTGGATTGAACAGTAGTTACAGGGTGGCGTCATGGATTTGACAACAGCACAACATATATGGTATATGCTTTGTTATCGAGCTGTGATTTGTTATGTAGGGATTATTTTGAGTTCTGTTTGCTTGCAAGGTTGGTAGATAAACTTGGGTTGAGGAAGTATGCCTACATAGTTTTTAACTTTTAAACCAGTGCATCACTGTAATGTAGGCAATTTTTGCCATATTTCTAGGTGTCTGTCAATTCTACTTATATAGCTGGTGCTTTCTGAAGCCAGTCCTTTGTGCAAATTTATAGGCTGTTTTATGGTGAAGGTGATCCATGTTGCCCCTCATCCCATTTCTCAAACCCATGAATAATAATCCTAATTCCTACAGAAGACATTGGGCCAGCAATCGCGAAAGTTATGCCATGTTAAGCAAATGCAGGTACTATAGCAAACGAAAATCGGTAGAGCAATAGTTGGAGATTATCGTGAGCGCTCATGATCCTAGCCACTTTTGAGAGTTAGAGCAACAAACCGTGGTGGAGGCCCCTTTTTTTTCCCCATTGTACATCAAGCACATACAAAAGCATGCCCCACAAATGGAGGGGAGATATTCGATGATGTGCATTGGCTGGCAAACTGAGGCGAATGCATGATGTGCCATCAGATCTGATCTGGAGATGGACGGCTGGAGTCGCCAGCCCCATTGGAGTGGTCGGGGGCAAACGAACTGTTCCGAGGCTCGACAAGGACGCAGTGCCAAAGCTTTTGCCAATCGCTAGCTCCTAACTCTAGATCTCTCTTGGCCTTTAAGCCACCTCTGATAACAACAGCCTTGTCCATCACTTGAGCATCTCTCAGACAGCAACAATACAATCTTTAACGCCCCGTGTGTATGTACCTATCCATGCAATATCTTGCTGCCGACTAATAATAGTTGTCCCTTTCTTTTCCAGACGAATAGTATAAAGAATATACGAAAAGCGTATGATGTGTGTGCTTATGTGCTAAAGATTAATAGACGTGCTAACACGGGAAGGCAATACATGTGTATGCTTATGTGCAAATATTTCATACTGTTGGACGTGCTTATCCAACCTACTTAGTGACATGAACAAACAGTAGGCTCCAGTGTAGATTCCCATCTTAATAGTGTCTAAGCAAGGGAAATCTCCTCTTGATTGTAGAACGAGAGAAGGCTAAAATTCAAGTGGAAGATTAGGAATACGTGTAGGAGAGAGCAGATAAATCAATGAAGAAAGGTGGAATCTCGTTGTCTAATCAGAGAAGGTTCGCAGATGATATGAATATCAGTATGGGGGCTATGCCATGGTCTGGCTTTTAGCCGACGGAAGTGTGAACGTGTGATTTGAGGCCACGAAGCTTCTATTTTGGACAAAGTGATTATCCATTTGTGGCAGTATTTTTTTGTTCTGAAACTTTTTCTATAAATGCTTCATCTCACAGGCGTTTTGGGGGGAAATTTTCGTTGGAAAATGCGCTTAGTTGTTTCTTTTTCCTGAGACAAGCAAGCAAATAAATTCTTGCAAACTTTCTCCAGAAATGTGCTCTCTGCTTTTCCTATCTCAGTGTAGTGAGGTATGTTGTGTGAGCGATGTCGTTAGTCCTTACTAATTAGTATTAGAGACATGTGTTGTATTTCACATAAACTGAAAAATATGTTACGCATCTCATATGCTTCCTTGTCGCTCACCTTTGAGTAGCTCTCTTATTCCCTTTTGGTTCTTTCTCTAATCATTTGGCTGCCTACTTCATTGCAAAGGGAATCTTCTTTAACAGTATTTTTTCTCCCTGCTAGCTTAATGCATGTGTATTGTTACGGATAAAAAAAATTATATGACCCAACCCGTCAAGTTGATGTTGATGGGTCTGGCCTACGATACTCTCTTGGCGCCTTCACAGTGTCTAATCGAGCTCTACTCTAGGCTCTGCTGCTGAGCTTGGTTTACATCACTCTTGAATCTACACACCCAGTCCACATCGGTGTTGTCATGTCGTCTGCGACCAAACTAGACCATGCTGAGACTGGTAGAGGTGGTCTCACTCGACAGTGATGAACATGATGACCTAGCGATCGTAACATCTATTGTAGCCTTATTCGTTGGTGGTAATTATTTTTTTGTCAGAGATTTTTTAGGGGTGGAAGAGCTCGACAGTGATGAATAGGATAACCTAGCGATAATAACATCTATTGCAGCTTTATTCGTTGGTGGCGACTAGAATGCTAGAAGAATAAGGAGGGGACGATGGAGACTATGAAAAGGAATTTGTGGGAGGGAAATGATAAGGTTGTTGGGATAACCATTAAAATTTTTCAGTAGTTAATTTGCTTGTTATGGGGTGCGTTTTTTGTTAAATTTTTTAATGGATGAAAAAGGGATGTGAGAGATAGGGCGGGCTTATAGTAGCTCATGGATGTTTAGCCGAACACATTTTTTTTATATAAAATATCAGATATATTAGATGCATATACTATTAGTTAGGCTAAAACTATATATTTGTACCCGCAAATGAATTCAGCCCATACTCCTGTATCTCGTGCACGACCTATGTAATATATTAGGCCTATTTTTCTTCTCACCTTAGTCCTCGTACAGGCTCAAAAAGTCAAAGATACAAACAAAATCCTAACATTTGTTCTCTCTCTCATCCTGTGGTTGTCTATGTGGGAGGCGGCTTTGGCTTTCAAGTGGTGAGTGGGTGGACGCACGGGCCGCGGAGGCGATCGACGTCTGGTGGACACGACGGCAATCATATGTAAGGCGACGTGGGACACGAGGCAAGCATGTGGTAGTGTGGACGAGCAGAGAGGTGGCACAGGCAAACGGGTGGCGGCACAATGAATAGGAAGGTGGGAAGCTGGTGGAGGAAAGGGAGCAGGGCGGCGGTTGGGAGAGAGCACGACATCGGGAAGACAGTAGCACATCTAATTCGCCATGTTCGTCCTCTCTCCAGATCTAGGTGTATTTCGCCCCACTCCATTTATTTTTTTTCTTGCTTTGCTCTGCTTGGCTCCAGTTCTTTCTAGAGTCTAACATCTGCTTTCTTTGTTCTTTTTGTTAGATGATGTATAAAAATACAATATTTGCCTTGAGCAATGCACAATTAGTTGGATCCTTATGACATATATTTACATGCTAATTTTTGCTATATTTTACTTCATGGAAGGTACATATAGTTTTCTCTTAGATGTGCGGTTCTTGCTGATAGGAAAGGTGCAAAAAAGGTAGGATCAACAAAATATGCAACTGTCATTAATCTCTATAACTTGTTGTTTAATTCATGTCATTATGCACGCTGTATGTCCCTCATATCCTCATAAGAAATCATTAATTTATATATTTTTATTATATCTATTTATATGTATTGTTGTATCGGTGTTTTGAGAAAAACTATGTTACGATATTAACGTATCCGAACAATCTAGCTCTAAAGTTCGTACATCTAGCTTAAAAATTTTGGATCCATCCCTGGTGAGACAGGAGGTAAGAGGGGGTGGAGAACGTATTACGCAGTAGTTATCAACTCATCATAGCAGAGAATAAGGGGGCGATCTAAGTTTGGTCCAGCATATTCTGACGTGTGTGCCAGTATTAGTGTCCTAGATTAACTTCTCCCAGGCCTGCTGTCCTTGTTGACCGGTCGACTGCGTAATTTTGGACATGTTAGGCATCGGTCCCTGCCTGGACCTGGACTGCGCAGTGTTCACAGCCAAGTTTGCTCGTCCCCGCTCTCTCTGCAGCTTGGAACATTGGATACTCTGAACAGGATTCTGAAAACTTAGTAAGCTGGTACTGCCTCTCATCGGTGTTCAATTTTGTTTTCTTGCATCCAAGCATGAATTCACGGCTTGCCCAATCAAGCTTGTGATGTAATTAAGGCTCCGTTGGAATTCCTGCATTCTAAATTGGGTCTAAGGATCTTACTCTCCGTTTTGAAATGTTGTGTGACTGTTCTTCCATCTCTATATTGGACAATGTTTATGGTCCATTACTGTTTCATACTAGAAACATGTTTTATTTGGTTAAGGAAATTGTTGGCAAGGAAGTTTGTGTTGACCCGTATCGTTCCATCTGTCGTGTGCTACGTTTCACCCGGTGAACAGGGATAAGAGTAGCGGCAATGGAAACCTACAGCTTGAGAAAGGTCATTGGCTCGTGTCATATCGCGCAGCATTTCGGATTCCACTCTGTAATTTTCAATGTCTTCCGGTAGGCGATATTGGGCGGTGCCAGTGACGTAGGAGGGCTTGATAGTCTTTCCAATGGAAGGAAACGGTCGCAGTAAAGAGAAACGGGTGAAATTTTGGTTGGTAGAGCAATGATTTTTCTGGCAGGTAGTTCAATACGGTCCCCTCCGAAAGTTACGTCGTTTCGACATACAACAGTTAAAATTTTAGTTATCAAAATCAGTTAAAATATTTATATTATATACATAAAACTCATATGTATAGATTTATCTTAGAAAAATATTTTTCATAATATTATAATTTATTGGGTTTATAAATATGTTACAAGAGAAATTATTGATCAAAGTTACGTTTTGAAATCCGTATCAATGTCTAAAACAACATGTATTTATAACTGGTTGGAGTATCATGTTCTATTAAATACAGTCCAAATGCTCTCACTACTACACAAAAGGTCATCATAGATGGTTCAAAAACGTCATCATAGACGGTTTCGTGAGCTGTCTGAGTTTATAGATCAGTAATAATATGAGGTCATCATAGATGACTTTTGAACCATATGTGATGAAGACTATCACATACGGTTTTTAATAGAAACCATATGTGATATATTGATTATCACAGACGGTTTCAACTACAAAACGTCTGTGATATTAATATATCAATATAGCAAATTGTATTTGAAATCATCAGTGATAATCAATATATCACAGATGATTTCTAATAAAAACCGTTAGTGATAGTAAACAATTACATATGGTTACAAGTTAATAACCGTCTATGATATTCTTTTTTATTCCTAAATCTATTTCTGTTTGTTGGCTAGCCTCAAGAAATGATAGCCATGCCCTCTGAAATAAGCTAGCAGATCAACATAGTATATATACATCTAATTCACATTCATTCATTTCAGAAACAAGAATATTCATTTCACAAATCAATTAACAGAAATGAAATAAATTATCTATCTATGAATAAACACACATATGAACAATTAAGCTCAATCTTATCCTAATGAAATTCAATCTGCATTGTGGAACTCTCCCATCTTCTTTTATGACTTTAGATATCAAGAAGTACACACACTATCTTCGAAATGTTTGAGGTCGACCTATTTCAACGGAGTTGTAGCGATGGGCAAAACCTGTTGGTAGGAAGATCAATGTCGTGTATATATAAATTGATAAGTATGAAATAATTATTACAAGATTGACAAACCTCAGTGGATTGTTTTTCGTGGAATCGACGAGTAGTTGCATGTTGTGGCAAACATAGAATCCACAGGTGTTGTTGCCGGTGGCTACTGGTGGCATTGTAAAAATAGAATTTGTTAGTTTAAGAGACATTACTATGAAGTGTTATATATGATTAATGTGTACTAGCGAATATTGGTAAATCTAGAACGTGTCGCAGGGCGTTGATCCCTCACTTGGATTTCGTACCTTTGCAACGTACGTCGCGAATGACCTATGTGATTCCAAAAATTTAGCCTTAGTCATTGTGAAGGAAGAAAAGACTACAATACAATTATCTATGGAGGAAATGTGTTTACCTGTCGATTACTTGTTGGACAACTGTGTAGTTGGTTTTATTCCTCTTTAGGGAATCAAGGTATATTACCTTGTTCCATGGTATAATTATAATTAGAATCTAGTGGAACCTATACAGGTATGTCATGGTCATTAAACCTAAGTTTGTGTTGCTTATAAAGTACAAATCAACAAATACAGCCACTAGTGTAGCATTTACCTCTGGTTGTAGGGTATAAGTATGAATTCCTTGTCGCGGTAAGCCTGCAATGCCTTCGTCATGTAATTCTCGACGAAGGATACATCCTCCTCGATGGTATCTTTGGAGACCAAGCGTGGGTCGAAAAAAACCAACCAATAATTTCGATAATCTAGCTTCAGTCACCATGTATATATACACACAAAAGCAATTAATTATATATGACATTTATCGGTATTACAAAAACGTAGACCGTGATTGTATACACTTACATTGTCCAGGATCAAATGAGTGAGGTATTTAGGGCATCGAGTGTGAAGAGAAGGAATAAGTCATCGAAGGTCACCGTGAAGACACAGTCATGAATATTGTGCTGTAGATGATGCGGCATGAACTTGACGTTGACACCCGAGCGCCGTTGTTCCTCTAGCTTGTTAGTCTATTCTATGTAATATATATGCAATCTCTGGAAAGATAGTCCTAGAGTTAGGAGGTTCTCTTCGAGACGATCAACGGCTCGCCTAGCATGAATTTTAGGCCAACGGCAAGTAAGGGATCTCATCATCTGTCTTCTTCGGTTTGCTCTTGCCGCCACGGCTGTAGGTCACTTCATGGTAGTCAATCGACACAAGATGTAGATGCACCGTGCCTTTGTTGCATTTGTGTAGGTAGCATTGGTGCAGATAACTCGAGTGGACTTGGCACCGATGTAGGTAGCTCGAGTGGACTTGGCACCGTGTAGATAGCTCAAGTGGACTTAGCACCAATGCAGATGGTTCTTGTGGACTTGGCACTGGTGCATATAGCTCTTATGGACTTGGTACATGTGCATGAGTCTCCAGGCAGATGTTCTTCTTGGGCCACTAGATGAATGTTCTAATGGCTTGACCTAGAGTCATGACCTCGTCGTTGGAGGGCATCTGCAGCGGGATGACCTCAAAATTGGCATGAACACCGTCCACACTAGCTTTTGCAAAACCTGGCGCTAGAGATACACCGTGCACCAAGGCCCGGCCCGGATGGATACGCGTGACCCAAGTAGGGCATAGGGCAACGGAGATATATCTCACTTGGAGCTTGAACTTCGTAGCCACCTACATAACGATATAAAATTAGCTACTCCAACATGTTTATCAATGGATCGAGCATTTTAGAGATAATAATTATTACCAGGATGTCATCGATAGGAAATTGGTGGTCGCTTTTTGAGGTAGGATTGGAAGTGCATCTATTTCAACGATTGGGGGGTTACCTAGCACAGGAGCGACGAGGTCTTCCTGCTGATTTTTTTTCTATACCTTTGCATCTCATCTCTGACCAACCTTTGCATCTCATCTTTGATTTTTGCATAATGTCTTCTCGTAGCTGTGCCTCGAACTCGGCTTTGGCTCGCTTCCTATACCGGTAAGGTTCAGAGTCCTTTGGGAAGCTATATTTTCAAGGAACATAAAGACTAAGGCCTCTCGTGTGACCGGGTGCTCCTTGTTTTCTAGGGCTATGGAGAGTAAATCTCTCTTGCTAACTCTCTTGAATGAGCTTTAGAAAGATTCTACACTCGTAACTTTGGTAGTGGGACACTTTCTCGTCTGTGGGGTTTTGAAAAGAGATGGCCTCCAACGACACAGTAGATGACCTCGCTCTTATCCAGTTTCGGGCGCGCTCATCAGGGATCAAGGCAAATGATGGGGAAGTCTCCCACAAGATAGCCTGCTCGTCCTCCTATCTCCATTGCGGGATTTTACCAGCATATCCTGCGGTGCCAAGTCTGTGGGGGTGCGTGTTTTTTTCCTGGAGTTCCTATGCGTCGCACATTCACTCCTAAAATTAGATGTCATCTTCGTTGCCACAAACCATTGCTATTGCGGTTCTAGGAATGGATACTTATGAAAGAGCGTCAGATTATTCTCCACGTATTGTTTGACAAGCAGGCTCTTGAAGTTCTTCCATACTTTGCACACTGCTAGCAACACATGACATCGCACGGAGGCCTAGTGTCCTTTAGAGATCTTGAACGATTGAAAAACTTTCGTCAGCAGCTGATTTTTCCATCTTTGGTCACCATCTTCCACCAAACGAATGCGATCTCAATCTGTTTCCATGCAACTATTCTAACTATTCTCCGAAATGCAAACACTGCTCAGCGAGGATTGAGAGGGGTCCCAGATGTATCGATATCTGTGATGGTAAATTGGATCTCAAGCTTTTTTGATAGTCCTCTTTCTTTTGGGATTTTTCAGAGGACGGTACATCACATGCATCCGGGACGATGTCGAAGAATGAGCGGACGACATATTCAAAAAAATAGAAATGAGCAATTGTTGAGCCAATTCTTGGTGAATTTAGAATATGATCACGTATTTATGTGACAATTTTTCTAATCAGTCAGGCTTACCGAATATATGAAGACAAGCAGTAGTAAATTTAACAATGAACTAGAGACAGATATCAAAACTATTTAATTAAAGTAAATCACATTTGTATCACAATGTTTCATTTTTGCTTTATCTTTACATTTATGTGGCAATTTCTCTAATCAGTCAGGCTTTGAACTCTAGATTACCTTACCGAATATATGAACACAAGCAGTAGTAAATTTAACAATGAACTAGAGACAGATATCAAAACTATTTAATTCAAGTAAATTGCATTCATATCATAGTGTTTCATTTTTGCTTTATCTTTGCATATATGTTGTGCTAGCTGGAATTTCAATTAATTTGCTTAGTTGTAGCACTGAAAAATATTGCAGGAATTCAGAAAACCAAGCGCATATATCCAAAGACATGATAATAACATAGTAGTAATAACTGAATATAACAATATTTAGTAAAGAATAGTAGTGATTTATACTTAACTAAAGTAAGAAACAAGTAATCATAAATGAATACTAGCAGAATACTTGCGGAAGGCGGCGACTGGCTCGGGAGGAAGGCCGCTGGAGTCGAGGGAGGAGGCGTCGGGCGAGGAGTGCCACTGGAGTCAGGGGAGGAGGAGGGTGATGGGCTCGGGGCGAGGCGGTGGCGTACGTTAGTGGGCAGTATAGTGGAGACAAACCCTAGTGCGTAATATATAGGGAAATAGTCACGGACGGTTCTTTTTAATAATCATCTGCAATATTTATCCTCACAGATAGTTATTATCTAGATCCGTCTATAATAACAAAACATCACAGACGGATAGACGGTTCATAACTAGAACCGTCTGTAATAAGAAAACATCACAGACAGTTCTCACCTCGAACCATCTGTAATAATAAACATCACAGACGGTTTTACCTTAAACCGTCTGTGATGTTCCCTACTGATACTCACATATATATATATATATATATATATCACACATTCTCATATACATAAATGCAATCATACACACACATGATGGAAAGTCTTAATTATATACATACATGGAAACATGTATATATATATATATATATATACATATACATGCACCATGGTGCCAGGCACACACACACACACACACACACACACACACACACACTAATTTGAACTGAGTTATACTTACCATATATATATATATATATATATATATATATATATATATATATATATATATATATATATATCATATATTCTTGTATACACATATGCAAATTTACAAATATACACACACATCACACATTCTTATATACATATATGCAAATTCGCATATATATCACACATTCTCATATACATATATAAATGCAAATATATAACATATGACACATAAACATTTCATTCATCATTCCACTTATTTATTTCCTTTAAAAATTAGCCCTTCATGATGATCAACGCATATGTAGCTACTTTTGTCATGTTCTTCCTCTACCCTTATACCGTTTCGAAAGGAGGCAACTCATCAAATTGATTGCATTCATCCTTGTCCACTATATTCTCAACTCCGACAATCCTTCTTTTCATGAAGAAATACGTGGCACTTCTTATTTGTGCTGGTCGGTTATATAGAAAACTTGAATAACTTGGTTAGCGAGTACGAATGGTTCGTCTTTGTATCCGACAAGTTTGAGGTCCACGGTAGTGACATCGTACTTGTCGACTTTCACCTGTAGAAGATGGATCCAACAACACCGAAATAAGGGGATCTTGAAAAGCTCATGGTTGAGCTCCCAAATCTCCTCTATGAACCCATAGGAGGAGTTCCTCAACCATCTGTACTGAACGAATACATCTATGCGGACACCGTTGTTTTGATTAGTAATCTTCACATCCTGAGCTTACATATAGAATATGTATCTATTAATGTCATATCCTTACCATGTTACAACGAAAATATTGGTCCGTTTACCAACCATGTCAGCATATCACCTGATGAGCTCCTTGCGAGTCGCTCCTTCAACTATTGGCTGAACCGACTATTGTGTTGTCTCATGATCCAAATATCTGGCCGCTTCGGATTCTATTGCCGAAGCACTCCCTTATGTTGGTCGATATACGGGGACACTTTCGTCATGTGTTGTAAGACCGAGAAATGAGTTTGAGCATACGGATCCATATCTGGAGTGATTGCTTTCCTTCCGATGGTCCCGATACCCTTTAGTCTCCCCTCATGGTGAGATCGTGGCACACCTATCAGTTCGACCTGAGCCATGTAATCAACACAGAACTCAATGACCTCGGCTGCATAGCCTTCAACGATGCTACCCTCCAGCCAACGATTCCATACATAAGACTTGAGAATTCTCATAAACCTCTTGAACGGGTACATGCTACATAGGAACATGGGCCCGCATATTTTTATCTCCCACACAATGTGAACAATGAAATGGATCATGATATCGAAAAACGATAGAGGAAATTATATCTCAAGATGACATAGAGTCACCACCACCTTGTTCTGTTGAGCACTAGTCCTTTGGGATTGGTGACCTTCTGAGCAATTGTGTTAAAGAAATAACACAACCTCATTGTTGTCTCTCGGACCTTGATCAGTAAAATACTTCTAATTGTAATAAGGAGCATCTGTGTCATCAACACATGAGAATCATGAGACTTTAAGCCAATTAACTTCAAATCTTCCATCAAACAAGTTTCTTCATATTGGCAGAGTAACCAAACGAAACTTTTGCATTATGCAGCACTGGTACAGTTCAGTTCTCTCGGCCTTGGACAGAGTGTAACAAGCAGGGAAAGGTAAGTTCGTTCTTTATCGATCTTTGTTGGTGCTAACTCAGGTATGATGTCCATATCAACCAAGTTAAGTCATGCGTTGATACCATACTTTGTTTTGTCATGAATATTCGGTAAGAGATAAATCAAGCTATCACATACATTCTTCTATATGTGCATGATGTCGATGCAGTGAACTTATGGGTGCTCCCAATAAGCTAAGTCCTAAAATATTGATATTTTCTTCCAGACATTCTTTTCACGGGTCATCGATTTACGTCCCTGTCTGAGCACAACATCTAAATCCTTAACCATATCATAGATCTTTTTCCGCTTAAATGCCTTGGAGCTGAACTGTTCTCGTTCTCTCTATCGAATTGTTTCTTCATCCTGTGGTATGGGTGAGCCCTTCGAAGGAACCTACGGTGACGTATGTACACAGTTTTATGCAAGTGCTTCAACCACACACTCATGGTATCATCTAAGTAGTGAGTATATGTTCTGGTCCCCTTTGTACTCTAGCTCAACAAGTTAGCAAGGATAGGATAATCATTTATGGTGCATAACAATAAGGAGCGTAAAGTAAAGTTCTCTCATGTACGCATCCCATACCTATACCCCTTCAATCCATAGTATTTTTAGATCTTTCCCCAACGGTGCTAGGTACACATCAATATCGTTCCTAGGTTGCTTTGGCCCTTGGATAAATATCGACAGCAAAATATATTTCCACTTCATACATAATCAAGGAGGAAGGTTGTAGGTGCAGAGAGTCACGAGACAAGTGCTATATCGGCTGCTCATGTTACCAAAAGAATTCATTTCATCTGTACTCAATCTGCACCTTATATTCCTTGGTTCTGCACTGAAGTTTGCAAAAATCCTATCAATGTTTCTCCATTGGGTGGAATCAATAAGGTATCTTAGCATTTCATCCTTCTTATGTTCTCTGAGTGCCAATGCAACAGTTTTGAATCCTTTGGGTTTGCAAAAAATCGCTTCAAACGGGAAATTACGGGAAGATACCATGCCACCTTAGCAGGAGGTTCTCTCTCACCTCTATTTTCTCACTGTCATCTAATTGATTCTTACACTTGTATCGAGATGAGTTACACACTAGACATACATGCATGTTTGCATACTCTTTACGGTAAAGGATACAGTCATTCGGACATGCATGTATTTTTTCTACTTGCCTTTTGTATCGTGAAGCATCTGACCAATTGTTACTTGCCTTCAATTTCAGTAGTTCAAGCACGGCTGACAACCTCATGTACTTTGACTTGCAGCATGTGAACAAAGGTTTCTCCGAGTCATCCATCAAGCCCTGGAATTTAACATACTCTCTCATCACAGTTCCCTTTTGTATCGTGAAGCATCTGATCCAGATTGTCATCATTCAGGTTATTCGAATCGAAACCACAATCGACATGTTCATCCAACGGCATATCATTGACTTCATCGGCGATGTCATTATTACTACCTTCATGTGTAATTTGTTCTTCACCATGACTGGTCCAACGTGCATACCTCTTTTTGAAACCCGATTGAATCAAGTGTGCTTCAATCTGCTCTCAGTTTTTAAATATCTTTATATTCTCACAGTCAATGCATAGATAATATATATTCCACCCCCTTATTTAATATATCTTCCTCGACAACTCTTGTAAAGTGGAAATGCCATTAATGTACTATTCACTCACACGGTTTCAGCGTATATCCAATTTCGATCTTATGTTATGCATATAACAATTTAATATAACATATTCAATTAATTAATTACTATACTATATATGTATGATCTAAATTAAGTAGCTATATGTAGCTAGATGTAAATAATCTTCTCTCTACGTGAAGCTAGATAGATCTAAACCATCTTCAATTCTCCTTTCACCAAAAGTTAGATCTAAATTATAATAAAATTAAAAACAAATTATTAACCATAGTTAGCCAATAACGTAGTAGATTTACAATTAATCTTGCCAAATAATCGATCTCCTTCCACCAAATGGCCTTAAAGCCCTCCTGCAGCTCAATGTAGCAGCGTAGATTTGGAATTTAAGACAGAGGAGGTCAATAGGTCTGCACTCTATTAATATAGCGGAATTATCATAGACGGTTTTTATAATGAACCATCTGTGATACTTTATAATATCACATATGGTTCATGGTTAAAACCGTCTGTGGTACTTTATATACAGTTTTAACCATGAACTGTCTGTGATAGTTCACTTTCACATACAATTTTTATCGCTGGCAGCAACACAGCAGTTCTAAACCAAAACCGACTGTGATAGTATTTAATCCAGACGGTTTTAAGGAACCGTCTGTGATGTGACGTCTAATATTAGGCTTTCTATAGTAGTGTCTGTTCAAGCCACGCCTTAAGCATATATTTTGTATAAACTCCAAAGAGTCGATTATAGGATCAAAGTTTGCCGTCCAAACAAGCCAATTATTGGATCAAAGTTTGTTGGTGTTAGGATTCTAGATAGGATCATTTTTGGGTGGGTTCGGCCAGGCTTATTTTTGGTTTATGCTTATATTGCAACAGTAACTAGCTCTTAGACGGTGTGTTTTTTCAAGACGGATTCAATAAGAAGGTTATAGCCAAAAGTGTACCGAGTTTAGCTGTACTAGCCAAAATTGTATACGACTATTTTTCTGTGAGTACTATCTCTCACGAACAGTTAGAATTTAAATATTTAAGCCATAAATCATCGGCCAAAAAACCCACCATTCATGTTGACGGTACCGAGATACTAGGATCGTATCGAGGGCAGAGCCACACCCCGGAGTAGGATATGCTTCAGCCGGTGTGTGGAAAAATATCTAGTATATAGACTAGGTTAATTCAGTTCAGCCTAAGTAATTTTTTATGATCTAATCTAAATAATCTAAATTATTATATCACTAAATTCAGAAGATAACTAAATCCTAACACTACACTCATGATGGGCCTATCGTCAATTTGACTAGTTATCAAGGCTATTTTGTTTACTTTGGGTAAAGAAGGTCGATTGCATTGGCATTTTTGCCATAGTCTAGATGAGTAAGATGACAAAGTAAACGCGAACCGACTATATAGGCTACTGTGCACTTTTACGTAATATGTTTTGTTCCATCCATTGCAAGCAGCCGATACACTGAATAGACATCCGGTCCTATCATCCATCAACGTCAACGTCTTGCCCTGATTTTGCTGGCCTGTTTGATCTACATTAGCAGGTTGGGTTGCGAGGATTGTAAATTTGTAGTTTATGAGCTTACATTAGCTAGCTCATAGAATATGTTGTGGTAATGCTGTGCTGGTTGCAGAGATTTTGGTGGATTATATTGTTACAAAATTATGATACGCGAGTGTTTGGAACGAAGGACTGGTCCATTTGAGTCTTGTGCAATGTCACTCTCTCTACTCATTCATGTAATCTTTTTATTTATAATGTCCTAAGAAAATCATTTATTTTTCCCATTTCTTGTTTAAGCACCCATTAGTCATCTTCTTGTGTTTTCTAATCCTTTTTTTTATCTAAGTACATGTATTTTTTTATATATACTTGTTGCCATGTTCCATAAGCTAGCTGTGTGAACAATAATTAAGAGGTGTGAGAATTTCCAAGTATGCTTAGAGTTTTGTTAGGGTGAACTATATAGATGAATGCCCGCAGTTAGTATAGTATAACACCTTCTCTAGTCCACTGTTCATTGACGGTGAGGTTAGATGGCCAGCAAATGAAACAAGGGCGTAAGCTCATGGAACATCCTCGATAACAAGCCGTACAAGATTACCCGAATCTTGTAATTTTGCAAAAACTTTAATATAACCATAATGCCGCAGATTTAATATAAACTGCAATGCTGGAACTTACTATTAAACCCAAATGGCCTTCGACCAGTTTAGGGTCCATTCAAAAATGTTGTGGTTTGTAGTTAAAATGAATTGCAGTAGTTGTTAGTTTTTTCTGAGATATTTAATTAAAAAATAAATAAGTAATAAAAAATAAAAACACTATAATATCTCTATGGATAATGCAAAGAAAAATAAAAAATGGAAGGAAGAATCGTATTAAAAGCTAACGTATTCTAAACGGTTTCTGGCTAAACTAGAAGCTATTTGGAATTGATCTATACATTACTCTGATATTAAGCCGGACCTGTAGTAGTCCCTTTGTAAAAATATAAAACATATTTTTTGGGTACATAGATAGATGAAAAAGTAAAAACAGCTAAATTATCCTTAATGATTATCTCTCAGCATTATATTCAAAGTATATATGTAGAAAACAGTAAATAATATTACATATTTATTAAAGATATAAAGAAAACATTATAATAATTTTATATTAAATATATTTTATATTTATAGATAATGTCATTGGACAAAATATTTCCTATAAACTAGGACGATGTATTTGCAAAGTGGTACGGACACACCTGTCAAAACGACGCCAGCCCACATGCAATAATAATGCTCGGAATTATTGGCGCGTTCGAGGGAGGACACGCACCCACTGAGGCTGTCCCACGTGACTGTGTCAGAGTGCCCCATCCCCTCGCTGCGCGGAAGGGGAAAACCAGCTGTAAAGCGGGGCCCACCTGCCCCGCGCGGCCATCGAGGCCACTTGTGCCCAAAAAGCCACCGTCCACTGCCTCCCTGCGCGGCCTCGGCGGCACGTGCTTCCCAGGTACGGCCCCCCTCGCCGCCGAGGAAATTATTACCTTCCTGCACTTACGAGTTGTGGCTGCGCGGCGCGCGCGCTCTCCGTGAATGAAACTTGTGCTTTTAATCTAGCGATTTGGACCTACTCATGAGATCCCCTCTCATTCCGTTTTCTGTTTCTGAGCTTCTAATTAGTTAAACTAAAAATTAATATAAATATCTAACTTTTCAAAACGACTTCATTACTCATCTTATTTCTATCTCACTCTATAGATAAGATATAGGGTCACAAGCATATCACGTATCTCTCGCTCACCTCTCACAACTCACGGTCTTCTTCTTACAGTCACTTCGTTCAACCACTAATACTCATTTTTAACTAAAACTCATCAATCACAGCCAATACAAGCATCACCCTTATACACGCTCCACACCAGCTCATTTATGGGCCCGTAGGAAAAAAAAATATCAGCAGCTAACTCTACTTGTAAAATTGTATCTATGAAATGTAACCACCTGACTCATGGATGCATTAGTATGCGGGTTGAGATTAGTCAACAGTAATATGCGGGTTGAGATTAGTCAACAGTGAACTCACTCGTTCGGATTGTTTGCCGTAATAGAGTACGGTGAAAAGAGAATTGGAGCACGTCGTTTCTCAATTGTCTAGCAGTGTTTGTGCTCTCATCTATTGTTTAGTCAATAGAATCGAATTTTGCCAACTAAATTACAGAAGTTTGCAGGAACGATTAGTTGTCCACATGGCCGCACCGACACGGCAACCTGGCGCTGACCAAGGTTTTGGCCCTGCTTTTCGGTTTTTCAATAAGTTTTTGTCTTCATTTTTTTTCAACGATGATTATTTATTATACTAATAAACTATAACTAAAAATAAAAATTGTAGTAAAAAAAAGACACTTAGGGCCTGTTTGGGAGAGCTCCATCAGCTCCAGATCCACAAAAAACTGCTCCACTCCACGAAATTTTACCCAAACGCTCCAGCTCCGTGAAATCTGGATCCACCAAAATCCTGGATCTGAGGGCCAGATCCATGGATTTCATGAAACTCCTCAAGGGGTGCTCCACCGTGGAGTTGGGTGGTAATTACCTACCAATGCCACTGGTTACACACCCCATCCCACCAAAAGTGGTCATTCGCACCAAAACCTCAATTTCGTGGATCTGGAGCTGCTGTACAAGCCAAACACTCCATGGTGGGATCCCAGATCCACGGTAGAGCTGCTCTATGGTGGAGCTGCTGCTCCAGATCCACATTTTCAGTGGTGGAGCTATCCCAAACAGGCCCTTATATTGGTGCTACCCAGCAATTTCGGAAAATTTAACTATTTGTCACCCTTATGACTCGAGTGGCAACAGATTTGCCACCCGGGCCTATTATCAGTGACTCAGATGACCCCACATGTAAGTGACAGAGTGAATTGGTCAATCTTAAGAGTGGCAAAAAATTGAATCTCCCAGCAATTTCTGGTTCGGTGCCAGTGCGGCGTGGCCCCACCACGGAGCAAATCATTGTGGGTGCGGATCTCGATGCATGGGGTCCGGCGGAGACAAGCGTCGCAGATTCTTGGGCCGCCGCCCTTTCCTCCCGTAGGCTGTGTAGCGTACGTACTGTAGGGTAGGGCTCACTCGCTGTCTCGCCGTCTCCGCCCTCCTCCACCCAAGGGGGGAGAGAGAGCGCGCGAATACTGCGTGCTCGACTGCTACCCCTTCCGTACAGCGCCACAGCCACCGGTTAGCTAACTAATTGGACGCCGCTGACGTGGCATGAGGCCCAGATGGCAGCACCTTGTTTATGCTGTCAGGCACCACATCATCTGCAGCCTAGAGGCTCCCACAACTAGTATATTACTGCCACTCGCTACACATAAGTCAGGAAATTTTAGATATAGCTTATTCTTTGCGTTCTAAAAACGGTTTTTTAATTTTTTGTAAAGTAACTAATTTTTAAATAAAATATTTTTTAAGATAAAGTCTGCAAGTTAATTATAATACACATTAAAAGTTTAACATTTGTACTAGATAAAATCGCAAACAAGTATCTCTTCATAATCTATGTCACGAACAATCCAAAATTCAAAAAAAAATCAGCTAAAAACTATAAACCATAATTATAAATAAAAAAGAACATACTTCTATACCACTACAAAATAACTGGTTTAAAGATATGACGCTGCAAAGTTACAGGAATGACTAACTAATTCGTTGAGTGTCAGTTATGCTGGATGGCAACAGCCTGAATCTACGGGCATGTACGCAACTGTGGTCACTAAAACATGGATCCATGATTGACGATTCCATGCATGCTAGATCCATCCAACCCAGCCTGATTTTTTAGGGCGCTCTGATGTTGAAATAAGTTGGATTATGATTTGATTTTACACTATAACTCATTTATTTTATATTATAACTATTGACAGTTTTTAGTGTAATTAAATTTAAAATAATTTTAAAATAAAAATAGGTTAGTTTATTATGGATAATGCAAATAAATACGAGAAAAAAGAAAAGCTAAAAAAGTCAAAAAGAAAAAGAAAAATGATGAAATTAAAGAATAGTGAACTAGAAGTCAAAAAATAAAGCCAAAACGAATGGAGCCTTAATTAATCATCTAAAATTAAAGAATAAAAATAAAACAAACCCGACAACACTAAGATCTCCATCGTGGCATGCATTGCATTGGGTTGCACGAGTCCACGCATCCATCCTGTCCATTCTCTGACGATCTCATCCAGCTAGCCCCATGCACACATACGCGTCACCAACAGTGCACCGATCGATCGATCGATCGATCAAGCTTTGCATCTTGCGTCCTAACTGGGTAACCGCGAACTATCAGCGAACAACCACCTTCCCGGACCAAACAAAAGGATTGATACTCCACAGCTGTCAAACACTCGTTATTTAGAGGGCCTTCTATTCGGTTTCAGCTCACGGCTAAGTCTCATTTTTAGAAGCTAGTTTGAGAAGTCTCTCTATTTTCTCTTGTCGTATCTGCATCTATCTCTATCAAATGTTGCCTCTTCTCCTTTAACCTCACCAGTGATGCATTTGGCCACCTCCCGATGCGTCACCTCCGCTGCACCCCTTCTGACCTTCGACTCAGCGCCGCCTCCGCCTCTGGCTGCCTCCTGCCACTTGTTTTTTTAATATATTTTTATTTTCCTTTTTTCGGATATAGAACAAATTACTAGTGTAATAATAGATCGTATGTAATACCCCACCTACTGCCAGGGAGACGTGGCAAGCTGCATGCTTGCCCTAGCATGCATGCATGCCACCTTGGCTATGAACCCTGCAGAAGGCAGCACACAGCTACCCCACTTACTCCACTTTTCTGCCACAACCTCAAGAGCAAAGCCAACCGAAGCACACCCCTCCACTCCTTCTCACTGCCAAGCCAAGAGCAACCATCGCAAGGAAGAGGAAAGGAGGAGGCCGAAGAGGAGGAGCAAGGGCGGCAGTGAGACGGCGCCACGACGACGGAGGACGTCGACGACCACCGGTCACAAGCCAAGCCGCCGACTGAGGTTGTCTTCCATCCCACAATCCCTTGACACCACACACACACACACACACAGAGAGAGAGAGTGAGGGTAGGGAAGAAGAAGGCGGGGTGCACGGCGAGTCTCGAGCCATCAGATTGGCCGCCACGCCACCGAGAAGCGAAGACGATCGCGCACGCAGAGGCGCGAGAGGGGAAGGCGGAGGCGGGCCGCAGAGCTGGCGGCGGGCCAGGCGGCGCGCCGCCAAGTGCCGCCATGCTGCCGCCTGGCCTCCCGGCCGAGCGCAGAGAGGGGATGGGGAGAGCGGGAGGAGGTGGCGTCGAGGAGGAGCGGCCGGCGCCCGGCAGCCCGGCGGCCGGCGCACCCAAGACGCGACGCGTCGCCCCAGGGCCGGCCGGTCGGTGTGCGCCCGAGGAGAGGGGAGCCGTGGAGGCGGAGAGGCGGCGCGGCCACGGGTCGGCGACGAGGGGGAGGAGGCCGGCGCCCGTGTGCCGCGCGCCGCTTGGAGAGGCCCCTGTGGCCGATGGAAATGGGGAGAGGAGGAGAGAGTTGGCAGGGAAGAGGAGGCCATTCGGCCAGATTGAAATGGGGGAGAGAGAGACCGTGGGAGAAGGAGGTAGGGCCAGTCGGCCGAACCGGTTGGAAAAAAAAGAAGAAAGAAACTAGGGAAAAGGAAAAAAACAAAGAGAAGTAAGAAAAGAAAAAAAGAAAAAAAAGAGAAGAAAAAGAAAATGGGGTGGTTCCTGCGCAACAGGACCTTGACCCTGTGCATTCTACGCTCGAGTTGGGTCCGCGCGTAGAATCATCGATATCTGTTGAGGCTTTGGTTTCTGTTTTGCCGTTAAGTTGGATTTATTGCTTGCCCAGGTGGAGGCCCCGAGACGACGCCGTCCGCACGTCGTTCCGCTCCGCTTGGTTAACAGGCAAGTACATGGTAGAGCGGTAGACCAAGGTTTATGAATATGCGATGTTTACCTGATATGATGATATTTATGTGGAAATGTGTTGATTACATTATATCTATGTGGAAATGAGATGTTTACATGACATAAGGTTGCACGGTAAATGATGGCAAAGATGATGGAGTGGGGTAGGCAATGATGCTTATCTGCTAATAATGTTAATAATGAGCGTGATTATGAACATGGGCATATGCATTTGCATGAGGAGCACTCAAGAGTGAGGGCGGTGAGAAAGTCTCTAGCTATGAGTAAAGCTAGCGGACTAATCCGGAGTGCTCTTGAGTAAGACTCGCTTGGTAGGCCTCCACGGGAGTGGAGGGGTCCCGTGCCTAAGAGGGCGGGCCCACGATGGGTGAACATCGACGGGTGTTCACTCGGCAGTACCGGTACTTGCAAAGTGGTGAGCATATGAGCATGTAGAGTAATGAAGCATTGCATTGATGGCATAGCAATGGTTGGCTATGAGAATGATGACACGAACATGATGATATATGTGGATTATGTTTAAATGCTTACTTATGTTGGTAGTGCCTATCGTTCTGTTATGTACTTGCTGAGTCGGTGGACTCACCCTTGCTTCATTGATGTTTTTAGGTGACCGTTGAGGACTACATGTATGGGCGGGAATAGCACATGAATAATTGGCACGAACCAGCAGCACTCTTTGTATCACCATTTGTCAGTTTATCTAGCCTTTACTAGGCTAGAGTATTCGCTAAAAATACAATGTTGTATCCGAACGCAGCAATATGAACAATCTTAGTGTTGGCTTAAATTCTCCTAGTGTTGTCGAAATGGTAAGAGTATGCGGAGGTGGTAACATTCTGGCCCAGAGGGTGGGCAGGGTGTTACATCGTAGTATATACATGGTGTTACAGTTTACACATTCAGAGGCAATTCATATATTTGCTCAGTCAAAAATCAAAAGTTTTAGCCGAATCAAACCCCAACCACTTCTACTTCTAGCTGCTACTATTCCAAAACCAAGAGCTCTAGCCATTTCAAACGCCCCATTAAACTCTAGTCATGCATGCCTTCACATCTGGTGTATCGGTTGCACCATTGTCTTCCCCATGGGCGCACATGGTGCAAGCAAAAGCAATGCCTCCGTCGATGCGCAATCGCGCATCATGCACCAACATACTATAATTTGCAGGAGTGGGAGAAAGTTGAGAGGATACACGTGTAGCTCAGCGAGCACTAGGGGTAGATATCGAGTCAAGTCTTCGTTTTATCAAGCTTTTATCAAAATTGGTACAATTTGATTTAGCATCATTTTATATACTTTGAAAGTCTGCACAACGGCCTGATCGTTCGGGCTTCGGGCCTAGCCTCTTTTTGCCGCGGGCTTCAAGCTTGGCAAGTGCACACTTATGGGGCTTCGGGCCGAGCTCAGCCTAAAGTTTTAAGTTCGGACTTTTTTGAGCCCGGCTGGAAGGCCTGGTGCAATGTTTGAGTGGACCTACTTGGAATTGAGCTAAAGCTTAGGTTCTTTTGGGTTATGGTTTTGTATTTTGATCTATAGTTTTTGAATTCTACCTATTTGTGAGAGATGATACGTAGAAAAAATAGTTGAATACGATTTTGACCGATATTACCAAACTCGGTACAATATCTATTATAATATATCTGTAGACCCTGTATTAAAAAAATGTATAAAGACAACCTAAACTCTCGAAAACTGTAGCAATTACATGGTGCATCCGGGGGATGGGTCTCGCCTGATATTAACGTCAGTGACGTTGGGTCACTGACGCGTGGGACCTACAGTTCATAGAGCTCACGCGTCAGTGACCCAACATCACTGACGTTAACGTCAGAGGATCCGTTTCCGCATCCGGAGGGGTTGTGAAATTTCAGTTACTCCAAGCGTGGCCAAGAGGTGGCATTGGGCACAAGTCACAAGGGAGCGAATGCAAAACAGCAGGTAGTAGCATGCGAGTATAAAATAGTCGGTGGCAGCTGGCTCCAAGTGTAAGGAAAGAGAGGCTTCTTTGACCGCAGAAGGTGACAGCCCAGCACTCAACTCACCCGACACAGCAGCAGCAGCAGCAGAGGCAGGTGGCGAAGATGCAGTTAAAAAGATTCAGACAACACCAGAGATCTACAATTGAATACTACTCCTACCGCTCGATTCAGCCATTCAGTTTCAGCGGTACACCACGGCGTGAGGAGAGCAGACCATTCCTCTGACGCGTAGCAAAAGCATTTTATGGCGTTGCTGCAGGCTGCAGCAGCATGACCGAGCGTAACTGTTGGTATTGAAGGTGCCTATGAAAGGAAGGCCCGTTCTTTTTTCTGTGGTTTATGATTTTTAGTTAAAAATTTTAAATTTTGGCTATTTATAGTATAGATTACGGAGTACTGTGGCGGTCAAATTTAGGCGTGGTAAACTGTGTCTGGCAACCAAACAGCCTCAAATACTCACTTGCGATTTTAGTTGGTACAGATGTTGAGCTTTTAACATATAGATCGTTTAACTTGTAGACCCCGTCTTAAGAAAATACTCCGTTTAAAAATTAGGTACTGTAGCAAAAGTCAAAAATTACCAATTCCGGAGGAAAAGAACAGGCCCGAATTCATCACTGCGAGTGATCGATCGACGACCGGGTAAAGGCAGTGCCCGTTCTGAATCTACCAAGTCTTTTTGCAGGGGCGTTGCTTCGCTTGCACCGAGAGGGCATGCCTTGTTCTTTGGTGGTGATCGGTTCAGCTGAAAAGCTCGTGGCTTATGGCTGAAAACACTGTAGTTAGCTGAAAAAAGCATTGTAGCTGACAGAGGCTTATTTAGCATAATTAAATTTAAAAAAATTTAAAAATAAAAAAATATGTTAGCTCATTACGTATAATACAAACAAATACGGAAAAAAAGAACCCGCAAAAAAGCTTAATAAAAAGCCAAAAGTTCAGAAAAAGATGAAACTTATGAATAGTGAAAAATAAGACAGAAGTCAGAAGCCGAAGCCGAGTTGATCAGGGCATTATTTCGATAGCAAAGCAATGGGAGATCCTTTACTTAATACATGGACGACTTGATTTCGATGCGAGTAGAATGATCGCTGGTAGAACTGACTATCGTGGAAAATTTTCAATATGGGTGTGTGTTGGTTCAACTTCAACGAGCTGCAAAGTTTGTGCTCTTTTTCTTTAAATTCCGCTGCCTTTTTCAAGGAAAAGAGCTGGTACGAGTGCTAGAACAAAGTCACAGATGCAGCAGATCTTCTGTCCAAGTCATAGGCTCATAGGGTTGTTGCCTCTTCGTCTGTTTATGTAAAGAGACAGGTATTGTTTTCTTCCCTTTCTGGTTTGAAGAGCTGGATAGCTAGATTGATCGCCATTCATCAACCACCGCTGCCCAACCAGGCAACGATCACTCACTGCCTTAGAAAATACAGCAGCTAGATTGTCGGCACCTGGACGTAATGGACCTGCAAATGGGCCCAAAAAACCTAGTACCTTGTTAGTGCCGAGGCCCAAACGCAAACTATCCAGACGTCCAAAATATGTTTCTTACTTCGCATTGATATATTTGTCTATGCAACTATCCAATAATAATCTTTCAATGTTGACATAATTAAGACTATTTTTTAGATAAAGGATATAAAATCCGGCCTCTATATCCACGTGGGACCATAAGTTACACGAGCTCATAGGCTCAAAGCCTAAGGCAAAAAACAACAAAATGATAGCTAAGGACTATAAAAACTAGAAAGACTAAGCTTCAGCATTTTTCTTCGTCCTTGCTTTCAACATGCCCCTATCCTCATCCAACTGTGCCATCCAAATTACGATCTGCTTTGCGTGAAGATGGATCTCCGAGGCGACGTATCATGGTTGTGACAGTGAGATTTCTGAGAGTTGCTTGTGATTTTCAAAGCTACTCCGTAGTTCTGGACTTCTAGACGTACTTGATGCACTGAGTCACATACATGTTCGAAACTGTTTCCATCTTGAACTGCTAGTACGCTATCGGGTACTGTTTCTCTTGTACCTGAATAAAATTAGGTAAAGCTAGCACAAACTTATGACTTCTAACTTCTAGTTGAAACAAGGGCAACAAAAAAGCCGACCATCAAACAAACAAATGAGATGGTGTACGCGTTACAAGTCATCGACTTCTAACTTCTTTCAAACAAACAAATGAGATGGTGTTTCTGTCATCGTTTCGAAACGGCTTATTGGGATAATTTTTTTGAAACGGTTTATCGGCATTCGATTCGTTCACATAAGCATTCACACTGAGCTAAAAATTATAAGCCGAAACCGAAAAGAACCTATCCAAAATGTACGATGCTGCAGTACCATACAATTCCATTTCCCCCCTCTGCAGGGAAGTGCCATGCAATTCTCACACAACCATCAAGTCAAAAATCAAAGAATCCAGATCATCTCTACATAGTCCTGAAACATTGCATTTTGATTTGATCCCTTATATACATGTTGCTAAGATAATTTAGAAGACGGGCAAAGTCTTCATGGAAGCAAACTATGCCTGTGTCGCTACAATTGCAAACGGTGTGCCATTCATCGCTGAACACACCTCAAGCCATGGCACACTAGCATCCACACGCCAAACAGGACCACGCACAGCGCCACGTCCACGGCGATCACGACCACGGCGTGGCGCCGCCACCACGAGAGCCGTCCTGACCGCCGCGCTCCTTCCTCCGGTTGCACGGCGCGGTGGTGTGGCCAGGCGTGCTGGGCCTCCTCGTCCTTCTCGCCCGGATCGCCTGGTGAGTCAGCGGGGGGCACCGCATTTTCCGTGCCGGAGCTCGTCCTTGCGGTTCTTGCCGCGGCCTGCAGCGTCTGCACGAACTGCCGCACGACGGGGGCCACCGCGTCGTCCCGCGGGCGCTTCCTGGGCGCGGCATCGCACGCGTCGCGGACGCGCTCCAGGAATCGGACCGTCTCGGCGCTGCCTGGCGTGGGGTCCGCGACGGCAAAGTACGTGCGGCCGTCGTCGGCCGCGAGGAACGCGAACGTGCGCCTCCCGGCCACGGTGTGGTGGTGCCACCGGTGGTACTGCGGCGCGTGGTCGAGGCAGAGCGCGGCAAGCGCGCGGGCCGCCTCCGCGTCCTTGCCGACCGCGTTGGAGTGGAAGTACGACATCTTGTTCTTCTTGCCCCTGGACGTTGCGGCCACGCAGAAGAAGACATTGTCTGCGCCGTCCTCTTCACCGTGGAAGACGTCACCGCCGTCGCTTACCTGCATCCCCGGGTTCTCCACCTTCACTTTGTTGGTTTTGATCAGCGCGAGATCATATAGACTCCAAAGGATTTGAGAAGAATTGCAGCATCAAGAAGAGTTCTTGTGCGTGCATGTGTCAGTGTATGGCTGGTTCTTGAGGTTGTAAACTTGCAATGCTAAGGGACAGCTTCAAATCAGCATGTGCAATACCGCAGATGCAAAGGCTGCAACTGCAAGATGCAAAAGATTTGGAGACAAAAAGGGTGCAGGGGAAAGCTGCTGCAGTGCAATAGCATTACTTATGCACAAATGCTTTCAGTTTTCATATATGCTGCAGTTGCACCAGAAAAGAGCACAAGGCAGGGGATATGCGCCTGTAAGGATCTGTGGCTGAAGAGTAAACTAGTTGACAAGGAAAGAAGCCCTACAGGCTAGGTCAGTACAGCATCACAATTCACAAGTAACTTACTTGAGGAGAGAGGCAATCAGAAGCACCATACATGGCTTCACGTGTGGTTTCGACCTTGAAGAAGGATTCAAGGGGCCCAATGCGTTTAGAAGAATATAAAGTATTTTTGCCGTAGAATTTTCGTTTCCGGATAAGATAGTTTTGGGTTAGGTGAGTCAAAATCCGATTGTTTCAGTGCTATCATGTCAATCTGTCCAGTCTTGTGTGGGCGTGTGTGTGGAAACTTGCATGATGTGGCTGAAGTGATGTGTTCTTTTCTTCTTTTTTTAAAAAAGATATGGTTGCAGTGATAACAAAGAACGACGATTAGTGGTAAGCCATCACTTAGGTAAAGATTGTTTTTGGGGTTGTTCGGACAGTGATAGTCTCAACTGAGTAGTATTACACATAAGAAGATAGGTGGAACTGCACTAGTAGAAAGACGATCAAACTTGTCAAGCATAATATATTCAGGCACCAGACACTCAATATTCTCCACCACACCAAACACGAAAATTTCGGCCAAAACGCAACAAAAAATCTAGCTAGCAATGACAGATGACACAGAAATAGAGAATTGCAAAACGAAATAGCAAAACCATTAATACAGCCGAGTCATCCTCTCACAAAATAGGGTTGGCTTGCAAGCTTGCATTCCAGAAAGTTCGCCGTTCCTGACAGAAATTCATTTCTGTGATAGGCATGGACACAAGATAGTTGACTTGACTCGGTTTTATAAATATCTACGGCTCTACAGCTGAGACATCAACATCTTCTGGGTAAGAGTAATGGTCATTCGAGTACACGACAAGGATTGCGTTTAAGAATAATGCAAAGCATGTATGCAACTATGCAATATCATTGTCTCGCAAGATAGAGGGGGCGCAGTACGGCCGGCGCTGTTGCATTCCTTTTTCCCCATGAAGAGGATCTACTAATGTACTAAGCTATCTTCAAGACAAGGATGGAGAGTCTTCTATGACCAATTTACCATTTATAGAAGACATAATAGCCATATTTGAATGCATGAAGATGAAGCACAATCCAGATGTTACAGAAAGCTTTAGGAACTAAGAAGCTATGCTCAGCCTGCCTACTTTGTCAACATACGTTACATACCAGATTCCATTCTTTGGTGCCTAGTAGGACGGGTACATGATTGGTTGCCTCAGAGGCGGAGCTCCATGGCCAACAGCGTTCAGAACAGAACCTCCATAGCTAGCTTTCAGAACAGAACCAAATAAGTGCCTACTGTAATCATACGTACCATTGCTGCACTCTCTATGGGTATGCACTAGTCCAGCTCATAATGCTGGTCAGAAGAGAAAACAAAAGAAAAGGATTAGATCAAGAGTGATACATATGCTAGTACATCTATAAACAGACCAGGAAACAACCTCACCTTGAGGGTGAACACCGTAAGGATAATAATTGTAAGAAAAACCATAATCTGCAATCCCTCCATTTACCACCGGATATGCTGGGTTATGCGACACAAGCATATCACTACAATGCACAAATTGAGGCTTCTTTGGTAATGGTATAGGGTTGAGTTTAGGCATTACTGAATTATTGCCATTTGATGAGGGCTTGTCTTGTCCAGAGATCTGTCAAAAAATGATACAAATTTAGTGATTGATCTTGCTTATATCAGCACAAATATAGATGAATATATGTACTACATAGTAATAACAAAATGCCAAAGCATCACAGGGTATCAAGGAAATGAAAGAAATTAGGAACTAGGACTTTTCAATCTTTACTAAAATAGTACGACACCAACATAAGAACAGCTACTAGTGTACTTTAACTAGGTATCTTGTGATCATATTAGTACAGTGTTATCTTGGTAGTCTAATGATTAAATTGATTATATCGCTGCAACGTATCCAAATTGAAGAGTATAAAATAGGAAACATACCGCAAATTTAAGTGTTTTACCATTAAGCCGAACAAGTCCCGAAAAAAGTCCAACAGCATACTGCGCGATTTCCTCTGCCTCATACTCAGCAAAAGCGTAACCTTTGGGACGACTAGTTTCCTTATCACATGGTATGTATAGGTCTACTACATGACCTGCTTGAATAAGAATCTCATACAAGACTCTTTCAGATACCTTTTCATCCAAGTTACCTAATGAGAAAAATATGTTAGTAATGTTAATAAAACACAAAGCATTATTGAACTGATACATGTTACGTTAACATGTTAAAGAAATCCATACAATGCAATTCTACTAGATAAAACTAGGATTGTCCAGAGAGAACATAACAGCATGTAAATTGCTAAGGTTCTGAAAACAGCAGCACAGCGCCACAGCCTAGAAACTGTGGCCAATGAAACTAGATAAGCCACGAGAGACCAAGCCAATAGACCCGGCTATAAACTCACAAATGGTATAAATTAACCAATGCAACAAACAATGGAATAGTTCAGTATCTCCATGTCAGGTTGTCATGTAAGTCTGGAGCACATGTGAAGTTTGAAATTTTATTTGCCAAAAGTACAGCCATATATGATGATTATGCAATACTGTTTGTAGGTATTGAGCAAAGTTCATGAGCATTGCAGCATGATACACAATTTTTGGAGTTGCTTACGGTTTGATCGTACAATCATTTTGTCAATCAACAGAACTAGCAAATCGATCTACAGTTGGCACCCTTAATGGCATGGGTCTACTGTTAAACGCTACTACTATAGTCTATAGCAAGTCACAAAAAATTAAAAGATCAGGAATCCTTTTCCTTCCGCGGGCAAGCTCAAACTAGAACCATATATGCAGAAGTAAAGCAAATCGGCGATTACAAGCACTAACACTAACCGGTGACATCACAGTAACATAGAAAGCGGCCACTAAACAGTATTGAATCACGAACCCGCTACGTAATCTACCGTGGTTATCAATCGACCCAAGGAGACACACATGAAGCCCCCCGATTCGACCACGCGGTTGATTCGAACAATCCGGGCAGACGCGGCGATCCGCGGCTCGTACGGGAGGGGAGCGCCAGGGGTCACCTATGTAGACGGTGCGGCTCGGGTTCCTCGCCATGAGGAACGGATCTGGGCGCGAAGGCGACGAGCACCGCGCGCTCGCGGTCGCCGCCGCGCAGTCCGGAGGAGTCGTCCACGGAACCGCACGAGCGAATCGGGCGCAGGAAAGCGGAGTCGCCGACCGGCTGTGACTCGGGGGGTCTTGGGGCGGTTACGGCGTTTAGACCTCGCCGTCGGAGGCTATTTGTTTGCGTCTCTCGAGATTCGGAAAACGGCACGGCCTCCAGCTCTCTGGGGCCGCAGCGGAGAGGGAGATCCGTGACGCCGTCGAGGGCCCTCCTGTCAGTGAGAGGGGAGGTAGTCGCGCGTTTTTAAATGGTCTCATGGGCCCCTGTCGTGTCAGCAGGTGATTCTGGTGTCCGTGGTAACATTACCCATTCAGCTCAATTTAACATGCATGGTTACTTCTTGACCAATCGGTTGATCGAAAAGATGAAACGCATTCGATCCAACCCACAGAAGGGATTGAAATTGAATCAATCACAGGATAGTGACCCACATCAAGAAAAACAATCTTGAAAGGAAATCGATAAATCACACAATGGTGATCCAATGAATTGACGAAAAGAAATAAACAAATGAGATCCAATTAATGAAGTTCGCAATTATGCACAATTCAGTCAAGGGGCAGCTTAAGTTTCAGCTATGTCCTCGATGTTGCAAGCCCAAATTTACTGAAGCCAAATTTTTTCACATTGTAGCTATTTTTAAAAAAATGGTCCACGAACACTTGTTTTTACAAATATAATCTCCTCCATTGATCTATCGAGTTCGACAATTACCTACTAAGCTATGAGAGCTCGACAGGTGCCTTCTAAGCTATGTTCCTAGAGATGGCAATGGGTACCCGATACCCGAATACCCGACGGGTTTTACCCGATAAAGAGACGGGTATGGAAAATTTTATATACCCATGGGTACGTTATTGGCGAAATCCTCTACCAGGGTAGGGTAGAGAAAGTGTGTGGTATATACTACCCATACCGCTTACGCGAGTAATGAATACCCGCATTAGACAACTAGACATCCCACTCAAATGTTAATTTTATTATCTACTTGTTGATTGTTTATTTGTTTGTCATATGTTGATATGGTCATGTCAAGTATGTTTATGTGATGTACTAATTTTGATCATTAAACGCTTTTGTGCTTGGCATGTATGATTAATGAATGTCTAAATTGATGATATTCTTATGTGTTGAACCGGGTATGCTTGTGGGTACGGGTTACCCGTCGGATAGTAATACCCGTGCGGGTACGGGTATGGGTAAATTTTCCTACCCGAGTGCGGATACGGGTAACCCGACGGGTAAATTTACACCTAGCGGGTACGGGTATGGAATGGCAATACCCGATGGGTATTTACCCGTTGCCATCTCTATATGTTCCCAGCCACTGTGCGCACTTAATTAACGCTTTAATTAGTATTAATTATATTTAACTAATACTATAGCTTATTAGTTAATGATTAATTAATAAGCTATATAAACAAACAAGAAGCACATAATCTCAGTGATTAACACTAATTAAAAGTGCATGTATTAATTAGCACTAATTAATTAATAGCAATGCGTGTAGGCCAGCCATGTTGTGTTTGGGATCCACCAAGATTAATTAATCAGCCAGCCTCATCAAAGTGCATGAAGCTGGTTAATGAAATAGTTTACCTTATTCTAATATAAAGATTTATTTAACTGTTGCGTGGGTTAGTACTTACTTATTGCAAAGTTAGTAGCTAAATATTGAGAGACAAACACATGCATATATTAAACTGTCAATGATTTTAATATTTTTAAAATGTATTATTATTATTACCAGCCTTTTCTAGATGTTATTGTTACAAGATAACTGTAGATTTAATATTTAGATGATATAATGGTATAGACCATAAACTAAAAGTCGAAAAGAATATGGCTGAGGAGGGGAGTAATGGTAACATTTTTTGGGCATGTTGTAGTTCTGGCTCAGAGAACGATCGTTACTTTTATGTTTTTCGTGGCCAGGCCCGTGTAGGATCAAGGATACCGACTAGAGGGGGGGTGAATAGGAGGTTTTTAAACTTTTCTTGTTTACTTGATTAATTCTCCACAATTTAAATGACAATGATGTAAAGCAATTTAATCCTATGCAATTCTAGTCAACAATTTAGCTCTAAACAAATAAGTGATCTCAATGAAGCAAACGAACAAGAGCTAAAGAGACAAAGAACACAACCGATGTTTTTACCGTGGTATTCGAAACTTGCTTCGCTTCCCTAGTCCACGTTGAGGTAAGCCCGACGATCGGACCGGCTCCACGAATTGAGCCAAGCACCTCGATCACTAGTGTAGCTCTTCCCACTCCGGGTAGGTGAGCTCCAACCTTCACAATTTGTCGGTCTTCTCACAATCTTCTTGAGAAGATCACGGAGGCAACTTCCACCGGATCGCCCAAGTGCCGACAAGCACTAAGAGTAATAAATCCCGTGTTCACTTGAATGCAACTCTAGTGCCAAATGGATTTGCAAGGGAAATCTAGCACTAAATGCTCAACCACCTCACTTTGATGTGCAAAGAAAGAATTGAGGTGAAATGAATGCACTTGGGCTTGAGAAATATGCAATGAGTCTCTAACCTTAGCCCTTGAGCGCAAAGGGGGTATTTATAGCCTCCACCAACCAAAACTAGCCGCTTGACTCAGCTTCCGAAAATTTTCGGTCGAGCGAACTACCGCCCCAAAGACCGGTACTACCGCTACCAAATCTTCGCGCCAGAACGGCTATGTCGACGTCTGCGGTGGCCGTTGATTCGCGCGGTACTACCGCCGTTGATATTTGCGGTACTACCGCTACCCGTAGTTCCGCAAAGTCGGCGCGTACTACCGCTCGACCAAACTCAAAGGGTCCCGCACTTGGCGCTCGAAAAATACATCCGCTTTGAAGTCGGATCTTCGGACTCGGAATACCGCTCGAGTGGCGGAACTACGCATGCGCGGTAGTTCCGGCGTTGAAATAGCCGTACTTCCGCTCCGGAGGAATCCAGCTTCATCCGAGGACGCTCTGGAAGAATTGATCCGCCTCCTCCGGATCTTCCGGTCCGGAAATCCGCTTTAGGATGCAGATTACCGCTGCAATGTAGTACCGGCGTTCAAGCGGCCGTACTTCCGTTCGCAAGATTTTGGAATGAGCCAAGGTGCTCTCTAGAAATATCGGTCCGCTCCAAAACCGGATCTTCGCTGGCGGTACTACCGCATTTTGGTTGCGGAACTACCGCTTCCGTAATTCCGACGTTCAAAATGCAGACTACCGCTTTTCCGCATGAGCAAGATTTCTTTTGAAAGCTAGATTTCTTTAATGGATGCAAGTTTTAGGACAAAACCATTTGGCACATGAGATAAGTATTCAAGCTACTTAGCCAAGATCCCCTTGATGGTACGATCATTTATCCTATAATCCGGTCTTCCACCATTCACCTAAGACCGTAAAATTCAAAAGGGTCCTATTCTAAGTATACCTTTGTCTTGCGCCAATTTTGATTTTCACGCGTATCCTTTGGCTTGCATCTTGTCGCTCATGTGTGTGGACTAACCCTTCGCATACTCATAAAAACACGTTAGTCCCATATTCCATATTCTCTTAATTTCATTAATTACCAAAATCCTTTTTAGGGTCTAGATGCTTTCAATCTCCCCTTTTGGTAATTGATGACAACCCAAATTTTGAGAGATGAAAGATTTGAATATATCAAATTGTTAGACAACAAATTGTATATTCTATGTGAACTCTAAATGAGAGTGTAGTTCTTATGCAATAAGATTTATTTAGATAAAAACAACTATTTTCATTTTAGAGTCCAAGAGGGAATATGACTCCCCCTAAACATGTGCATAGATAAAGATTACGATATTTTATACAAGATGCACAAGACAAAGTTATTCAATGAGAGATAGACAACTAAGTAATATCATCAACTTATGACCATAAGGTTCATTACATCCAAGCACCAAACATAAGTTCATTACAACCATCCATAGATAATTAAAAACATAGTCCCATAGGTCCAAATATCATAAGTAAACTTATTCTCCCCCTTTGGCATCAAGTACCAAAAAAAAGATCAAGTCTGAGAGGGTGCATGAGGATCATGAGCAGCTTTACGGCGACGACCATAGCGACGCAGGCGAGGTGAGCGCTCAAGATCTGCAACCCGACCATCTAACGAGGTCAAATCTGCTGTCAATGGAGTCGAGACGCTCATCCATCCTATCCATCCTAGAGTTGAGAGTAGAGAAGCCCTCAATCATGGTAGAATAGATCTGTTTGGAGAGTGGGTGGCAGGGCTCCTGTGGATCGAAGCTGCCTCCTGCTGCTGCTGCCGATGAACTCGCTCTGGCCGCTGCCCGGCTAGCTAAAAACAAGTGGGAATGGGAGGCTCCGATCTTGGCTTGTATGGCTTATGCACACCACCGCGACCTCCACGATAGAGAAACTTAGAATCAATCAAGGCCATGATGTAGGGTGCATAGTTAATGCGCTTGTAGCGATCATTTTTGGAGGCAACTATCTCCCTTATGATGACATCCACTACATCGAACTTCTGCCCCTTCATAATATAGTCTATGATGTTCTAGACATGTCCTCGAATGGCATCATAGTTACCACCTTTTGGAAGAATGGTATGATTGATGATGCGATTGATCAAGCTGGGAATGGGTTGAAGTCCAATATTCTTGCCAAGTGTAAATTTTCTGCAGTTGTCATAGTAGGGATGTATGGCATCCGATCGAGAGCAGTTTGTCATAAACCTTCTCATAAGCACTTAGTTCGCCTTAAGACAACCTCAAAGTCATGCTTGGTGGCCTCATATCCGTACATACTGTCATCCAAGTCATGTTCAAGGTCGGAGAGATATGCATCGTAGCATAAAGCGCGGATGAAGGTCTCATTGTAGTCACGTCCTAGTGCTACGAAATGATTGAGACCGATCGTCTGGAATAACCGGAAAGTTCCATCATACTTGTCAATATCATCAATGTGATCCCGATTAATATATTTATGATCGCAAACCGCGATCCGTCCATACATCTCATCAAATATCTTCTCCCGAACTTAGTATGGAATTGTGGATTGATTGAGTTTGATGGAAACGCATATCGTTGGTGTGACGCAGCGAGCATACTCATCAAAGCGAGATCTTCTTCAGATCAATCTCAAGACACTCCCTTCCACTATATCTTCTTCGAAGGTTCCATGGGAGAGCTTGAGGGTAGGATGCTCGGACTGCTTCAGATCCGAGTCGACTCGGGTCGCGCAGCCTCTTCCTCCGTCCCGGCTGCCTTTTGAGTCACCTCGGGGATGGAAGAGCACGAGGGCTTGAGGAACTCCCGAGGCATAGGACTTTTTGAAGCCGCTCTTGTTCTAGGCATCTAGGCACAAGAAGAATGGATTATGAGATAGAGGGAATATGGCCAAATTAGATTCAAAAGAAATAAATTGAATTTGCCAAAATGTCGCTTAAAACGGTAGTACCGCTTACGGGCAGAGTACCGCCGTGTAGTAATCCGCAACCGCCGAGCAGTAGTTCCGCTTTCCGGTCGATTCTAGGTTTTTGGAAATGTGAATGAATCTTTGGTGTTTTCTTGGATTGAATCCATGAAATGGGTTTGTATATACCCTTAAACACCAAATATGCTCAATTTCCTAGAAATATTTGGCAAAAACAACTATATTTCGATTTAACCTAAGCATGACCTAGGGTTCAAGAAAATGAAGATCAAAAGAGGTTTCGATCCAAATACCTTAGCAATCGAAGGAGTTGAACCTCGGGAAAGGATTCGCCGCAAGGAATCAAGAAAATGCCACTAGATATGAAGGTCCGAGAGGCGATTTGGAGGATTTTGGTGGAGAGAGAGAACGAGGAGAGGAGTACGGGCTCGGCGGAAATGGAGAGGAACTACTGGAGAGAGGGTCCAAGGTGGGGGCCAACAGAGGAACCCCGAGGTTCGGCGGTTGCTCCCCTTAAATGCAGGTCCAGAGTACGCATGGATGCGGCCAGTAGTACCGCCAAGAGGTAGTACCGCTTCCTCGGACGGAAGTACTGTTACCGGAAGTACCGCAGAAGCGCGGTAGTTCCGCATTTTCTCGAGACTTCAGAATTTGAACTTTAGGACTATAGATGCAAATGATCCTAGATTTTGCATTCAACTAAAGTCTTTAAGGATCATTATGCATTAAACAGAACAAAATAATATAATCAAATACTTTTGCATTTTACCTTTATAAATCAAAGTCCTTTGCATAGAGACATAATTTCAACTAACCTTTCAAGCTTCTTCTAAGAGTATGCATTTAAATTTACCATGAATTTATGCGACATTTGAGTAATCCAGGACATTTAATTCACTCCTAAGCTTGAAATGATTCTCATCTAATGGCTTGGTGAAAATATCCGCTAATTGGTCTTGGTCCGGATGTGGCTAATGCAAATATCTCCTTGCCAACATGGTCCCTCAAGAAGTGGTGGCGTACATCTATGTGCTTAGTTCTTGAGTGTTGGACTGGGTTATTGGATATTTTCACGGCACTTTCATTGTCACACAATAAAGGCACTTTATCAAGCTTATTCCATAATCCAACAATGTTTGCCTCATCCATAATAATTGAGCACAACAACTCCGTGGAAATATATTCGGCTTGGCGGTTGAGAGTGCTACGGAGTTTTGTTTCTTTGAGGACCAAGACACTAAGGATCTACCTAGAAATTGACAACTTCCCGAGGTGCTTTTTCTATCCACTTTGCAACCCGCATAATCAGAATCCGAATATCCAATTAAGTCGAATTTAGCACCTTTGGGATACCAAAGCCCTATATTTTGGGAGTGTTTTAAATATCTCAAGATTCTCTTCACGGCCTTTAAATGACACTCTTTTGGTGAGGCTTGAAAGCGAGCACACATGCATACACTAAACATGATATCGTGCCTAGATGCGGTAAGATAAAGCAAGCTACCAATCATGGATCTATAGAGTTTTAAATCTACCGACTTACCTCCTTCGTCGAGGTCTAGATGCCCATTGGTTGCCATTGGTGTTTTGATGGGTTTTGCATCTTCCATGCCAAACTTCTTGAAAAGATCTTTAATGTACTTTGTTTGGCTTATGAATGTCCCATCTTTGCGTTGCTTGATTTGAAGTCCAAGAAAATAGCTTAATTCTCCTATCATGGACATCTCAAACTCCCTAGACATCATATTACCAAATTCTTCGCAAAAATCTTGGTTAGTTGAGCCAAATATAATGTCATCAACATAAATTTGGCATACAAAGAAATCATCACCAATGATTTTTGTGAATAGAGTTGTATCTACCTTACCAATTTTAAATCCTTTTGAGACAAGGAAATTTCTATATGCTCATACCAAGCTCTAGGAGCTTGTTTTAAGCCATACAAAGCCTTTGAAAGTTTATAGACATGATTAGGACATTTAGGATCTTCGAACCCCGGAGGTTGTTCAACAAATACAAGTTCGGAGATTGTTCCATTTAAGAAGGCACTTTTAACATCCATTTGAAATAATTTAATATCAAAGCTAGATGCAAAAGCAAGCAAGATTCTAATTGACTCAAGTCTAGCAACGGTGCAAATGTCTCATCATAATCTAACCCTTCGACTTGAGTATAGCCTTGAGCTACTAACCTTGCTTTGTTTCTTACCACAACCCGTTTTCATCTTGTTTGTTCCGAAGACCCACTTGGTGCCAATCACATTATGTTCTTCTGTCTTTCCACCAAGGTCCATACTTCATTTTGCGCAAAGTTATTCAATTCTTCGTGCATGACATTTACCCAATCCGGATCATCTAGAGCTTCATCTACAAGCTTAGGCTCAAGAGAAGAAACAAAAGAGTAATGTTCACAAAATGAAGCTACTCTAGAGCGAGTTTGAACACCCTTACTCACGTCACCCAATATTTGATCTATTGGATGATCCTTGGCTATTGCATTGTGAATCTTGATGTTATTTTGTTGTTGATCCTTTTGTTCATCTTCAACACTTTGAATATCACTTGAAGTAGACGATGTGGGTGGCACTACTTGTCTTGATGAGCTTGGTGAAGATGGATCTTCTTTTGGCTTGATGTCTCCAATTTGCATATTTTCCATAGCTTTGCAAGCCTTCATCACCTACATCATCCAAGTTTTCTTGCTCTTCTTGAGAGCCGTTAGTTTCATCAAATTGTACATCACATGATTCTACAACCAACCCCAAATTTTTGTTATAAACTCTATATGCTTTGCTATTTGAAGAATAACCTAATAGGAAACCTTCATCACAACGACTTTGAAATTTAGAGAGCGAACACCTTTTCTTAGAATATAGCATTTGCAACCAAATACTCTAAAGTAAGAGATGTTCGGTTTTCTTCCAACAAGAAGCTCATAGGAGGTCTTTTTCAAAAGTCGATGTAAATAAAGGCGATTTATGGCATGACAAGCGGTGTTGATGGCTTCCACCAAAATTTGTCAAGTATTATATTCATCAAGCATTGTCTAGCCATTTCAATCAATGTGCGATTTTTCCTTTCTACAACTCCATTTTGCTCCGGAGTGTAGGTTGTGGAAAGTTCGTGCTTTATTCCAAGTTCATCACAAAAATCTTCAACTTTCGTGTTCTTGAACTCGGAACCATTGTCACTTCTAATTTTCTTTATTTTAAAATCAAATTCATTTTGGGCCCTTTTTGAAAAACTTTTGAAAATTCCGGAGGTTTCACTTTTGTCATTTAGGAAGAAGACCCATGTATATCTAGAGTGATCATCCACAATGACTAAACAATAGCTATTTCCTCCGATGCTCTTATAGGTTGTTGGCCCAAACAAATCCATGTGTAAGAGCTCCAATGGCCTAGAGGTTGACATGATACTTTTGGAAGGGTGAGAACTAGCGACTTGTTTTCCGCTTGACAAGCACTACAAAGTCGATTTTTCTCAAACTTCACATCTTTCAAGCCAATCACTAGATCATGTTTGAAAAGCTTTTTAAGTTGTACTATACCCACATGACCTAACCTTCTATGCCACAACCAACCCAAAGAAGTTTTTGCAATTAAACAAGTTTTTAAACAAGATTCATTTGAAGAAAAATCTACCAAATAGAGATTCCCAAATCTAAAGCCTTTGAAGACTAGTTCATTATTGTTATCTTTTGAGATTACAACACTTTCTTTTGAGAATGAGCATTTTAGGCCTAGATCACATAGTTGAGCAACGGATAGCAAATTGAAGTTTAATGTTTCAACTAGTGATACATTTGAAATTGAAAGGTCGTTTGAGATAGCGATTTTACCCAATCCCAATACCTTTCCTTTGCTATTGTCTCCAAAGGTGATCTTGTCATTGCTTCCACTCTCAAATGTGGTGAACATCTTCCGTCTCCGGTCATGTGTTGAGTGCAACCGCTATCCAACACCCAATGCCTTCCACCGGTTTTGTAGTTCACCTACAAAAGAAGATCAAGTTCTTTTAGGTACCCAAATTTGTTTGGGTCCTTGGAGGTTAGTGACCAAGGTTTTGGGTACCCAAATAGATTTCTTCTTTGCACCCAAAATCGAGGTACCAATGAAATGAGCAATAATTTTTCCATTTTTAGATTTTTTAAGCATATAACAAGAATTATACAAGCCAATGGAATGCATACTATTTCTAGAACAATCATTTACCATATGTCCTACATTCCGGCATTTTGTACAATACTTACCATTCTCATTTACAAACCTTGGAGGTTTGGATATCGGTTTCTTACCTTTCTTGGGAATGTATCCAAGTCCTTCCTTATTGAAAGAGCATCTTTGGGTATTTAACAATTTATCAAGGGTGTCTTTTCCTTGTATGCTCTTTCCAAACTTTTATTCAATTTTAGAACTTGTTCCTTTAAATTTTGGTTTTCATCTACTAGCATATCATCATGAACATAAGACAAAGCATTAGATGAATCAATCTTAGAAGCACATGGCATAGAAAGTAAGTCATCACAAGAGGTAGACATGCTAGATGTTACTTTCTACACTAGGCATCTCATTCAAAATATTGCAAGATATGCCAATACTCATACTAGACTTATTTGTATGCAAGTCATGAGCTTCCTTTAGCTCCTCATAGGTTTTTGGAGAGCTATGTGCTCCTTTTCAAAACCTTGAATTTTGACTTTTCTTTTCCAAGAAATTCATTCAGTTATACCAACATGTCCATCAAATCGTCATAGGAGGGTTCATCGTCATCTAGAGTTTTTACCTTCTCCCTTTGCCATAAGACATGTGGGGGTGGAGAATAGCGATGGAGCTTCCTTGATGGCGATGCCGACAAGTCCCTTCTTTTGGGAGACTCATCCTCACTAGATTCGAGTCTGAGTATTCCTCATCTAATCCCACTCACCAATGTGGGCTTCATTTTTGCCGTCTTTGTGGAGCTTCTTGAAAAGCTTCTTCTTGGCATGATAGCCTTTCTTCTTGGATGACTTCTCCTTGTCATCCTTCTTTGTGGGACATTGTGAAGCTATATGCCCTTCTCATCGCACTCATAGCAACGGATGTTGCTATACTTGTTTTTGTTTGAGGATGATTGCCACTTCTTTCCTTTATCATAGCCTCCTCCTCGATTTGAGCGTCTTCTCATGAACTTGTTCATCCTTCTCACAAGGAGGGCAAGTTCTTCTTCGGAGTCTTCTTCTTCATCTTGGACTCTTCACTTGCCACCGCCTTTGCCTTGAAGGCGGTGATCTTCTTCCCTTTGGAGGTGGATTGCTCCAAAAGTTCCTCCTTGTCCTTCTTGTACAACTCATTGGTAATTAGATTACCCAAGAGTTGTGTTGGCGTCATTCTTGCCAATTCCGGTGAGTTGAGGAAGAGAGTCACCAACATCTCGTACTTCTCCCAGAGAGCCCTAAGCATCTTTCTCACAACATCAAGATCCGAGAGGTTAGTGCCAAGGCCTTTGAGCTCATTCACAATGTTGTTGAGCCGTGTGTACATCTCATTGATGTCCTCATGGGGCAACATTATGAATGTCTCATATTTAATCCTAAGTCGATGCAGCTTTGCCTCCTTAACCGTGGATGTCCCTTCGTGTATTTCCGAAAGGGTATTCCAAATAGCGTGAGCCGCCTCAAGATTGCTCACTCTATTGAATTCATCCGCTAAGGCCCCAAAAATAGCATTCATGGCTTGGGCATCTAAATGAGTGTTACGCCCATCTTGTTCCGCTGGGTTGTCGGGATCAAGTGGCATGACGTAACCATCATTTACGATTTTCCAAATATTAGGACTCATGGCCTTTAAATAAATTGACATTCTAATCTTCCAATAAGCATAATTTGAGCCATCAAATAGATGTGCCTTTCCTACCAAATCCCTCACTAGCCATCCTTATCTCTCTAGACGGTTAAGTCTAAAAGTGAGAGACCAAGCTCGATACCACTTGTAGGATCAAGGATACCGACTAGAGGGGGGGTGAATATGAGGTTTTTAAACTTTTCTTGTTTACTTGATTAATTCTCCACAATTTAAATGACAATGATGTAAAGCAATTTAATCCTATGCAATTCTAGTCAACAATTTAGCTCTAAACAAATAAGTGATCTCAATGAAGCAAACGAACAAGAGCTAAAGAGACAAAGAACACAACCGATGTTTTTACCGTGGTATTCGGAAACTTGTCGGTTTCCCTAGTCCACGTTGAGGTAAGCCCGACGATCGGACCGGCTCCACGAATTGAGCCAAGCACTCGATCACTAGTGTAGCTCTTCCCACTCCGGGTAGGTGAGCTCCAACCTTCACAATTTGCCGGTCTTCACAATCTTCTTGAGAAGATCACGGAGGCAACTTCCACCGGATCGCCCAAGTGCCTGCAAGCACTAAGAGTAATAAATCCCGGTGTTCACTTGAATGCAACTCTAGTGCCAAATGGATTTGCAAGGGAAATCTAGCACTAAATGCTCAACCACCTCACTTTGATGTGCAAAGAAAGAATTGAGGTGAAATGAATGCACTTGGGCTTGAGAAATATGCAATGAGTCTCTAACCTTAGCCCTTGAGCAATGGTGGGGTATTTATAGCCTCCACCAACCAAAACTAGCCGTTTGACTCAGCTTCCAGAAAATTTTCTGGTCGAGCGGAACTACCGCCCCCAAAGACCGGTACTACCGCTACCAAATCTTCGCGCCAGAACGGCTATGTCAGACGTCTGCAGTGACCGTTGGATTCGGCCGCGCGGTACTACCGCCGTTGATATTTGCGGTACTACCGCTACCCAGAGTTCCGCAAAGTCGCGCGCGTACTACCGCTCACCAAACTCCAAAGGGTCCCGCACTTGGCGCTCGAAAAATACATCCGCTTTGAAGTCGGATCTTCCGACCGGCACCGCGCTCGAGTGGCGGAATTACCGCATGCGCGGTAGTTCCGCGCTGAAATAGCCGCAGATTTCCGCTTCCGGAGGAATCCAGCTTCATCCGAGGACGCTCGAAGAATTGATCCGCCTCCTCCGGATCTTCCGGTCCTAAGTACCGCTTTAGGATGCGATTACTCACGCTCGCAGGTGTAGTACCGGCGCTCAAGCAGCCGCACTTCCGCTCTCGCAAGATTTTGGAATGAGCCAAGGGTGCTCTCGAAATATCGGTCCGCCTCCAAAACCGGATCTTCCGCTGGCCGCAGACTACCGCATTTTGGTTGCGAACTACCGCTTCCAGAGTTCCGACGCTCAAAATCGCGCAGACTACCGCTTTTCCAGACAGAGCAAGATTTCTTTTGAAAGCTAGATTTCTTTAATGGATGCAAGTTTTAGGACAAAACCATTTGGCACATGAGATAAGTATTCAAGCTACTTAGCCAAGATCCCCCTTGATGGTACGATCATTTATCCTATAATCCGGTCTTCCACCATTCACCTAAGACCGGTAAAATTCAAAAAGGGGTCCTATTCTAAGTATACCTTTGTCTTGCGCCAATTTTGATTTTCACGCGTATCCTTTGGCTTGCATCTTGTCGCTCATGTGTGTGGACTAACCCTTCGCATACTCATAAAAACACGTTAGTCCCATATTCCATATTCTCTTAATTTCATTAATTACCAAAATCCTTTTTAGGGGTCTAGATGCTTTCAGCCCGACTGTCCTTTTTGCACCGGCGCAGACAAGCCCCAAGGCTCGTTCGGGTTCCAAACAGACCCCCGGTTGTATGGACGGGCCTGACCCGAGGCCTTTTCCAGGCAACCAAACGCGTCCAAGGGGAGAACGCAGGCGAACCCGAAGTGATGGGCATACGTGGCCGAGGCCACGCGGAAGCTTGCTATTGGCTGATACGCGTGGCGTGCACTCTAGTCTAGTATACCAACCAAAAAACTGCAGCTTAAAAAACAAAACTGTGACGTATACATACAACCTAAACCGCCACGTCATGTGGCAGTTGACGTGGAACCGTCCAACTACAACTCGGCAAGTGTACAAGACGATGAACTGCTGTAGTAGATTGATTGATATGCTAAGATTTTCTTCCTCTTGTGTGAGGCAGGTATGCCAAAAATTTTCGTCCTCTTCTTCTAATTCTACCATGCAGTAGAGTACAATAAACTTTAGAGTATAAGCTCGTGTGGTCCTGTTTCAAACAGTTTTTAGCTTCAAAAGCTAAAATACATTTGAAACATGTCAGTTTCTTAGCACGGTTTTTTTTCTTTATTTCCCTCTAATTTTTCATATTTTCCTTTTCTTTTGTATTATTTATAGAAATATAATGACATTATTTATTATTTACTTTTTAATTAAATATTTTAGAAAAAACTAATAACCATTACAATGTCATTTTAGTAAAAAAAACCATGGCTCTTTTGAATGGTCCTATAATCTTGATTTGTGCAGCTTATTAATGATCAAATCACCTCATTTGAGAAATGGGACAGATAAGAGGAATAACTACACGGCATAAATGCTAATGGACAATAAGGAAATCATTATTATTCATAATAGAGTCAGGCTGTATTTTCCATATCTCCAGTGCTCAAATTCGCCTTCTACACACGGTTATTTCTCCCCGAATTTGAACTTTGCAGCACTAGTTTGAATCTGAGCCTTCGATAACGGTTAGCAGCGGTACTACTGCTATTCCACGTTGGAAAGCGTAAACAAAACGGCAGAGTCCAGAAGATCCACGTCATCACAGCGCGCAGGCACAAACCACAGTGCGAACGGTGGAAGCCGACAAGACCTCGCGACACAAACGCCATAAAAATGCCTTCCTCTTCCTCTCCTCCTCCGTTCCTTCCTCCGATGGAGCTCCGGCCGTTTCAAAACCCCCCACCTTCCACCGCCCGCTCCACCCACCGCGCGGCCCGGCCCCCGATCCGCGCTGATTCGCGTCGGACGCAGCGATTCTGATCGCCCCGGCTGGGATCCGCTCGGATTCGCTGGGTCGAGCCAAGCCTGGCGCTGCGGGGTGCGGTTCTGGCGGCAGATGTGAGGCGGGAGAAATGCAGAGGTCGCGTAGAGCCCTTCTGAAGAGGAGGGCGGCGGCGGCGCAGGAGCAGAGCGCGGGCTCGGCCGCCGGGAGGAAGAGGCGGCTGTACGGCTTCTCCGCTTCGGTGGTCGTCGCGTCGTGGGTCGTCCTGCTCCTACTCAACTCGCTCTTCGGCCACGGCGACGGTCAACGCGGTATGAATTTGGCCTTCGTCTCTGCTGTTTCTGAATCGACCGTGGTGAATCGTGCGGGTGGGCGGGCGGGTGGTTGCGTGGTGAGGTGATCGGTAGGCGATGGCTTGGGCTGCAGTTGTTCGGTGAGTCGATGAAACCGCGCATCGCAATCGAACATAGATCCGTGTGCGGTTGCTATGTCCTTTTTGAATACAAGTTCATGGTTGTTGTATGGCTTGATGAAAACTGCTGATTTTCCACCTCTTTTTTGGAATTTTGGTGCTAAGTTCCATGTCGATTGGATTGGGATTACATTCGTGGTGTCTGATTCCTGCAGATGGAGGTGGCTCTGCTGTTGCTCTTACCGTCGTCGATCCTACCTTGAATGAAGCTTCTGGTAATCCCGGTGTACATGGGGAGCATGAGGAGAATTTGGCAGTGTCAGGTGATACTTGTGTTAAACTTGATGAAACTGTTGCGCTTTCAGTAGAAAGACTGCTCCAGGGAGATCAACTGTGCTACAAGGATGAGGTGCAAAGTGATGGCGCAGAAGCTCTAACCAAGGATGGTCAGGTTGAGCTGTCAGAAGGTCAGGGTCAGAGTCTTCCTCTGACAAACGTCGATTCTGGACTTGATCCAGTGGGGAAGGTGGAGGGTGAAGGTGTTCCGAGATCAGCAAGATTGTCACGAGTTGTCCCTCCCGGTCTTGATGAATTCAAGACGAGAGCAATCGCTGAAAGGGGTAAGGGTGCCTCTAGTGAAACCGGCAATGTGATCCACCGAAGGGAGCCTAGTGGGAAGTTGTACAATTATGCCTCTGCAGCTAAAGGGGCTAAGGTCCTGGATTTCAACAAGGAGTCCAAGGGTGCTTCCAACATCCTGGACAAAGACAAAGACAAGTACCTCCGCAATCCTTGCTCAGCAGAGGGGAAATTTGTCATCATAGAGCTTTCGGAAGAAACTTTAGTAAATACCATCGCAATTGCAAATTTTGAGCACTATTCTTCTAATTTAAAAGAATTTGAAATGCTGAGCAGTCTGACCTATCCCACAGAAAACTGGGAAACACTTGGGAGATTCACTGTTGCAAATGCCAAGCAGGCCCAGAATTTCACTTTTCCTGAGCCGAAGTGGGCTAGATATTTGAAGCTCAACTTTCTAAGCCATTATGGTTCCGAGTTCTACTGTACACTCAGTATGCTTGAAGTGTATGGAATGGATGCTGTTGAAAAGATGCTCGAGAACTTGATTCCAGTTGAGAATAAAAAAGTGGAGTCAGATGATAAAATGAAGGAGCCAATTGAGCAAACACCTTTGAAGGAGACTACTGGTGGAAAAGACTCCTTGCAGGAACCCCTTGACGAAGATGAATTTGAACTAGAAGATGAGAAAACAAGTGGTGATTCATCAAAGAATGGTGCTCATGATCAAATTGCGGAGACAAGGACACTTCAGGCTGGCAGGATTCCTGGAGACACAGTACTTAAGGTGCTAATGCAGAAAGTTCAATCTCTTGATGTGAGCTTCTCTGTCTTGGAGCGGTACCTAGAGGAGCTGAACAACAGATATGGACAAATTTTTAAGGATTTTGATGCTGATATTGATAGCAAAGATGCACTGTTGGAGAAAATCAAATTGGAGTTGAAGCATCTTGAGAGCAGCAAAGATAACTTTGTATGCAAGTTTCTGTACTTAATGTTTTCTTTCAGCTACTGCTGGCTTTAATTTCTGTACCTTATCATATATTCCTTGGTTTCAGGCGAATGAAATTGAAAGGATCCTCTCATGGAAGCTAGTTGCTTCCTCACAGTTAAACCAGCTTATCCTGGATAATGCCATTATCAGGTGTGTGTAGTTATCTTTTCCCTTTTCCTCTATTATCAGATTTGTATTCTCGGTATAGACCCATCTCCAGTTGTTTCAGTGTTGCTCATCATATAATACTTTTATTAGAGTATTTCTCTGTTAGCTAATTAGACTTTCTAAAGGGTTGTTAAGACTTCAGAGCAAACTTCATGAATTTGCATCTGCGTTAATACATCACGATATTTGATTGGTACGATAATAATTTTTTGAATCATTCTGTGATGTCTCTGCAGATCGGAATTTGAAAGATTTCGGGACAAGCAAGTTGACATGGAGAATAGGAGCTTCGCTGTTATATTTCTGAGTTTTGTTTTTGGATGTCTAGCAATTGCTAAGTTGTCTATAGGTATGATATTCAATGTTTGTAGATTACATGATTTTGGAAAGTTACATAGGGTAAAATCTGGATGGCTTTTGTTGCTGCTGAGCAGTTGCATTATAGCCTCCATTTTGGTAATACAGTGATGTATGTATTCAACTCCATATAATCTCGGCTGCACATTGTAATTGCATGAGGTTTTCAATTCAAAATCGGTTGCATCTTTGAGATCTTAGACAAAATTTCAGTGCAGTTATGTAACGTCAGCAGTGATCTCAATTTGGAGGGCAGAAACGGAATAAATTTTGTGATACTCTGGTCATTTTAAAGCTTTAACAGACTAGTACTAGATTATTTTGCTCTGGTCCATGGTCCACTCCAGAGGAATGTAGAAGCAGATCTACCTGGAAAGCATGTGCATGCAGCTGGAGCATGGCAACTTCTTTAGAAGTTTAAGGTACCAAGGCATGGGCCCCATGTGCTTTCATGCATGATTACCTGGAAGAGATGGAGTAATATATTTTGCCATGAGCGTTGTGCAGTGGATGTCCTTAATTTTGGGTGGGCGCCCTGCCCGGTGCACATGGCCGCCACATTGTGTTGCTTACAAGGCAATGTCCCGTTTGCTTGCACCGTGAGGGCAGCACTGAGAACTTCTATCAGTACTGAAGTCAATGTCACAAATAGTGGGCCTTTTCTTTTTGACTGCAACCGATAGCTTTTAGTTATAGCTGAAAATTTTTGTTTATATTTTTTAAAACAGTAATAGATAGCCGAGATGTCGATGTAGATGACGTATATGATTTTGGGTTTAGAAAACCATTTAAAGAATCTATTTTTTAACTTTTGGAGAAGCTAAAAGCCCAAAACAATAGAGCCATTAGTGAAGCTTACACCTGCAATGCAGCAGTTTGAAGTGGTTTTTGCTGTAGTGAAGCGTACACCTGCACAAATGCAGCAGTTTGAAGTGGTTTTTGCTGTAAGTTTGTTCTTTGCTTCCAGTTCCAGCTTCCTTGACGGGGACTTTTGCACGTATCTGTACAATAAGTAGCCTTCCATGATGTTCGGCAATTTTATTTCATTGGCATAGAAGAACAGCACAGCATTGAAAAATGCTTTATCTGTGATCTCTGGTCAGTTAGTTAATGACAGCTTTTCTCTTAAAACACAGCTTCTTTGTTGACCGTGCTTTTTAATTTGCATACTGCTGATTTTCTTTCTTGCCTGGTGGATGTCCACAGTTTCGCACGACATTCTCTAACTTCAACTTCAGCATTGCTTCCTTCTTCGGTTCGTCCCTTAATATTAATGCTTTACTTATCTACTTGTATTATCGGTAAAGCATGCTAGAAAACCGGTCTCCTAACTGTGTACTTATTGATAATCTGATTGCCTAGAGTTATTATCATCTGTTGAGTGGAGTCCGTTGTCATATCTTGGTTTTGGAGAGTTACAGCTTACAGGCAGTGGATCGAGATTACCAGGTTGGGGAATGGATCTCTCTGTATTTGTGCTGTGGATAATCTGGACTATGGAGCAAGGAGCTAAGCTTGCTGTGGTTTCTTGGTAGCTGTTTGGCGCCTTAGTGATGGCAAGCCACGATCAAGCATCTTCCGTTGGCTGCATCTGCATCTTGGCTTCTTCGGTCATGCTCTCCTGAGTCTGTACTTAACAAGAATTCTTCTAAGCTTTTTCCAGGCCTCATGGCGAGAACCTTTTTCTGACCCCTTGGTTTTTGAGATGCCCTTGCCCTTCCAAGAACATTTTGGAAGTTGATCTCTGAGTCGGTCCGTCCTTCCTATCCGCAAGCTGGGCCCTATTTCATGATTTGCAAGATCTGAGCGTTACTCGGTCCGTCCTGTTGCAAACCTCAGTCTGGACCTGCATGCCCTAGCATATGGTGAACACCTTTTCCGTTAGTTTATAAATAAAAGATCTCAATAACTATATCTTGTACCTTTTAGGGGAGAAAAGTAAAAAAAGAAAGAAAAAAGAGTTTCCCCATCTCTTTGTGTTCAATCTATTATTGATTCTTGTATTATTCTGTGTTTTTGATCTATTTTCTATCTAGGAGGTAAGTGCTTGGACTAGACTCGTCAGTGATGGTTTCTCAACACGTTATTAACACGAATCACTTTAGTGGATCGAAAGGTAATCATCAAATTACTTGTAGATTGAATTGCCCATCTAGAATCGCCTTAAATTCCGCAAATTTTGCTTTGTAGGTCATTTTCTACTGTGCAAATCTGCTCTAATCTACCGTGGGCTGCCTTGTAGTCGTCGGCCAAGCCGATTGGTAGATTTGCATAAGAGTAGATATTGATTGCACAGTAGATTGAAAAAGAAAGAAGGAAAATCGCAAGCGCCGTCTGCATACAGCTGTGCGCCCAAGCCGCCATGTCCCCCAAAGCCGAGTCAGCCCGCCACCGCGTCACCCGAAGCCGCGTCGACCCGTCACCGCACCGCCCGAAATCGTGTCGATCGTCACATCTTCGGCCGTTGCGCGTTGCTGTTCGGCGCGCCGGTCTCGCCGCCACCGCCGCCCCTACACGTGGTGCGCCGCCACCTCCCGTATGACACGCCCCGGCCCCTGCACGTGGTGCGCCGCCGTCTCCCATATGAGGCGCGTCGATCGCCGCCCGACCCCCACACGTGGTGTGTTGCCGCCTCCTGAATGAGGCGCGCCGACCGTCGCTCAGCTCCATACGCGCTGCCGTCGCTCAGCCCCGCATGTGCCGATGCCGCTCGGTCCAAACGCCGTCGCCACCGCACAGCCCCGGACGGAGCCATCAAGTGCCGATGTGGCCTGAACGCTGCCACCGCTGCACGGCCTCGGGCGGAGCTACCAAGCGTCGTTGTGACCCGAATGCCGCCGTTGCCACCACTGCTCGAGTTTGGGGTAGCAAAACCCTACCCCCATCGCCTCCGTATGGACCGGAACGGGACAAGGAAAGGGAAAATGAAGGCTGGCGCCCCAAAAATTTGCAAATAGGCCCTCTGATCCCTAGAAAATCATGGGAAGGGCCTTCGAAATTTATGGATAGGCCCCTGATGTTTCTAAAAATTGCACAAACAATTTCTTAGAATTGAAATTTAGCATATTAGCCCTCAAAAATTGCAAAATTCATTGAAAATTCATATTCCAGTATAAAAGGGCCTTGGGAATTCAAATTTTGAATTGTTTTTAGCATTTGAAGTATATTTAGAAATATTGTTATTATTTTCTATGTGTTATGTATTTACTTACTGTTTGATTAATCATAATTGATTAAATTGCCTTTAATCGTTGAAGTTAGCAGTAAAAAAATTATAGAAAATGCATAGAAAATTCTGGAATATTATGAGAACCTTTTGTACCATTACCCAATTTATTTCATGCATGTTTACATGTAGTAAATTTATATATTCCTTTTATGCATACGTAAATGATAGGCATCACGAATCGAGAGTTCGAGGAGCTAGCCCAACACGACCAAAACTACTTGATTTAGTCTTCTGATGTCGAGATCGTACTTGCAGCCAAGAAACTCTACACTACCATTGGGATTGGTGCACCACAGCATGCCAAACCCACCCCGAGGAAAATGATCAGGCACTTCACTTTCCCAAGCACCACCTCTGCCTTACACTCAACAATGAGTATATGGTAGAAAAAAGCATATGCTTGCCTTGTGGATTGCACTAAAGAAGCGGTTCGAGAAGCTAAAGTATACCATTCTTTCTCAGGCAGAGCAAAGAATAGATCTGACCGAGATTTGCTGATTTTAAGATGGTTGGGGAGTACAATTCTACTCTGCACAGAATTTGTACCAATTTTTAACTTTGTGGCAGGCAGATCACAGATGAGCAGAAGATTGAGAAGACCCTCTCCACCTTCCACCCCAGTGCAGTGCAGTCTGCGTGCAACTATCATCAAGATGGCTATAAGGAGTATGCTGAATTGATTGATATTTATGTAGGTTGTAGAGGCTCTGGTGAAGTTCTCCGCAGGAACTTTGTCGCACAACCACCTTGGAGCTCCGCTGGCCGTGAGGCCAACGCTGGGAGCTACAAGGTGCGAAAGCCTATAATAAAAAATGGGGAAGGAAGGGCAAGGCCACAGTCCAGAAAGGCAAGCCAAATGCTCCACAGAAAAATAAGGCCAGCAAACCAAAGCGAGACGACAAGCTCTATGGTTAACAAGACCAAACCTGCTACAAGTGTGGCAAGTGAGGGCACTGGTCAGGGATCTGCAGAGAGCCGCAGCACGCCGTTGATGCTTTCCAGGCCAAAAAGAAGAAGGACAGTATGAAACTCACTTTGCGTTCGTTGAGGGGGAGAATTCTCAGCAACTGCCTGCACCAATAGAGGTTGACTCCACTCCTACAGCCGCACCCCCTCTTGACATTGCAGCTGCCGCCGCCATGATTTCCCAGGAAGAGCATCTCACCCCAAGAAGATAGCAGTAGAAGTCTCCGACTTTTTAGCAGATTTAGTCTAATGCACAGAATGCATTTAGACTTTAATTGTCATTCATTTCATGTGTGAAAGGAAAGTTAGATTTTGCGTTAATGATTTTCAAACAATTTATTTTCTCATAATGGTTGGATGATATTAATTAATTTATTCATTTATTCAGTTCATACTAGCATGATATGTTTTGATATTTGAAATATTTTCTTTATATGTTGATTGCCTTCTAACACATATTAATAAAGTACTTTATATTAGAATGCGTGTGGCATCCTATGGAGGAAGTGTGCTTAGCTGATAGCGGTACAATGAATACCATCTTGAGAGAGACAAAAATTTTTCAGTCGATTAGTAAGAATGCTAGTAGTCTTATGACAATTGCCGGTAGCAATACTTGTGTAATAGGCTAAGGAAGAGCCACAATTAAACTCCCAATTGGTGCAACTTTAGTCATCAAAGAAGCCTTGCTGTACCTAGAATTGACTAGAACTCTCCTACGTTGAAATTGACGAAGAGTATGGTAAGCAATCCAACTCATTACAAAGTATGAAGCAAGTGAAAAACGGGTATTAGAAAGACTTTCTTCATTCGAGACTCTGCTATACTACACTAATATTAAGGCACCCACAACACTAATATTAAGGCACCCACAGCATATATTGCCTTGAAAACCATGTTTAGAAGCTCTAAACGTTTCTGTCTCTAACATGAGGTCTTAGGATGATGAGAAATATAATTAACAAATCACAGGGACATAATATCGATGTAAACAATTTTCTGAATCAAGAAGATTTTGTGTGCCCTGCATGTGCTATTGAAAAATTAATTACTAGACCTTCTGTTTTGAAAGTAAGGGATAAAGTCCCTGCATTCTTGGAACGCATCTAAGGAGACATTTGTGGTCCTATACAATCACTGTTAGGGTTATTTAAATATTTTATAGTGCTCATCGATGCTTCCTCAAAATAGTCACACGTATGTTTATTATCTATGAGAAACTATGCTTCTGCAAAGCTGATTTTGCAGATAATTCAAATTAAAAATAATTTTCCTAATTATCATATAAAGTCCATCAGACTAGATAATGCCGGAGGATTTACTTCAAAGGCATTTGATGATTATTGCATGACAATGAGAATTAAAGTTGGCATTCTGTACCGCATGTCCACACCCAAAATGGACTAGCAAAGACACTAATTAAGAGGATTAAATTTATTGCCTAAAAAAATTAGATAGGTAATTAGACCTGCTAATTAACCGGCCTAATTACCTTCCGCCTGGGGGCTGGTGACATGCTACACACAGCCAATAGCTCTTTGCACTAATATTTGTTAAATTCATGTTAAAAGTTAATCCAAATAAACATGGCTAATTTGGACCGTATAAAATTTCCAAAAAATTAAATAATAACTATTACTGCATTGGAAGGCTTCACATAAAATTTCGTAATTTTTGGAGCTCGTTTCCTATATGTAAAACTCATAAAAATATCAAAATTTTATGAATTATTGAGCAATATTCACCATGGATAAAGTTTTGCAAAAATTACACTACGAGGAATGTTGCGTCGGAAGGTTGTACATAAATTTTCGTAATTTTTGAGCTCATTTGATATATTTAAAAATTCAAACAAACACTAAACTGGAAAAAAAATTAGACAGGTAATTAGGCTGGTTAATTAGCCGGCCTAATTACCTACGCTCATGGGGCCGCGTGAGCCGGGACTTGGGCGGACTATTTTGGGCCAACCGGCACGGCCGGCATGGCGTGCGCGAAGACGGCACGGCGGGCTCCCGCGCACGGTGGCACGGACGGCGGGGCGGGTGTCGGGGCTCGGGCGATTGGCGCCGAAGGAGCCACTGCCGGCGCCGAGCGTCGGGTGCCGAAGGAGCGGAAGGGGCGACGGGAGGGGCTGAGGCGCCGGGAAGCGGAGAGGCGCCGGGGCGGGGGGGCGACGGGGAGGGGAGCGAGGAGGCGAGGGAGGCGGCGGGGGGGAAGCGGCGCGAGAGGGGGAGGGCGGTGGGGGAAGCGGCGCGAGAAGTGGAGGGGGCGGTGGCCGGTGGGGGAGGCGGGGTCACCATTACTCCGGGAGGTAGGGAGGGCGTGGTGGCCGGTGGGGGAGGTGGGAGGCCCGGAGCCGGAGGGAGGGCGCGGTGGGGGAGGCCGGACCGGAGGCGCGCGTGACCGCGTGAGGGCGTGAGGCCTGGAGGGAGGGAGGGAGAGGGAGGGTCGGAGGGAGGGGCCGCCGACCGAGGGGAATAAAGGTGGGGGGACAGGGGGTGACCGGGATTTGACGCGCGGGGCCAGGCGTCAGGCGACGTGGCAGAGCGGGAATGGTTGGACGGTGGGAGAAAAAGGATGGAGGAGGGGGCCGGACAGACAAAAGAGAAAGATGATGTAAAAAAAAGCTGATAAAATAAAGATTCTTCACAGAAGACTAACGTTCGCAGGCAACGTTTAGAAAATAACGATCAGAAGAGTAACGTTCAGAAGGCAACGTTCGGATTTTTTCCTTATAAGTTCACTTCCTCCGCTCTACATCTTCCCAGCATAATCGCATTGCTTCATTCTTCACTCCCTCCACTCTGCAATTTCTTCCGAGCATCACAGATTAACAAGCTCCATTTCTTCACTCCTCTTCACATTTCTTCACCGAGCGTCTTATTTATTTCTTCTCATTTGACAAGTTTATTTCCTATATTTTCTGCATTTGTACTCTTCATTTATTTATTTATTACTTCTAATTTCACAAGCATATTTATTGTATTTATATTTCTTATATATTAATTAATCACCATGTTACCAAGAAGTCGCAGTACCAGGGAGCAATCAAGCAGTATGTAGAGAAATCGAAGCTCGAAAAGGATAGCGGGACGACTTAGTGTAAGCTCTCGTCGTCGCTCCCCTAGTCCTCCTCCTACCCCCATTGATGCTCGTCGGCTCTTGCCAAGCATGGGAGACCACGTCATAGATGACCGTCATATGGACGGTACAGAGGGTTATGAGGAGTACTAGGGAGCAACGGGGACACTAGAATTCTCTCCCACGTCCACGGACACCAACATTGGTGGGTCTGCACGAAGGGCGGAATGCTGGAAGCACATGACCTGGAGTCAGGAAATTCGAGACGGTGAAACGGTAGATATCACAACTTGTAATTATTGTAATGCTAAATTAAGTGCTCGTACAGCTGTAGGGACAGGACTCTTGAACCCCACTACAAAGCATGCTTACGCAAGATGGCGGCATAGGGCCGAGGGAGAGGAGTACAAACACAGTTGAACTTCGAGGCCGATGGCTCTGTAAGTACTTGGGTATACAACCCGCTTAATGCACGTGAGGAAATTGCTAGATATATAGTTTCAGAAAATCAGCCGATTAGGATGGGTGAAAGTCGCGCATTCGAAAGAATGATCCAACGCGACTTTTGCCCACAGTACCAACATGTTAGTAGGAGGACTACTACGTCCGATATTTTACGGATGTATCAAAAAGAACTGGTAGAGTTAAAACAACAATTCCAACAAGTTCAGTATTTTTTTGCTATAACCTCCGATATTTGGACATCATCCCACCAAAGAAGTGCATACCTTAGTGTTGTAGCTCATTATTTAGATGATAATTATAAACTAAACAAAAGAGTCATAGGATTTAAACTAATAAATGAATCACACACGGGAGAGGCAATTGCCGAGCGTATATTATATGTACTTGAAGATTTTAAGATAGATAATAAAATTGCTTCTATAACTCTAGATAACGCATCGGCAAACACAACGGCTATGAACATCCTCACCCCAAGATTACAAACATATATTGGTGGTTATGTCCTCCACCAGAGATGTGTATGCCACATCTTGAATCTTGTTGTTCAAGATGGTATGCAAGTAATTGGTCCATATCTGAACAGTATCCGTGATGCTATTCATTACCTCGCAAGTTCTCCACAAGTGGTAGCTAGGTTCGCGGAATACTGTGCAGCTAATGGGAAAGAGCCAAGAAAATTTGGCCTTGACATGAAGGTGAGGTGGAACTCAACATATATCATGCTGAAAAAGATACAATATTACGAAAATATCATATCCGTTTTTGTCAATGCTAACTATCAAAATAATGAATTGCTAGTTACTAATTCAGATTGGCAGGTTGCTAGTCATTTTTGAGAGTTTTTAAAACCTTTTTATAAAGCAACAAAGGTTTTATCTGGTATTTATTATCCTACCTCTTGCTTAGTTATAGAGTTTATTTGGTTAATTGCAGATAAAATTGCTAAATCTAGGGACGATGCTATTTTAGGCCATGCCGTCGTAGCAATGAAAGAAAAATTTGTTAAATATTTTGGTTCTCTTTCACACTTGTATTGTTTTGTTATTATTTTTGATCCTACAAAAAAGTTGGCAGATTTACAGGAAACTATGGAGGGGATATGTGAATATCTTGGCTTAGATTTTTCAGAAGCTTTCGAACATGTCAAAAATGAGCTTTTTTGTGTTTTTCGTTTGTATCATGATAAGTTTGCCAGCAGCGGAAGATCGGAGGCCTCATAGCAGACGCAACATGGGAAGACAAGCATTGGATCACACTTGTGGAAGAAACTAAAGGGCAAGTCTACTTCTTCGTCCTCTCAGTCTCAGGCATCCTCCAAGAGGAATTCTGTCTCGGAGTTGAACCACTATTTGGAGTATGATTTTGCAAACATTGATCCTGATCTTACTGATGGAAGCAAGATAGACTTGCTCGAGTGGTGGAAGAACAACAAATGGATCTTTCCTGTGCTATCACATTTCGCACGGGATGTTCTCCTGGTGCTAGTGTCCACTGTCTCTTTAGAAGCGACTTTCAGTACGGTAGGGAGAATAATAGAAGAGAGAAGATCATCCCTTACGCCCAGGATGATGGAGGCAATCACATGTGCCAAAGACTGAGAATTAGCCAAAGAGCCAGAACAACATCAACTGGAAGATCCCGAAATCGTACAGGCGTATGCTGACCTAGACATTGCCGAGTAGATATTATTTACGCATGTTGTAATATTTTGTATATACATATATTGTTACTGTACTCTTTTCCTTACTCGGAAAACCCCACTCTGGGGCGTAAGGTTTTTAACGAGACAGTAACATTGTATTTCTAAAATATCAAAGAAATTCCACTTTTTCCCGAAATATTTATTTTGTTGCGTGCCCATATTTTTATGCTGTTGTGTGCCCATATTTTTATGCAATTAATTCAATTTCAACTAGTTTTAAACAAGACGGCTACGACAGAAAGGAAGATGACGACTATCGTCACCGCCTTCGCGTATAGTAATTTTGGGCTGGGCTTGGAGCGGCACGGCACGAACGCTGGCACGGTGGGCTTTGGGTCGTGCTTGGGCCTGGTCGGAGGTGACGTGGGCCGGCACGGCACGGCGAGATGACTGGGCCGAGCCGCGCACGCGACGGCACGATGGGCCCGCCGCGCCGCATGGCACGCCCAAGTCCACTCTAGGGGCGGGCGACAGCCGTCGGCCGACAGCGCCACGTGTCGCCTCGCGGGCGTTGCCGCCGGCCCACCGACGACAAAAATGACATTTTTGTCAATACGTCTCGCATACTGTTATTTTTGTAAATACGGTGTGAAACAGTGCCAAAACTGGCTTTGATTCCGTTTGAGGGCTCAGTTAGTTGGTGGATAGGCCTATCTCTCCTTGGTATTGGAAATTTGTGTCCTTCTCTCTCTCTCCTTGGTATTGAAAATTTTACTCATTTGTCTCTTGGTGTCTTTTTTTGCAACTTTAGCTCTTCAAGTATTTTTTTTACAAATCTTGTCCACTTTTAAGCGTGGAATTACCTAAATCTGACATGTAGTAAATCCACACCTAGAGAGCGCGGAAACTCCAAATCTGTGGTACTGTAGCGCGGCTTTTGTACTATAGCTATATTACACCGCAGTGCACAGTAATGTCATTTTCCGCGCTCTGCTGGCGCGGAATTTAAAAAACCATGTTACAGTACCGCGGAAATAGAGTTTCCATGCTCTTTGGGCGTGGATTTGCCACGAGTTAGCCTCTGTAATTCTGCGTTTGGGAAGAAGGTTAGATTTGAACAAAAAATGTAAAGGGGTTAAAGCTGAAAAAAAGCGCCGAGGAACCAATTTAGCAAAGATTTCTTGGCATTGGCAGATTTCTGTGGAGGTTTCCTCGAGGTGACACGTCTTCGCCGACCATCAATCGTCACTACCATCTGAAGTTCTCCACAGTAGCAAGTGATGCGTGAACGCTTCACACTGTACAAGGAATGGAACGACCCGTCAGAGAAGAAGTTGCACACTCCAAGAAACGTCGATGCATGCTTATATCTGTGTTCTGATCCGTCTTCAGCAGCAACCGGTCAGAGAAGAAGTTGCACACTCCAAGAAACGTCGATGCATGCTTAATTCTGTGGTCTGATCCGACTTCAGCAACAACGATAGAAGGAGAAGCATGTCAGCTTCACAGCTGGGCATGAGGAAGAAGAAAGTGAGTGGCATCCACAGTTCCACACAACGCCTAGCACCACTCGAGGCTGGCAACCGACCAAATAAAAATAATCCATTGCCCTCTCACCAATCTCAACGCATTTTGTAACGACATTCTCGAAGCAAAATTACGTATGGTAGCAGTCCTTCCCTGGATACGGGAGATCGGCAAGCAACTTTAAATTTTGTTTTTTTAGAAGCTAAAAGTTTAACAAAGTAGTTTTTAAAAGTGATATTTATAAATTATTTATAGAAATCACTATATAAGCCATTTTGAATAAAATAACTTCTCAACGTGAGTATCATTTACTTTTCTATTTTTTCATAATTAGCTAAAAGTTATAGCTAAAAATCACACCACTTCAAAACGAGAGCAAAGATTAGGCTAGCATTCGTGCTGCTTGTAGAACTCTGTTTAAAAGAAAGCAAGAGGATATGTACGCTAGTTGCAGATTGGCACGGCGACATGCCCGACGAGACATGCCAAATGGCAGCTCCAAAGTTTCCAACTCCTTACGTGGACGCCTCACCGCGCTCGGCCGGACGCCATGATGGTTTCTGGTTGCTTGGAGGCAAGTCCAAGAGGAGTGTTCTTTTGCATCAGCGTCCGGCACAAAGTGTAGATTTTGCCGCACGGCCGGCTCCGTCTCGTGGTCGCAGTTCACAACGTGAAGTCTTACGGTTATTTGTACTACAGATAGAGCTTTACTTCTGGCTGAAGCTAGAATGAATTAGTGTGGTTTTTACTGTAGCTTTACCTTTTGATTTATAATTTTTAAATTCAAGCTATTTGCGAGTGATAGTACGTAGAGCCGATATAGCTGAACTCGATATAATACTACTATAATTTATCTATAGACATCGTCTTAAAAAAGATAACTGTTTAAAAATTGATTGCTGTAATAAAAAGTAATAAATTAAAGCTAAAATCCAATGGAACTCAAGCGAGGTGTTTCTTCAGACATCTTTTTCCCATGAAATTTCTCCCTTTCTGTTCAGACATCTTTTTCCCATGACAAATTTCTCCCTTCTTGTCAGATGTAAACTGTAGCCATCCTACGCTGATGATAGGTCGCGCGCTGTCTCTGTTTTAGACATGCACTGCCAGTGCAACTGCATTTACACATGAGATGACACATCCAATAATTCGGCGCCACCGGATAAGTTTATTTATTTATTTATTTATTTATTTATTTATTTATTTATTTATTTATAAAGCAGCATCTCTCCTGGTTGCGTGTTACACGAACCACGCTACCACGTACAGTGCCGTTGGATGCAGGCCATAGAACACTAGCCGCGCGATGTTCATAACTAGTGGGGTTGAAACGCAAAGCATGCAGTAGATTTCTAAGTGGGAGTTTTGTGGTAGTTTATCGCTTAATCTTTAAATAATTATACCTCTTCAGAGTTCTTTTTATGTTCTGTTTAAACCAATATGTATGTTCTTTTGGACTGCAGCATATGGCTTTTATCTACGACTTATTAATCTAATAAATAATAATTGCTGAAAGAAATCGAAATCAAAAGTCGGTTAAAAAGCCAAAATCAAAAACCGGCGGAAAGAACAGCCCATTGTGTTCGATACCATGATCTAGACAAAATATGATCTATATTGCATATGTTTCGGTGATATAATGTGTGACAGCCTAAAAAATTCCAAAATTGTATACTTTTTTTGCAAAATCTCTTACTTTGTTTATTACATTTTTTCAAGTTCCTTATGCTTTTTGTGTGCCGAAAATGCTAGATTTTCCCTAGAGATCTTGAAAAATCATCTTTTCTTAAAATTGTCTCTTCTCTTTCTTAGGCCGATTATGGTCCAAACCACACCTCTTTTTCTTTTCCATTCGGTCGGCATGTTTCCTCCCTCAGCCTAGTACCACACCAGCATCGCCAGCCCACCACTTGGCCTCTCCCGCGGCCTGTCTCATCTCGACCCAGCACCGCACCAGCCTTGGCCACTTCTGCGTTGCCACCCCTGGTCAAACACCTCGCTGAAGTTTCACCGCCAGCCACCTCGTGCCCACGCCATCACCTCATTAACTCCGAGCAATGACTTTCGTGCCGTTGCTTCCCAGCTCGTCCGCAAGATGCACTCACTCACCCACGCCATTATCAACATGCCATCTCTGCTACTCGTCGCTCTCTGTGCACCACTGCCTTCGAGTGGCTATAAAGCCGAGGTAGTTGTGTTAGTCAGCTCATTTGTTTCCTCTCTACTCCCCGAAACTAGCCATACCATCTCAGAGCCAAGTCATCGTCCACAAGTTCGGTGAGAACACCACCCCCTCTCTTCGGCCATCTGGGTAACTCACCCAAATTCGTCTCCACCATCCATCTTTTCCCCAAATTGAGCATGCCATCGCACTTACCATCTTCTTGCGATTCTATTGGTACCTTGCCTGAGCCAGGGCATCGTCGGAGTCACCATTGCCATTCACCACACTACCACCACCGATCCACCACTTCCATCTTCCCCTTCCCTCGCTGTCCGCATCATGAGGTGCACGTCATCACACTGATGCTTTCCCTCACCTCTATCGACTACTACATCCTTCGTGCACGGCCATTGCCGAGCTTCACCCCACCACCATGGTCGTCACCACTACCAGCCTTCCTCGCTGCACCCCAAGCCAACCCATCATCACCGAAAGACCCCCATGCTCACATTGTGCTCGTGCACCCACCACTTGCACTGGAGAATGTCAGAGCTCACCGTCGATGAGCCCTTTCCACAACTACCACCCTCACCTTGACTTTTTTGACCGCCGCAGTCTCTGCCATCCTCCTAAATCACTCAAAGTGGGTTCGCATGCTCAAGAACACATCTTCCACACTTCGCCGTCGCCATTCCGCTACTGATCGCTGCCACCGTCATCTTCTCACTTTGTTCACCTCTGCTTAACAAAGAAGAAGAACAGTGCTGGTCAGCACTGTACCCACGCAATCTGACCCAATTGTCTTGTGCGCCTAATCGAGCTGCTTGCACCTAACTGAGCCTGAGTTTAGCACTACATGCACACGGTCAAGTTAGGCCGCTTTGCACCGAGCCAAACTGAACTTGAACTGGTTTTAGACTGAGTCAGCCTATTAAGTCCAAGTCTAACCCATTTCCAACCGATTCAATCCAATTCAGACTAGTTTAAAACCGATTTGTGACCTGAAGCATCTATGCTTCTAAAAAATAGTTTTGGTAACAAATGATGACTATGCTTATAGGATTAACGTGTTTGTTCAAATGATTAAAATGTTCAGTCCTAGATTTTGATGACATCATGAAAAAGGCATGTCAGGATGGCTAAGGATTGACTTGGCTTAAGATAAGGCTCAAGGCAAATGTATATTAGCCTAAGGACATCTTTTTAGATTTTACTGTCTAGGCGTATGGTGGGTTAAGACCGGATTGATAGGGTAGATGCTGTACTATTAAGAGTGATCATGGCTAGTAGCTTGAAGATAATCTTATGTCACATTGATCAATTCTAGTGCATGCATGTATTTGGAAATTCTTTTGTTAACCCTCTCTGAATTTTCTTTGAAAACCGATATGACCACCATTGTGACCGCGGTAGTGCCACTGCATCAGTACTACCGGTTTTTACATACCAGTACATTTGTAACACCCCACGTAACCATATGGGATGTTACTATGGAACGTCATCGCCAAAGTGAAACATAAAATAAGAACAACAAAAGAAATCACAAAGAGTTTAAAACTTTATTAACACTTTAATAGAGAACCAACGGAAGCTGGAATAAATATTTAAAACATGGGACCGGTCCACTTCTAATCAAATAAAGAACGAACGAATCAACAAAACGATGGCAAACCACGGTGCTGAAAACTCGAGTGCTCCCACCCATGCATGATGCTATCACTCCACCGGTCTTTTACCCGACAACCATATGAAATAAAGGCAAGCATGACAAGTAAACAATGGACAAAAGGCAACCAACGAGCAACTGATATCAGAGATACTGTCATGATTAGGAGACGGATATTATGAGAACTGTGTATTAAAGATATTTGTTATGTGACAAGTTATAGCAAGTTATAGCAAGGGTGCCGGCGACCTTATCCCACATACCCGGTTATACGAGAATAGCCAGGCACAACCTTGTCCTCGACTGTATAACCGCAGACGGGGTGTAATATCCTGTGTAACGAGAATGTACGGCCCCCCGTACGTTACCAGGTTGGGTGGAAATGACCCCTATATGTGGGCAGCCCCAGCGTGATAACCCTTAGTTTGTTATTTAGCGAGTTATCCATGATATAATTAGAGAGTTGTGATTGAATTAAGGTAAAGTTATGAGAGTAATGATTTAATCCAATGCGACCGAAGAGACATGATTGGTGAAACTAGGTGATAAAGTAACCGATACACCATGGACAGATTAAATAAAACAAAATTAGGGTAACTAAGAGATGGCGAGGATACGGCTGTAATAAAGTAGTGAGAAGTGAAAAGATGTGCTAGTGTTGAAAATGGAAAGACATAGTTTCTGATAATAGGGTGATGTGGAATAATGATAAGATGATAGTGATGTAGTAATCCACCTAAAGAGGTATTATAATGTAGCTCACACAAGTTTATCAACCAATCAAGTTTTATTAGGTGATAAGTGATTATTAGTCAAATTAACATTTATTAAGGTATAACGATCATGACTCACATAAAGGAACTGTACCGGCAATACATCATGATATCGAGAGGATTAAACACAGAAGCGTGATACTTAAAGGACTGCTAGTGATTTAACCTAAATCTACAACATGATCATTCGCTACACCCATTAACGGTTTAAGCATGAACTCTACACATTACTTAAAAGTATGAATCTTATAACATTATTAACAGAGTATTATGGTAAATCTAAAGGCATGTGAAATAAGGTAATCCAGAACATCATGACAGGAATACAATATTAAGGGTATATAACCAGCAAGCATTAATAATAATCAAGCAAGCATTAACAATTTGATAAAACTAGACAAGCATTAACAATATGATCATAACTAGGAAAGCATGAATACTATTATAACAACCAAGCAAGTACTAGAGAGATGATAATAACCGAGTAACTTGGTGACAGGATATTAGCCAGGTAAATTCAGTGATATGATAAGAACCAGGTAATTCATTGATATGATAATTGTACTCATTTATAATGGTAACAAGTAATCATGAAAGATGTGAAATGTGAAATTAAAATGATTGGAGATAAGTTCATGCACGATTACAAGGAGTGAAAAGGATTGCTGAGGTTGAGGACAGGAGATAAAATCAGATGGGAGATTAAGAAGGATAATATGATGGTGGTAGGTATCCATAAATGATTCTCACCCAGCATTACAACTTAACTCACACCAAGGGGTTGTCAAATAACTAGATTTTATTACGTGATAAGTTGATATTAGTCAGGTTAACAATATCGTGCATAATTCCATCAAAACCAATCAAGCAATAACATAAAGTAATGAATCAGGGAACTGGTAATTAAATATATCATTCCGAAGCCAAAGATTACTAGTGGTTAACCTTAAGTTGAAGTCACTCCTATACTACCCCCAACCACAATTTAAACAACAATTATAATTAATAATTAAAGCATGCAACTTAGACATTAACCATAGCAGTTTAATACATCTAAGTGTCTAAGGTATTAATTAATATAAAGCATGGACAATAAGATAACCTAGAACCTCATGATATGAATACAGTATAAAAGTACATAACTAGCAGGCATTAGCACGTGACAACAATCGGGCAAGCGTTAGTAATCTGATAACAAGCAGGTAACTTTCAGGGTATGGTATTAATCAGGTAACATTAGTGATATGATAAAAGCCTGGTAAGTTTTGGTGATATGATCGTAAACAGGTACGCTTTAGTGACAGGATAGTAGATAGGTGAGTGTTGGGTGATATGATTATAGACAGACCAGCTTTAGCGATATGGTAATAGTACTCAATAGCAACGGTAGCAAGCAATCATGGGAGATGTAAAATGCGAAATGCAGGGGTTACGGCCGCGAGGTACTTGCCTTGAGCACGCTCGACGGACACGCTGCTCGATGGATCCGAGAACCCCAACTGCTCGGTTGCTCCCTCGACAGCTGCGCGAGAACCTACAGGCGATTCAGAGGATAACCGATGATGAATTTAATCAAGAACGACAGGTGATAAATGACTGGAAGAAAATAGACATTCGATCGAGCGAACGGCGTTCGACCACGGAAACGACGGTCGGCCGCAGGAAATGCATTCGGCCGTGCCGTGCGCGCGGTGTGTACGTGCGTGGACTGGTTGCGGGCGGCCCCAGGCGAGTGTGGCACTGCCGTGCGTACCGACGTCGCCGCTGTCGCCTTACGCCGCCACTCCCTGGCCGGGCCGTTGCCACCAGCCAGCCGGGCTGCCGCCGTTGCCGAGCCGGCCGCGCGCGTACACGCTCAGCGTGCAAAACCAGCCGTGGCTGCTGCCGCCGCCGTCACTCCCCGCCGGCCAAGCTGCCGCCGCCTGCCGGCTGGGCCACCGCCGAGCCGCCATGGCAGGAGCTCCGCGCAGCCGTAAGCGCCACGGGCCGCTACCGCCGCCGACCGGGCCACCGCCGCCTGCCGACCAAGCCGCCGCCATCCGCCTGCAGGACCGCCGCCGCCTGACGGTCGGGTCACCGCGGCCGCCGAGCCACCATGGCCGCCATGGCTGGACCACCAAGCAGCCGAGAGAGCCACGGCTGCTGCCGCCGCCGGCTGGCCGGCCGCCGCCGCCACCACTACCGGCGCCGCCGCCCCCGAGGCCGCCTCCGCCGGTTCCCATGCAGCTCCCATGCAGGCCCGTGCGAGAGAGAGAGAGATGGAGAGAGGAAGAGAGAGGTAGAGAGGAGAGAGAGAGTTCCTGGAGGGAAGACGGCGCACAGGGAGGAAAAAAATGATTCCTCTATATATATTGAGGTTAAGATGAGATTAGGGTTTGGTGGGTTTTTGGTTTTTTTTATTATTGTTATTATATTTAATTTCTGGGTGCTACAACATTATTTCCAAAGAGATGCTATTTTGGATTTCAACTGAAATGGTACTACCGCTATTCTTGACAGGTAGAATCGTAACGGTATGACCATTGTGCTTGTCCAGTACTACCACACTATGGTATGATCATATTTTAGTTGGCAATAGCTATTTTCTAGATAGATACAATTTTGAAAGATTTTTTCTCATCTGAAAATGTACTACTACAGTTTAAGTGCGATACTAGCGCGGTATCGTTATGATTGGATCTTGTTAGTGTGGTACTACCAATTTTTGAATTAATGGCTAGTTTTTGTGAATTTAATAATCCCTAAGTAGCCGTTGAATAGTCGGTGCAGTAGTACTGACCATTCCATTGCATTAGTATCGCTCCAACCGATTTTTAGGGATTCATCTCTAACGATCATCCTGATAGGTGGAGGATATAAATACCTCATCACCAGCAGTAAGGGCACTCACCAGCAGTAAGGGAACCCTCATATTTTGATATTGTTGAGAGTGTCCATGTGCATTGCATCATTTGGTTGATTTTGTGACACTTGAATGCCTTGAAGCAAGCGTCATTAGCTTATTACTCTTGATGGTTGCTGACACCTAGATGGCTTAAAGGAGTTGGCATAGTGATAACTTTAAGAAGGTTGTGAAGAGACCTAGCGTGGTTGTGAAGATTGGAGCTCACCTCCCGAAGCAAGAAAGAGCTACCCTAGTGGATTGAGAAAAGGCTCTAGTTGCACAAAGAGCCAGCTTGATTTGTTCAAGCTCTCTCAACATGGATTAGGGAAGATCAACAAGTTTTTGAGACCATGAAAAAAGTCCTTGTGCTCAACATGTGGTTTAATTCCCATGCTTTTTACTTTCCGTATTTACATTTATAGCAATTAGTTGCTTGTCTTGTTTAGCCAAAATTGTATCTTGCCTAGATATAGCTTTGTGGTGTCTTAGTAAGACTTAGAGAGTTTAGGTCTTGAATTGTGGAAAATGGATTTGTAATTCATACTTGCCTAAAAGGCTAAAAGATTTTTTTAAAAAAAACCCTCATATTTACCTCTTCTAATTGGTTATCATTGATCCGACATGACCGATTCACCTAGCTCCTGACCATTTGTCACTGAGTTAGGGACGATTCTACACAGTAGTCTATACATAAACTCCAGGGGGTCCTCCAAACATCATTGTTTACATTCCATATCCAAATCCAAGCTTTTCAAAGCTAACTCTTTATCAATTTTCCTTTTCTTTCGCTTTTCAACTTTGGTTTTCTTTTTCTTTTGATAGTGTTTTATTCGCAGCTTTGCAATAGGCTTATTTGGCTTTATTTATATGTGTTTTACACTAGATTATGGAGTGGAAACCCTCGAGACACTTGGAACAAGAAGCAATAACCTGAGATCCACAAAGGAGTGAACATCGATTACGAGTCACAAGGCAAGCCATGTTCCTTGGATATATTGAATTCCTATTAGTTGGGTTATATTACGTATAAGTTAATTTTTGTATTATTTATTTGTTATTAGCTATTTTTGAATAATCCTATTTAATTAGTTAATGCCTTAATTATATTGTTTACTTGCCATCCTTGCTAATAATCTGATATGGTTTTCTTTGATAAATTAAGAGTTAGTGTGACACACTTTAGCTTAGTATAGTAGTGAACATGGACAACAATAATCTCATTACATTGTGATCCACCGTCACGAGTTGACGTGTCAAAATTTATGACCATTATGGTATAATGAATAAAAGTGTTGGATCACTCGCTTGGAGTGATATTGTGGATAATGTTAGCCGAGGGTGGATATGGGTGTGTGGTTTGGAGGTGACTGTGTGCATATGCTACTCGGTGGTTGCGTGCACAAGTTTCTACTCGAAAGGTGATTCCGTCCAATGCATACATGAAATTAACTTGTATATGAGAAAAGACACGATTACTACCTATCCATAAGATTGATTATTCGAATTTAATTTGGTTACTGTATTAGTTTCATTGGTATTGTCACGGGTAGGTTCTGTCGAGACCCAAATATACAAATCCGGACTCTACTGTGTATTCCGCACTAGTCCAGGATCACGCTAGTGCACACAGCGCAAACAAAGACGAATATCATCCACATCACGATATTCTAAAGAAAATCCAAATTATATTAATAACCATCGAGTACGACCTTATGGCCAAGCTTACAATTATTAGCTTTGAAGGGCTTTAAAGAAACTAGCAATGAAATCCAAAATTTAAGCGTAGTAGCCACTCGACATGCCCACAGCAATCGATCGGGAGCGAAGTCCTAATCCGTGAAGTCCTCGTAGTAGCCTCCTTCTAGCAACTCCTGCGATCTGGTCCCTCCTCCTCAACCGAGCAACATGGGCATAAAGTCGTGAGTACATTGGTACTCAAGAAGTCGTTTGTAACAAATAAATGCAATATAGTATGCAAGGTTTATCAATGGATGGTGAAAGGTTAATTTTGCATAAAGCAACAATTTGAAGTAAATATAATAAATAGATTGTAAAGCTTAATTTAACAACCGACACTAAGTAGATAACCAAAGGAACTGAATAAAACCACAAGTGAACTAACCATTCACTTCACTCAAACCAATCCAGATTTCATAAAGACTCTACCCTCGTGTGAAATCACCGAGCATTGTCCATGACCGAGGACACGGCTATTCGAATAGTTTTACACTCGCAGAGGTTGCACAATCTGTACCCACACGATGTGATAATCCTCACGTTAAAGATAATCACAACAAGGCTTTTACAATGATCCATCTCCACCCGATCCCACTCGCTAAGGATTCGCCGTCGAGTAGGGTAACCCCCTAGTCGATAATTGCCCCCTCTTGCGCCACAACAACATCGGTAGTAAAACCAAAGTGGAGACTTCACAAATTATTATGCCAGGTCCATCCCATACTAGACATGTGGTTTGCACGATTAAGCTCAGATCAATGGCGCACAAAGTTAAGTCCTTAAGAATTACCCAGGCGAAGCATCCACATCCCATGTGCCTCTCGTGACCCCTTTATCGCACGATCAATCGCCCAAGTGAAAACCAATTTTGTATAACCAACACCAATGACACTACCCATGCCATGGCAACAAGTTTTATAACCGTGGTTAACCACCACATTCAAGTATATCATTAAGTCAAGATTAACTTAACCACATGTGATGATAAACCCAACGTACTAGTGATAAGCATGGCTAAGCAATTAAACACATAACCCATGTGACAACTAATATTGCATCACTAAGTAATTCCCCATCCTATGGTGACAATAGAATCATGGTATTCAAATTATCAAGGAGGAAATAATCAATTAGGTCATTAACTACCAATACAAGGGTTTTATAATAAAATAGCAATGCATGATAATTTAAAACAAAGTAATACATAATAGATTTAAAAACTGGGTTCAACATGATCAAAGGACACGACTTGCCTTGGCCTTGCTCAGCTGAGGTCTCTTGGTCTTCAAATCCAACTTCCGCTCCCTCGAACACGCGATCTAACGAGAGAGAAAGCGAAAAGACAAACTAAATTCAAATAAAATTCAAATGAACTCTAAAAACTTTCAAACCTGAACCAAAAGGTAGAGCTCAATTTTAGATGAATTTAGGAAAAAGAATCGGGTCAATCGGAGCTAGGACGAGGGAGAACGGACTCTTGAAAAATTGGATCTAAAGAAAATCGGGAAAATAAGAAATTGCCTTGTCTTTGTGGACCAGGCGCACGAGGAGCTGGGTCCACGGTGGACGCGCGCATGGAGCAGTGCAGGCGGCGGGTGTGACGCAGAGCGGCGGGGTCGACACGCGGCGCTATTTTGGCCGACGTGGCGGTGACCGACTGGCCGCGGACGGCAAGCCGTCGTGGCGATCGACGTGGCGTGGCACGTCGGCCTAAGGGCCGCGTGGTCGCTGTGTGGCTTGTTCGCGGTATGCGGTCTCACGTCTCACGGCCGACAGGTGGGCCGGTGGCGGCGAGATGGCGACGGTGGGCGGCGTCCACGGAAGGCGAAAGTCGCGGCGGCGGCGTCGGCCCGGCGCGCGCGCGTGCCTGCGCGAGGCGCGCGGCGCGCGCGGCGTCGGCGGCGCGCGGCGAGTCCGCCGACGGCGGTAGTAGCGGCGGCGGGGAGTTCGGGACGGCGGCGGCGGTTGACCGGCGGCGACCGAGGCGCGGCGGAACTCACCGGCGACGAGCTCCGACGGCGAAGGCAGCGAGCGGCGACGACGGTAGACGGCGAACGCACGGCGACTAACTCCGGCGACGGCGAACGCACGGGCGTCGGCGGCGGTGAGCGGCGGCGAGGGACGAGGGAGAAGCCCGGGGTCGGCTCCCCTTAAATACACGGACGTCGAGGCGTCCGGACGGGAGACGGCGGAGGAGTCCCTGGCGGAAACGGCGAGGCGGCGGCGGAGTCCGGAACGGAGACGGGGAAGGAGACCGGGTCGGGGACGACGCGCCGACAGTGGGCCCACTGCCGATGGCGCGGCGAAGCGGGTGGCCGGATGCGGGCGCGAGTGCGCGGCGGATGGCGGCCACGTGGCGCGCATCCGAAGGGCAAGCAAGCGGCGCGGCGCGCGCGGATCGGCGGCGCGTGGTGGGTGCGGCGGCGGCCGAAGCGGGAGAGGCTGGGCAGGTTCGGTGTTGGGCGGATGGGATTTTTGGGTTTTCTTTTTCATAAATTCATTTAAATCCTTTGAGCTCTAGAAAATAGCAAATAAATGAAAAAATCCAATAAATTCCTTGAGACACAAAGAACTCAAATAAAATAATTTTGGCAAATGTTCATGTTCAAATTAATCATATTAAATCCTTTTAATTCATAAAAATTCCATTTAAGCTTTAATTAATTCCAGAAAAATTCAAATGGTGAATTTTATTTTAAAAGCTTTAAAAAGACTCTGAAAATCAGGATGTTACAGGTTCGGTGTTGGCATGGGTCATAGACCAGTCTATGCAACAGTATGACCCTCTAGGAGCAGCGGAGGAGTCACCCATACCTAGGCCTAGTAAGGGACCTGCTGTTGAGAAGGAATTTCTCTATATTGGGTAGCAGTACTATTGTGAATCAGTAATAAATTTTGTTATCCCAGCTTCGTACAAGTTGTGGATATCGTGTGAGTAAAGTTGAGCACTCTCTACGGAGATTAAACTAAATTATTCGAATGTGTTGTGCAACTAAATTATTCGAATGTGTTGTGCAACTAAATTGTTCGAATGTGTTGTGCTTTCAGTTAATGGAGTTAAGTTGAAAGGGCTGGTACCTAAATCAAGGCATAAGGTGTTATTAGTTAAAAATTGTGGTAACTTGAAAGTAAAAAATTTGTAATCGTAAGTGGGTTGTTTATCAATCTGTGCGCAGCTGAAATCCTAGACAGTTGCGTGATTAGAGATTCCTGGTAAATCCAGGGTCCCCACATAATGACAAGTTAAAAATTTCAAATACATAGTTGCCAACACCTAAAATTGCTAGTCGCCATAACCTAAAGTTGTTAATTGACAGCATCTCGATACTGACAACTATAATTACTAGCAGATTACTTTTTGCTAGTTGCTACAGACATAGAGTTGTTATGTGCCAACACCATAGAAGTGCAAACCAACATGAATTTTGTTAGTTGTCAGGAACTAGAGTTGCTAGTTGATAATAATTAAAGTTGCTAGCTGCTAAGAACCCAACAGTTAAATGTATAGTTATTGTAACTAGTGATATAATAAATGACACAAGTCAACAACCTCAAAGAAGCTAGTTGTGAGAAACTACATTTGCTTGCTACTCATCAACTTGCCAGTTCAGCCAACTAATTTTTGCTAGTCGTCATGATGGTAGTTGCAGTTACACTTGTATGCCTTTTTGATATTTTTCTTATGGTTCACAACTCTTTTAATTGTCAATTCTAAATTTCATAATTGCTATTAGCCATCATTATAGTTGCTAGATGCTAGCAACTAATATACCAAGTAACATGCAAGTCTATTAACTAGCAACTAATGCAGCAAGTAACATATAGAGTTAACAACTAATGTACCAAATAACATGTAGAGGCAACAACTAATATAAAGTTTGATAGTTATCAGCCCAACATCTACAATTAGTAGTTGCTGGCATATAAGTTGTGAAACCTATAATTACTAGTAGAGAAGATATGCTAGCTGCTAGCATACTAGAGTTGCTAGTTGTCATCATGTAGGTAGATAAACCTATAATTACTATTAGTGTAGAATTATGAACTGCTAGCATCTAGAGTTGCTAGTAGCAGACAACTAGCATTGTTAATTGAAAAATAATTTTATGAATATGTCATTAAAATATATTCAATATATGTCTTATTTGTTAAGCTCATTATATAGATTACAACGATTCAAATGAAAAACAAATCAGACAAAACATACTATAAAAAATATGAACATGTGTGTGGCTAAGTGCTCTCTATTATATTATATTATATTATATTATATTATATTATATTATATTATATTATTAACGAAAAAGGAGCGTATTTGTTACGGGTAGCAACGCACTCAATGAAAAAGGAGGGTGGTGGTAATGTCACTGACAGACCGTAGCGCTAACGTCTTTTTTTATCAATAATAACGCGTAAATCACGCTGTAAACCTCGCGTCCCAGTTTCTTCTGCTCACGCAATAAAACAGCGGTAACCGGGAGGTGTTCTTGCAAAAACGGCACAAAAATCCAACGCTGTCGGCTTCGGCGAAAAAGTGCAACAGCGATCAAATGCGTGTGCGTATAATATCCAGTGGGCAACGGCCATACGTTTGCTGCAAACCCGGCTGCAGCTTGCATCCATTTGAGGCTGTAAGCATTTGCCGTCGCCAACATATATCACCTCCTGGTATCATGCAGTTCTTGCGTGCACCACCACTGGAAACCTTTGCGTGGCGCCATCCAAATCTATTCCTTTCCTAGGTGTAGAAACTAAAGCTTAGCCGAACTTCCATTATAATTATCGCAGCATGCACATGCCTTTCAATTCTTGGCTGTTCTTGCTGTTGATTATGATTGGTGGTGGTAGCAACTAGCAAGGTGAGGTGTAGCCGTGTAGGTAGTGTGTTGCAGGCTCTGGCTGCAAGGTGGAAGATGGATGGCGAAATGAGCGAGGACTTGCTGACGGAGATCCTCGTGAGGCTGCCGTACAAGTCGTTGGCGCGGTTCCAGTGTGTGTCCACGTCGTGGCAGAGCCTCATCTCTGGCGACTACCTCCGCCGGAGGCTGCCGCTCATCACCTCCGGCGTGCTCTTCCACGACAGCCCGCCGGGTGCTGACGGCGGGAAGCGAGCGTACACGTACGCGTGCGCGTCGGGAGGTGACGGCTGCGGCGGCGGCGTCGCGGAGGCCGACATGGGCTTCTTCCCGTGCCACGAGACGTCGACCATCATCGACGGGTGCAACGGCCTGCTGCTGTACTACGCGTTGCACCCGACGGCGTTCCACGTCGTGAACCCGACGACGCGGCGGTGGGCGGCGCTGCCGGCGCCGAGCAGGAAGACGCTGCTCTCGGTGCTGGCGTTCGACCCCTGCGCCTCAAAACACTACAAGGTGGTGTGCTTCACCGGGTGGCTCCCCCGGGGCGCGTCCGTCGAGGTGTTCGACTCTGAGGCCGGCACGTGGAGCGAGCACGAGCTCGCCTTCGGGCTCGACACCGACGCCATGTCGGCCACTATGCACTACTCCGGCGGCGCGCTCCACGTGCTGGCCTACTCGGGCCACGTCGTCCGCATCGACCTCGGCACCATGGCGTGCGCGGTGACCGCGCTCCCGGCCCCGGTGAGCTGCCGGGCGCGCGCCGGGCACTGCCGCGGCCGTCTCCTGTACGCGTCCAGCGACGGCTCTCGCCTCAGGCTATGGGAGCTAAGGGACGCGGACAAATCCGAGTGGGCACTGAAGGACGAGCTGGGCATCAAGGACCTCGCCGCCGGCGAGGCGAACGGCTCGTGCCAGGCCATCACCTTCCTGTTCATGGCGTTCCACCCGGAGAGGGAGGTGGTGTACCTGTGGACGCCGTGGAAGCTTGTGGCGTTCGACTTGGAGAAGAGGCGCGTCGAGGAGGAGTGGTTGTTGGGATCGGAGAAGGAAGGCGCGCATCTCATACAGATTTGGTTGTTTCCGTTCTCGCGCCATCTGGCCAGCTGCCTGGCCTGATTTAGCCTATCTGGCTGGCTACCAGACTGGCCGGCAGCGCTGAGAATGGCTTGTGGCCTTATCTAGAACAATGTGGCTGCGTCCAACTATACAAGATTGATAGAAAAGGCAAAAAAAAAAACGAGGGAAGATTGAATTGTATGTTGTTTTATTCGTTTTATAAAGTACATGATTAATTATGTTTCATGGTCTTATTTTCACATGCTATTATCTCTACTAATATAAAGTAAGGGTTTATCGATCCGTCATGGTCCCTCTTCCTCCCCTGGATCGCTACTAAAAATACGCGGGGGAGGGGGGTGGGATTACTAGTAAATATTTTAATTTTCATTTGGTGACGGGAGGAAGTACTCTGTAATCCATCTCATTGTGAAGCTAACAAACTGCTCCGGAAGCTTGACAAGTTGGTGAAGTTGTAGCTATAGTGCGTAAAAAAACGAGCTACTCGAGTTCGGCTCGTTCCAGGCTCGATTCGAGCTCGGTTCGAGCTTTAAACGAGCCGATTCGAGCTTGATCTGCTCTGAGCCGAGCTCGAATAGTTCCGATTCGAACTCAAATATTAATACATATTAATTATTACCGAGCTCGAGCCGAACTCGAGCTCGAGCTTTTCTTATTATTGAAAATTAGTGTATATTTGAATCATTTTAACCGTTATCGTACAGGCGAAACTGAACTAAAAATTTTCTTATTATTGAAAAATATAGAGCTCGAGCCTACTCGAGTAGGCCGAGCCAAGCTCGAGTAGCTAATAGTGCTATGAAAGCTCCACTGTTGACAAATATAGCAAAGACCAAAAAACTGACTACAGATGCACAGTAAGCGTAGTAATGTACGGACATGTTGAAACTAGAGCCAAAGTCAGTTTTGGCACTGTATCGCAGCGTATTTACAAAAATAATAGTATACGGAGGTATTGAAAAAATGTTATTTTTGCCGCCGGTGGACCGGGTGGCAGCGGCCACGACGTGACACGTGGCGATGTCGGCGGCGGCAGGTGCCTGTCGCCCAGACAGGAGGTAATTAGGCCGGCTAATTATCAGTCCTAGTCTCCAGCTGTAACTAACACTGTATGGACACTGTCATGACTCACAACTAAAACAACAGAACCAACATAACAACTCAACTTAGCTCAACTCACCAAACCTACACTAGGACTGGTTGAACCGCCACCAGAGACCGGTCTGACCGTATGCTCCCAGCAGTTAGACCGCTTGGCCAAGACGGTATGACCGGACTCCAGAACAATACATGCCAAAATTCAAATTCGCAAAAATCAAACCCAAACAATGAAAGCAAGACACAACCAATATCAAATACTCATCACTCATATAGGATTGCCACCACATATTCTTACACATTCCATTCCATGGCTGCTTTGTTTTCGCCAGGAAACCTCATGGAGCTCCCTACCACTGATGGACGCCGAGCGCTTCGTCCTCCTGTCCGAGAGCTGCATACCGGTGCAGAGCTTCCCGACGGTCTACGAGTACCTCGTCAGCTCGCGGCACAGCTTCGTGGAGGTCTACTACCAGTAGAACAAGCAATGCCGCGGCCGGTACAGCCACTGCATGGTGCCGGACAGCACGCTATCGCAGTGAAGGAATGGCTCCCAGTGGTTCGAGTTCAGCCGGGACTTGGCCAAATGGCCACAAGCGTCCTGATGGACACCAAGTACTACCGTACCCCATTTCAGGAAGCATTGCCGGCCGTCGTGCTACCCCGACGAGCACTACCTCCCGACGTTCGTGAACATGCTCCATGGCGCCCGAAACTCGAACAGCACCGTGGCGTACGTGGAATGTGTTAGAAATTGGTCCATTTAAGCATGGCCTATTTGTTTAATTTCAAAGCATGCATAGTTTAGTATTATATTGCTAAGATAAGGTGAGGAAGAAAGATTTATAAGGTGGAGTTCTCACTACTCTTTGAATATGGATAGAGATGGTATGAGAATGGTTCTGCCTAGTCACATACGCGCGCGCATATTCACGTATTTTTGCGTGAAAATCGTGTGACTTGTGAGGTGCTACGTGACGTGGCGCGCCACTTGGCAAACCAAATCTACCTTTATTTTTGCTGAACCCTGCACAACTCTCTCTCTGTTTGAATGAGATTCAAACATTTGAATGAGACAGTTACAAATGAATTTACACTGCTTAATTTGTGATTTGATGAGATAGTTACCAGTGGGTAAATGGCTGGTTGAATGTGTCAGTTACCATTGGGTAAATGGCTATTTAAATTTTAAGTTCATAGTCTGTCTATATATATATACCTGGAGACGTCCAGAGTATTTTTGTTGAAAAAACTTACTGCATCTATTTCCTTCTTCTCTGTGATCCTGTGCTTTTGTACTGTGAAGTTTGAACTTCGCCAACCTTTCTTCCCGGCGTGCACCTGGAAAGAAGGAGAGCGACTATCTCTGAACCATTGCCGCAGAGAGTACCTGCACGGGGCGGCAATAAGGTTTTTGGGCAGCGCACATCTGCGTGATCGCTCACTTCACTGCGTCATCTACGTTCTACACTGCAACAAACATGCGCTGCATCTTATTCTTCATCAAACTTAATTGTAAGTCGTTCGTGCGTTTGTTCGACTTTGATACTATAATTTACTTGTGTATATTTTGAAGTATGATGAGTAGCCTGTTGTTAGTTGCGAATTTTGTATCACTAGTTTATTATTTTTACCTTCTAGTAAAATTTAGAATTAAAATATTACCTACATTTACAATAGAATGGTCCAAAGGGAGGCCTCACCCGGCGATCTAGGGCGCAGGGGATGTCACGGTGGACCTTATCACAAGCATCAGCAAGACGGAAAAACCCTGCATGTACACCCGACACGTTGGAGGCGCTGCTCAACATCTCGTCGACCGTCATGCAGTATTAGTTTTCGCCGTCGATACAACAGGGGTGTTTATGTGTTTGTAACTTAGGATTTACAGCCATGTCAGGTATCAACTGTAACTGGTAAACAGACGAATTTGCTACAGTAGGATGTGAAGAGCAGGTTGGGCATACATAACTGCATAAGAAGTACACACCTCATTGACTGATCGATGCCCCGGGTTGTCTAGTTGTCCCATGGTATTTGTGCAGGACCGACTTGCAGCACACAAGTTGCTGGCTACCAAAGGCCAATTGGCATTGAACCACCACAACGTGCAACAGGTTTGATTTGGTTGTGCTTTCTAATCAAGGAACATCAGGGGCCCAACATCTGCTGGAGAGCCTGCACTGCACCAACCATTCCAGCTCTTCCTCTCCTTTGTGATCCAACAACTAGATCATTGCATTCAATTTTCGCACTTCACTCGAGTATGAGCGATTCATAGCTGTGGTCCAATCTAGTCGTTTTTTGCCGATCGGCCAGTCGTCGCTGGCCCAAGAAATGGCCCATCGGCAGCAGTGTAAGAACTGTGGTAATCCTCCTGAATCCCTTGAGGTTTCAGCAACAGCAGCCTGTCAATTAGTGCCACAAAAGCGGGGAAAGCACAAAGTAAACCTGCAATTTCTCAGCCAAGGAAGGGATTAGGCAAAGCTGTCATAAGCATATACTATATGGTAATACATGGTAACTGATCAAAGTAAGCATTGTTCCTGCTCTTTGCAAAAGACAAAAAGCCTGGAGAGCAGGTGGCCTTAGCAGGTGGGAGTGGCATTTGGTATGGTACTAGAAAGCTTTTAAGCCAAACTTTGAGTTAGCTAACGAAATAAATGAAGTGAAAGTAATTTCACCTTTTCATCTAAATGAGACTAAGCAATAATATACTTAAATAAATATATTAGTCTTACATATAGATTTGTTGTTTAATTATATATTTGGATATAAGGAATGCAATAAAATTATAAGAAAGATATTGAATGCATACATCAATAATTTCACCTTTTTATCCATATAAATCTAAGTAATATCATAATCAATAAATAAGGTTAGTCTCACAAATGCATTTATCATTATCACCAAAATCTTATAATAGTATTTGTTATTATCATCAAAATCAACTTAAATGGAGCTTGATCTTTCATGAAGTCCCATGGCGAAGCCATGAAGTGCGCGCTCCGTCCGCATCTCGGATAAGCATCAATGAAGTCCCGACGATGAGGCGGTCGAAGAATGCCTCACGACCACATTGTCATAGGCGTCGATGAAGTGGTGACCACAAGGTGGTCGTAGAATGCCTCACGACTACGTCGACCATGACATGGTCATGAGCGTCGATGAAGTCCCAACTAGGAGGTGTCGAAGAGTGTCGACGAAATCCCGACCACGAGGTGTTGGATGAGCGTCGGTGAAGTCTTGACAATGAGGCAGTCGGAGAATGTCTCACGACCACATAGTCATAGGCATCGATGAAGTGGCGACCACAAGGTGTCAAACAAGTGTCGGCGAAATCCCGACCATGTGGTGTCGACGAAATTCTGATCACGAGGCAGTCGGAGAAAGCCTCACGAACACGTGATTGTGGGCATTGATGAAGTGATGACCACAAGGTGGTCGTAGAATGCCTCACGACTACATCGATCATGACGTGGTCGTGAGTGTCGATGAAGTCCCAATCAGGAGGTGTCGAAGAGTGTCGACGAAAACCTAACCACAAGGTGTCGGATGAGCGTCGGTGAAGTCCCAACAATGAGGCGGTCGGAGAATGTCTCACAACCACATAGTCATGGGCATTGATGAAGTGGCGACCACAAGTGGTCATCGAATGCCTCACGACTACGTCGATCATGACGTGGTCATGAGCATCGACGATGTCCCAACCTCGAGGTGTTGAATGAGCGTCGATGAAGTCCAAACGATGAGATGGTCGGAGAATGCCTCACGACCACATGGTCATGGGCGTCGACAAAATGGCGACCACAAGATGGTCATAGGCATCAACAAAGTTGATGGCGGGATAAAGACTTGAAGCTCACGCGCTCTGTCCCCATGCTTTGGATTGGCGTCGGCGAAGTGGTGACTACGAAGCGGTCATAAAATGCCTTACGACTACATTGATTATGACGTTGTCATGGGCATCAATGAAGTCCCGACCACAAGGTGTCGGACGAGTATTGACAAAGTCCTAACCACGAGGTGTTGGACGATCATCAACAAAATCCTAACCACGAGGTGTCGGACGAGCGTCAACGAAATCCTAACTACGAGGTGTTAGATGAGCGTCGACAAAGTCTTGACCACGAGGTAGTCATAGAATACCTCACGACTACGTCGATTATGACGCTATCATGGGCGTCGACGACGTCTCGACAATGAGGTGTCGAATGAGCGTCAACGAAGTCCCAACCATGTGGTGTTAGATGAGCGTGACAAAGATCCGACCATGAGACAGTTAGAGAATGCCTCATGACCACGTGGTCATGGGCATCGATGAAGTAGCGACCACAAGGTAGTCATAGAATGCCTCACAACTACGTCGATCATGACATGGGCGTCGACGAAGTTGATGGTAGGATAAAGACTTGAAGCGCGCACTCTTTGTCCCCACGCTTCGGACTGGCATCGACGAAGTGGTGACCACAAGGTGGTTGTAAAATGCCTCACAACTACATCGATTATGACATTGTCATGGAAGTTAACAAAGTCCCGACCACGAGGTGTCTAACGAGCATCAACGAAGTCCCAATGACGAGGCGGTTGGAGAATGCCTTACGACTATGTGGTCGTGGGCATCGATGAAGTCTCGACCACGAGGTGTCAGACGAGTGTTGACAAAGTCTCGACCATGAGGTGTCGGACAAGCGTCGATAAAGTCCCGACCACGAGGTGTGCCTGAAGCGTGCGAGGCTCACCGGGGTGATCGCTGGTGTAGGGGACCCCCTGATGGGAAGAGCACGCAGCCACGAGCACTCCATCCCAACTCCACGCGATTTATTTATACTCTGTAGAGTTGACATAGAGGATGTGGACTCCGCGTGGGTATTTATAATCCGTGAAGTTCACGCAAAGACTGTGAAATTCGCGTGGAGGGTATTTATACTCCGTAGAGTTCGCGCGGAGGCTATGGACTCCGTGCGAGCATTTATACTCCGCAGAGTTTGGCGGTACGTGAGACCACGAGGCGGTTGTAGAATGTCGCACGACCACATCGAACATGACGCGGTCGTGGGCGGTCGGACATAGTTCTCACTAAGAGATAGAATTGTCATTCGATGTCGTTAGCGCGGTGAACTCCATAGTAGGAAGCACGCGTAGCCACGAACACTCTGTCCCCGCACCGCACAATTTATTTTTACTCCGTAGAGTGCTCTGGGACACACGAGGTTCCCGGCGCTTTATACTCCGCAGAGTACGCCGAGCCCAAAGCCACCATGCGATTTATTTTATACTCCGTAGAGTTGCCCGGGACACACAAGGTTTCCAACACTTTATACTCCGTAGAATACGTCGGGGCATGAGGCCACCATGCGATTTATTTATACTCCGTAAAGTATGCCGAGACACGAGGCCACCGTATGATTTGAGCACAAATCAGATCGAATAGCGGCAGAGGAATGCTAAAGCCAATAAATGCCAAATATTATGATGCCTACAACATGACCGGTTTGAAGTTTCTCTACCTTCCTACCTTTGTAGCGCTTCCTTCCAGCCATCGAAGTCCCACGGATCTTCCGCATGGCGGCAACTCTTCCTCGCGCAGCTTCTTGCATGGTACCCACGGACGGTGCCAATTGTTGTGGTATGAGCACAACAGGGGGTACAGGGTACCCTTTCCCTCTTAGGAGATATGGAACTATGAGCTATGGAGCCGACAGATAGAGAGAGATCGGGAAAATTGCACATGTACCCCATAGTTAGTAGGCACTTGTAAATTTGCCACAGCCAAGTGGCCTTGTAATTTTGCCCCATACTTGACGGTGAATTCCATAGTAGCCCTTATTATTTTGCCCCATTGCCCATTTAGCTCCTATTTTAATTTCGTTTTTCATTTTTGGGGCTGTAAAATTTCGTTTTACAAAGTTGTCCATTAAATGCCTAAAACATTCTCTTTGCTCTACTGTGGAAAAATATTTTTTACTGCATTTTTTCTGCCCAAAAAAATGAAAAAACGAAATTAAAATAGGAGTTAAATGGGCAATGGGGCAAAATAATAAGGGAGCATGTCAAGTATGGGGTAAAATTACAAGGCCACTTAAGTGTGGGGCAAATTTACAAGTGTATACTAATTATAGGGTACATGTGCAATTTTCCCAGAGAGATCTAGTGAGTAAAATAAGTGGGCATCTCCTTCTCATACCTCTCTTAGGGATTTATATACATAAATGGGATAAGATGGGAAATTTTCATCCTACTCCTTCATAGTTACAAAAGATGAGAGTATATTAATACATTCCTTTATATATATTCCTATACTATTGAGCTTGTTATTAGACCCAATAACTAAACTTAACAGTCTTGACGGCTGGGCCACCCCACAACATAATCAAAAGGCAACTAAAAAAAAAAAAAAGAGGCGGAATCTCATCAGAACAAACGCATACAGCTCATGCAGCAAGCATGTACGTATCCACAGAAAGCTCGGGGTCACGTTTCATATATCTATATAACCTGTATGTACAAGGACGACTCTCATTATGTACTCACGCTTTGAGTATTAACACAAGGCCAATAAAATTTGATACAGTCGGGCCTGGCACTGGAAGCTCAGGCACAGCCTTTCAGGATGTCAGCAAGACCTTCGCGCTGCTCGTCGGTCAGCTGCTTCGGGAAGACGATCTCAAACTTCACCCTTAGATCGCCCCGCGCGCCTTTCTGGTCGATAATGGGCATCCCTTCCCCTCTGATGACCTTCTCGTACCCCGGACTGATGATCTCATCCTGAAACGAGCAGCTCACCTTCTTGCCACTCAGAAGCCTGAATGAGAGGGACCAACCGGTGAGCGCGCTCACCAATGGCACCTCGGCTTTCAGCACTAGGTCGTTTCCTACCCTCTTGAACATCGGGTGCTTCTTCTCGGATATGGTGAAGACCGCATCGGCAGGTAGGCATCCCGGCCTCTCGTCCCCCATACCTTCAAATGTGACCCTGTGCCCTTTCTTCCACCCTCGTTTCACCAGGATCATCTGACTCACCTCCTTCTTAACTATTGACCTGTCCAAAACATAAATCCAGTGAAGGTGATTAGTCAGAAATTCTCCAAGAGAGAGTCAAAGGAAGAAGGAAGCTCAGGAGTCACTGTCTCTGAATCCTCCTAGGCCACCACCCTCACATGTAAAAAGAAATATGAATACTGCCTATTGCTCAAAAACACCACTTCTTTGCTAGATGATAGATCCAAAACTAGGGTATTCAAAGCCCCCAACAAATATGTACACACATATGTGGCAAAGAAAGCAACTTGAAGCCTTACAATTGTCTCCTCAAGATAGGATCCTAAATTCCTATGTACACTAAACACTGTTCGAAAACATTATTATTATTGTGTCTTGTGTTAGGTAGGATAATCTTGCAAGAATAGGATAGATCCCTGGGAGGGAGAAGGCACACCAAAGGGCACTTGTGTAAAAGTTTCATGCCTATGTTCCAAAGCTAAATATTCCACTGACAAATGCAGCCTATAAAGCGGCCACCCCACTGTCAAAAAGAAGTGCGCCATAGCCTGGAAAAAGAAGGAAGTAATCGTGCTGGTTTACTATTTATCGAGCATTTCTAAACAGAGCAGAGAATTGGGGGCACGAAGTGGAATGCATGTCACCATCAGAACAGATCCTGAATTCTTGCCTACCCTGAAGTTTCCAAGCATCGATCCATCGGAATCACAATATCACATCAAGCCTGTTCCGCTTGAATTAATTTTTTTCCGTTTTAAAGAAAAAAGAGAAACAGATGACAAGCGATTGCTCGTCAGAATTCAGGTGAAGTTTCAATCAATCTTGTTGATGGATTAAATATAACCGCATTAGAGGGAAACAAACGCTACCCGTTCTTGGTGACGACGTCGCGGGTGAACTTGACTTCCTTCTTGCAGCCATGGCAGAGCTCCTCGAGGGTGCACTCGAGCTTGCGCTCCAGCGGCGGCGCCTTGCGCATGATGGAACTGGAGAACTCGACGAACGCGCGCCGCCCGCCCGAGTTGCCGGAGCTGTACACTTTCTTCAACTCCCTCGCCGGCGTGCCGGGCGCGCTCCTCGTGCCAAAGTCGTCGCTGCGTGTCCTCGCCATGCCCACGCCGCCGCCGGCTGCCCCGGCCCTCTCGCCCGCCCGGCCGTCGTTGCACACCCCGAACACCGCCCTGTTCTCCTGCTGGTCTAGGAGCGCCTGCGCAAGAAGCCCACCCGCGAGAACAACGTCACGACACATTGCAATTCACAGCAACGCACGCAGGTGCCCGCGAAAGGGGGTCATCTCGCTCACCTCGTAGGCCTCGGTGATGGCCTTGAAGCGCGCCTCGGCCTCGGGCTTGGACGACGGCGGGTGCTTGTCGGGGTGCCATTTCTTGACGAGGCCCTTGTACGCGGCGCGGATTTCCTGCGGCGAGGTCTCCCTTGGGATGTTCAGGATTCGGTGGTACAGCTCGGGTGGGTTCCCCATTGGAGGGGATGGGGGGATGATGATCTTCTTGGAGCGGCGGTCGCAGGGGAAAGCAAGAAACAGGGGAGGAACAGATAGAAATGAGGAGTGGTGAGTTTGTTGTAGAGGAAGGAGGTTAAGTGATAAAGAAGGGGAGAAGAGAAATATAGTGAGTGAGAGAGATGAGTGGCTTTTTTATGCAGGGGGCAATTATTTGAACTGGTATCTAGATAGAGAAAATGTAGGAGGGGGAGAGAGAGTGTGTGTCTTGGTATGATTTGTGAAATGGTGTACTAGTGGTAGTACATGTGGGCCATGGAGGGCATGACGGTGAATTGGCAGTGGACATAGGCAAGGACCAGCTGCAGGGCATGGCACGGCCTGACAGGCTTCGAGTTGCGCCGGGCTATGCCGTGTTGGCATGACTAGTCTCTGACGAGGTTTAGGCATAGCCCAGGACACGTCGAGTTGCCGCTATGCCGCACCGGCCCTGTTGGACACGTGGAGCTGTGGACGTCACCATTGTCGGCCCATCCCGTCGACGACACCACCAATGAGGAGTGGCCACCGGTCGCCGGCAAGGATCAAGTGGAGCATAGCCGGACCATGCACGGAGGTCGTCCGTCGCCCCTAGATCCACGGCCTGCCACCAGCTCTATCTCCGTCGTGAGCTCTCCCCTCAACAACATCGCACACCAGCAGACCGCACCATCTCTCTCTCTCTCTCTCTCGCTCTTTCCTCTCTGTCAGCCGCGCATCGAGCGGTGGCGACCCTGGCCCACCACGATGATGGCAAGCACGAGCGCCCTTGTCCTCTCCCTCTCTCCCAAATCTAAGTGATGGTGGTCGTGAGGGGGATGGCGGTTGTCGCGAGCCCACCATGATAATGGTAGTTGTCCACTTCCCCTCTCCTAGATTTGAGTAGAGCCAAGCGCAGGAGGATTTGGGGGCAGCGAGTCAGCGACGGGCCACTGTAGTGGTCTTCCTCCCCTCTCCTCGATGGCCACGGTGACATCAGCGAGGTGTGTCGAGCTGCATCTGGCTTTTTGGACCTTGCCGGCCCGAGCATGACCCATTGGAGCGTGTTGTGTCATGCCATCTGACGTACCCGATTCTCAAGTCTGCCCCAATAGTTCGTGTCGTGCCAGCTCGATCCACCACGTGTTGTGACTGGGCCATGCTGTGCCAGCCGGGCCTTGGGTCAGCCTGGAAAAGTACGGCTTAACTCCCAGGACTAGGTAGGAAAGAGGATGTGATGGTGTGAGATTTGTAGCTTTGCATCTGTGACTGGGCCATGCTGTGCCAGCCGGGCCTTGGGTCAGCCTGGAAAAGTACGGCTTAACTCCCAGGACTAGGTAGGAAAGAGGATGTGATGGTGTGAGATTTGTAGCTTTGCATCTGCATTTGCATCTGTTGCATAATGTTAGCCTTTTGAAGCAATGTATGGAGAGAAAAAGGGGTTTCATCCAAGGATTGGTGGTGATAATGGTGGCAGGAGAGAAGTGCTTTTGTTGGCCATGTCTTTGTGCAGTTTGCAAGTTATATTTAGACCATCCTCCATATGAGAGAGAATTGCTAGGTATCTATTGTGAAGTAATCTGCTCTACGACCAAACTCGGTTGAAAGTTCAAAAAATTGTCCATACTTGTGCTCTAAATTAGACTTGTGCTAAGGACACACGTGCCTGTGTGGGCATGTATGTGAGATCATGTGTGTGTGAGTGTATAGGGCCTGTTTGGCAGAACTCCACCAGCTCCAGATCCACCTAGATCCACGAGATCCACGTGTGGGCGCTCCACCGTGGATCCGGGTTTCATCAAGTGTTTGGTACAGCTCCACCACGAACGGACTAATATACAATTATAAAAACATATTCGGGGCACAATGAAAAATAAAAAAATAAATAAAAGTTTCTTCTTCCTCGGTCGCGACGGAACCGCGGCAAGACGCTACTGCGGCCGGCCACGGCCGCACGCACGGCGCCACAGCGACGAGCGTGGGCATCGCGCGCCATCGCCGCGCGCCATGCGCGCGGTCGAAGCGGCATGGCGCGGTGGTCGGGGCGACGGGGTGGGCGCGATGGTCGGCGCGGTGGTGGGGCGCTCGCCGGCGGCCGTGGTGGCGGTGCTCGCCGGCCGCAGTGAAGGAGAGGACGGTCACGATGGGGACGACGGACACAGTACGGGCGAGGAAGAAGCGAAATAGAACAAAATGAACCGTTTTTTTGGTGTAATCAGTGGCATGGTGGGTAATTTTCTCCAACTCCATCAAACTTGAGTTTGGTGGAGCACCCCTTGAGGTGCTTCATGGATTTGGTGGATCTGAGGGCAGATCCACTGTTTTTGTGGAGCAGATCCATGGTGGAGCTGCTGGAGCTAAAAATGTTTGGATGGAAAAATTGAATTTGGATCTATTTTTCGTGGATCTAGAGCTGGTGGAGCTCTGCCAAACAGACTCTATGTATGCGGCCTTCCTCAAAAAAAATACGGAAGTGCTTCACACGACGATTTGGTCGACCTATCGACATGCGGTTCGCCTGAGCCCTCAAGTCAAGTCAAAGGGTGTGTTTGGTACGGAAGTGGACGGATGGATCCAACCCACACGATGCTGATGGATCCAACCCATTTTTACGACTCGTCCCCTTCATCCTCACCATCCCCTCGATCACATTTGCAGCATATCACGCGTGAGCCTCCGTGTGCTGGAGCGAGCCCTGCACCCCAGTCAACCAAACACATAGAGTGCGACCAAAAACTCGCCACGTTGGATCGTACGCTAGATCATCGTACCGCGTTGCTCCTTGGTACTAGCACTCATCGCACCACTCCAAGCCGAGGCGCGAGCGTGTGAAATGGAGAGGGGTGCCAGCGCCACCAACTAGCTGCATCTGCAATTCTGCGTGTATGGTCGAGGAGAGCCGTGTTCTGCTTGCAGTATCAGCGTGCATGATCATGCATATGGTTCTATCTACTGTTGCAGGTGAATGATTGGCGAATAAGTACGGCATGGTTAGCGACTATTGTCCGTACTGGCAAAAATAACTATGCGCTACTCGTGCACGCTGTGTCGCTACTCGACAGGCCGCTCGAATCGATCCATTCAGATCAAGCAGTTCCTCACACTGTGCTGCCTGTCAGCCCGTCACGCTGGCTGTCATCAGTATTTTTCTCCTTGGTCGATCGCGTTGGTCCTAGAAACCCAATATATTTTAGATAGACTGATTGATGTAGTACTCCGCTGGGGCATTGAGATGCATTTACGATTAGTCAATGGCCATGTACGCCTTGGATTCTTCCGAGCGCGGCACCGGCACGGCCCTATGCATGTGCGAAGTGGGAGACCGCTGGCTACGGCGATAGGTAGGAAAACGGACGAACGCCTCATCAAGTGGCTGTATTCGTCGCCACCTGGCCCATGTCATTGCAGATGCATGCGACATACTGATCAAGTACTGCCTTTGTTCCGAGAACTGAATGAATGAGCACGTAGGGTACCAACAAAAGCCAGCGGTGTGTAGACGACGTAGGTCCATGTCATTGCAGATGCATGCGACGGCTGGTGGTAGGTAGTTAACTGCGAGCCGGAGGGTGACGGGAAGCATAAATGGAGAAACGATGTGATCTCACATTTGTAAATTTTAGTAGACTATATGGACAAGCTGCAAGGTGATTAGGGATGAAAACGGAACGGAAATATCCCGTACCGAACCGTATCGTTTTCTACATTTGACCCGATCGAATTCGTATTTTGGACAAATTGAATTCGGTTCGAAATACGAATACCAAATTGAAGCGGAGCGGAAGCGGTTTAGGCGTTTCCAGGCCGCTTTCTTTTCTACATTTTATTCGGAATATCCGTATTGTAAATACGGTTTAAACCGTATTTAGCCACTAGAAGTCGGATCTCGGTCTCACCGTCTCACGGCCCGGGGCCGGCGCTCGGCCAATTCACACCCCGGCCCCTACACGTGGCGCTCCTCCACGCCCTAAATCCTAATCCCCTTCCGGCCTTCCCTTCACCCCTCCACTCCACCCCCACATGCGCGACTTCGGCGCAATGGCGAGCCGAGGCCCCGACGGCGACGTCCGGTGGTGGCGCGTCCCGCAACGCCGGCGGCGTCTTTGTGCGCCTTCACTCTCCTCCTCATCGGCGTGCTCGCGTTCTCGATCCGACTCTTCTCCGTAAGATCCGATCCAGCCGGCCCACGCCTCAGATCCGATTCGGTGTTGAGTAGCGTTCCGGTTGTGTATGCTTACGCGTCCTGCCGTTTGGTGCGCATGTGATCAAATGCACGAGGCGTGATCCACGAGTTCGACCCTATTTCAACTTCCGCGTCACTCGGGTGGATTGCGTGGTTCCATTTTTTTGTTCGGAGTATGTGAAATTGAGCTAAGCTCATAGGATATTGCAATGTTTCGTTGACTCGGCGAGTGTTGGTGTTGGAGGTTCGGTTTTGGAAATTGGCGTTGTCCGTAGATTTTGTTTACTATGGGATGATTAGTGTAAGTACGAGCAACGATGGTTACATAGGAACATGAAATGCTGGCTTGAAGCGATTATGCATTGCATTTGATCTAAATTTCCCTTAATTGTTCTGATTTTGTCGAAGAATGGAATTTACGAGTTCGAACTGGTTTGATGATAGGACATGGTAAGAGCGTCACGAGCATACTGAATCATTTAATCTTGTGTAAGTTCAATGCAAAATGGAAGGTGTATACGCACACTTGGGTGATGTTTCACGCCTTGCTTTGGATTTAGGTATCCCCTTGGCCGTGTGATTGGTGGCACTGTTTATCCTGGCTTGACATTGACAACTGGAACCATTTGGTGGTATGTTATCAAAGGAACACACCTTTACGTTCCTTTCAATTGCTGCAAATGTGCCTGAAGTGTTTGATTGCTCTACTAGGTTGCTGAACTCTCTTAACATCCCATTGTCGGTGGAGACTGTTTGTGTGTTCACCGCTCCAATTTTCTCAGCAAATGCTTCGTGGGCTACTTATCTCTTAACAAAGGTTGCTTTTTCACCGAAGCATGAGTTCTCACAGTATTTGTTCTCATCTGGAAATTCTGTGCTTCTTACTTCAACTCTTTCTATAGGAAGCAAAGGGCACTGGAGCTGGATTGATGGCAGCAGCCATTTTGGCAATAGTAATTGCACTAGCGACCTTTCTCCCTGTCACTTTTGGCCATGAAAAATCATTTTAGTAGATGTTAATCCATTTTCATATGTCATGGTGGAAGTAAAAAATGTGAATTCTTGTGGATTAAGCTAGAGATATTGTTAGATAGTTTCAGCTTTACCCGCCTGTGGGTGGGTGGAACAAGGAAGAATGGAACAATATGGCATACTATTTATAGTTGTTCATTTCTTTATGCCAAATTAATATTTATAAACTCGTTGGAAATTGCAGAATGACTGAAACTGTGTTACGTTGACACTTGACAATCTGGATATAATTCAGGGGTTATTACCTTTGTTGAGAAGAGCCTTAGCTTGAGGGTGACAAGGAGGTAGATGGGCTTCGGCACCGGGGTGGGGTGGTGCTGAAGCCACCGGAGGAGCGCTGCCACCGCGCGGACCACGACAGATATTTTGGGAGCTATCTTACCATGCATCTCTGACAAAGAGGAGAAAATTCGAGTGGTACTTTCCTCTCTTGTACTTTTATTAATTCGGATAATTCTTGTGGATGTAAACTGTGCCTATCCAGGGTAATTATTTTTTATTTACTTTGTTGTTTGCTAGGTTGCACGTGAAACTAATGAGGAACTTCGTGCTATAAAAGCTGATCCAATTGAAGGCTTTGACATTGGAGCGATTCTCTCAATTGCTAAGAGGTTCTCTATCCAAACCTTCGCATAGAAAATTTAATTTAACTGTTTAGTTACATACTAATGTAATTGTTATGCACTTGGTCCTACAGGTCGGTATTCCGTATTGAATTTTCGTATACCGACCGTGTTCGACATAATTCCGCTCGAATTGGTTCGTTTTCGAAATTCTCGATATTCCGTAAGTTCGCGTTCGTTTTCGTGTCCGGCTTTACCGCTTTCGCTTTCGTTTTCGTATTCAAATGTAGAAGTAGAAAACGGTTGAGGAGTTTTCCGACCGTTTCCGACCGTTTTCATCCCTAAAGGTGATAACCAAATTAGATAAGCAATCGAACGGTGATTTCACGTTTCGAAGAACCAAATTAGTTAGCTTCTCGAGTCTCCATTGGTGTATTCGCGCAGGATGGGATCCAGTAAACAAGCACCCATGATCATCGTAAACCTCAACCAAATCATCCATGCAGTAACCAAAGATGTTTTGTCACATGCCGCAGTTTGCATGGCTGACTGACATAGTGATTATAGAGACTCGAACACCTCGCGCGGAGGGGAAGATTTACGTGCTGCACGCACGTTCCCGCTTGCCTTGTTCGATCAAAATGTCGCCGTCGCCGTCGCCGCACGCGCGCGGTGTGGTCGGGCAAGGTAGGGACGTTGTCCGTGCGCCAGCCCGCGGCCGGGGAGGGACGTAACGTACGGGCGAGACTTGAACTGTGAGCGCCGTTGGTTGCTCATCAGCGGCTGAGCGGCGTGTCGACAGTCACGTCTCGGCGCGTTGATTTTGGCTCGGTTTCATTGGATTCGGTGGGCGAGCGGCGATTCATGGTTTGGATTAGACTCGCGTATGGGATGTGCCAGGCTAACTCAGTGTTTCTCCGTAGTAGTAGGGGCTCGTGTATGGTAAAGGTGACAAGTACTCTTAACCTACCAAACCAAACACAGGTTAGGTTTTTACTCGCGTGTCATATCAGAGTTTGAATAATCTAGACCATTAGTTATTCTGAACCTACCAAAGAGACCGTGTTCATAGTGCCTTTTGCTGATAGATTTTAACTATAATTTATATCTTTTAACTAAAAAATGGTAATGGATGAAAGAAACGACTTTTAGAAGAAGATGACGAGTAGTGAAAAAGTTAAATGAGAGATACGTGCGCGCGATAGAAGCGAGAGGAATGGGGTACGTGATGCACTGTGGCCCCTTGCCTTATCTCTAGAGCGAGACAGTAGTGAGAGGAATGAAGAAACTGCTTCGAAAAACCAGATGTTTGTATTGGTTTTCAGCTTTTCTAAACAGAAGCCAATATGAATAGGGCCACAGAGAGTTGCTAGTTTCTAATCAGTGGAAGTGTGGAACATGCTAGGGATTTAGGGGTTGTTGTGTTGGTTTCTGCTTGGAAAAGATAGAAACCAATATAAACGTCTGGCTTCTTGAAGCGGTTTCTTCACTCCTTTACTCCCATCTCACTCCGAGGATTAGGCAGGGGCACTACTATAAAAAAAAGGCTATATTGGACGCCTCGTCACAATGCAATTATCACAGACGATTCAGATTAAAAACTGTCTATGATGTATACTGACATCACAGATGATTTTTAATCTGAACCGTCTATGATAATGCCACATCACCGATCCGTGGCATCTCTCCCAGGATTTTGATCTCACCCATCAATTCTCTTCGCATCGAACGGTAAACACCAGTCTCCTCCCACCTCTCACCCCTTATTACTCCCCCTCTCCCTTTCCTGTTGCTCATAGTTCGTCCACTCCTTATTCACCTGCTTCCTCCCCAAACTGAAGCGCCCCATCCCCTCGATAATGCCAACTACGGCTGTGAGCTCCTCCGCCTCCGGTTGTGACGCCACAGCTCACTGCACAAGACACTCTTGTCGTAAGTGTCATAAGAGTATCTTATGTAGTGTCGCCATTGTGACACAACGATGACGCTACCGCCACATCTTCTTCATTGCCGGTGATATCCCCATCCGATCCCCACCCTTCTCTTTCTTGATGCTTGGATCTGAAATTATGAAATGGATGGATGGCTAGCTAGGATTTCAGTCATGTAAATTTTGATGCTTCTAGATTTTTTTCTTTTCAGTCATGTAAATTTTGATGCTTCTAGATTTTTTTCTTCTACCAATTTCTTGAAGACTTTAATCCATAGACTAAATTGACTTCTAGCGTCTTGTGTGAACTTAGGTATGAAGAGAAGACTACACGCCAAGGCCCATTCAGCTATTCAACAGGTCCGGAAACTTCGGAGGCCGTTTTGAGGCCCTAACGATGTTTTTTTTTGGAGATTTCACTTTTTTGGAGCCTCGCGAATGAATCAAGGCTGTCCTTATGGATTTTTGGATGTAACTTTTCATTAGCTTTTAAACGAGTCTAAGAATGTTGAAAATGGAGTCCATATGCAAAAGTTATGGCTGTTTTATTGAGTATCGCTTTCAATTGATTTGTGAAATGGATGCATTTGTTTCTGAAATAAATGTGAATTGAATATATACATAAACTTATTGTATTTCTATTTGTTTCAGAGAGAATGACTAGCATTTTCTGATGGTAACCAATAAACAGATATACAAAAGAGTATCGCAGATGGTTTATAAGATAAATTGTCTGTGATACATCATCACAAACGGTTGGTAGCTAGAATTGTCTGTAATACAGATGGTTTTTAGTTTAAGCCGGTTGTGATAGTCTCTTTCTCAGACGGTTCTTTATACGAACCGTCTATGTTGTGGCTTATCACAGACGGCTCACAAACCATCTGTGATAACTACCTGTTATCATTGACACATAAATTCAAACGGTTCAGAAAATCGTCTATGATAACGGTTTAGAGCCGTCTATGATGACAATTTCTGTGATAGTGGGGTCACAGGCGCATCACGTACCCTCACTCCTCTTGCTCCTATTTCGCACATGTATCTCTTCTTCACTTTTCTCACGGCTCACTAATTCCTTATAAAAGTCACTTCTTTCAGCTATTCTAGTTATCTTGAGCCAAAAATCATTAGCCATAATCATTACGAGCAACCACTATGTCCGGCATATGTAAATTATATGTGCGTGTTTAGTGAGCGCATTCATGTGTGATGTACGTGCATGCGGGTCTTTTTATTTTTGTAATAGAAAAAAAAGTGATAGATCGTGTCAATCTAAAATACTAGTAATTGAACATGTGATGGGGGTGAAAACCATCCGAAGCCGTAACTTTTAAGGCATGCCAAAGAGGACGTAGTAAGATGCTCCCAGAGGCGTGTCTTTCACTCACCCGATATACGCTACTACGAGGAAATCCTAGTATACTATACAGAGCAAGGAGATAGTACGTGATTTGACTTGGAACGAATGACGACCTCGCGTTGAAAGAGGTAGGTTAGAAAGGCCAAGAAAGAAGACCACTGCTTGCGGTTGGGGGGTCACTTTTGACCGACAACGCTGCCAATTCGAAACCATATTAATGCCCAAAAATTCAGTGTTATGCATTTCTTGATCCAAATCCATGGAGAATTATCAGCTCACACGTCACTGGCCCTATCTCCTGGAAGAGCATATGTCCACACCAAACCTACAGAAAATCAAATTACTCTACCAGAAGGGCTATTTGACAGAAGTAGCAATAGCAAGAAAAACTCCATTGGGGCATTGTGGCTTGAGTGAAACATGAAACGTGGACTGGTTTGACCCCATTCCCAAGTCCAAATAAAATTGTGTTAATGCTTGATTTCGACAGTTCAACGAAGTTTAGTTACAGAAGAGACCATGGAGGTGAAATTCTGTAGACGCCAGTGGAAAGGAAGATCCGAATCATTGAGCTATGTCAGCAGTGAGTGGACAATCATGCAGTATCTCTATTGTTTGTGATCGGATCAGCGTTTGTTTTTCTTTTTTTTTTCCCCTTGGAGAAAAACCTGCAGAAAAGTCGAGACAAGATAGATGGAATCCGAAAAGAATCCAATGATTTGCGGGATGATCTGGTCATTTTCGCATGTTTCTGTTTCGCTCTGCTAGTACTCAAATAATATTTGAAAATGTTATTCCATTGTTTTATTTATTTCAGGAAAATATTAATTGCAAGAAAGCTCGTTTCTTTCAGGTAGGGATAGACACCGGACCAGACCGAAATACTCTCTACTCTTTGATCCTCGGATAGAGTTAATCATATATCAATCACTTTCCTTTCTTCCTTTTTTTTCCCTTTTTGCGAGGAACATGAACATCAATCTCTTCTCTTCTCCCAAGAGCATACGTTAAGTCTTCGAATAGGCCTTTTACCAATTGGAAATGTCACAAAATGACTAGGAAAAAAATCAGCCAAAAAATAAAATAACCATAAAATTTGCAAACTTATCTAAACAAGGAGTAGATGAATAGGTAAACAACATTTTTTTCATCTTAACATTTGATGTCTCCATTTCTTGAACAATAGTCAAGCACTCTTGGAAACAACGGGATTTTAGAGGATGATTGCAATCCGAAGGAAAATTTCTTATACATAGGCCCATTTGGAATGCATTAATTTCACAGAGATAATTAAATTTTAAAAAATTTAAAAATAAAAAAACAGGTTAGCGCATTACGGATAATGTAAACGAATACGGAAAAAAGAACCAGCAAAAAAACTAAAAAGCCAAAATGTCACAAAATATGAACTTTATGAATAGTGAAAAATAAGTCAGAAGTTTAAACCGAAATGAGCAGGGCTAAGACATGCCTCCCTAGTTGATATCCTTCTTTGCTCTCCTACTGGAAGCTGTATGGAGTAGTAGTAAAGGCTGCTTAGAATAGTGTCACTTGACAATGATATTGTAGGTCGGGAGAGAGGAGGAGAGCATGATTAGATTCTCCGTTACGTTATTTCTGCAAACTAATAGGATATTAGAGCTGTGTGATGACAGTTTGGCACGAACTCTCCTGGCGTCCAAATCACAGCTGATCCATCATCTCCAAGTTAACTGAACAGTGCAGCTGTTATGTGAACCATTTCTTTCTTTCGTTTTCGTGATTTGGTTTTCCTTCATGTCTTTGTTGAAACCGGTGAAATGACCTGATGGAACATCAGTATACGACATTATAATAACAGAGATATCTCTCACTGAAGTGTCGGCAGATTGGGGAAGATATCTAGCTGCCATCCTGCCTAGATCCTCCAAATTATGTAGAACCCCTATATACCAAAACAAAATTGTATATCCCATCAGAAGAACTTTCTGAAAAAGCTCTGATTGGTCCGGATGACACCAGGAACATTGGATTGAAGTTTTGAACAATAAACAAAAAAAAAAAAGAAGCTTCTACCAAAAATACCCTGATAGGATGTGATTGCTTAAAGTATCGTTTTCTTGTTGCAAGGGGGAGCCTTATCTTTTCTTGCATCAGTCTTCAGATAAGAGGCTTGTGTTAAAAGATATCAGCGAGCAATCGTGTTCTGGGCCCTGCATATGTATGCCGAATCATCCATCTCCACTGGCCATACAGTTATAGGTTCTGTTCTTTTGAGCTTCGGTTGATGGCTTTTAGCCATAGCGTGAGCGTTCAAGTGAATGAACTGAATATCGATAAATTATTTTGAAAAAGTTCTTCCGATAAGTTGTTTAAAAAAAAACAACGAAAAACTACCCTATTTAGTTATTCAAAGAAAGCTATAAGTTGAAAAGCACCCTCTGTGCTGGATGTTCCAATGTAGGCTGCAGTAATATAGTATACAAAACACACTTGTTATGCTATCTCATAATACCTCTCCATGTATCAAGTTAAGAAATTGATGGCAGTTGAACAGCCTGGCTAATCTTAGCTACTACAGGTTGTTGGCTAGTCTTGAGAAATACACTTTTAAGGCTTATTTGACAAGTCTCTAAATGCAGACAATCTTCTGCAACAACCCGGATGCTTTGGCAAAATATTCTGGTTCTCACAGTGCACAAGATTTTTTTTTTCATCTATCTGCTGGGAAACAGTCTGAAAGTATTCATCAGATGCTTTAGAGCTAAATCACATGTATACAGAGTACGTGTCAGCGGGAAGTCCATGCACGAACAAAAGCACGCATGGTCTTCAATATTTTAAGCCCCATTTAAGCCCATGCTACAGGCCAGAGTTGGGAGAAATGATTCTGTTCGCTGAGATAGTGAGATGTCGTCTACTTGCGATGTACTGTCGAGGAGTCAACGAGCAACACACAAGAGAGCAACGGCTCAATTGAAAAGGGAACTAGGGAAATGTACAGTGTAACACACTTGAGACTTTGAGAGCAACGGTTCATCGCTCTCCGTTCTAAATAACGGGATACTTGTTATGTAAGTCGGGGACATTTTGTTCATATTTTACCCAAAAATATGACTACCTAGGCATATCTGATGCGATAAAAAAATGTCAAGTACTTGAAAACGCAGTAAGTACGTGGTTTGAACTTTGAAGTGTTTCAAACCGGCATTTGTGCTTTCAAAATTAACACCAACCTCAACCTCACGTCCAATGCTGCATCCACAAAAACTGAAATTTCCACAGGTGGTTGAGCTGTCAAAGGCCCCGGCTCCTCAGTTCATGGGCCGATTAGAGATCTGCGCGTTTATGCATAGGCTTGAATCGTTGCTCACAACATCAAGGTCCATTGCTCCAAGCCTAGAAAGTTAATGACACGACACAGCATGAAGAGAGCAATGCATGAGCCTTTCTCTAGTGCGATCTGATATCTACTGTAACAGAAGGCAAGCCAATTCTGGGTAGCTTCGTGCGTTATGGTAGTTCCTGGGTATTAATCATCGCTTATAATAAGCCTGACATATGCAACGCACTTGCTTGCCTAGATGGCCAGTATCCTCAATTGTCACCTGTCATCAACAAAACAAAGGCCAATATCATGCATACACAAATAGTAACCTAAATCCAGGTAATCTTCCACTTCCAGGTTGTCATAGTATGTTTACTGTAACAAACATTACAAGCTTGAAATCTGTTTTTTTTATGAGCAATTTGCAGTGGTGGGACTCTTAGCTGAGTCAAACTCACTAGGAACAGTCTGCTTCAATTGCAAGCGTTTTGGTGACTCCAGGGCATAAATCTTTTCCAAATCCCTTCTCCGACAGGGACACTGTACAGCTATTGATGTTGAGACAGGCCTGCCAACAATAAAGGAAAGCACTGTTCAGGAAAAATACAGTTTGATATGGTCAACAATATCTAGATCTCTATATAATTGTAGTCCAGAGATAGTTATCGGACAACTCATATGGAACTCATGGCTCCTTTCAAATGGAAAGTTGCTACTACATGCCCAGCCCAATTGATTCGGGTATAGAACTGTAAAGCGTAATCTAATTCCAATCGCACTAACACTTTAAAGTCAAAACTGACAGTCTTCGAATTCCAAGATTAAATTCATGTGCACTGGTCCAAATCCACATGCATCAACACATCCCAAAAAGTCAGAATTGATGGTTCTCGCATAATGACTTAAGAGATTAGATTCATGTGCGTTTTTGTGTCAAGAACCGCAAATATTACCTTCTCAACAACAGATAGAGAGTTCGGATGGTGGCAGCTTCCTTGTTGGTATGATCTACAAGTTCCATTGGGGTTTCCAAAGCTCGCAAACTTAACTGAGGAGATATTTTTACCCTTGGGGCAAGACAACTGTACTTTTGCTGCATCTCTGCCATCATTTAGGGTAATTTTCTCCCAGGACTCCAAGTCTATGGAAGGATAATGATCTGACACAAAGGAGCACACGCTTGTCTCAACTCTTCTTGAGAATGTGATCTTCCTGGGATCCCCACCCTTCTCCTCGAAAATCACAAGGGTGTTCCCTGATGGATGAAACCATGACTTCGGGACATGGTACCTTGGCCAAAAGGAAAACAGAAATGTGAAACACAAGAGAAAAATGAAATAATTAGGACTCTGAACTGTGTCAAATATATTTGCATTACCATCTTTGAGTTGGCTGCCCACATCCTGTCCTGCACTTGTCTGGAGTAAATTGTCCTCTGTAGTTACAGCTGGGAGCGCACCTATCATCAGTAGAACTAATCCTGGGCCAATACCTCCCTATGGCATTTCCGTTCAACCAAGCCAGACCTTTCCCCATAGACTGCATGTCTATCCCAACAGGGTCATCGCCTTGTGGAACATCAACATTTACCTACAAGTGTGTTGGATTAGTACAAGTAGCAGGATGTGACAAATTGATCTTGAGAACAAAGATTGAAGAAAGTTACCTTGTACCATGTCAAAGGTTGATTTTTTGGTGGCTCAGATTGTGACATCCACCTTTGGTTATTTCTCTGATCAGGCTTGAACAAACTATAATATTCCCCTTCCAATCCAATCTACCAACAAATGCATAACAGCAGCAGGGATAAACATGTATCTCAATTATCTCAAATTCTGGATATATCAGCAGAAAAATGAACCCTGGTACTTGGTAAATCAAGAGGGTCAAATCATATAGGTAGCCAATAGCTACAGATACAGGGAATTACTACTTTTTCATCATGTACTTCTGTATTGAGTTCTCAATAGAAATTTCTCTGAACAATTTGAAGAATCTTGATGAGGGTACCTTGTACGCCCAATTATTTGAAGACAAGTCTATGGTTCCATTTTTCATTCCAGAGATGTTCACACTTGTAAGGCCTGCTCCTACCCATTCATAGAAGGCTCCTGCGTTCTTAGAATGCCGCATAAAGTTCTCATCAATCAGATAACTCAAGCAGTTTTAACTTGAAGCTAAAAACGGCTAGCTTAACAGGAAGAAGTTTTTCCTTTTGTCAAAAGTGTGAACTGTAGATGCCATACGTATGCACATAAAATAGCAGCGGCACGCAGAGAACTTCAAGATAATGCAAGGTTAATCATTTCTAAGAATAAATGCTTACTTGCAAACCAACAGTCATACTCAGTAGGGCAAGTTCATTCTTCCCAGCCCTCAAGTTGATGGGCATCTCCACATTGAAACTTGATTCTGAGCCATTACCATATGCACTACCTGAGAGAGATATATCTACAAATGGTAAGTCTAATGACAGAGGGACTCAATAATTTATGAGTGTAATCTGGTAAGCTGTAAAGAACAAGTATCTACGAACTGAAGATGTATGATTCAGCAAACCTTTGGGGAAAAATGTCACAATGATGCTGGTAAAAACAAGCGTTCTACTTAAGGACATATTTGACTAGATATTCAGAAGATTTGTATAGGCTGAATTGGAACTGTGAAAACATCCCAGCAAACATATACTCAAAAGACATGACATTACATGGTAATTTCTCATCATAAAGTAAAGAGTAAAGAACAGACCTATAAGCTCATTATTCAGGAAAGTGTGAACAGCATGACCCTTGGAGTCAATATTAAGAACTGGATGGTTCCCACTTGCGGAGTAACTTCCATCTACATTAAAACTGCAAATTCCATAAAAAAAAACTTAGGTCACATAAAGAAATGTAAGTGTACAGTGATGGTGCAGAGCAACATCAATTTAAGACATGAATAATACTAAGGCCTCTCTTCTTTGGTTGATACATGCATATTCATTCACTATACAATAAGCATATATGAAACAACCTGCAATAGACCAACCTTGTTGTATACCATAGGTAGTCAGTAGAATCTTTTGTTGTATTAATATGGTCTACAAATCCATTTCGGACAAAGTCGCTTTTACCCCAAATCCCAATTTTCTCTCTAAAAATGCTCCACCCATCGGGTTTTGATGCTTGCAAAGTTTCTGGTACCATGTCCACCATCAAAGTTTGAGATTGCACCTAAAGATGACCAATCATCGGGAACCAAAGTAAAGTAGTATGCAAAAAAAGTAATTTGCCAAATATAGTGTTCCACCATTAACTCGAATTAAGCATCGAAAAATCTGATATTAGCTATATATTTTTGCTCCTTTCAATTCTTGTGTTATTTTTTGTTTCTTTCCCTGATAAGGGTGTATCCATTTCAATTTCATTGACAGGGCTGAATTTGTTTCTATTCTGGACACCATTAAACAGAAAATCGAATACCTTTGCAGTGTTGAACACCACATTCTTGCAGTCAGGTAGGATGCTAACTGACCAAGCAGGAAGATCATATTGCTTGTTCTGGAAAGTGACAACTTTGTCCTTTTCCGAATCAATGTTTGCCAGGAAAGCTACACAACCTCCTGAGTGATCAGTGTAAACATCAGCCTGCAAGCAAAAATTGGCACTACTAATTTCATAAGTCAATAGAAGAAAGATTAATTCAAAAGGAGGATGAAGATGTGGACTTTTTTAAAAAAATGGTGACATGCAGAGTAACACAGGTCGAGGACGATTCACAGTGATCTAATAAATCAGTATTTATCAGGTAAATACAAGGTACTGTTTACAGAGATAGATTTTAGTTATTTTTAAGTTAGAAAGAGCATAGCTTGTAAGGTAGGTAAGCATATCAGACATATTTGGAATGATACAGCATTCGGTCACGAGTTATAACCCCAAGACCCCAAAGAAGACAACAAAGCTTACCTCTTGATGAGGCCCTAGAGAAAGAAATGTTGAGTTGCCATAAAGCAGACTACGCTCGCACAATTTTATAGATTTGTGAAGCTCCCTCAGATGTGCCCATTTTGGAAGTCTCCTAAGGCCTGAATTTCATATTAATTAAAATTAGTCAAGATGGCTCTAGGTTTAAGATTATTGATGGGATCCATAATAGCAATAGAGTCAAACCGTATTCATCAATCGGTGCATCATAGTCATAGCTAGTTGTAATGAATGGTCCTCCAGTAGTGCGACCAAAGTTTGTTCCACCATGGTACTTCAAAAGGATAACAAAAACTTGATCATGTTTCAGTAAAATGAAATTTTCATCACTTACTCATACAGATTAAATATCAAGTTATAATATGAGATGTGCAATTCTTTGTAAAGTTAGCATATGAATTGTGCAAAGGCAATACCACATAGTAATTCTGAACACTGCCACCTTTCTCAAAAAAACGTGCAACAGCAAATGCAACATCTTCAGGGGGTCTGTGGGGGTTACTTTCACCAAAATTCTGGAACCTAAACAAAAAAAATGAAATAAACAGGAAGCTGCAAATAATTTGACTTCACTTTGAGAACAGAGAAGATAAAGAAAAATGTACAACATTTGCTCCATGTTGTGTTATAAACAACAGCGTGAGAGGCAAAGCCTAATCTGTTGCTAATAGAAGTATGCCAAATGCATTACCATCCTGGCCAATTCTCTGTCCAAATTTTTGGCTTGGTTGGCGAGTTTGGCTCGAATTGATCGCAATAGAATGAATTGCAAGTGTTTATCTGCAAATATCAATTTGCATTCATAAATGAATCCTCCAAAAAGTAATCTTGAACTGCAGCTGCTAAGAACTCTATCTCACATTAGTATCAAGTGTATGCATGAATAGATGCCAAGATGCTGCTAATCACATAACCATGAAGAAAATAGTTGTGAAAGTGGACACATAGAACTGAGAGTCGCAAGAATTCTATGTCATTAATGGCGAAGTTACAATCTCAAGTACTATCAATTATCTTCCGTTCATTTTTCTCCTATCGCAATGGCTCTTAATTCAAACAAAAAACTCCAGGAGCAAATCAAAGAAATATCGAATATGTGCTAGTTTATCAAAGAATTTTATACCACACATTGCAACTTGAGCGATAGCATGTTTGATGAGGCAATTCGTGTTTTAACTGTTGCATCAAACAGAAGGCACCGGATGTCAGAAACTAACCACAGGATCAGGAGCGTCATCCTGCTGGCACATGACCCAAGGGACACCAGTGTTCTGAGCCAGAGCCATACTAGCCGCCCACATTGCATATGGCTTGCCGCCAGCTCCATACGCTTGTTCATTATATTCCCCGTACTCATTTTCAATCTGCAATGCACCAATCCAATTCAGCTTCAAGTAAGCTTGTCAGTTGCGAGGAACATGGATCTCGAAGTTGGTCGAGACAGATCGGTGTTTCAGGGCCCCGATTCCCCACACAGCCACCCCAACTAGAGAAATGGTATAGTACGCATCACCACCTGAGCTAGGATGATGTGCCCACCCTGCGAAGCGAAGAACCGTTCTTTCTTCATCATATCCACGATGTACGTCGTGAATCGCTTCATATGATACTGCATCAAAAAAATATATCGCCAAAACTGTCACCAAAACCGGCAAACTTACTACAAAGCGCCATAGGATTCACGAGCCTCCCGCACCTTGAACGGCTCGTTGGTCGTGCGGAACACTGTCCCAGGCACATAATGCAGCCACACCGGCACGCCCCTGAACCACCAGAGAAACAAAATTCACATCCACTACGTAGAACTACAACCGATCGCCATATTGTGATAGGAAACCGACCCGAAGCTCCACTCGGCGGCGACGAACGGCCCGATGCGCAGGATCATGTACAGCCCGGCGTCCTTGACGACCCTCGCGAACCTCACCAAATCGTACCGGTCCTCGAAGTAGTACTGCAATCCATTCAGCAATCGCACGTTAAAAAAAAACTCAAAAACTCCCGCGTTTGTCACGGAACAGGCTAAGTGCAGAACAAAATTTGGAGAGACGACCGGGACCTGGCCGGGGGCGATCTCGTGGCCGTTCCAGAACACGTAGGTCTCGACGCAGTCTGCGCCGCCGTCCTTGGCCTCGGCCACCAGCTTGGGCCACATCTGCGAGCACGCGCTGCAAGGTTAGCACTTAGCACTCGTACAATGCGCGCGCGCGCGGGGTGGGGGCAGTGGTGGGGGGCGTACCGCGGGGACGCTGCGGGGGTAGTGGATGGAGGTGGAGATGAGGAGGCGGCGGCGGCCGGAGATGATGAGGGAGCGGTGGTCGTACGTCACATTGGAGGCGGCGGCGCGGAGCAACGGCAGAAGTAGCAGAAGCAAGGGGAGGGAGGCGGTGGCGGCGGTAGCCGCGGCCATGGATGGAGTCGAAGTGGTGGCGAGGCGATGTGTATGTACGGCGCGGCGGTGGTGGTATAAATAGAGTGCAGCGTGCAGGGAGAGAGCAGCAGAGACGCCGCGCCGCGGAGGGGAACAAAGCAAGGGGCCGGCCGGCGCATCGCTACGTACCGGCGGATGGACCAAGGAAGAGGAAGAAAAGGTTGCAGGGGCGGACAAGGCGAGGCCGGCCACAAGTGGTGCTGCCGGCTGGGACGTGCGCAGCGGTGGGGGAAGAGACGCGCGGTGTGGCGTGGGCCTGGGGGGGAGCCGTGGGGCAAGTCGGCGTCGTGACCTGGGTCGGAGACCGGGACAGAGCGCCGCCCGCTGGTCGGCTCGGGGCCCGCTGCTTCGGCGGTAGCCCCGTCGCGTCTCACGGACGTGCCACGTGGCGTGCGGAACGGGGTAGCGGTGTAACCGTGCAGAACAAGTGCATTTTGCGTTTCTTTTCAACAGAATATGGGTGACATCCATGTGTGTTGAGTTGGTTGCTTCAAACTGGACCATCCCGACTTGGCCGGTCAGATATACATTTATTCTCTTGAGATGCTAAATCATCCTATTCACTAAAGATAATTAAACTATCTCGCCCAGCCTCATCCCATCCGTTGAAAATTAGCCTAGGAGTTAGGACATATTTTCTTTAGAAATTCCATAGTATACATGTTTTCGTATTATATTGATTAGCCAAGTGGAGCATGAGAAGAACTTTAACTAAACATAGACATGCCTATATATTCACTTATTTTTCCATAAAAAATTGTGTGACTTATGCACCGCGTCGTAGCGCATCCCCGGCATATTAAATCCACCTTTTTTTTGTTGAAGCGTGTATTATCCCTCTTTTATTCTTTTTAAATGTGATTTAATCGTTTGCTTAATTCAGTTTAATTGAGTTAATGATGTCAATTACTAATGAGTAATTGTCGTGTGTCTTTATATTCTTCATTCTTCTTCCTCCTAGCTAGATATCTATATTGTAGTATTGAACAAATGAACCGCGTCAACTTTCCCTCTCAGCGTGTACTAGGAAGGAGGGTGAGTGGTATCTCTGAGCCATTGCTGCAGAGATCGTCTGCATAGAGCGGCAATAAAGTTTCTAGGCAGCGCGTCCATGCGACGGCTCAGCTTCTTCCTCGACGTTGGGTGGACTTTTTTCGGCTGAGGCTTTATGGCTTATGGCTGCGGCTTTTGTTTTTTGACCATACTGTAAGTGCTTGTATGAACAAATAGAATACCTATAAACTACTTTAGAAAGATTATCTCAATAAGCCGATTGTCTCAATAAACCGCTTTGAAATAGCGGCATAGAAATCATCCCATTTATTTGATAGAGAGAAGTCATAAGCCAAAAAGAACTTGGTCGTTGACTACTTGCATGACTGTGTCTACATTGTTTTTTGTTCTTCATCAATCCCTACCGTAAGTCATTCGTGTAATCGCTCGACTCTATTTGAGTTCTATTTCTGTATATATTTTGAAATACAATATGTTGTCTGCTATTAGTATTGATTTATACATCACTAATTATTTATGATATTTAACTCCTAATAAAATCTAGAAGGAAAAAAGTTCATATAACACTCTAAAGTTTACTCAAAAGCCCATCCAATACCCTGAACTATGAAACCGGAAATTTGACCTTCCGAACTTTGCAATTCAATTCAAATACACATCCTGACCCATTTCGGATGGTGGTATTGCCCAAATGGTGCGATGGGTGTACGATTTTACCACGTAGGATGACACACCGATCAAGTTTAGATGAATAAAAGGTGGGACCCACAAGGCATCTTTCCATAATTGAAACAAGAGGTTGGTGGACTACAAGGGGGCGGTAGCCATGGAAGTACGACTGGAAGTTCGATGGGGGAGAAATCATTGTGGGCTCCACATGCTATTGTTCTAACTTGATCAGTGTGTTATTCTACGTGGTAAAATTGCTCATTTATCACGCCACACGGGTAATACCACCATATGAAAACTGGTTCTGGTGTTATTTGAACCAAATTACAAAATTCGAGAGGTCAAATATCTAATTTAATAGTTCGAGATGTTAGACAAATTTTTAAGCAAAATTTAAAATGTTATAACTTATAAAGACTTATTCTAATCTAGAATTAAAATATTTCATGTATTTCCAACGCCATCAACCAAACACTCCCAAGCAATGGCAGGGCACACTAGCCTAAGTTGTCGCTAGTAAAACGACGCACTGTTAACAATGACAGGCCAAACTCTGCTTGCAAGCGGCTGCAAGTGATCCATGGAGCTGTACTCGGTTGAATGGATGTGGCGGCGCCACCTCCATGAACAAAGTGCAACAATGTGACGAGGAAAAAGCTGCAATCTCCATGTTTTTTTGAATAATGCAAGTGCAAAAGTTTAACATACGTGACATGTGCTCGGCAAAGCAACTCTTCTCGAAACATGATATGACTTTAATCAATGCTAATAAAGTAAAGAAAACTTGAACAACAAAGTTCAAGTGTATACACACCAGCGTAAACCAATCACACCTGTATTACTTCCCGCGGAGTTCCCGGCCAGAGAGAGCTCCCACGTCACCCCGTGCGCTCGCTCCGGCCGACGCGTGGCGCAGGAATTTGCGTACGGTCGGTCAACCTTTTTTTTGTGAAAAAATCCCTATGTTTTCCGAAATTACGTAAAGGTCTTCTGTTCTCACAAAAAGGGCCCTACATTTTTCTGAACAAGCCCCTGTGTATTTTTTCGTTGATAACGACCCGTACTTTTCAAAATTACGTACAAACCCTTGATTCTTTTAAAACAGTCCTTGGTTTTTACGGGAAAAACCCTCTGCTCTCCTTTTATTGCGAAAGGACCCTCGACTTTTTTAAAAACCCTTACACTTTATTTCGGTACACACGGTGGCTGGCGCGGCGTGACGCCGCGCCTATGAGGCTAGTACATCATATCGTACGCGATTTGGCAGGCATATGAACCTTCCTTCCTTGATTTGGTTGCCTGGACGGTGTTTTCAGATAGGATGGCTTTTTGGTGGTGTTTGGTTGAGCTGATTTTTGTGCTTATAGCTGAATTTTTACTGTAGCTGGTTGAAATTATACTATAGCTGATGGTGACTTATTTGTCATAATTAAATTTTAAAAAAATAAAAATAAAAAAGGGTTAGCCCAGCACGTATAATGCAAACGAATATGGGAAAAAAGAATAAGCAAAAAAACTTAAAAAATCTAAAAAGTCAGAAAAAAGACGAAATTTAGGAATAGTGAAAAATAAGCCAGAAGCCAGAAGTCTAAACCCAAACGAGTAGGGCCTTTATCTGACAGAATTGGATTATAGAATCACGATTCTATCAGTTTTTAAAGCATATATATTTTATATAAAAACTGGATTATATTTCTAAATATACAAATTTATAGTAGAAATTTCAAAATTTTAAAATTAAAATTTGTAATTTTAGTATACTTATTCATGTTATATTGAATTACAGTTGATTTTTGAAACTTATTTAATTATTTTTTAATGAAATAATAATCTAAAAGTCTAATATATTAAAGATAATACTTTTTTCTTTAGAATAACATGTAAATAACAAAATCAAAGCAAATTAAACTAGTTTAACTTAAACTAATAATAGATAATATCAAAATTTATATGCTAAGATAGTTCGTTATTAGGATCATAAACCCACTGCGATTCTAACGATTGTACAAGTTGAATCATGATCACACTATGATATTATCTGATTTTGATTTATATTATGATCTATATATCTATTTTTTGATAGGATCATATGATATTATCATATGTATTATGATACTGATAACCTTGCTAATCAGTACATAAGTAAATGCCATACGAAGGCGTAATGCGTAAACCCGACTTTAAAGCCATAAATTCATCCGAGTAGTACGCGTACCCAACGTCACGTCAGAGGATCTTCGCACGCTCCACTCGACCAAAAGCCCAAACAGCAGCCCGTCGTTTGCATCGGAGGGATAGCCAAACCTCGTGGCGCCTCCGACGGCGGCGGTGGCGGCGGCGCAGTTTTCCAACCGCCCCCGCTCACACGCGAACCTCCACGGTCGCCATCACCAGTCACCACCGGACGGGCCAGCCAAGAGCCAACCACATGCGGGTTTCGTACTGGCCACCATGTGATCTTCGCAAATTAGGCACGCTCTACAATCCTACGTTCCGGTGAAGTTGGGTTAGTTTCTTCTAATCCCTTCGCTTTCCATCCTCTGCAGCGGATGGAACTTCACACGATAAGATGGCAAGAAAACGAGCTGCCTTCTCTTCTCCTGTGAAAGCGGTGCGGGTAATCAGTATGCTACTCTCTTGATCTCTTCCCCTAAACTTCTGACTGGTAGCTAAAGAATGATTGCTCAATCTATAACCGTGTTTTTGTACAATATTTGAACCTTGTGACTGATTGCTCAATCTATAACCGTGTTTTTGTACAATATTTGAACCTTGTGACAATAAATTCGTGCAAATAGAACGATGATTATTCACAACATGACCTTAGCAATTCTTCTTACTCATCCGCAACTTGCCACAACTGAAAGGGATTTTTCGATTCCGGGGCACGGGTCACCCCCGAACTTGGCGGCTCGTACTGGAATAGCGCACTTCCTTCTGCCTAGGCAAGTCTGAAAGAGAGAAACAAACACTTTATTATTAGGATTATAGTGGCAACAGGATAGTGCATAATGAAATTAGCATTTGTCTTCAGGAAAAGGTAGAATTTTACATTCTTTACGACAAACTCAGACGTCTCTGCGTGACAACTCCCATGGCAGCTCCTGACGGAGCCGCTGCAGTCTTCGACGGGATTTCCGTAGCTTGCAAACCCAATAGCTGTTATGTGTTTGCCTTTCTGGCATCGGAGGTGAACTGCTGGGTGCTTTCTGCGTGACAAAGGAGACACGGTAGAGAACTCATTCACACTACTATATAATCTGGTGACTGACATTGTGTTCACCGTTATCTGTAGTGGGTCGCCACCCATTTCCTCGATGAGGACGAGGATGTTCTCTCTAGGCTTCAGGAAGTATTGTGGTATGTGGTACCTTTAGAAAAGGCAGGCAAATGAGACTTCTCGTTGGTTTATTATGAATTCAAGAAAAGAATTTGCTTTATGAGTGGGAAGTAGGAATTGAGCCTAACTCAGCTTGTGGGAGGTGTGGGTGTACACCCCCACCACCCCAAGTTTGAGTCCTCCTCAACTCAAATCTGGGTGCCTTTCTTCCTCTTAATTAAAAAAGCCTAGTTCCTCCTAGGTATTCTCGTTTTTTTTTATGAGTGGGAACTAGCTCTGCTACTTACAGGGATTGGGATGGTTTTCCGCTAGGGGTTTTGAAGGAGACCCAATACCGTCCGATACTCTCCCCATTGATCCACACCTCACCCTTCCCCATACTGCTGAGGTTCAGTGTCACTGGGTCATTGCCCCATGGTGTGTCAAATGTTGTCTGCATCAAAACAAACAATTTGCCCAAGCGATCGGTTACCACCACTATAGAGTGAATCAGTGAACATGTGGTTGAAGTCTATCAGTGCTACTTTCTGTACCTTATACCAGATAAGTGGAAGGTGCATAGACCTGTCAATTGCAGTCCATTGAACACGAGATGATCCATCAAGTGTGTATATTTTATACATTTCCCCAGATAAACCAACCTGCGCACAATGTAATTGCTTGAAATTGAGCATCTGATATTGATCTGTCAATTCAGAATCAGTGTTGACCTGGATTTACTTGGTGTTTCCACCGCTCATTGTTCAGAGAATGTGATTTCTGCTGTCCCTGGTGTATGCTCACTTTATGAACTCCAAAGGTTCTTCTCTCCATGTAAGCCCCAGAGTCCTTTCATTTGTTAGATAAAAACTCAACTTAATGCAAATAGTAGGTAACATCCTTATCTAAATCCATCTTTTAATGCTTATTAATACTTATCTAGAGTCCTTGATCTTTTTTCTTTTGGGTCCACTTAGTAATCATAGTTGACAAAATGCTCTATTAGCATTGCACACATTCATACACAACACAAAGAGTGGGGTTGATGTGTGTTTTTGACCCAAAAAAATCATTTTCTGCAATTAGCTTTCAGTTCAGAAACAAGCAAAAATGATTTGCTAGCAAGCTGCTTTCTTGGTCAAGCTAGTATTTCCATATGTTTGCAGTCGCTACCAAAGGTGTGTTTTTTTGTTCATATAAATTATGTTCCATTATGCTATTCATATAAACTTGTTAAATCTGAATATCACTGTTAGTGGTGTACATGTCAACATAAACCATGGCTCTACCCATTTATTTATTGTATTGCAATGCAGCCATAGGACTAATAGTTGCACGGCACCTTGTGATCTCCTTGTTTTTACAATTTATTCCCTTTTTGTATTTGAGAGTCCATAGAATTAGCTGAAAGACATACTGGTGATCCAACCATGACACTAAGCAGTGATATGGAGTTTTGTCCTTCCCTTAGCAAAATAGGTGTCTTGAGAATGATATTTCTAGGTCCATCATGACTCCCATGCGCACTGCCTAATCACATTTGGAAGAAGATATCAAACATAGTGAATAGATAACTAGGAAACAGTTAAATAATTTCAATCAATAAAAGTATGTTTGACATGCTATTTTTTGTTGGTGCTTTCTATAAATTGCACCCAGAGAGTAATTCTGTCTTTACCTACATACTCATTGTTGATGAAAGCATGTAAAACATGTGCTTGTGACTCAACGTTAAGCACTAGCTGGCCATTTTCATTTGATCTGTAATCATATCTGCATGATTTCCATTATTTTGTGATTGGTGTATGGGCCTGAGGAAGTATCAAAAACTGATGGAAAATACTAAACAATATAGGCATGCTGAAGAAGCTCATCTTACCCAGCAAGGTACCAGAGATAATCTGTTTCATCTTTTGTAGTTGAGAGATGTTCAAAAAGCTGATTTCCAATGTGTGTTGCCTTGGTTGCTGCCAGAGGAATCGGTTCTTTAAATATTTTCCAGCTATCAACATCATTCAGAGTCTGCACTACTTGTGCTGTTCTTAAACCATGCTGAGCATTTATCTGCCAAAAGCAAAATTGATAACTCAGGCACTCCCTTCAGGTCTTCAATGACTGAAGATTTTGGGTTACATAAATGTAGCTGGTTCACCTTGGCTGTTTCAAATACTACCCTCCTGCAATGTGAGAGGATACTGATCGATTTAGGAGCTAGATGGAATGATTCTTTGCCAAATAGGATGTTTGATGACTTATGCTTGTCAAAGTTTACCAGGAAAGCCACACACTTGGACTCTGTTTCAAAAACATGCCCCTGTAGTACTCCAAATGTTAGCCGTTTAGATCAATGGAAATTTATTGAAATTAAAGTATGCCTAGTTTCACTCTCCATGTGATTTCACCTCTTGTTGTTGACCATATGAATAATTAGAATACGACCCCAAAAGTAATGGCTCTTCAGATTGCTTTACTGCGGCATGCAGTTCTCTGAGATGAGCCCATGTCGGTTGCCATATTAAGCCTGGATGTATGCTTGTTAGTTCAACATATTAATCAGTTATTTGTTTGCTAAATTAGAGAAATATGTGAGGACGTTTCAATAATCGCTTTGTTACTACAAGAAGTTTGAAAAGTTGCTTTTAGAAGATGTAAAACAAATCGTGGAAAGAAAAAAATAGTTACCATATTCGTCAAGTGGAGCTCCGTCATAGTAGCTAGTTGTAACATAGGAAGATGCAAATCTCCCGAAATTTGTTCCACCATGGTACTATATTATAAATCATAATCATATGAGAGCATGAAAGAAATATTAAGTGGATCTGTCGAGAGATGTTCAGACAGTTTCTTCAAATCTGTAGCCTGGTAGGTTGTACCATGTAGTAGTTTACGAAACTTCCTTTCTTTCGTGCTATAAAAAGTGCAACTGCAAAGGCAAGATCTGCTGCTGATCTGAATCTTGGATCATGACCATATAAAGGATAGCTGTATGCAGGGAAACTTGTGTGTCAGGGCTTTTACCCATTTAAAAGTGAAATATATCTCAGAAGAAAAGCTAAGAGTGTTTGTGACCCACCGAGATGTCCAATTTTCTGTCCATAAAGCAGGCTTGTTAGGCGAATTTGGCCCTAGAAATGTTTCCCCACAGATGAGCCCATTGCAGGTATTAATCTAGCCATGTAATCAATGTTACACTGATTTCATAATATTAGCAAATTTGTAATCCTGCATAATGTTATAAGAAAGGACACTGACAATTGGATCTGGGGCATCATCCTGCTTGCACATCATCCATGGAACACCTGTCTGGAGGTTTACAGCCATTGCCGCTGCCCAGTGAACATATGGTGGTCCCCTTGAATGGAATGCAGCCTCAACCAGCTTATATTCATTCTCAATCTGCAAATTGAATTCCATGGTTGAATAAAAATCATCTAATAGAGAGCTTGAAGGACAATTATCGTTTTTAAATTTAGTTTAACCGACCTGTGAAATGATTATGGGACCTCCTTGTGGATAGTATAATCTTTCATCCTTCATCATGTCAACTATTTTTGCAACAAAATTTTGCATATGTCGCTGCATGAATTAAATATTTAAATATGAGTAATCTACTATGATAGTTTAGCATGAAATTACTTCACTATATGGTGCTTGTTAAGTTGACTATATGGTTGTAGATTCTTCTTTTTTTGTGTTCTTCTAGTTTTTTGTTTCTGATATTGAGGTTGGTAAGTCTGTAGAGAACATATTGTTCCCACCCCATATGTACTGTTTTCATCTGTTTACTACACCTGTACCTGACAAATCATTGGGCATCTCTTTTGTTCCTGCTTAAAATGCATTGTTGACAAATTTTGGCTATGCTAATGGGCAGTACAGCAGTTTCACAACTTTGAAGGAGAAATTATGTTAAGGTAAGATAAATCCTTGCAATGTAAGAAGGATGGGAGGAAACAAGAAATGATATTTCTACTCTGAAGTATCCAACTGCAGTTACAAATTATGTTATATAGTTACAGGTCACACCATTGTTCAAGGCCTCAAGGGTGCTGCCGTGGATAATAGAATACCTTGAAGGGTTCATTGTCGCTTCTGAAGGTAATGTTTGGGATGCCACGCAACCAAAATGGTAAGCCTCTGCATGAATAAAAGATATTCAGTATGGACTTGCGCATTCCTTTTTTTTCTGGTGGCGTTTCACATTTTTATAATTCAGTTAAGCTTTATTTGTTCAGGACGCCATAGAAATGAAACCCTTCCCTGCATGTATGAAATGTACTTCATGATTTCATACCCGTATTTCCATTCTGATTCGATGAAAGGACCAATCCTGAGGCTTACATAGAGGCCTTGAGCTTGGATTTCTCTGATGAATTTCACCAGATCATATCTTCCTTCGAAGTTATACTGATCCAGCAAGAAAGATTCTGAGGATCTCTTAGTTGCAAAATGCTCTTTTACTGAAGTTTTTGCTTGTGTTCTGACAGACGCATAAATTGTACATGTAAGACAGCAAAGAGCACCCACCTGGCCCTGGACAGGCTCATGAACATTCCAGAAGACGTATGTTTGTATGACATCCAGGCCACCTTCCCTGGCGTTCCCGATGAGTCTCGGCCACATCTGTTAACAGTGTCTACCTTAAGGAAATAATGAAGTTCGCGGTGCATGCTTGATTGCTTGCAATATGAATTTACTGTTGTTAACTGAGCTAATTTGATTGCTGTAGGAAACTTGTACTGACCATCTCTGTTTATCTGGTGAATTAGATGCATGTTGTAGCCTAGTCAACAGAAATTTGCTTCAACAAATGCTCAAAATGATATGTTCTTTGGGGAAAAGATTTTTACCTCTTACAAGGGGACATCCTCCTATTTCATCCGCCGTCCATTCTACCCTGAGATTCATACTATTTTGTCTTTTATTGTATTCTATATTCCCTAAAATATATATACATGGATCTCGAGGTAAAGAGGAACAAATTGGACGGTGGATGAGATAGGGGATGTCTCGAGGTAAAAATCCACTTCCATATTCTTTGGTACTGACTACTGTCTAAGACAATATTTACCTAGCGTGATGCAAAGTAAAATAGAAAGACCAAATAGTTCAGAGTAGCACGTTGCAGTGCCTCTGCGTCTTCATCTTTCTTTGGAATGTCATGGCACAAACCTACATTTTAAACTGACAACTGCACACGGTTCCCGTGAGCTAGGTCCGTTCTTTTTATCTTTGGTTTGTGATTTTGACTTATAGTTTTTTTTAGTTATTCGTGAGAAAAAATATGGAGTAATAGAAACTTGTGTTGTTTTGATCAATATAAATGAAATCGCTATATTGTGTATTATAATTAATTTATAGATTTAGTCTTCAAAAGACATTTTATTTAAAAATTTGTTGTTTGAAAAAAAGTTAAAAATAGTTTGTAAAAGTTGGAAAGAAGACGCCATCAGCTCATTTGCCATGAACAACAAACTCCCCATAACAGCTTTTTCTTGCCCAACAAAATATTAAATTCAAGAGAGCGGTTCACTTGCATGTAACGTCAGAACGGTTTCATTGAGCAGTAAAGAACACAATGTCTGTGAATTGAGCAGCGAAGAGCATGGGCGTTTGCATTTCATCAGAACTGTGCGGCAGGCGAGTTATCTCATCTAAAGCTCAGAGCTTCAGTTCGGAAAAAAAAAAGATAAAGGGCGGCAAGGCAAGCAACATCATAGTAGTACCAGAACCAAAGATAACAAATTAAAATTATGAATTCTACAAGTACTACCTGTGCTGTGAGAAAACTACTTTAAAGTTTAAACATAAAGAGTTGATGCAAGACGACATTCAAGAGATCAACTTGCATCTAGGCAACTAATGTTTTACCTCCGGTGTGCTTCTAGGGTAATGTATGTCTCCGGAGAAAAGCATTCTCCTAGTGCCATCCAGTATCAGAGCTCTGCCGTCGTACGTGACCTCTCTTCTCACTGTCCCGTTGTATCCTTCCTCCTCACCCCAAACTTTTCGTGCCGCCGACGCGCACACCGTTGACGCGGCGGCGAGCACCGCCATGATCGCCGTCGCGGCGGCGGCGGTCATCTCTCCTTGTCTCGGCTAGCTCCCCTCCTTACTGCTTCTGTTTGCAGGCGCCTGCTTCCGTTCTCCTTGCGTATATGCGTATATATATGCAGCTATGTATAGCCACAGCACCAAGGACAAGTAGTCCATGCTTTCACCACAAGTCGCAAAAAGAAATATACATATAGAGAGAAGGTGTAGGTTAGGTTGCAAGGTTGATGCATGCATGTGTTGCATGCGTTGCTGTTGCTCAATCTAAATTTCGGCCCGTTTGAAAGATGTTAATTTTTCACGATACCTACAAGAATTAAATTATTTCCTATGAAATTTCTATGAAATTTATGCGTTTTAAATAGAGCCTACGGAGAAAGAGGCATATGTGCCAGCGCAAAATCAAACCCTAGTTAATTGTCAAACGAAAATATCATAGGGTGCCCTTTCTACCTGTTTGATTGAGCCTTTGGCCCTATTTGGAATGGAGAAATTGTAAAGGAATTTTATAGGATTTGTACTATTTCCTATAACATTTCTGCAAATTATCTATAAAATTCCTAGTTTCAAACATGGCCTAAATGGCTGATATCGTGAAGGTGGAAATTCCAATGGTTTTGTGTAACATTCAGAGGAATGATGGATCTCGAGTGTTTATTTGTGACCAAAACTATTTCTAAATGCATGTGCCACTGGCGAAATGTGAAGGGAACAATAAGTCTAAAGTTAAAACAAGAACGAATAAAAAAAAATTAGCAGTCCAGTATTGACAAATGACAATATAGTGGTTCCTGCGGAGTGCAGCGTTCGGACGAGTCGGTCCTTTCTGTAGAGTTCAGTGCTCAAGCCAAAAACATAATTCCCATTTCCGCCTTCCAAGTGTCGGTTACGCTTCGCCACCAAGCTACCTATATAATCCCTCTCCCTTTTCCTCTCCGCGAACCTCCGCTTGTTCAGACTCCGCACAACAAGCCCATGGCGGAGGCGCCCTCGTCCTTGGCGACGGCCCCGGTGGTGGACGCGGCGGCGATCGCCGCCGTGGCGGAGACGGTGCCGCCAGAGGAGATGACTCTGGGATTGAGGTGGAGCGGGAAGAGCTACACGGTGGTGGTGGTGGGGTACGGCACGCTGGGGGAGCTGAAGCGGCGTATCTGCGAGGTCACGGAGGTGCTCCCCAAGCGCCAGAAGCTGCTCTACCCCAAGCTCATGCTCAAGGAAGACCCCGTCCTCCTCCTCTCCTCCCTCCCCTTCAAGGCCAGCGTCCCGGTCACCATGATCGGGTAAGCGCGATCCCCCTCCTCCTCGAAACCATACCTCTCTTCTGTCTTCTCACTTGTGCGGTTCGGGTGCGTGTCTGCAAAAAATTGTGTAGTCGCGTAGAATTGGATGGTTGGTTTGCAATCATCCGCGGAAGCGTTAGGTTTCGGTGACGGGAGATGCGCACTTGGTGGGGATCGAGGGCTATTGCTACGGTTTTGAGATGGGGTTGGCGAGATTTGGAGAGCTCGAAGGCCCAATCGCTAAACCCTAGCTTGTATGGCCTCTTTTGGTTTGTCTGTTCGCGTTGGGTTGTTGGTGATTTGAACTTGGTGCTTGATTTCTTAGGGGGATTGGATCATATACCCTCTCCTTAGTTGGGAAATTCAGGATTTACCCTCCCACCTCAATGACATGTGGTGTCATCATAAGTCACTGACGCGTGGGCCAGAAGGATAAACCCTGAATTTCCATCTAAGGAGAGGGTATATGATCAATAAAACCGATTTCTTATGTTCTGGGATAGTGGGAGAGAGGCATAATCCCTCCGTTCATTTTTACTTTGACTTCCTAAAAATCCATGCCATTAAAGTTTGGCTAGATTTAAAACTATCTAAATTAGCTATATGAAAATTATAGCCCCGTTTTTTTGTTTATGGTTTATGGCTTATGCTACAGTAATTAGTTTTAAACGGAGTGTCTTTTTAAGCCATAAGCCACAGCCGAAAAGCATCGACCCATCATTAGATTTATCGTTAAAAATACTTTCATGATATTATAATTTTATTAGTATATCTTAGTGTAAAGTTTGAAAAATAGTTATCAAATTTCTATCTCGAAGACTGTAAAAAGTTAAAAACATCGAGTAAAAAAGAACAGAGTATTTGGTAGGAAATTTATACATTCAATACGGTGGTAAGTGGAAATATTTGTTTGACAAGTTCGATGAATGGATGGGAAACAATGTGGGTGATGACGGCAGAAGTGCGTGATCAACTGACAAATGCTTCAGTTTGGGGCTGATAGAGATTAGAATAGTAGTAGGAGGTCTCAGCTGAGAGGGATGAGATTACCCATAATTCCTTGCAGTCTGATCACATTGACGTGCTGCAATAGGCTTCTCATTCGGAAACCATCTGTGGAGTGTTTGAAATTATTTCTAAATTGATGGATAATTGTTGCTGGTGGCTGCAATATGAGTTCGTTTACTCATTTTTTTGCTTTTGGATGAGAACAGCAAGTTATTTTATAAATCCTAGAGGTCCGTGGTCATTTTTCTGTGGTGTGTTACTGAGTTGTGGTACTGTTTGGATGGTTGTTGTCTGTTAGTGATGCAGACAGTAATTTGCTATGTTCAGTTGACATGTTCTAGAGACGATAACTAAATCTGAATGATGATTGGTGAGCAAACTATGTTTGGATGGTGCCATGTGGGCCTGTGGTGTTAGTTTCAAAACTTATTTTCTTCGACCCTTTTCCGTGGATAACTTCTCAAATGGGCAAATTTCAGTTTGTCCAGGTCTTATATATTCCGTTTTCTGGTGTTAGCTACCCATTATGCTTTGCCAGGTTTGCCAAATTTTAGAATTTGGACCATTGCTTGGTGAATTCTATTAAGCTGCATAAGTCTGTAACTTATGCTTAAAGTCTGTACAGTAATGCTAGTGAAATACTTATTTACACTGCACACTTAGGTAATTTGGTTTTCTTCATATGTGACTTCATGACTATCTTAATTTATAGTGATGCGATACATTTTGCACGTTAAGTGTAGATTACTATTGTGTGCTAATCTTCTTATATGATAGTAGAAAGATCCAACATTACTTATTTGGGGATGGCTACCGTACATACTGTTGAATAACGCTTGTATTCATCATGTGGCTAAAGGGTCAATATATATACATGTACAGGTGACATATATGCAAGAAACCCCTTATACAATGGGGTAAATACATAGATATATAATACACATCTAACACCCCCCTCAAACTTATGGTGGATCAACAACATGAAGTTTGGAGAGATGAAAATTGTGCTGAGCCCTGGTTTGTATGTTTGTGAAGAAATCTGCCAACTGAAGCTCGGAAGGCACATACTGAAGAGCAACAATATGATCTTGCACCTGTGTCCGCATGTAGGAAGCATCAACACCAATATGCTTTGTAAGCTCATACTTCACCGGATCTTTAGCAATGTTAATAGCACTTTGTCTGTCGGACAAAGAGGAGTCGGTGCGAAGCGAAACACCAAAGTCCTCAAGTAACCACCGTAGCCAAGTAACCTCCGATCAACAAAGCCATAGCTCGCAACTCGGCCTCGGACTCGAGCGAGAAACTCATGCGCTTCTTAGTATTCCAAGCAATGAGAGAACCACCAAGAAAACGCAATAAGCGAGAGAGACCGCGATCGAGGGATCACTAGCCCGGTAGCATCGAATATGCTGGAGTCAGTAAAGAGCTAGAGCGAGGGAAAAAGAGACGACGAGAGATAGTTCCACGAAGATATCGTAGAACACGAAGAAGATGACTATAGTGGAGCTGAGTGGGAGTGGAAACAAACTGACTCAAGATATGGACAGGGTACGAAATGTCAGTGCGAGTGACACTAAGATAAACAAGGCTCCCAACAAGATGACGATAGCGAGTAGGATCAGCAAGAGGCTCACCATCCATGGGACGAAGATGAACATTAAGCTCCATGGGAGTCTCAGCTGTCCGCTGATCAGTAAGAGAGGCACGATCAAGAAGATCCTGGATATACTTTTCTTGGGACAGATAGAAATCCTCAGGACTAGAAATAACCTCAATCCCAAGAAAGTAGCGAAGAGGACCTAGATCAGACATAAGAAACTGTTCATCAAGCCGTTCCTTGACAAAAGTGATATACTGAGGATCATCTCCAGTAATGATCATATCATCAACATACAAAAGAAGAAGCGTCCGACCACGAGATGAAGTGTGGATAAAAAGAGCAGGATCATGAGCATTTGCTGAAAAATCAGCTGCAGTGACAACAGAGGAGAAACGATCAAACCAGGCACGAGGAGCTTGCTTGAGGCCATAGAGAGATCGGCGAAGACGACAAACCATACCCTCAGGAACAGAATACCCAGGGGGTGGCTGCATGTAGACCTCCTCACGCAACTCGCCATTAAGAAAGGCATTCTTGACATTCAACTGAGAGATAGACCACTGTCGAAGAGAGGCCACAGCAAGAAGAGTGCGAACGGTGGTCATGTGAGCGACAGGAGCAAAAGTCTCATCATAGTCACGGCCATGCTCCTGCTGAAAACCACGCGCTACAAGACGAGCCTTGTAACGCTCAAGAGAACCATCAGAGCGAGTCTTAACCTTATAGACCCACTTGCACGTGATAGGAGTAACACGCGCAGGAAGAGGAACAAGATCCCACGTGCCAGTACGCTCAAGGGCAGCGATCTCCTCTGCCATCGCATGCTGCCACTCCTGATGAACAACAGCATCATGATAAGAAGTCGGTTCGGCAAGAGCAGCGGCAGCAAAACCAAAACGCTCAGGAGGCCGAATAGACTGACGATCGCGAAGAGCATAACGAGGAGTGGCCGAAGGGGACGACATGTCAGAAGAGGAGGGCATATCAGAAGGATTCTTAACTCGCGGACGACGAGTATAGTAGAAAGGATAAGAAGGAACAAGATCAGGAGCAACCTCGGGAGAGGATGCCGGTGGTGAAGAAGGGGCTGACTGAGAAGGAGGCACTGGAGAGATCAAAGACTGTGGTGGAGTGGTGACTATAGGACTGGAAGAAAAAGTCAGGAATGAAAGCGGCTCAACAATAGATGCTGAAGTGGAGGAAGGAGAAGGACGAGGATAGAAGGGACGAGACTCATCAAAAGTAACATCCCAAGAAATCCGCATCCGTCGGCCAACGGGATCCCAACAACGATATCCCTTGTGCTCAAGATTGAGCTGTAAAACGCACTCAAGCGGCGGCGATCGGTTTAGTGCGCTCACGAGGTGCAAGAAGAACATAGCGCACACACCCAAAGAGGCAAAGTCTGGAATAATCAGGAGTCTGGCCACAGAGACGCTCAACTAGGATCCCACCCTGAAGAGCAGAGGAGGGCTGAATGTTGATCAAGAAAGTGGCGAGAAAGCGACCTCGGCCCGAAATGTGGTGGAGCAGCGAGAAGCAATCATGAGAGCACGAGCTGTCTCAAGAAGATGACGATGCTTGCGCTCAGCTACACCATTCTGAGCATGGGCACCTGGACAAGAAAACTGAGAGAGAGTGCCTTGCTCAGCAAGAAAATCACGAAGAACTCCCAACAAGTACTCTCCAGCGGAATCAGCGCGAAAAACACGAATAGGAGAGTCAAACTGAGTGCGAATCATGGTGGCAAAGGTCTTGTAGATAGATAAAACCTCACTACGAGATAACATAAAGTATATCCATGTATGTCGAGAAAAATCATCAATAAAAATGATATAATAACGATGACTTCCTTTCGAAACAAAAGGAGCTGGTCCCCATATATCAGAATGAACAAGATCAAAAGGACGCTGAGACACTGACTCACTAGAAGAATAAGGGAGTTGAAGCCGTTTACCAAGCTTACAACTCTGACAATGTAGGGAAGCATCACCAGACACAGACCCTAAAAGACCTCGACGAAGTAAGAAAGACATACGGGAACCACAAAGATGTCCTAAGCGATGATGCCACTGAGCAAACGATGCGGTGGAGGCTGCAGCAGCTGCAGAGGCGGTGGTGGAGGCGAGAAGACTGACTAGGGCAGCGGAAGGAAGGCGAAGCCAGTCAAGCTCCCAAAGCCATTGGGAGTCACGGCGGCGAGGGCCAGTAATGAAAAGAGGAATTTGAAAGAGTGCCTCGTCCTGTGACAGAAAGAGAGGTACCATCTGCTGTGTGGACAGTGATAGGAGTAGCTAAAGGACTAATGGAAGTAAGACAGGTGGAATCAGATGTCATATGAAAAGAAGCACCAGAATCAAGAATCCAAAGAGATGTACCTGAGGAAGAAGAAGTAGAAGGTGGTCTCTCACTAGAAGATTGAGCAGTAGAACCAGCAGAAACAGACGATGCAGAAGCAACCATGCGGCCTAGCAATGTGAGAAGCTGCTGAGTGTCAAGGGTACCAGAACTCTGCCGAGAGGAGGAACCTCCAGTGCCCCTCGGAGGACGAGCACCACGACGAAGATCCTTCTTCTTGTAGCAAAACTGTACCACATGTCCATCCTTGTTGCAATAGGTGCAGTGAAGGTTCTTACCAACAGCAGCTGTCACTGGTGGATACACAGCTGGTGGAGGCAAAGGCACAGTGGGTGTAGAAGCCGAAGAAGCCACCAAAATTGAAGGAAGTGATGATGATGATAGCAGACCCGCTCCACGAAGTCGAATCTCAGTACGAAAAGCTGCAAGGGCCTCCAACAAAGTCACACGAGGATGACGAGCCAGCAACTGAGCACGAGTCTGCTCAAACTCAGACCGGAGACGTGTCAAAAAGTCATAGATGCGGCGAAACTCCATGTGAGACTGCTGATGCTGACAACACTGACATGTGCGGCAAACATCTAGCCCCAAAGAGTCGATCTGACACCATATCGCAGACAACTGAGCATAGAACTCATCCACAGTGGTATCTCCCTACTGTAGCGACTGCTCCTGTCGCACAACAGCAAGGTATAAGGAATCACCAGATGGCTTGTAGCGGCTGCGTAGATGTGTCCACATCGCATGTGCAGAAGTCAGGCCAACAACATCACCAGTGAGATGCACCTCCATGCTAGCAACCAAAATAGCAGAGGCACGAGCATCTTCATCAATCCATGTCTTGTAAGCAGCATACTGAGTCTGAAAAGTCTCCATGGCATCCTCAAAATCCTCAGAAGCCTTTGTACGAGCATCTTCGGAAGCATCATTTGGAAGTACAGGCTCAACAGGTGGAGTAGGACGAGACGGGCAAGGCAACTCGCCCGTAAGAAACTCACAAAGACGCTGACCATGCATGTGGATGCGCATGTGCTGAAACCAGTCCCGATAATTGAGACCATCGAAGATCACCGGGCAACGAGGAACAGAAACGGCACCTGCAGAAGAAGACATCCTTTTTTTCCTTTTTTTTTCTTTTTTTTTCAATCCGGTCTCGGGCGGGGATCACCAGAGCGGCCTTGGGCGGGGGTGGAACTGCGGCTAGCGACGCTAGCAATGGCGGCCTCGACGGCGGCGGCGACGACGCTAGCGGCGGAGCGCGGCCTCGGGCAGGAGGCGGCGCGACCCGGCGAGAAAGAGGAGCGCGGCCCGGCGAGGAGGCGAGCGCGGCCTCGAGCGAGGAGGCGAAGACGGCGGCCCGCGTTGCTTGCGGCAACGGCCTCGGGCTCGACGACCTCGGGCGTGCCTCGGACGGGGACGGAGGCGACCACGGAGTTGGTGACGGCGATAGCTCCCAAGCTCACCAACAGCGGCGGCGACGACAACGAAGCGGCCGAGACCCGGCGTCAGTCGGCGGCAGATCTAGATCCCGTCAATCCAGACGGCGGCGGAAGACTTCACGGGCGGGTGGGAAAAAGCGACAAGCAGGCAAAACCCTAGGTATGATGAAACCCTAGGTATGACGAAACCGGCTCTGATACCATGTTGAATAACGTTTGTATTCATCATGTGGCCAAAGGGCCAATATATATATACATGTACAGGTGACATATATGCAAGAAACCCCTTATACAATGGGGTAAATACATAGATATATTATACACATCTAACACATACAACTTCTAATTCAAATTTTTGTAGAATTTTTTCCTCCGCTAATATTTTTTTCACTCCTCACCACTCTCACTTGTAGGATGATTAGTGTATGGTGGAAAAAGCGTATGTGAATTGCATAAATTACATACACATATGCCATAGCGATCCCATATTTATTGTGTTCATATTGAACTATGCATGTAACAGAAGAGTTGTTATGGTAGATGATAGTAGGCCAGGTCAGCGCAAGATTGCCCTTACGAGGAGGCTCTGATCCTTTACCAGCCGGTTGGGAAACTTTGTGATCTTTTATTGATTGATTTCACAAAGAAACATTGATAGCCTTTATATATTAGGCGCCTAGGTTTATGAAAGAAAGACTTCATATTTAGAAAAGGAAATAGCAATACTATCCTAACAATAATATCCTAAGGAAACTAATTATGGAAGTTATCTCCTTCCCATCCGAGATACTGTTCCCGATCCAACGTTGTCTATTGCCGATCCGACAATGCGTCCAGTTGGTGCGGCGCTCCCAGAATACCGACGCCGCTGGTAAGTCCTCCCAACAAACGCGTCCACAACAAGAGTATTCTTGTGAGTGGGGATCACTTCTCTGAACCAGAAAAGCGGTATCATCGTGAAGTACGCACTTTGTGACAATGGACCTCATCGTAATGTTATTTCATCACTTTAGCTTTACTCAACAGCAGCACTTTGCAATTTTTCTGGTTACTTTCAAGGTTTCAAATCACTCTTTCGCTGCATTGTATTTAAAATAATATGCTTCTGTTCAAAATGTTGAATTTGTTGCCAATGGAGTTTCCTCCCATTTTGAAGGTGCCCACTGTTCCCTTTGCAGTAATTTATATGTCTCATAAGTTGTCTTGCACTAAATTTTGAGTACTGTTGAAGACGGCATATTTGTCGACCAAGAAGATGATCCATACATGGTCGATGATCATGAATTAAGCCAGAATGAAGTTACCGCTATCAAGGATAAAGCTGTCTACAAGAAAAAATTAGAATGGCGTGCAACGGTGCAAGTCAGTACAAGGTATATTTCCTTGTCATTTTAATTTCCTGTTATATGCGGTTCTACACGTGTACCTATTTGTTGTTAGTTAGTTCTGAAGTCCTTAGTGCTTGCTCTCCCTTGAACCTATGTGAAATTGGTCCGATTTCCTACATGCTTCCGGCTACACTTGTACCTATTTGTTGTTTGTTAGTTCTGAAGAAGTCCTTAGTGCTTGCTTTTCATTCAACCTATGTGAAATCTGTCCGATTTCCTGCATGCTTCCAGCTGTGAGTAGTTTCAACATGTTGATAGTAGAAAATACTGTGTGATTTTGATTTCCCTTGCTCATGCATCAACAGCAGTTGCAGTGACAATTGTTGTTTTCCCTCTTGGGTGGCTCTAATTGAACCCGTAGTCACGAAGTTCTCTGAGCAATAATCAGTTAATCACTACTCTATACTGTTCAGACAACAACAGAAACAACCAGTGGGGAGTGTATTTTGTTAGCTGTGAAAGGAAGTTGTTGACCTCTTACTGTATATTGCTAAACCTAAGTGGTGGTTAACATATTTTTCTGTGCCTATTCCTGTAGATCAAGCTCTTGAATCCATGCCGCAAAGGGAAAAGACTGCTTGTCTTAGACATTGACTATATTCTGTTTGACCATAGGTCTGCAGCTGAGAATCCTGAGGAACTCATGCGTCCATGTAAGGGCACTTTCATCACTACTATTATGTTTTCCAATGAGCTGTAGTAAAGTTTCATGCCGTAATCCCCTGTGCAGATCTTCACCAGTTCCTCTCTGCTGCATATTCAGAGTATGATATCATGATATGGTCAGCAACTGGGTAAGCCTTTTGCCACTCTTAACTATCAGTTAACTGGTTATGATTGTAACGTGAAATAGGTAAAATAGTACCATTTACCCTTGAATGCAGTATGAAATGGGTGGAGTGGAAGATGGAGCAACTTGGAGTTCTTACCAACCCCAACTACAAAACTACTGCTCTTCTGGATCACTTGGCGATGATAACTATGCAATCTGAAAAGCATTCTGAAAAGAAAACTTACGACTGCAAGCCTCTTGGTGTCATTTGGGCTCAGTTCCCTGAGGTTAGTATTCTATGATTAGTGTATTATTAATTAATCTGTGACGGATTGTAATCGAGTATTCGAGTCATTTGCTCATTACTCCCGCCGCTTCCATATGCATTACTACAATGAAAAGAACAAAATCATGTTTGATGACCTCAGAAGGAATTTTGTCATGAATCCACATAATGGTCTTGTGATCAGACCATTCAAGAAAGCCCATATGAGCAGAAACGGTGATCAAGAGCTGGTGAAGCTTACAAAGTACCTGCTTACCATTGCAGAGCTAGAAGATTTTAGCAAGCTGGACCACAGTGTGTGGGAATCCTTCACAGACGAAAATGCCAAGAGACGCAGATGCAGTTCTTTTCCAGTATAGCGATCGTCCAGTATAGTGATCGGCAGACAGAAAAGAGGCCCTCCTGTTTTTTGTTCAGTGCTATTAACTGCACACACTAGCATACCAAAATGACAAGGACAACCCCAATATCTACTTAGAACACTGTAAAAAAAAATCACGCTTGATTTGAATTCAACGTTACACAAGTTACATTAGTTGTTTCTGAACTTTCACCTGTGTGCATTTCAATGTGAAACCTGAAGCTTTGCGCTGTTACTGGAGTGTAGTCCATCAAATTTTGCCCCACTCTGGCCTCCAGCTTGCATGGGCAGTGTTTCTCAACAGTTAATGGCCTAATGGGACAGTAGAATCATGAGCATGCCCTGGAGTCCCATGGGGAACTTGGCTGAGTTACCACTGCCAGTATTGGGGTGTGGTGATGACTGATGAGGCTAGCTAGCCTCTGGCTGAATTTTTGGCCAATCTGGCCACCCCCCTCCAGTCGTGTATTTCCAGATTTGGCCTCCTCTCTAAGCACACGGGAGCACCGGAGGCTGGCGCGTGGCAGCTCTTGCGCCTGGCGACCGCATTTGGACTACTGTAGCACCTAATGCGTCCGGAGAGCGCATTAGGTGGTGGGCACTGTAGCACCTAATGCGCGTATTAGGAGGTGGGTATTAGGAGGTGGATACCGAAGCAGCAGTACACGAACATTGCAGTATTTTTCTAGAAAAATATACTTAAATATGATTTTTGTATGAATTTTTAGATATAGCAAATGAGCTCAAAAACTTACGAAATTTTTGTGGAGTCTCTTGACACAGTGTACTTGATTGTGTAATTTTTTTAAAATTTTATCCGTTTTGAATTTTACTCAAAAATTCATTTAAGTGTACTGTTTATAGGAATTTTTTAATATAAAAAATGAGCCCAAAAAATTATATATTTTTTAAGGATCCTCACATAGTGGACTATGACAAGGAGTAGCACAAGCCTGACGCCCACGGCAAGCTGCCAGCGCGGTGGATGGAGTCCCTCTCGGGCATCGGTAGCGACAACAGCTAGTCCACGTGCCGGCGGGCGCTCCCCTCGCCCTCGTCGACCCCTGACAACAGTCACACTACGGGGAGCAACGTGAGCGGTGACGCCATGAGCAGAAGCCAAGCCTGGTTGGTGCAGGCTAAAAACAGGAGAGGTTGGTGACAACGTATCCGATAATGGAACCGGCCGGGCGGTGGGTCAGAGAGCAGGAGGGAGATGATATAGGCTTGGTGACGCGATTGGTGAGGGAGGAGAATGGCTAAGGAGGCCTGGCGTTGTTGGCGGTGTTGCAGGCCGTTGAGCCCAAGGGTGACGACACTTCGATGAGAACGACAACCAAAGGAGATGTCAGAGAGCATCAGTGGGAGGTGAGGAAGCCGTAGATGTGCTCGGATTTGGAGGAAGTGGACTACAATGCCCTGGCGCTGTGCACGACAAGCTTGGTGGCAGTGCCCATGGTGGTGGAGCAGCTCTAGGGAAATTGAGACAGAGGGATGGATCAGCTTGGGTCACAATGAGGTGAGGACGGTGAGGGAATAACCAATTTGAGGAAATGAACGATGGTGGGGAGGAATTTTAGAGGATGACTGGCGTTGGGGCGGAGTGGTGTGAAGACCTTAACAACGCCGAGGAAGGGGACGTGGCTACTTTGCACCCTTTGAGGATGAAGAGGGAGTGGATTGATAGGAGGGGTAGAGGAGCGAAGCGGCGGTGGGGCCATCCCTACCTCCATGATGGCCGGATTTAGAGAAGAAGAAGGAAGACGTTGGGGTTAGAGTAAGACGATTATTTTGTGTGGGATTTAGGAGCCCGGGGAATAAAAAGGTATTAGAATTTCAAAAAAAAAAAAGAGAAGGCAACCAAACAGTTGACCTCTTAACTTTGGAGCATTTTATTCGTTACCATATAATGAAAAATATTTTATCAATGATCTCTCAACTTTAGGGCAAATGATCAATTTTTCTTTTTTTTCCGGCGGTGAATGGTGATCGGATTGCAACACACCTTTGTTACCGGAACCTCTGTTCCCATGTCGATCATAATTACTCTCGATCATAGTAGCAATTTAGCATCGATGGATTGAGACGATGGAGAGCTTCCAAGTTGCAACGGATGTGTATCCTCTTGCCTTTGCACTATAACGGCAAAGGTTGCCTTACCTACTCTCGTCTGCCGTCCATGAGAATCTAGTGGTCAGACGACCCACATTGATCGGACCGTGAGAACCTGTTCTTAAATTGATCGGACGACTCACATTGTGACCTTACCAGTCCTCAGTGAGAGTGTGGTTTTACCTGATGCATTGCAAATACTCATCTAGCAAATCTTAAAATTCTTGCCCGGTTGGCCCCCAACCCCACGACCATCAAAGATGCCACACGGGTGTGCTGGGATTCAGAGAATAGCGGCAAGCCGACATGCGGACCACGGCCAAGCCTAGCCAACACCACCGCGCCTCTTAGCCACACTTCAGTTTTGGTCTTTCCATGTCATCGTAATGCCAAGGTCATCCCTGTTGTATTCTCATTTTTCCAGCTGTTGCGTCGGAAATTTGGCCCTTAGGGCACGTTTGAAAGAGGGGGATTGCTCTAGAGATTTTTAGGATTTAGTTTAAATTCGAGCTAAATCCTCCCGAAACAAGCCCTTAGTCATGAAAAATAGCCTCGTGTTGCACTAATTTTTTTTGTGGGGGTTAAGGCTGGGTTGGTTTGTGCGTTTGGCTTACGACCTATATACGGATAAACAGTGGCGGAGTCAGGATTTGATTACGCTCCATGCTTAGTAGTGGAATGGTCTAGATTATCTGAACTGAACCATGAAAATGTTACTCAGGCTGAACTAAATTTACTTGGACTATACACTAAATATTTTTTCCACACCCTGGGCTGAAGCCTATCCTGCCCGGGGTGTAGATCCGCCCCTGCGGATAAACGGTAACACGTTGTTAAACAACGTGTTTTTTCAAGGCGGGGTTTACAGGTAAATTATAGTACAAACTGTACTGAGTTTAACTATACTAACCAAAATCGTATACGATTATTTCTCTTTACGTACTGCCTCTCATGAACATGTCAAAATTTAAAAACCACAGTTATAAATCATAAGACTCAGCCCAAAAGAACCTACCCTAAGCAATCAAAACTGTTGGGTAGGAGTTGTTTAAATGAAACAGATCCTCAAATACATTTGAGCAAACAAGGAACACATCACAACATAATTGGTCATTTATGCAACATTACACGATGGTACAATGCACAGATTACACACTGAAAAGCAGGTAGGTTGTTGGAGGGTCAGATCTAGGGCTCTTAATTTTAGCTTTACAACAGGAAGAAGAAGCACGATCCACAGTGGCACACAACATGGCAGCAGGGAGGTTTTTATGATGTACTCAATTATACAGAATGACAGATATATGGGAGTAAAATATGATCACGTAGAAAGTAGAAACTAGAAAGCTTCGGCAGCAAACTAAAAAATAAAATCGTTGAGAAGGCTCAAGCCAGGAGCCAGAAGTTCTTCTGCCACCGGGTGCTGATGAGGTAGCCACCGACGCCTTTGCTTTGCTTTCTCACTGCCAACGTCAGGCACTCAGCCTGGTTGATGCATTGCTCCACGAACTCCACGCTGCTGCTTCGCAGGAAGCTGCAAAGTTGCAGGCAGACACATTTGCATTCGCTCAACAAGGACTAGCTAGTTATGGCAGGATGAAGAGCAACTTCCCCTGACTCAATTTTTTCATATGATACTACATTGTTTCCTTCACCACATGAACATAGCAACAATGATAGGTAGTTAGGTGTGTGTGGGATTCTTGCTTTATATTGTTGAGTTGTAACTAAAAGGACAAGAAAAGCATCTGTGATTTATGGATAGCACATGGAGGTACAGTCCATTGTTATTTTCCCAAAAGGCATGGACCCTGCTATATATTGAACGCTGGATGGTGAATAAGGCCTCAATCCCAAGCAGTTTGCTCACTGCTTGTGAGTGGGCCTGCTCACCACAAAAAGCGGCCACAAAGCCCTTACAGAAAATCTATCCTCCTTTGTACGCAAATCTAGTGGTAATCAGTTCACTCCAAAAGCTAAATCTGATATTTTTCTAGAGTTCTTGCCCTGAAAGGATAAGTTTAAACTGACACTAGTACAATACAATAATGATGTAGAACCGAAGTTTTCTATTGGTATCCAGATCTGAATGACTCTGAATTCCCATTTTTTAGTGAAACACTACAGACTGACACCATGATATATTCTCACAGCCGGTTTTCTATTCATAGCTGACCTGAGCTTCACATTTTTAACACACACACACACACATGACACACCCAACAGGGATAAGATAGATAGCACTGCAGTAGTGTATGTGGTGAGTTGTTTACCAGCTTAGCCAGCAGAAAGGAGAGGGCTTGCTTTGGCTGAGCACCAGCACAGAGGCCTCCAGCTTCTTCACTTGGCTCAGGACAGTGACCAGCTTGGGCCCTTGGATCACAAGCGCTTCAACCTCCACCTAACACGGTAACACCACATATAATTACACACCCATCTCGTCCGAGCCCTCCTTTTTACAGCAGGCTAGAGGACAAAGGAAGTACAGCTACACTTACGCAGGGAAGTACAGTACACTACATTGAATGCTGAGTTTTGATTCAAGCAAGCAAATCACATTAGGATTCTGTTACGATTATATACCAAATAGTACATAAAAAGGACTATAAAAAATTATAGAGGGGTTGCTCGGAGCCTAAGGCACAGTAGGACGGTATAAAAGATGTGTACCACACCACTATTACCACCTAGGCTTATTCTTACAAAAATGAGTTCTGCCTCTCCATTGTGCCTTGAGAACTATATTTATAGTTATGAGGAGGTTGTTTACACAAATACCCCTATTAGGGTCTGTAACAGTAAGGGCAAACATGTCATTTCATCGGCACATCATTTCGGGTTAGCCACGTGAATTACACATTCAATAGGCCATTGGCGCAGTGGGCCGATTGGGTTAAGGTGGGAGCCACTCCCCAACAGTAGCCTCTCATAGTCAAGGCCTGTGTGACTGATTGGCCGAAGTCATGCAACCTACTTTTGGCCCTTCCGTCCCATCAGCTTCCCAGTCGGTTAACTGGTTTCGAAGTGCTGTCATTGGTGGTTGCCCATAATGCCTTATACCGTACACGTGGCCACAATCCAAGCCAGAGAAGTGCGGTGTGGGTTGTTGCGCTGGTTACAGGGCGTGCATGCCTCCTAAAAAGGCGGCTCGTTCTATCGCCATTAATGTAGGTGTCCCATCCATATTTAAGCGCTGCAACGCTTCAGTTGAACCCATCTCCTTCTCCCTTCTCACTCTCGTTCGTCACCACTAGCAGTTGCCTCGTTTGCCACCACGCTTCACGCTTCTCACACACGCGTGGTCACAATGGGTCGGTGGAGTGAGTGCGCCGATCACAGCAGTATTCGGCTGCCTCGTCAAGCCACGGTGGTGGGGATATGCGGTCCGAGCCCATCGTCGGCAAGTGATGGAAAAAGTCTAAGAAGGTGGCCGCGTGTGCGTCAATACTCTTGACCCGTTGATCGTGACGGTCTGACGGATGAGCTCCTAGATACGCTCATTCGTGATGGGAAAGTCTCCAACCGCTAGCTCGTTCGGTAGCCAACAACCAATGAAGTCGCCCCGCGATCGCAGGAGGGTGAGACGCTCGTCCTCACTGCGTACTTCGACGTTGGTCTTCGCATCCCTGGCACGCAGTTTGTGGGCGAAGTACTCTGTACGTATGACCTGGAGCTTTTGCAGCTTACGGCGAACACTTTCGTGTGTCTGATGGTCTTCTCCTGGGCGGCTTGGTCAGAGGTCACGATACCCAGCACACCGCTGTTTGTTTCCCTACACAATGCACGGTGCTAGCCAAAGTGGGCGAGTGACGGATAGTATTCCAACCTAGCTAGCGTGAATTTCCAAGTGCCTCCGTTGCTTGAAGGAGTTTCCTTCGAACTCGATGCGGATGAAGTGAGAGTCGAACTGGCTCCGGAAATGGTTCTACCACACTATCGAACCTGGAAGCAACCTTAGCTGGACTAGATGCCTCATGGATTTCATTTCATCACCGCATGTGACGCTCAATCGTGATGACGAGGGCCGTGCAAGGAGGCTCTGTGCAATCGTGCGCCGCATGAATATGCGTGATCTTGTGGAGTTCTGCATACTTTGCATGTCCCCTCTAGCCCATCACTGGGAGCTGAAGACCGGGTCCACCTAGAAGGATGGCATCTGTACCCCCTTGACACGGCTAGTGAAGCCTATTGATCCTGGTAAGCTTTGTAGGCTTCGTATCCTATGTGTATGGTGTGTGACCCTTCAGCCTAGTATGGTTTTGACGCCTGTCGATTGTAACTGTTGTAGTGTTGTCATTGGCAGAAGTCAACAGGGCAGCGATGGTGTTCCTGGGGCCTTACATCCTACAGGAGCACAGCCTTCGGGCTGGCATGATGTTGAACGGAATGCACATTAATCTTGTGTGCAAGGCCCTTGAGCTCCCTATGCCCGATTGGCCTATTCCTGCCGCAAGCGGTGGTCAGGCTTGCGTGGAAGCGACGACGACTTTGATGGACGCGAAGGCTCGCCTTTGCCCATTGCTGTCGTCGTCCCCGCTCCACTTGACACCGAGGCGAGCCCAGATGAACTCAGTGAGGGCGAAGACGTTGAGGCAGAGGAGGACGATGGGGGCAGTGTAGAGAGTGGTGATGAAGAGCGCCAAGTGGACGACGACGAAGGATGCGAGGCGGACAATAGCGAAGGGTGCCAAGTGGATGGCCCTGAGGTGTGCGCGTTGGGTGATGAGGAAGGTGGTGCTGTGGATGCCATTCTACCCTCCACTATGGCTTCAATAGTAGCCGCGGAGCCCGCTTCATCTTCCTTGCCAAGGCGCCCTACAAAGCGTGCTCGGTTGGAGTCTTCCCTAGCAGCCCCTGAGACACGATATCATGTCACATTAGACATATTGGAGGAAATTTCAACCTCCGAAGTTGGAACATCTCCACCCCCAGCGAGCATCATCATGGACTCTATGCCTACGACCAGTCCACCATTTTCACCTAGGAATTCATGGAGGCTTCATAGGCGACGATGATGGACCTGGAGGTCATCGTTCCCCTCAAAGTCGCATGGGCCAGAGGACCTTGTAAGCAACATTCACTGCATCCGCGACGCGTCGGCACTTTCCTAGACTTGCTCCCACGCCTAAACGGAGCCAAGTACGATTGTGAAGAACCAGGACAGGGTGACCCCCTACAGGGCAAGTGGTAGTCCCTTGCCTTTATCGAATCGTCTCCCCCCGCCGCCTCAATGGCTGTCTCGTTGATGCGCAGGAATTCACGGGGATCCGTGTCACCCTTGTAAGGTTTCACCATGGGCATTTTAAAGTCCTCCGGCCAGGCACTCCACTACAGACCTACGTTGAGGTGGGACTCAGAGTCCACCCTCTCAGGGGTGCTGCGGGCGCTGGTGCTGGCTTCGCGACTCTCCATCCTCTTCGTAGCCACCTCCGCTGTTACTATGGTGGGGGTTTGCTGACTTCGAACCTTTTGCATCTCGCGCATCTTGCTGAGGGACCTTAGGCCTGCCAAGATCCATCCACCCATGAAAAGTGGGCAACGATTCCCTTTTCATGTATTTTACTGATGTCAGTGATCTGATCCATGAATCTATCCACCAAGTACTAAAAAGTCCATCCCTCAGGTGAACTCCATGAGACCATGATTACCCAAGAACCAAAACTCTACAATATTAACTCTTGACTCTTGAGGCCATGAACTGCAGTAAAAGACGTAAAACATTTCTTTTGGCCTAGTTTTTATGAGCTAATAATAAACATGAAGTAAGCCCCGTTTGGAACGCAAAAAATTTACAGAAATTTTGCAGAAATTTTACATGAACGAAATTTACAAAATTTTAACGGAATTCCTCGGATCCAAATAGGGCCTAAAGCATTTTTATTTTGGTCTAAATTTTCGTGAACGATTACTGGCATTTCTATTTGTGCATGCATGCATCCAAGCACATACTTCCAAGGGGAAGCCAATAACCAAGCTACTACTAAGGTAGAGAGACCAGAGAGTTGAGACGAGAGAGAATAGCTACTCACTACTAAGCGCCTAAAATTTTGTAATTTGAAGTCACAGAGCACAAGTAATCTAGCTAGCTCAAGTTGTGCGCACAAATGGCATGTCCTGTTTACTGTACCTCAGGCCTGCAGGCCTTGCAGAGCGTGCCGAGCGAGTTGGCGAGGGACGGGGCCTCCTCCCCTCTGCCGGCTTCGCAGTGCGGCAGGACGTGGAGCAGCGTGAGGAAGTCCCCCTTGTTGGCGACGTGCGTGAGCGCCCACATCATGGCGTGCTTGGCCCCCGAGCTGTCGTCCACCACCACCATCACCCGCTTCCTCCCCGCCGCCGGCGCGGCCTCTCCATTCCCGCCGCCGCCGCCGTACCCCCTCGCCGCCCTCTTCTTGGACCACCGCCTCGAGCCCCTCCTCCTGCCGCCGTACTCCTCCTGCGCGGCCGCCTGCAGCCCGCCGCCGACCCCGTTGCTCGCGCTAAGCTGCCTCAGGAAGTGCTCCCCGGCGCCGCTCGCCATCTACCTACGCACCTCTCTCCCCCCTAGCTTCTGGCTAACGCAATGGAATGCAATGCACTCACTGTGCGAGGTGGTGTATTGGTGTAAGAGCATCTCCAGAGCGCTCACTTGAGCCCTCAAACCAAATTGAGGCTGAGGCAAAATAGAGAGCCCAAAGAGGCCCTACTAGAGCCTCAAATTTGAGGGCCTTAAATCCCCTTCAGCCCTCATTCCTAGGGCCCCTCTCGCCCTCATTTTTGCTTTTCTCATTTTTCCTGAGTGAAACAAATTTAAATTTGAAATAAATTTGAATATTCGGAACAAATTTGAATTTAAATTTGAATATTCGAAACAAATTTGAATATTCGGAATAAATTTGAATATTCGAATCAAATTTAAATTCAAATTTGGATATTCGGAACAAATTTGAATATTCGAAACAAATTTGAATATTCGGAACAAATTTGAATATTCGGAACAAATTTAAATTCAAATTTGGATATTCGAAACAAATTTGAATTGAAATTTGAATATTCTGAACAAATTTGAATTTAAATTTAAATATTCGGAACAAATTTGAATTTAAATTTGGAACAATAAAATTCGAAACAAATTTGAATTTAAATTTGAATATTCGTATTTGAATTCATAAATTTAAATATTGTCCCTCATTTTGAAATCATAAATATTTTATTGTGTATTGTGCTTTTGTCTCATACATATGCATATAGTGTGTGAGGAAATAGAGGAATTGAGAAGTAGGCCCTGTTTGAGGGCTCACTGAGAGCACTTGCAAAAGCAGGCCTCAAAAGTAGAGGAGCCTCAAATTAAAAGTAGGGGGTCTGTTTTGAGGGCTCCTGCTGGAGATGCCCTAAGGAGTACTTGGTGCGGTGCGATACAGTGATGGTTATGTGCATAGAGACACGGAGCGAGCGTTTTTTTTTTCTGAGCCGGTTTTTGTCGCTCGTATCAAGTGACAGTATTTATTAGATTTAATAATCATAATTTAAAGCTATCTGTCATAGCTTAAAATAACGGGACCTAAGGAATGGCGAGGCGGAGGAAAGGCCAAGGCTGCTGGAAGAGAAGAAATTTTGTTATATCACGGTGCGCAAACGCTGACACGTCATGCGTAAGTATTATAGCAACACTATAGAATATATGAGAAAAATATTTTTTTATTGATAGTACAAAAAATAATATTTTTTATACCTATTTGCTACAGTACAAAATAGTAACAAATATTTTTTATTAGTTGCTACAGTAATATATGCCACATGTCAACGGCCGGTTGGCTCGTGACATAAACCACTTTATGTCACCGTGGTGCAATAAAATTTGTCGCTGAAAGAGAGGGAGCCAAGGAGAGAATTAGGGGTGGTCACGAGCGCATTGCACCCGTACTGCATGCAATTTTAATGTAGAGCTTAGTTAAATCCTGTAGTAGGGCACTACTAGCAGCAGTGCAGTAAAACAGAAGAAACGATGCATAGCATATATAAGAGAATAGCTAGCTGCACAATTGCCGACGGCATGAAAGTTAAAAACTTGCTCATGCTATTTAATTAGTCCTGATCTAGCTATGTCACATGAAGCTGGTATGGTAAATCAGGACGATGATGTAACTGTGTGTCTAAATTTCGCGGGCAAAAAATGACGATGATCTTGTAGTGGTAGATATACTACATATACAGGGTTTCGTAGATTCGGTTTGGCCTACCATTTTCACATGCGTACGGATGTTTTCGTAGCAGAATATGCCAGATTTCGTTTGCATGATTAGCTCCAAAACAAGATGCATTGGTCAATACGGCATCAATCGTAATGCGCGGAATTCTTGGCAGTACTTTCATACATATCATTCATGTGTGCATTCCAAATGTTTTTTTTGTATGATATAGGGCGCTCTTGTTTTCATACATGTGCTAGCCTAGCCCTACGCATTTTTGGATTTTTTTTTCAAGCTAGGTCAGCGAAGGGAAGAATAAACACTGTTCTCAACAGGTCTAAAAGAGCCCAAATCCCATAGATTTGCTGGGACCAGCCTACAAATTAACACGTAGCAACACGCCCTGCCTCTGGCATTTCTCACACACCACACTAGCTGGATGCACACGCATATCTAGTCTAATTCATTTGACAGCAGAGCAGCGAATGGATGGAGGAGCTAGCGTTCGATCGAGATGGGCCTTCTTCTGCTCTGCGCGGTTGCTTCTAGCTAGCCTGCTACCACCACTCCTTGTGACGAAACAGCCTTGCAAATTTTTGGAAGCACCATTTGCTGAGGGCGACGTGATGTTTCCATGATCTGCAGAAGATGGGTGGGGGCGGCAGGCGTCGCAAATGGCAAAAGCAAAAGCAAATGCAATACAATGCAATGCACGCACGCCACAGTGCTCATCGATCGTGAGCCCTATCTATGCCTGCTTACAGAGTCACAGGGAAAAATTGCTGCTCGTACGTTACCACTGCTACCTACATGTCGGGTTTTCTGAGAGCATACAGATGGAAATTGGAAATGAAAGCCGGCGAGAGGTGGACGATCGCGTGGGTGTAACATCGATCCGCTTGATGTGACCGGACGACGTGGGCATGTGGCACCGGTGGAGCGATGGGTGTTTCGCTACGGATCCTCCGAATGGGTGTTACAGGCACAGCCGTGCTCGGTCGGCAAAGCCAGCCGGCGTGCTGCCAGCTCGTCCGGGATGATCCCGGGTGCCGTATCTTTGGAGGGCATGAATTTAATAGAGATGGCAATGGGTACCCGAAATTCGATAGGTTTTTACTTTATTAGGGCATGATTCTGAGTCAATTTCCTAACCAATTGGTCTTTTAATGGGCAAAAAGCCCAACCCATCGGATCTGCGGGTTCGGGTACGCTCCTATAGTACCCAAACCCGTAAACCCATGGGTAATATAAACCCGATCCATAGGAGTTATAAACCCAGGCTCCCAGCCTCCCAGGCAAACCAGCCCAACCCATAGCCCATTAGCCATTTAGCCTCAAGCCCCCAAATCTAATGCGGCAATGCCCCATTACCCATACGGCTAACCCTAGCTAGCACTCGCCACGGTCACTACTCACTCCTCCCCAGTCCCCACCCCGATTCAACAGCCGCCGCAGCGGCGGCGCATCTGGCGCTCCGTGCTCGATCTCCGGCAGTCTCCACGCCGCCTCCGCCCCGCGCCTCCGCTCTGCCCCGCCACTCGCCACACGCTCGTCCTCCCGCACGCCTCGCCGTCGCCTCGCCTTCGATTCAGCCCGCCGCCCCCACGCTGCAGCCAACGCACATCACGCAGAAGAGGCCCTTGGCCATGGCGCCGCCTCCGGCTCAACGAAAATGGTGGTTAACTTCCTTCTCTCCATTAACCATTGTTGCAGCTCGACATCGACCGACAGGCGACCCATGGTACCGTTAACCCGGTGGGCATGGGTGCGGGCAAAAATTTGCACCGCCACGGGCATGAGTTTTTAGCGCACGTCCAACTTTCATGGGCACGGGTTTGGGATAGCAAAACCCAGCGGGTTTATGCCCGTTGCCATCTCTAGAATTTAGGCACTGTTTAGGTAAATAGTATCTCATGCATATACATATGTATGTAGGTATTTTCAATGATCAAGGCACGCGTCTTGTGAGACTTCGAGTCTCCGCTTGTCTTAAGTATATGCATTAGACGCACCCACGTGTGAGTACGAGTGCCTCGTTGTACTGAAAAAAAGAATAGGTGTTACATGTCCTCATTTTAGGCCTAGCTTTGGTTTATAGTTTTTGACTGTAGCTTAAGGCTTTACGATGTGCTCATTACGGCTTTTATAAGCCGGCTTATGTTTCTAGTTTCTAACTTCTTAATTTAGTCTTTTTATGGCTTTTTTGTCTTTTCTTTTCCCGTATTCGTTTGCATTGTCCGTGATAGGCTAGCCTGTTTTTTTCTATTTTTAAATTTTGTAAATTTAATTACGCCAAAAAAGCCGCCAGCTGTTACAGTGCAAAATAAGCCAGCTACAATGAAAAAAGATATAAGCCAACTTATAAAAGCCCAACTGAGCGTCCACTTAGGCTGTTCGTGAAAGAGAGTACGAAGTTACATAAACTCGTGTGCGGCTTTGGTTGATACAAATGAAGTCACTATAATGTGTTCTACAATTAATTTATAGGCCTCGTTTTAAAAGACACTCCGTTTAAAAGTTAGTTACGATAAAAAAAATAAAAAGTAGCTTTTAGAAATTGAAAAGAAAATATCTTTTTACTCCTTTGAACGGTCTGAAAGTGTTACAGATCCTCTCAAACTCAAGCAATTATGAATGGGTTCTTTTGGACTGAGGGTTTATGGCTTAAATATTTTGAATTATGGTTGTTTGCGAGGTAGTACGTAAAAGAAAATAGTCACATGCAATTTTGGTCGATACAGCTAAACTTAATACACTTTTTTACTATAATTTTTCTATTACTCTGTCTTAAAAAAAACGCTTTGCTTAAAAATAGTTATTATTGATTGTAGAGTATAAGCTAACTATAAACTAGAAAGAACACAGCCTAGCTGCGGTTGAGGATGCACAATTGACAACGTCTGATGCGCATTGAGCCGTGGATCTGTACATTTGGCATGTGTGGATACACCGATAAGGACGCAGGGTGTACTTAAGATCCTAGTTTAATTTGATCGGTTCTGAAAAATTTTCATGTGGAAAAAAGAAAAAAAAAGTTACAGTACAAGTACTAAGAATAGGCAAGAACGAATCAAACATCAAATCAAGACAGCTAGCTAGCGGGCAGAACTGTGGCTCGCTTGCATTCGCGCGCTTGTAAGTTGTGGCGAAGGCCAAATTTATCTTTTCCTCCAGGCAGAGGAATCCAACCCGAAAATAAAATCACCAGGTCATCAGATCGATCCATGCTGTCTGTCAGAACGCCATTTAAACCCGAAATTAAAATCACAAGGTACGGCTCCATACTGTGCTAACCACCGCCGTGCTGCCTGACCGGACTCTTTTAGATTAATCACATCAGGTTAATTGGTTCCACATAGTACAGATGGGACGCACAGGGCTTGAAACCGCATACCATCGTGGTTTGTGCCTGACCAGGGGCGAAGCCAGTGAGGGGGCTTAGTAGACTTAGCCTTATCTTCCCCGCGACGGCAACCTCCACACCTCGTGCGTCTGTGGCGATCGATGACCAGCGGTGATATCGACGCGAGAGACCCAATAAAAAATTAAAAAAAAAAACTTAGTCAAGAGGACAGCCTACTACACTTAAAAGGTCCAACAAATTCATTTCATTGGCTCACCAAAACACTCACTCCAACTAACAAACTTAGCAAGTAGCAATTGCAACACTTCCCAGAGGAGAGGTGCCGGCGCCGCCACAACGTAGAGTCGCAGAGAGAGGGGGGTTGTGGGCGACTGGACGAGGTACAACTCAACTAAAGAAGCTTCGACTAGAATTTAATCCAATCCAGCGCTGCGCATATCAATTGAAGATTATGCTAATAAAATTAGAGATCAAGTGAGAATGGTATATTTATTGAATGGCCCTACTCGAGTAATTGGATATTCATTTCCACAGGCATTGGATAGCAAACAATCGCAATCTTTTCAAGAATCATAGTATAATAAGTTTGATTGGTTAGAATATAGTGTGAAAAAGGATACCGCATTTTGTTTCTATTATGTCACTAATTTTCATATGTTTCATACACAGGTGACTTATCGCTACTCTGTACTCATAGCAGAATAATTATATATTCTTGGGTATGCGCTTTCTATTGTCGAGGTACTTATTTTGTATTTTTCTGTTTTTCGTTGTTTGTCTTCAAGACTCTAATTGTATAATTTCTGTATGAATTTGAAATTCTATATGAGTAAAAAACTATTTGTGTTATTTTAATTTAGTCTGACAAATAATTTAGTTCACCCTTAATTTTATTCCTAGTTTCGCTACTGCCTGAAAATGTTCTTTTCTTTTCTTGGTGGTGACTGAGGAAGGGCTGGGGCGTTCGTAAAACGATTTGAGCTCAGCTTTTCTCTACGAACGTTTGATGCAGTGCATGTTGCAGCCGGAAACCATGCCAGTGGTAACACACCCGCGGGTCCTTTTTTTTACTAGGACGCGACAAGAACCCGATGGAGCGCATCAGCACGTCACGTATCAAAAAAACGAACAAAAAGTTGCGTCTCTCCGTCCGTGCACGCATGCACCCGCGCGCGCGGCGTACCAACCAATCCTTTCACCGTGCCGATGCTCGGCACGGGGAGATCGGAGCGAACGGCGAGGGGGACCAGTACATGCTATGCGTCGCGCAATCATCAGATCTGCAAGCGGTACACGACACAAGCATTGGAGGAAGCCACAGCCCACAAGGCCCCGTGGTCTCGGCGGATGCAGGGCAGCCAGGATGAACAGCGGAATTGAATGCTCCCCGGGTACTTTGCTTCCTGACTACCGCGCGCAGGTAGACCATGCCACAGTCTGGGTCCGATGGGCCGGGTGCTAGGGCCGTGCCACGCCGGCTCAACATGACGATTGGTCAAAAATAGCACTATTTAGCTTAAAAATACCAAATCTAATCTCTAAACAACAGCAATTTTATTTATGATTCGTAAAAGCCGACACGTGGATCGTGCGGTCTCCGACCGCATGTCGACCGCACGACATGGTACACCAAATATGACGAGGACGAAGCATGCATGTACTAGTTAGTGTTTCATACTCAATGTGGCTTGTGTGTGCATGCATGTCAGGATGTGTCAATTGGAACTATTCTTCTGCCTTCGTGCATGCTGTCCTATTTTTATAATCTATGTTTTCCCATGGATTTTCTGAATAGTTGTGTCCCATCATGCATAGGGGCTAGCTGCTTTTTTCGATCTGTTCTTGTGGTACTTCAAGCATAGTATGTATGCACGAAAAATTTGAATTTTGGTCAAAGTAGCATTGTTGGCGTACCAAGTCGAAAGTAGCACTGTTGGTTAGAAGTCACTACTACAGTACCAAGTCGTGCGGTCTCCAACCGCACGATCAACCCATTAACACTACTCGTGGCGGTCGGGGACCGCACGATTAACACGTGTCGGCATCTGCGAATCGTGCGATGGGAAAAGGGGTTATAAATGGAATTGTTGTTGTTTGGGGGCTAGATCTGGTATTTTTGAGCCAAACAGTGCTATTTTTGACCAAAATTCGCTCAACATGGCCATGTGCTCAACATGGGAGTTGGGAGGAGAGGGGAGAAGAAGAGGGGTGAGGTGAGGACTGGAGGTGATGTTGGGCTAAGGGGATTAAATTGGGCTAGGCTAGGAGTGAGGGGGGATTAAGAAGATTGTTGGGCTAGAATTACGATGCAATGGGCCATCTTCGGGCCATGGCGGCCTAGGCACGACCTAGTTGAACATGTCATGTCGTGCCACTCAATGGGTCAACTCTCTATGCCCAACACAGCCCGCTTGATCGTGTTGTGCCGGTCTGGCCCAAAAAGCGTTCGTGTCATGTCGTGTTGGCTAGGCCGTGGACCAGCCCAGAAAAGCTCAGTCCCAGCACTAGCTCGACTGCAGGGGATCGATCTCAAGGCCTCTTGGTGGTTCATCTGTGCACATCGACACTGTGACGCGCCCAACCATCGCCTGACCTACCCTTCGGGCCCACTTGTTTTTAACTCAGAGAATTTGGGATGCACCCCTAGATATAGACCTCGGAGTTGGGCCATGCTGACCAGGCATGGCCACCCCACCGTGCCATTCCATGCTAGTATGACTCACCTTCGGCAGGGCCTAGGCACAACCCAGTGCACGACAGACATTGTCATGCCGTGTCGGCCCAGGCTCGATCCTATTGACTTGGAGGCGACGACGGGTTGATGGCGGTGATGAGGACATCGGCAAAGGCGGTGACAATTGCCATCTTCAACATCTTCGTGCTCTACTACTACCTTGCGTCTCCAGTGCTGCCGTTGTTGAGCCTCACTCAGCCACATCCACACCCGTTGTGGCTCCTCGCTTGGCCACCTTCGCCATGTCCCTGCCACCATACTCAAGCACGATGCCATTCTCACCCACCATGAAGGCTAGAGCTCTCCGAGCGAGCATTAGGGTCATAGAGCAGACTCTCTCGCCACTCTGTCTTGAGCTCGAAATCCCGTGAACATCAGACGACGAGGATAAAGAGCGGCAGTTGCTCTAGTATAAGTGGGGAGGTGGCTATGTTGGAGTTGGATCTAGATAGCCCGAACTTAGACATGATGAGGTAGGAGGAATAGGTGGAGGGGCGGTCGACATCGAGGGAGGGGGAGGCAGAGGGGAAGAGAAGGGTCACGGTGGGGAAAAGGGCAGTAGAGGGGGAGGATGACAAGCAGTAGCGCAGAGGATGAGGAGAAGAAGCGGTGGAGGGAGGAGGCTGAGCAGCGATAGCGAGGCAGTGGATGGGTGGTGGATGAGGCTGACAAGGTGAGGATTGGTGGGCGGCAGCGGCACGGTGGATGGGAAGGAGTAGAGAGTAGATCTGGACAATGGCGGGTTATGGTGGCGATGTGCTGGAGAGAGACCGAGAGAGAGTATAGTGAGCAAGTAAGCGATAGAGCAAGTGAGGCGAGGCCGCGAGGAGAGAGAGAGAGCCAGAAAAACAAATGGCACACGAAAGAAGAAATGGCGCAAGAAGGCCCAAGGCATCGACGCAGTGCAAGAAAAGAAAAAGGAGAGGAGAGAGAAGTGGGAAAAAGAAAAAGAGAGGAGAAAAAAAGGAAAGGGAAAAGGAGGGAAAAAATAAAAAGAGGAGAAATGAGGAAAAAGGAAAAGTTAAAATTTAAGTAACTGCATGAAAATATGGACACAAAAATGTTTGGGGAAAGTGAAATTTTCTTGATAAATTACTAAAACAATGTTATGGTCTCGTTAAAAATCTGACACCTCTGAGCGGGGTTCCCCGAGTAAGGAAAATAGTACATTAATAACATATGTACATACTAACTACTCCTGAATATCGAGATCGTTCATGCGTTCTTGGTCAACATACGTCTACACGATCTCGGGATACTCCAGTTGATGTTGTTATCGCTCTTCAACCAATTCCCAGTCCTTGACGCATGTGAATGACTCTACCATCCTATGCATGCGGAATGATCTTCTTTCTTCAATTATTCTCCCTACCATTTTGAACGTTGCTTTCAAAGATATAGTGGACACTAGAACCGGTAGAACATCTTGTGCGAAATAGCATGGCAAAGGAAATATCTGCTTGTTGTTCTTCCACCACTTGAACAAGTCTATCTTGTCTCCACTAGTAAGATTAGGATCGGTGTTTGCAAAATCATGCTCTATATAGTGGTTCAACTCTAAGACAAAATTCCACTTAGGGGCCGCTTGAGGCTGAGAGGATGAAGAACTAGACTTGCCATTCAACTTCTTCTACTAGTAGGCTGTCAAGTTTGTCTTACCTTGTTACACCTATTGTGAGGCCTTTGATCTCGTGTCGTTGTCAAGTCTATCATGATATAAGTGAAAACATGAAAAAAAACTCATTTTTGGCATGTTCGAAAGCTTCAAAGAAATCTAGACTGAGGCATTCATCTATTCCCTTCATGCGAATCTGCAAAGCTGCCAACTTTTTATAGAATAAAAAATGATAGTAAAGTAATATAGGTGTGAAATGGATCCAAAATATTTAACAAATTTTTTTCGTTGCTGCAACAACATGGCTTAAAAGGTGACCCCTTAGATTTATCAAACTTATCTGTAATTAGCCAAATAAAATCTATAACTAAGTAAGAGGTTGAGTGGTAAACACCAGATAGAATTTTAGTTGCTTTTTAAAAGGTCTTAAAACTCTAAAAAATGATTGTCAATTTGCCTATAATATGTTCATACCCTTGTACCTTCTTTAGCGTGATGTGTCGAGTTCCACCTCACCTTCATGTCATGATCGAAATTTTTTGGGTCCTTCCCATCGACCGTGTAGTACTCTGCAAACTTAGCTACCACTTATGCTGAACTATGAGGTAATTAAGGGAATCACAGATGTTGCTCAAATATTCGCCAATCACTTGCATACCATCTTGCACAACAAGATTCAATATATGATATACACATCTCTGGTGGAGGACATATCCACCAATATATGTCTTCAACCTTAGGGTGAGGATGTTCATAGCTATCGTATTCGCTGATACGTTATCAAGAGTTATAGAAATAATCTTATTACCTATCTTAGAATCATCAAGTACATCTAGTATATGCTCGGCAATGGCCTCTCCTGTATGTGATTCATTAATTAACTTAAACTCTATGACTCTCTTGTTTAACTTGTAATCATCATATAAATGATGGGCTAGAACACTAAGGTAGGCACTTCTCTAGTGCGATGATGTCCAAATGTGTGAAGTTACAGCAAAAGAAAACTGAACTTGTTGAAATATTTATTTGAGTTATTTTAACTCCCTACATAGATCCGTAAAATATTGGATGTGGTAGTTCTCCTACTGATATATTGGTAATGTTGGCAAAAGCTGTGTTAGATCATTTTTTTTGAACATGTGACTTTCACCAATCCTAATTGGTTGATCTTCAGAAACAATATATTTAGTAATTTCCTCGTAAACACAAAGATAGTTGTATACCCAAGTACTCACAGAGCAATGAGCCTCGAAGTTCAAGTATATTTGTTCTCTTCCCCCTCACCTGTGCGCCCCGATCTTGCTCAAGCATACTTTGTAGTTCTCTCTCCCATAGGGAGGGAAGTATGATGTCCCCATTAACTCCGAACCGCCTTGATACTCCTCGTAGCCATCCATATCATCCATATGATAGTTCTCCATACCGTAGTCTCCCATGTTTGGTGAGAGGTGACGAGTATCAATGGGAGTCAAAGCTAGAGGAGGATTAGGGGAGTAGCGATGGGAACTTCCAGCAAGGTACACCACTACTGCCTTCGTGTTGTGACTCCTTGATAACATACCACTATTAAGCTTGGCAGCTCCCACCGCCTCCTTCATGCTGCAACTCCTTGGTAGCATACTGTCACCGAGCTTTCTATTGAATAGACTATGGAGAGTACTGAGAAAGCAAAGAGAGAAGACATGCTTGGCGCTTCAGTGGTGAAGGAATGAGGAGAGGAGGTGCAGTTTATAGCCATGGAGGAGGAGAATGTTGCATCAGCCCGTTGTCTCTCAACCTCCACCATTGCTCTGCTTTCTTCCTCTATTCTGTCTTATCACTGGTTCCCGACCGTTGCCCCTCTCCCTCCCTGCCTGTTGCTTCTTTGGTCTTTGCTCTGTCTTACCGTTGGTACCATGCTAGCTGGTAGGTGGCCTAGGCAACCGTTGCTAGGCCAGCGCCCCTGCCGTGCTTAGTCCTGATGCTGACTAATGTTGTCCCAGTGTCTCCTCAGGTCTCCACTACACTGACTCTCTCCCATTTCTCTCCCTCACTTGTCTCATCGGTGTCATCACCCCCTCTGCTCTCGTGTTCTCGCTCTCCATGTTGCCGTAGCCTAGATTCATCAGCTTCGTCTACCTGTAGCGCATGCCAACATCTTCCTCTTCTGAATCTGCTTGATTCAGCATTGTCTACATCAACTCCTCGGTTCCTGTGGTCCTAAGCCACTGTGTGACCATCCTTAGCTCCGCCGCCTCAAGTGTCACCATGGTTGTCGGTTCCTTGACCAAGAACACCTCTTCCTTAGGTCCTTGCTCTCCCCTAAACCCGATCTACTTTGACCCGACACACTTCAATGGTGCTGTGCCACCACGCGTGCCTGACACCACTACTACTCGATGTCGCCACCGCACTTCTCGATCCACCCCGATCTATAGGTTTGCTCTACCCAAGTACCCAACCCTTCTTCCTTGGTGGCGTAGGTACGGATGGGAAGGTGAGCACCGGTGTCGGTCAGTGGCTGTTGTGGCCCGGCCACGCCACGCCACTCCCATCGCTGTGCCTCCATCTTGCCCAACCCACTGTGCCATTTTCATGTCGGGCCAACCTGAGCATGACAAGCTGGCCTGACATGATAGGCCAGACTGTGCCGTGTTGTTTGACGGGCCTTCTTTTCAGGCTCAGCGTAGCTAGCCGGTAGTGCCATGCTAGCCTGGTCTACCACATGTCATGCTTGTGCTAGGTGGGCAAGCCTCGAGTTGGTCCAGAAAAGCATCGAGTCTGCCTAGACAACTGCACATTTGAGACATGAGTTCGAGTGTTTCTAGTTGTAGTTACGGGTCTGGTGGCAATGGTACTTGAATTTGCAACTATTACAACATCCAACTTTTGATAAAGAGTGCAGACTGCAAATACAGTTGATTGTGTTGCGAGAGTGAGAGTGCTAGTACCATAGTTGTTTTGCTCCATGGTTAAGTGGGCTATTCCCGACCGACGATGGAAAGTGGACAAGAAATAACAAAATGCCTTGTTTTTTATCCTATTGAGTTAGGGTGAGTCGTATCTAATCTTTTAGGATTTGAAAAAGTGTATTATAAAGTGTCTTAGATGAATCCTACTAGATTAGAACTTCTACTCCTATTTGAATTAGGATTCTCACTCTTAATTAGAAAAGGGGTAGGAGAGACTATATAAACCATGAGGGTGACCATGAAGAAGAAACCAAGCTAAGAAGAAGCAATCAAACCTACGTATCTAAAAGTGAGGTGCATGAGAGGATTAGAGGCTAGGATATTCTTTAACACTATATTCTTGTATAGAACAAGAATTTGTGTGTTCTAAAAGATTCAAGAGGGTGTGAATGAGCAACAATCTCATGTACTCTTTTGAGGTTGAGCTTAAGTAATTTACGGTTAGCTTCACCAAATTTTTTATCTCTTGTTATGGTTGCTTTAACGTCATTATTTTGGTTATCTCTACGAGATTCATATTTTTCATTCTTGATACCATACATACTGTACCATATCTCACAAACTCTGATATGATCCAGGGCTATTGCACATAAGAAGGGGTACCAGAGGATAGCAAGTGGTATGGGAGCCAAATCAGGATTAATCTTATTTATGAGAAGGTCGATAAAGCGTTAGGTGACATAAAATCAAGATCAATGTCGATGATACGGAATCAAGTAGGAAAATTTAACGACGGAGAAAATTTCAGCATGTGGCAATGCATGGTGAAGGATGTCCTTGCCCAACAAGGACTAATTGATGCTCTTGAAGGGAACAAATCGAAAAACATATCCGATGAAGACTATAAGGTGATAGAGTGGAAGGTTATCACTACAATCCGTCTATGTCTCTCCGATGAGGTAAAGAACTTGGTGATTGAGGAGAATTCATCAAACAAATTATGGGAGGATTGGAATAATTGTACATGGTAAAGTCGCTAACAAACCAATGTGTGTTGAAGCGACAACGGTACAAGTTGCGCAAAGAGGAAGGTACACGGTTTGTTGACCATCTTAATATCTTTAACAAGCTTATTACAAACTGGCTAGTGTGGATGAGAAAATTGAGGAGAACGACAAGGTCGTCATACTGGTATTATCTCTACCACTATCACAGGAGCAATTGGTGATTAATATTCTCATCGAAAAAATCACTCTTAACTTCAATGAGGTAGTCACATGTCTATTAGAGGTGGAGTCCTTGAAAAGCCATTGAAATCTTCATGCTCAGGTGATCAAGCATTAGATGTTGTAGGTGTTGCAGGCAAAAGAAAAAATCACAAGAAGAAGAATAGCAAGACCAAGGACATATGTGTATGCTATCCTATGTGACAAGGAAGGTCACATGACAAAAGGCTATCCAAGTTGAAGCAAATAAAGCTTGCATACTCAGTGGTGATAACAAAGGTTGATTCGGACATACTAATCGACAGTCAACCAGGTATTTCCCATGAATGGATTTGATATTTAGGTTATTGTTTTCATATATGTTCAACGATGAAGATGTTTGATAAAAAAACTACGTCGGACGGATAGAACTATTTACTTAGCGAATTGCAAGGAGTACGTAATTAATGAGGTGGGAATGGTTACATTAGAAATGTATGATAGATCATATCACATATTGCCGGGAGTTTGATATGTTCCCGGCTTAAAGGCCTCGTTTTTTTGGCTTATGGCTTATCTCAAATAAAACAAATGGAACAACTTCTCTATCGCAATTGTGAAACGACTTGTTGAGACAACATTTTTAAGGTAGTTTATCGACATTCGATTCGTTCACACAGGCACTCGTGGTAGGGCCAAAAATCATAAGGCACAATCGAAAAGAACTCACCCAAAGAAGAATCTAATATCTATGAGGTCGTTTGAACTCAAAGGTTGTGAGGTATTACTTCGAAGTGAAATTATTGTGAGTTACCGCAAAGGGAAAAATCATGAAAACTATTTGGAGTAATGTAAAATAGCAACTAATGGGAGGTCTGATAAAAATCTTGGTAAGGAGAAGAAAACCATATCGTTAACAGTAGGTACTTAGATGTCGTCTCCAGTTATGTGCGGAGCTGCAAAAACGGTTGAAAAATCTAGCTAATGCAAAGGTGAAGGTGCGAGCTGCTGAAAGAAGGAAGACGTGATAGGACCAAACACGCGGTACCAGTGAGCAGGTGTAACTTAGAGGCAGTACAAATCTATGACATGTAATGCTATAGGAATAGGAGATGTGATTAATCAAACTACACAACGAAGGAGCTCTCAAGTGAAAGGTCCAGGCAAACTAAGCCGAACACTAACGTGCACATTGCGGGGATGTGCATGAGGCTTTGTGACGGGGGCACTCTCAAAGGTGGGAAGAAAACAAAGAAAAAATAAAAACCAAAAAGGTGGAGTCGACTTGGAGCGAATTCTTAGAGGAGCACAATAATTTCAACGGATAAGAGTTAAGGTGGAGATTATTGGGTTATGGTGACTCATATATAGTCTTTTTGAATTTGAAAATGTGTGTTATAAAGAGTCCTATATAAATCCTACTAGGATTAGGACTCCTATTCTTATTTAGATTAGGATTCGTACTCTAAATTAGAGAAGAGGCAAGGGAGACTATATAAATCATGGGGTTAACCCTCGAGAAGAAACCAAGCTAAGAAGAAGCAATTAAGTCTACTCATCCAAATATGAGGTGTACGAGAGGATTAGAGGTTAAGATAGGTCCACGAGAGGATTAGAGGTTAAGATATTCTTTAGCATTAGATTATTGTATAGGGCAAGATTCAAGAGGGTTGTGAGTGAACAACAATCTTTTGTACTCTTTTGAGGTTGTGCTCAAGGAATTTATGATCGGATTTGTCAGACCTTTTCTCTTTCGTCATGATTGCTTCAACGTCGTTATTTTGGTTCTTTATATGAAATTCATCTTTTTCGTTCTTAATAATATGCATGTTTGTACCGTATCTCACATACTCTAATATGATACAGAGGCTGCTGCGCGTAAGAAAGAGCATCAGAATGTAACAACTCTCGATTGTGTCAACCAGTGAAAGGTTCAAACTTTGAACAACTACAGTGTCAGTGTAGCAGCTTCAACGCGACGTCGCAACCTTCAGAGGGGCGGTGCACGCAATGAAATGCAAGCTGCTCGAATCTGCCTGCGCCTCATGGCCGCGGCCGGGTGGCTCGGTCGCAAACCGGCGGGTCAGGCCGGGACGACACGAGGTTCCGCGGGCCGCGACAGCCGGTTGCCGCTGTGCCGGGACTCCACTGGCACGGGGCGGAGCCGTGGAGGATGGATGATTTCAAGCAACGCGGCAGCGCAGTCCATGCGCCTGGGGCTTTTTGGACGGTCTGCCGAGTAGCCCGGCCAAGCAGCGATCCCCACGCGGCAACGACCTTCTCACGCGCGCCGCACGGCAAGGCCCGCCTTTTCACCGGACGTGCGGCCCGCGCCACATCGTCGTAGTGCCGAGTGTGGCATGTCAGCATGTGGGGTTTCCGCCGTCCGCGCGCCAAGGTTAGGATTCGAGAACGTACGCCGCCGAGAGATCGGCCCAAGTTTGGCTCAAAAACGACAGTGGGTGACGTGAGTATGGGCTATCATGTTTCTCCATCGTTTACTACTTGACCGGGCCGTTGCCAGGACCGGGCCGGCCTGTCCAGTTGCACACTAGGCCGTCCAACTCCCGATCAAGCGCCGATACAAGAACCGTCACTGCGAATTTGAGTCTCATTCGCTTCACTTATTGGGTGGGGCTCCATGACCTTTGCAGGGCAGATGAAAGCAAAGCAGGCGGGCATGTGCGACGGCACGGCAGCGCGCGGCGTGGGGACATCCGCCGTGGTCGACCGACCTGTGTGCCGGCGACCACTTCTGACGCAAAACGCACCGGGCCATTTCCCTCATTCCCTGACAAGTGACAAAAACCCACCCGGGCCGCAGGTCGCACCCGAAACCACCCAAAACCAAATCTCCGAACTCGCCAAGCCACCACAAAAGCCGAGGAGGGAGGGGAGCCCTGTCAAATCCGGCAGGATCGGATCGCAATTTGCGAAGCACCAACTACCACGACAGGCAAGCACGCTCTTCAATTGGCAAGCAATAAAATCGTACGCATACACTGCACCGTGTCTGTCACCTCAGCGCCATATGCCAACGCCAAATTGCCGATGCAACGGCAGCGGCGACCAAACCGAATCATGGCCGCCTACTCACCTCCGTCCATCCTTCCGAGGCGCAGCATCCATGCTGGCGTGTCGGCCTGACAAATGATAGATTTCGCTCGCCCCAATATTGAACCACATGATGTGGCGCCTGCACTGAGCTGCACCCCATCCATGCATCTGAAAGAGAAAGAAGAAAAAAAAGAAACTACTCGTGTTCCACGATCTTTACAGCATAGTTAAGGACCCGCTCATTTTGATTTGATTTTCTAATTTTTAACTTATTTTTTATTATTTATAAATTTTGTTCTTTTTGGCCTTTTGACTTTTTTTTAGCTTTTTTATCGGTTTTTTATATTTGTTTGTATTATCTGAATGTACTAACCTATTTTTAATTTTTAATTTTTTAAATTTAATTATGTCAAATAAGTCACCATCAGTTATAGTATAATTTTAACTAGTTACAGTGCAATTTTAGATATAAACTATAATTTTTTAACCCAAATAAGTAGCACCTAAGCTAGCCATGACATGCACGCCACAAGAGCAGCATCTGCTTGTCCTCCAACTCAGTAGCAGCAGCAGTAGACTACTATTGGCCCTGCTCAAAAGGGCTTATTTTGAGCGACTTTTGACTGAAAATCACTGTAGCTAGCTGAAAAAACACTGTAGCTAACGATGACTTATTTGGCGTAATTAAAATTTAAAAAATTTAAAAATAGAAAAAGCATGTTAGCCCGTTACGGACAGTACAAACGAATACAGGAAAAATAAAACCGACAAAAAAGCCAAAAAAACCAGAAAAAGACAAAATTGTTTAATAGTGAAAAATAAGTCAGAAGCCAGAAGCCCAAGTCGAAACGAGCGGACAAGTAGATCATTAGTAGGTTAGTACTGATTCAAAACGGTTTGTTTTTTGGTGTTTTGCTCTCGAGAGCCAAAATAATCAGAACGGCTTCTTCAAATAGTCCTATGAGTTTATCGTCATGTGCACCGTCTGTATCAACGTCTCTATCATCCATAAGGCCATTCTCAGTGGAGAGTTTCATAGCGTTGTTTCCAAGACTACCACATCATGTAAAATGAAATGAAACATGGATGAAACATCCATCCTCAATGCATAGTTTCATTCCATTGTTTCATAGACATTTAATTTCATGACTCATATAGAGTTGGTAATCGTGTCAAGAGAGTTTCATCTAGATGAAACTCACTTCTTCTCTTTCTTCTTAAAAATGTTACCATATCATCAAAAATACCTATGTGGTAGCCTATTAAATGCAGATGAAACTCCCACTGAGACCGGCCTAACCATTTTAAAAAACATAGCTAAAAGCTACCAATCACAGCCATTTTAAACAACAGGTTGTTAAGCAGTAGCATTAACCATCATGCACAGTCCAAAAAGAATCAAAGCCTCAGCTGATGGGTGCAGCCTTTTTGGGGTTTTTGTCTAGGCCGAGCGCCCTACAAATGCAGCACTATCAGGCATGGAGCCCCTTGGCCCTGTGGATGTGCTTAGCGGTGATCATCGGTGGTCACAGGCTCAATGAGGCAATTATTACTAATCTCCTCCATTAGGGTTGCCTAGCTTGCCCCTGTGTGCTTCTGAGCAGGCATAACTGCGGCATAATTACTGCCATGAGTGACCATGATGGGACTCACTCGAGAGGCTCCGCAGCAGCCTGTCCCTTGATCCATGTGGTTGGGTGCAGTGCTAATCTCATGCTTCCAATCCCATCGGCTTCCTCTCTTTGCACAAAGAAGAAGATGAAACTGCACACCACCATGTATACATGCTGTGTGTTTTGTATGAAAAGAAATGGTAGTTTTGTAGTGAATTGTGCTAAGTCACACATGACATGTTGGCTATTAAGCATGCACGCATCCTGCGTCATTACACACAAGATAGAATATTAGATAGTACTTTCTTAATAAGACATATTTTCTCTCGACATATAGACCAAGAGATAATAAAAAAGACTAGACCATCCATAATTTTTATCTCTAAGCGCTATATTCAATGCTTATATAGAGAATTAAAATAAAATTAGATATTTAACAGGAGTATAAAAAACATCACACTAATTTTGTATTTAAATATAAAATACATTCTATATTTATAACAAGACTATTAAAAAAAATATGTTCTATATTTTTTGACCGAGGGAGTATCTAATTTTGGGAAAGGTACAAGCCGAATTCTCACGTTTGGATCACATTAGCAGGGGGCAAATCGATCTTTCTTGATTTTAAAATGCTAGCTTCTAGATACCTATCACATGTTTGCATTACAATAACCCGTTATTAGATTACGAGAGATCACGGTTTAGGAGGTGGTTTGCTTTTTCTAGCATTTTCCAGCGCCCGGTAAGGGTTTGTTTATAGGAGCAACATGTGTTGTTTTAAGTGCTTGTCATTCGCGAAGCAAGGAAGAAAGCATCACATTCTCCAAGATACCACGGGTAGCCCTAACCGCACACCCCCAAAATCTCTCCTTTTGCGAAGATTTATACTACGCTCAACTTTTGCGTTCTTATTCAAGAAATACCGGAATTCGAGAAGTCTCGTGGCGATGAGGAAAGAATTGAGCATGTGAAGTAGAAGGCACTAGAGTACGTTCAGAGTTGACTAGCTCGATGTTTAAACCCCGAACTTACGGGCAACCTACTCGCTGCAATGTGCAAGAGTAGTCGCTGGACTAGCTGCTCGCGACGCGATTTTGATCCGCACTGGAGGTGATCGCCTTGATGTCTTCTTGAGAGGATTGGTATAATCCATCGAGGGTCCAAGTCCACACATTTTAGGTAATGATGGGGTCAGAAACTATGGAGAGTGCCATTCGTAGATGAGATGTATCGATTTCCTGCAGCTTGTATGCAGTTGGCATGCCTCCGCTGATTTTTTTTGTGTTAATACACTTGGGTGATATATGTATTATCGAGCGGATGTGAACACGAACGTTAACGAAATGTGCAGGCCATTCAATTTGTTGGAAAAGACCTCCGATTGCATGTGATTAACGATTGCCTCTGTTGATATGATAACAACATGGTTCATTATCACCAATGGAAAGGAAAAGCGTCGTTAAAAAAAGAGCGGACGAATATATCAAGTGGAAAGAGCGATTTGCTGTTGCTGCCAATCTTTGTAAGTCCTCTGTTGTGATTAAAAAAGTTCATAAATAATAATACTACTAATTCATGGGCACATCATTACACTGACCTGTGAACTGTGAAAAGCAAAGCAATCCCAAGCTGATGTTTTGGTTGGCAGATTTAGACCCATTCACTATTCATAAATTTCATCTTTTTTCTAGACTTTTTTGAGTTTTTGTGCTAGTTCTTTTTTTCCTTGTATTCGTTTACGTTGTTTGTGATGAGCTAACATATTTTTTTTCTATTTTTTAAATTTAATTACACTAAATAAGTCACATTCAGTTATAGTGTAATTTCAGCTATAAGCCACTATTTTTTAACCCAACTGAGTGGGCCGAGCAACTCCATCCCATTAGTCATTTTTCCCTCTCTATTTCCTAGGATGAAGAGGCTAGCTATTATTTTCAGCTCTCTATTTGAGTTAGCATTCCAATGGCCTAGCTATTTGAGAAGCGAGTGAGGAGGCGCTCGCCAAATCTAGCTAGCGGCCGAGAGAAAATAGCGACCCGATAAAAATGAAGAGGAGGATAAAGAACCGGTTTGAGTCCATTTCTTGAGTCATATTAGGTAAATATACAATGAAGAGCAGGATAAAGAACCGGTTGAAGTTGCTCTTAGTCAAAAGTGTCGATCGGCCGAGGGACCTTAAGCATGATAGTGTTGACCATTATAACTCGATTACTAATTGGCTAACGCTAAGAATTGCTATAGCTTTGTGAAAATGCTGCATTGAAGAAGTTACAATACTATACAAGATGGTTTTGCATTTTTTTTAAAGTAAATAAAAATTTCTTGCAGTTAGACTTTTTCCCCAAGCCCCGCAAAAAAAAAGAGACCCCCCCGCCGCCGAGAATATGCAAAAGTCCTGAGCGTATTTCTTGCCGCTAGACGTGCTTGCTAATGTCAATGATTCAATCGTTGGATGTCGATCGCACGGACGAAATTTCTCGAGTTCAGAGCGGCGAAATTTCTATGGCCGAAATTTCATCAGTGACCGACGGTTATCGGATTTATCGGTTTATACTGGTAAAATTTTATACCGGTAAAAAGTTTTGAATTCATCAAAATTTATCTAAAAAATTCAAAATAAAACCCCCCCAAATTAAAAAAATTCGTTGAAAAAAATCCGTTCAAAAAATCCGGTAACCGACGAGCCGGTCGTAGCTGCACTCCGATAAAATTTTCGAACCATGCGTTCTCCCCTGGTTCAGAGAAGGTACGGACCTGGACAAAAAACCCTTCCGATTTTGCCCTTCTGCTCGGGAGCTGCCCTGACCGGCCGCCTGCCATCGCGTGTATCATCATGTCTACTGCTCTGCTCTACCTAGTGTTTACATGTCTCCAGAGGCTCTGCGCACACAAAGTTGAGTTCGATCTTTCAGTGTGTGCCAAGATGGGGAACATAAAGCGCAAAGGCGCATCACAACAACTTCATCGCTCGGACCAGAACCATGCTAATCTCATGCATGTCGGGTAATTGTTTCTCCGAAGATGGAGTGATCTGCTACAAGCAATTCCTTCTAAAACTGCCGCGAACAGTCATTGATGAGATTGTTAACAACAAGGTTCAATTGCCGGTCACTGTTTGTAAAATAAAATATTCACAATTCTGGATGCATACCAGCGCTTTTGTGATCTTGTCTAAGGGTTCGTAGAATTGTAGAGCATTTCTTCATAAAAAGCATGGGAAGATCTTTAGCTCCTTACTAATGGGAGTTGGAACGACTGTAGAAGAATTTGAGTGAGTAATGGTAGTGGCGTTGGCAGGATAAGATTTGCATCTCTGAGTTGGAAGGGAATAAAGGAGGAAGAAAGGAAGGTACAAGATAGAATGGAATAATGCATGCTTGGGATGTCAAGTAAACTGATGAGATTGATGGTGCTAAATATCGCATAGCTTAATTTAACCTAGATTGTGCTTTTGGACGAGTCTTGATCCACAACCGATGGAGGCAACTGGTTTTCTGATGATATTTGTACGAACAAAACATCAAGGGAAATTATAATTCATGAGTAGAAGAATTTAAGATCAGAAACGAGCATGAAAATTTCTGATGAAAGAAAAAACCTTACGAATCAAGCAAGAAGAAACAAAATCACTTGTATAGTACATCATATACTGAGTAATTTGTTGGATTAATTGGGATTGGCCCATTTTAATTTAGCAATTAATCAAATGAAATTCCTAGGCCCACATCTAATGCTAGGTAGAAAATTGTTTAGTCCCATATGGAGAATTGAATGGGAGTTACACCACTTTAAAAGGTGGAATGTGGTAACCCTCTTGTGGAATTGGAGAGAGCCATTACACGCGCTCGCTCGCTCGCCGCGCCGTGCCCGTGCCGTGCGGGTGCGTGCGTGCGCGGCGCGCGTCTGCGCAGCGTGTCGGTGCGGGCGCGTTTTCTTTATCTATTCAAAACGAAACGCACCGATGGTCGGGCGAGAACGGGCACGATTATGGTTGTGGTTACTTTGAGTAATGGTTCTTGTTACTAGTGAATAATGGCTGCGATTACGTCTCTTCGTTTTTCTTTGTTACAAAGAGGGCTCTCTCTCCATTCCAATGGGATACGAAAGAACAGAACTCTCTCTGTTTTATTGCTCTGCAATCTCGGTCCAGAACCTTGCGCGCGCAAGTTTCGGACGAGTAGGCCTCAAGCTCCGTCCGTTTGTGTACCTGCACGGGTAGGCGGGCGATCAAGTTTTGGGAGCGACGGCGCGACTACTCAATCTGCGACGTCTACTTTCGGTGGTGGATCGTCATTGAACCGCATCGCGAACATCTTCCGCATCAAGTTTCGCCCCGCATCACGCCTCGATCGACTACATCGAATAGGCCATCATGTCGATCGATGGTAACGGCGCCTCGGTGTCTCCGATACGCCCGCCCCGAGGTATATATGAAAACTTTTCGATGTATTTGATTAAATGCGCTTTGAACATGTTAATAGGTGCTTTTGTTAGCTTGTTCGTTAGCGAATATGAATACTTCGTTCATAGATCACTCATGCATGTTTATGTCATGTTTTATATGCTGAATTTCTTGATTAAAACATGCCGAAAATTGACTAGATGTTCAACAATCCAAAAACTTGATAGGTCTTTTTCGGTAGTTGGCTTTGCTGCGTCGCTTAAGCCACACCCTCCGTTTGATGGTTCCAATTTTAAGAGATGGCGTGCACGCGCAATCACGTGGTTTCTCGCCATGGAATGTTTTCATGTTGCACAAGGAAAGCCCACGAGCCTCTCGTCGATGAGGATGAACGCAAGTTCAATGTAGCGGATAACTTTTTCGAGGTGCACTTGTCAACATCTTGGCGGATAACATTGTGGATGTGTACATGCATTTGCCTACGGGCAAAGATATGTGGAATGCACTTGAGGCCAAGTTCGGAGTTTCCGATCTTTGGCAGTGAGTTTGTATGTCATGGAGCAGTTCTATGACTACAAGATGGTCGATGACCGTTCGTAGTAGAGCAAGCTCATGAGATTCAGCACGGCAAAGGAGCTTGAGAACAATAAGTGCGAGTTAGGACAAGTTTGTGGTGGCGGTATTATCGCCAAGTTACCACCCTCTTGGTCGGATTTTGCTACTTCTCTAAAGCACAAGAGGCGGGAGTTCGGTGTTCACCGATCTCATTGGCACTCTTGGTGTTGAAGAGAAGGCGAGGCAAAAGATACTCGTGGCAAGAAAGTTGCTGCTGAGGGAGGTTCTAGCGCCAATTTGGTGCAGAAGAAGAATCCTCAGGCTTTCCACAACAAAAAGAAAAATAAGCCTTTTGTCAAGCCCAAGGCTACTACTGAGTTTAAGAAGAAAGGCAAAGGAAAGGGCGGCTGCTTTGTGTGCGGTGATTCTGGCCATTGGGCTAAGGATTGTCCAGACCGCAAGGATAAGCAGAAGAAGTCTGCCAACATGGTTATTAGTGACGCTGGAGGAACATCGGGGTACGGTAATTATTTACCTACAGTTCTTTCTATTTGTCAATCACCTGAGTGGTGGGTTGACACTGGTGCTAATATTCATGTTTGTGCTGATATTTCCTTGTTTTCATCTTATCAGGTCGGTCGAGGTTGCTCCTTGTTGATGGGGAATGGTTCGCATGCAGCTGTTCATGGTGTTGGTACGGTCGATCTGAAGTTTACTTCGGGAAAGACCGTGCAGTTGAAGAACGTGCAGCATGTCCCCTCCATAAAGAAGAATCTCGTTAGCGGATCTCTACTATGTAGAGATAGTTTTAGGCTTGCTTTTGAGTCCAATAAATGTGTCGTGTCTAAGTATGGAACATTTGTTGGTAAAGGCTATGAGAGCGGAGGTTTGTTCCGTTTTTCTTTGATGGATTCTGTAATAAAATTGTGAACCATGTGTGTAATGATGATGATGAGTCTAATGTTTGGCATTCACGACTTTGTCATGTTAATTTTGGGTGTATGACGCGCTTAGCTAATATGAGTTTAATCCCGAAATTCACTTTGGTCAAAGGTTCTAAGTGCCATGCGTGTGTTCAATCGAAACAACCTCGCAAGTCTCACAAGGCAGCAAAAGAGGCGAGGAATTTGGCACCGTTAGAACTCATTCATTCTGATTTATGCGAGATGAATGGCGTGTTGACTAAAGGTGGAAAGAAATACTTCATGACGCTTATAGATGATTGCACTAGATTTTGCTACGTGTACTTATTAAAAACAAAAATGAAGCGTTGGATTACTTTAAGATCTATAAAGCTGAGGTAGAAAACCAACTTGAGAGGAAAATCAAGCGGGTAAGGTCTGATCGTGGGGGAGAGTATTTTTCAAATGAGTTTACTTTATTCTGCGAGGAACATGGAATTATTCATGAGAGGACGCCTCCCTATTCTCCCGAGTCAAACGGGGTTGCCGAAAGAAAGAATCGCACTCTAACTGATTTGGTTAACGCCATGTTAGACACTGCGGGACTTTCTAAGGAATGGTGGGGTGAGGCTATATTGACCGTGTGTCATGTCCTGAATAGAGTTCCTACAAAGAATAAAGAAGTAACACCATTCGAGGAATGGGAAAAGAAGAAGTTGACTCTCTCATACTTGCGCACCTGGGGATGTTTGGCCAAAGTTAACGTGCCAATTGTCAAGAAGCGCAAACTTGGACCAAAAACCGTAGATTGTGTATTTCTTGGTTATGCTATGCACAGCGTGGGTTATAGGTTCTTAATTATAAAAACTGGAGTACCTGACATGCGTGTTGGTACAATCATAGAGTCCAGAGACGCTACATTTTTTGAGAATGAATTTCCTATGAAATGTGATGTATCTAGCTCATCTAGTCAAGAACCTATAATTTCCCTTGATTCCTTTGTGCCGATAGAACATGTTGAGGAAACGCCTATGAAAAATCCTGAAGAGGATAACAATGAAGTTACTCGAAAGAGTAAGAGACAGAGGATTGCAAAGTCTTTTGGTGATGATTTCATTGTATATATCTCGTGGATGACACTCCAAGAACCATGGAAGAGGCATATTCTTCTCCGACGACTATTGGAAGGAAGCGATGGAGTGAGATGGACTCTATTATGTCTAATGGAACTTGGGAGGTCGTTGACCGTCCTTATGGGTGTAAACTCAGTAGGATGTAAATGGATTTTCAAGAAAAGTTTAGGCCTGATGGTACAATTGAAAAGTACAAGGCAAGACTTGTGGCCAAGGGTTATACCTGAAAGAAGGCGAGGACTTCTTTGATACTTATTCACTGTTGCTGATCGACCACAATTCGAGTACTACTTGCCTGGCTGCCTCTCATGGTCTTCTCGTTCATCAAATGGACGTTAAGACAGCTTTCCTAAATGGAGAGTTGGAGGAGGAGATCTATATGGATCACCAGACGGGTTTGTGGTACAAGGTCAAGAAGGAAAGGTGTGCAAGTTGTTAAAGTCTTTGTATGGCCTAAAGCAAGCACCTAAGCAATGGCATGAGAAGTTCGATAAAACTTTGATATCTGCTGGCTTTGTTGTGAATGAAGCTGACAAATGTGTGTACTATCGCTATGGTGGGGAGAAGGAGTGATCTTGTGCTTGTATGTTGATGACATATCGATTTTTGGGACCAACCTCAATGTGATTGAGGAGGTCAAGGACTTTCTGTCCAAGAATTTTGAGATGAAAGATTTGGGAGTGGCTGATGTGATTCTTAACATTAAGCTACTGAGTGAAGGTGATGGTGGGGTTACACTCGTGCAATCCCACTATGTGGATAAGGTCTTGAGTCGCTTTGGTTATAGTGATCAGAAACTCGCTTCTACTCCTTATGATCCTAGTGTGTTATTGAGGAAAAACCGAAGAATAACAAGGGATCAATTGAGATACTCCCAGATCATTGGCTCATTGATGTATTTAGCTAGTGCTACGAGGCCTGACATCTCGTTTGCTGTGAGCAAGCTAAGCGGTTTGTTTCAAACCGGAGATGATCATTGGCGTGCTCTTGAGAGAGTGATGCGCTATCTAAAGGCAACTGTGAGCTATGGCATTCACTATGTTTGGGTACCCAAAGGTACTGGAGGGATATAGTGATTCAAACTGGATCTCTGATGCTGATGAGATAAAAGCCACGAGTGGATATGTGTTCACACTTGGAGGTGGTGCTGTTTCCTGGAAGTCTTGCAAGCAGACCATCTTAACGAGGTCAACAATGGAAGCAGAACTCACAGCGTTAGATACCGCCACTGTTGAGGCTGAGTGGCTTCGTGAACTCCTTATGGATCTGCCGGTGGTTGAAAAACCGATACCGGCTATCCTGATGAACTGTGATAATCAGACTGTAATTATCAAGGTGAACAGTTCTAAGGACAACATGAAGTCATCTAGGCATGTTAAGAGGCGGTTGAAGTCTGTCAGAAAGCTGAAAAACTCCGGAGTTATAGCACTGGACTATGTCCAGACAGCTAAGAATCTGGCAGACCAATTTACAAAGGGTTTATCACGTAATGTGATAGATAGTGCATCGAGTGAGATGGGCCTGAGACCCACATGAGTCATACCACAGTGGTAACCTGTTCTATGTGATCGGAGATCCCGTGAAGTAGGATGGTGAAACAAGCTGTTGGTTGACTGGGAGGAGAGACCTTTACAGGGCTCATTTCTTCAGTGATGCGCTTCTCTCCTATTCTGTATGGCAGGTTGGTTTTTACCTTAATGTGATCCAAGTGGCTTTTTAAAGCAGAGATGTCGGCCTACAGGACATCTTAGAAAGAACACACCTATATGAGTTCGACTGCTGGTCACAGTCTATGAGATTTGGGTGATCTCCAGATACTCATGAATAGGCTTGGAGTATGACTTATACGCTCCAACCAGAGGGGATGTTTTAGGCAGCCTAGTACTAGTAAAGGAATTGAGTAAAGCTTGTTCGCACAAAACTGTCAATTCAAGGCATAGTCCATTGTTCAGTTGTGGATGAGTGTAACTCCTTTCCTAGGTGGATGTTCAACTTAACAGTCTCCATCGAAACACTGGTATATCAAACAACAGCAGAACTGAGAGCATTTCTCGTGTGCCTTGAAATTTGGTGGGGATTGTTGGATTAATTGGGATTGGCCCATTTTAATTTAGCAATTAATCAAATGAAATTCCTAGGCCCACATCTAATGCTAGGTAGAAAATTGTTTAGTCTCATATGGAGAATTGAATGGGAGTTACACCACTTTAAAAGGTGGAATGTGGTAACCCCCTTGTGGAATTGGAGAGAGCCATTACACGCGCGCGCTCGCTGCTTCGCTTCGCCTCGCCGCGCCGCGCGCGCGCGCGCGTGCCGTGCCGTGCGTGTGCGTGTGCGTGTGCGTGTGCGTGTGTGTGCGTGCGGCGCGCGCGCGCTGCAGCGTGTCGAGTGCGGCGCGTTTTCTTTATCTATTCGAAAACGAAACGCACCGATGGTCGGGCGATAACGGTGCTCGATTATGGTTGTGGTTACTTTGAGTAATGGTTGCTGTTACTAGTGAATAATGGCTGCGATTACGTCTCTTCGCTTTTTTGTTACAAAAGAGGGCTCTCCTCTCCATTCCAATGGGATACGAAAGAACGAACTCTCTCTGTTTTGCTGCTCTCTGCAATCTCGGTCCGAACCTTGCGCGCGCAAGTTTCGGACGAGTAGACCTCAAGCTCCGTCCGCTTGTGTACCGCACGGGTAGGCGGGCGATCAAGTTTTGGGAAGCGACGGCGCGACTACTCAATCTGCGACGTCTACTTCGGTGGTGGATCGTTCATTGAATCGCATCGCGAACATCTTCCCGCATCAAGCTTCGTCCTGCATCACGCCTCGATCGACTACATCGAATAGGCCATCATGTCGACTGATGGTAACGGCGCCTCCGGTGTCTCCGATACCGGCCCCGCCCGAGGGTATATACTGAAAACTTTTCTGATGTATTTGATTCTGTGCGCTTTGAACATGTTAATAGGTGCTTTTGTTAGCTTGTTCGTTAGCGAATATGAATACTTCGTTCATAGATCACTCATGCATGTTTATGTCATATTTTATATGCTGAATTTCTTGATTAAAACATGCCGAAAATTGACTATATGTTCAACATAATTCACCAGGCAATCTCCGTGGGTTAGTGTGCGAGTTTTTAGGTAGCACTAAAATTTGCTCCTCAATTTTCATGATGCACAAGCTTAAAAGTCGACGACGGTTGTTTTACGGCTGCTAAGAAAAAAAATTAATATGCTATAAATTCTAAAAGAATGAGAGAAAACATCACAGTCAATACGGTGGACCTGGACCCTAATTATAAGTACAAACCTAGCCCTTGGATTGATAAGGGAAAAAATTGCTAGAAATTTCACAAATAAGAAAAAACATCCTACCATCGATTTGATTTGGTGGTTAATCTATGATCATTGAATATTCTTTAGGAACATATTTAAACATAAAAGATTTGAAAGACAAGAGCAAATCTTAACAAGTTAATTAATGATGATATATGCCTGGTGCTTCTTTCTTTCTTTCTTTTTTGAACTGTGCCTCGTGCTTCTTGAGTCAGGCTAACAAGTTAATTTCATGATACGAGTCCATGTACAGGATGGAGCTAGCTATAGACTTGCAATAGCAAATGTAAAAAACGGAACTTGACTCCGTGGAAAAAAGAGAGTCAAATGTATAAATATATCTTAAATGCAAGCCTTCACTTGGACCGACTGCCAAATTCCTAATTAAAAATTGTAACCGACTGCCAAATTCCTAATTAAAATTGTTACGAAACCGTCAGCGCCTAAAATTAACAATGCCTTATATGATAAATATAAAGTTATAATCAATGTCTCAACCGTAAGCATTAGAGACAATTATATTTTTAAACCTAGCACTTCGGATAGTTTAACAAATTTTCACTATGGCCATTAAGAAAAACTCTGAGCTAGCCTAGCACCCCCCATTTGGTATAGTTACACAACTACACTAAATAAGTATCTGATAAAAATATAAGCCATCATATTCGCTTTTAACTCTCAAGGGCTATATATTACCATGTTAACAAGAACAAAAAGAGAAAGATCCAAACTATCAATTGTGATGGATCCACATTATAACAGTGCTGATTAATCACGCATATATAAGAGCTGTTAAAGTTGTACAACGAATACAATTATTTTCTAGCAATACATAAGTATTGAAGTTAGATAACACATACACCTCTATTTTTATAGATATACTAGTAAAGTGCCTGTTCATTGCAACGGAGTACCAAAAAAGGGTAATGCATATCAACAAAGGTGGTCTAAAACCGTACCATGAACATCAATTTATGATGGGAGATAAGAGAGATAAAAGGTGCCATGAGTTACATGGAACCCATCTAAAAAACAAAACGAGTTAAAACGGACATGATGACAAGGCAATTTCTGTATTAGGTCATGTTGTAAACTACATGATCCCAAAAATGTACATCAATAAAGGTTTTGCATATATGAGTCAAAATAAAATGACTTTTACTGTCCTCAATCACAGACTTGCATCACTAACAGATATGAAGCTCTCCTATGACATTGGAAGAATGGAGAAAATGCAATGTACTGAGCAAGCAAGGCACCAATAATGGAAAAATAATCCAATATAACTTTACTGGCTACCACTACCTTTGACATAAAGAACCTAATTTACAGTAATGATATGCCATTATATTGTACCGCGTGAAGGATGTCTTCGATAAGTCTGCTATTCATTGTGAATATTGTGAGAATTGTGGTAAAAATTTATCAATCACTACTAAACTCTGAACCACAATTTTCATGAACAATACCAAGCACATACGCCTGATGCTTCATCTTATTTAGCCACCTATATTTACTCTACTTGTTGGGGGCAACCACACAAGACACAACCTAATATATTTCATAACCTTACCAAGCTGATATATCATGAGTTATTGTTGTATAGTGTAAGTTGCCAGTTTGGGGAAGAGAAGGAGGCCATGATTCAACTTGGCCCAGATAATGAGAAATCCACATTGAGGCAGCAACATGAGTAGATTGAGCCAAGTACACACAGATGGATCGAGACCTGGATTGCGTGCAGGTGGCGTCGCTCGTGAGGTCGCCCACCGATCCTTTCGGCATTAAGACGATCCTTGTCGGATCCAGCAGTCATCCAAGGTGATGCTATTAAGGCTATAGTGATAGAGATGAGAAGAGTTAGCAGCATGAGAGGATGACAACGACAGGAGGAGGTGGTGCCAGAGCTAGGAGGGCATGGAGATGACGCGAGCGCGGCCGTTTGGCATTTTGGGAAGGCCCGAACCATGCACATTTTGCGCAGCCTAGACACTCACACCCACACGAAGCCACGAGCAAGCACGGGTAGCCATGCTGAGGAGGGCCCAAGTCGCCATAGCAGAGCACAAGGCCGATGGGTCCACGCTGGCTGGAGGGGAATACGACAAAGCAGCAGCAACAGTAACAACCAACAACACCTCAACTACACTTCAGCACCGACGGGTAACAACTAGATTCGCCACCGCAGCAACTTCCTTGAGTAGATCAGAATGGATTCGTCACCGTCAGCCTCAACTTCATCACTCCGCAAGCTCGCTGAGGTTGGACCTGTCTACCTTCGAGCTCGATTCATCCATGTTTGTCGTCCTCAAGGTGGTTGTCACGGCCGACTCAACTTCCTCATCGTCAGCCTCAACGTAATCGATGGCAGAGAGGCGGAGGGAGGGGAAGGGGGTTGCTGCTGTCGTCGCCACCGTCCCATGAGGACGGCCGAAGCAAAGGAAGAAGTGTGTGGCACCAAGCTTCAACTTAAAAAAAGAAGGGGAAAGGAGAGGGAAAAAAAAAGGAGGAGGGGAGGGGGTTCGCCGCCATTGATGGCGGCGGCAGTGCCGGCGGGGAGCGGAGGGCGAGGGTCACTCGGCTTTTTGTGGTTGCGTCTCTGGACAAGACATGAGGGAGTCGACTCGTTCTTTGCAAAGGTTTAGAGTTTTTTTCTTGGTTTTTGTTGGGTGGGGTGGGGTGGGGTTGGCTATTTTTTTGTAGTGGAAGGATCGATCAAGGGGTGGGATGATGGACAAACTCTCTTTTTTATATTATTAGAGATGATATCTGGTAATGTAATTGCATGGAAAATTCAGCTAGTTCGACCAGCTTTGCCATCAGGAAGACTTTGGTGGGACTCGCTTTCCCTCACTGAAAATCACTAATTGGTTCCAATTTGCCACTAATCCTAACTAATTCTAGATATATTTCAAATAAATCGATTATAAATATATCAAATTTGACAAACAAGAGCATGCAAAAGGTTTTATTGGGGATGTGCCAAAATGAAGATATATAAAATGCCAAATTAGAGTTCACGTAATGACGGCCTCGTCAAGATGATCGAAGTACATATATAATATGCTCAATTTGGAGATCAAATGCAAAAGATACGTATTAGCTAGACTGCTCTTTGTTTATGTCTGTTGAATCTGGATATTATTATTCGATTTGACACCTATTTTACATAACATATTCATATTTAACAGAAAAATTAGATATTATCCGGATTCGAATTCGTTTTACAATACTAATGTATTTTTGCTTTCCAGATTCGTTATCATTATATTATGGATGCCAAATAAAACGAATAATGTGGATCCGGTTGACATCCTGAAAATTGCCCCCATCCTAACGCAGCAAATTAAGCACACCGCACGGTCCGCACCAGCCACCGGCGTTCAGGGAAACACCGCCCTCCACTCCACACGCAATGACGCAAACACATAGGCAGTGAAGCAGCAGCAGCGATTAAGGGCCTGTTTGGGAGAGCTCCACCATTGAAAACGTGGATATGGAGCAGCAGCTCCACTGTGGATCTGGGATCCCACCATGGAGTGTTTGGCTTGTACAGCAGCTCCAGATCCACGAAATTGAGGTTTTGGTGGGAATGACCACTTTTGATGGGATGAGGTGTGTAACCAGTGGCATTGGTGGGTAATTACCACCCAACTCCACGGTGGAGCACCCCTTGAGGAGCTCCATGAAATCCATAGATCTGGCTCTCAGATCTAGGATTTTGGTGGATCCAGATTTCACGGAGCTAGAGCGTTTAGGTAAAATTTCGTGAAGTGAAGCTGTTTTTCGTGGATCTGAAACTGATGGAGCTCTCTCAAACAGGCCCTAAACACACCCCCTGCCACTGGTACACACAATACCTGCTCACGCTGTCACGCAGACACAAGCCGAGCGCGCGGAGCAGGCGAGAGGTGTCGAGGAGAGAACAGAAGCAAGCGCCCATGGCTCTGCTGCCTCCCACCAACCTCATCATCGCACTTCTCCCCCTCCTCTAGACACCCATCATTGCATTCCACGCTCCACTCCGATCGTGTCGTGCCCCTCTGCTCCTCCTCCTCCTGCTCCTGCACCGCACGCCAGCTATATATAGCCAGCCGCCCTCCGCTTCCCGCCTCCAACCTTACTGCAGAGCCATGAACGCCTTCTTCACGTCCCTGGCGCGCGGGCTCGACGACCTCAGCCGCGGCGGCGGGTTGTCGTCGCTGCCGGCGCTGCTCCGGGCCGCGGCGCTGCTCAGGGGGTTGCACTCGCAGCTCACGCTTCTCGTGGGACAACTCCACCTGCCGCCCGGTGGCCGGTGGCTCGACGAGTACATGGACGAGACCGCGCGCCTCTGGGACGCCTGCCTCGCCGTCAAGCTCGGCCTCGCCGCCGTCGAGCGCTACTGCGCCTCCGCGTCCTGCGCCGCGGCCGCCCTGGACAACTGGCTCCAGGACCCATCCCCTCTCCCCACTCGCCAGGTTGGTTGGTACTACACACACACACTGTGTCCATGCGTTAACCCTTTTTTTTCCGGTTCTTGCTTTATTGAAACATCCTCTGCGAGTAGTAATTATGATCATGCTCACTCTATCGCTTCTTGTCCTGATCTTTGAAACTTCTTTCTGCCCTGTGTAATTGCGTCTTGTGCCATTGATGGCTTCTTGCTCTGTTTCTTGGAACTTCCTTTTGGGTTCTGTTTGTTCATCACCGCTATCTATGTGTTTCTTGCGTGCTGTGTTTGATCTAATCGGGCGCGTTGGTACAGGTGATGAGGGCAATCTCTGCGTCGAGGAGGGAGGCGATGGCCGCGGAGGAGGAGAACCG